>OX411282.1:11037343-12237343 GCA_948146005.1 Nomada fucata
ACTAGCATCGATTAAGACTTTTCTTTCTTCTTCATAATTACTTTTATTCGCACCACTAACATCTATTATTATTTTTACATATTGTTGGAAACATTCACTTTCCCGTCGATTTTTCGGTACACGTGTAAATCTTTCATCTTTTATATTATTGTGGGATGCGAGAATTCGTGGAAATGGTATGAGAGGGCTTTGTATGAATCGTGTGAAGGAAAGTATCAAGTATTACGTTAAGTGTGAATGAAGAGTGTTAGTCGAAACGTCGAATGCGGACCGAGTGAATGTTTATCTCGAGGATAGAGTGGATGGTTTCGGGGAATGCACGTGGAGTCTAGGATGCATGGTGACCCGTGGTAAGAGTGTGTGTGTCGGTGTGGGTCTTAATGAGTGAGAGCGAATGATGAATAGAACGAGAGGGAAAATGCATGAAAGAATATATACAGTGGATGATGCGTGCGAGAGTCAGAATTGAAACAGAATTGGAATAGAATTGGGATAGAGTTGTGAGAGCTGAGACAGAATTGAGACAGAGCTGAGTTTGAGTTGAGTCGAGAGTATTGTTGAGATAAAATATATTGTGTTGCGAGAGAGAGTGATTAAGAGACATTCAATAATAAAGTGATTTTACGAGGAAAAAAGGCAGTCACGATTTCCCCTTAAAAATAATCCTACATTATATACATCTTTAAAGAAGGGTCAAGGCAAATCTGAAAATCAGAGAGACGTCCAAAAAATGATTGCCTGCATTTCAAAGTTATACAGGACACCTGTACTTAAACACACTGATTTCTTTTCGAATAGAAAATGCACGAAACAATTTATATATTACCAATAAGAAGTTAGTAAGATTTCCTCTTTCAATTAATTCAAATATTACGGATTTCAGATTTATGGGGGTACATCAACTTGCCAGTTCGTATGTGCAGAATATTGTGGGAAAAGGAAGGAAAGATTGGCGACGGTACAGCACTCTCAATTACTGCATGTCATGTCAGGTAAGGAGCCTTCATGTAACCATCTTGCAACTTGCTATGGATCATTCTGTTCCGCGCGTATGCGGCTGTCGCTATCGCTTCATCCCAAAAAGTCTGAAGTAAACTTACATAAAGGAGCTTTGATCCAACCATATCTACTAGAACTCTGTTTCCCCCTTCCGCTACTCACGTGTTTAATCTCACGTTGTGCAAAAAATTCTTGTAGCCCTCTATTGCGGTACTCTAGACCATTATCTAACTGAAAACGTTTGGCCCTTTCTGCCCTTCTGAGTTTCGATCCTTATTATATACTCTTTTAGATCTATTCTACGAGAATACGAGTCTATTATTGTAATAAAATATCTTGGGCCACCCTCTGATCCTAACGGCAACGGCCCGCAGACGTCAGAGTGAAACAAATCCAATGGTGCAGAAGATGATCTTCCATTAAATCTTTTGAATAGTACTTTTGTTGACTTCCCCAAACAGCATCCATGACATCGGTCAGGAATTATTGTACCGTTCGTCAATCGTTTAAGAGAAAACCCTTTTTCACTAGCTCTGCTTTAATTATTTATGTGACAAAATCTATGAGGCAACATTCCTTGCTCGTTCACCATTATAGGGTGTATGTAGTTCCTTTCCAGCCAGTCTATGCTTCTCTACATTCCCTTGCAAAATATACAGGTGATACCGTCAACAAGCATTGCAACATGATTTACATTTATGAACAAAATAAAGGAATCTTTCTGTTGAAAACACTCCTGCTGTTTAGCGTCGCCCATTTTCCTTTGCACTGCTTTGCAAAATAAGCAGCCTACCCACAATTGAAACATTTCTTATCTGTTCCTGATCTGGATCCTTTGACATTCCCCCGTCAAACCCCAACAGCGAGGCCCTTTTGATTTCCGTTGAAGTGAATTTGGCGTTTTCTAAATTGTCTAGGGGCATTGTCGATGCACCGTAAGAATCTGGCAATCCTGATTGCATAACGTATGCTAAATCTTCATCCCTCATTTCTGATCCAGCGTCTTGCAGATAATAAGCGATAATTTTCATTCTTGATAGATACGTAGCCATTGTCTCATGTTCCTTCAGATGAATTCTGTCGGACGCACGTATACTTTCCGAAGGACATTCCACGCCTGTGCTGCAGTTTTGCAATCCACTATATGTACCTGCTGATCTGCTCCAATAGCTAGTGCTATGGTTGCAAGAGCCTTTTCCACTTTTCTGTTGAATTAACGCACTTCTTCTTCTGTTGCTTCCTACTTGAACCAAGCCTCCCCACTCACATAAGGCCACAGATACTTTTGTATAAGGTACATTTTTACAGCGAACTTCCATGTCCTATAATTTTACCCGTTCAGCCGATCTATTTATCCAGCTTTTGATGCAGTCGCCATTTCTTACACGTTTGCACGATACTCCCCGATTTCCAACCTCAACATGTTTTCTGGTCGTATAACCAGGCTGCACATATCTTCATTTTTTCCTCTATTGCGCCAACAGATTGTGAAGTTTACCCATTTTTCGAGGTCTGCATGATGGTAGTGCGCCACTCGAATCATTCCTAATCAAGTTGTATGTTTATTCAATAAGAATAATTTTCTTTCTTCTTCTTCGAGACATAAGTAATACAAATCTCTTTCTGTATTCTACTTTCACACTACATTTCCACTTGTACACTGTACCAATGTAATTCAATTCAATTTCAACGAATCAGCATTGGAGCGAATGCTAATTCAAGCCGTCTGTAGCACTTCTAAATTCGACTGGAACCATAAATGCTATAACACACGTCCAGACAGTGGAAACGATTCGAGAAAAAATCGAAGAGGAACGTCTGCGTTTGGCAAGAAGAGGGGTAGTTATTCCGCGACGCAACAATCCTCCACTTCGCATCGCAATATCGGGGTAACGAAACTTGGGAGTTTAAATGGAAAAAAGTTTTATCTCGTTCATCTTATGTAACTCTCACACTTTGTTTTAAAAAAAATGCCATTTCAACGAAGCTGTCCAAGCTCATTTGGCTATCCAAGCAAAGATTGTTTACAAAGAAGGTAACGAACACCTTAGGGACTGAAGCCAAAGTATTATACAATATAGAGTGAGTCATAACAAGTAGTACACCCTGTATAATCCAAGTTACTTATACATACAGCGTGAGTGACCTAAGGCTGGACGGTGAAATATTTTTTAAACTGTTAATTATATCACGAAATATAATTCGGACGAGAGAAATATCACATGCAATTGACGAACAAGGAAACGTAGGTACAGTTGTTTGAGAATCGATTGACGTATTAAATTAGATATAATTCTATTGAAAAAGGCTTGTTTATAACATTTTTCGGTACAATTAGCAATCTCGACAATACTTCAACTTCCAATTTGTAATAACGAAGGTGTTCTTTAATATAAACAGGTTCTTTTTAAATTTCTAAATAAAGATCGATATTATTTAGTACTCAAGCCAATGACAGCTTATCTTAATTTGCATTAAATTTCAATTACAAAAATATTGGTTGCAAACGTATTGGAATGAATGGGCTTACGTGAAATTATTAAATCAGGTAAACTGGCTTTTAGAACTTATAATATATTTGATACGCTGAGACACGATGTGAATATAGAGTTCAGCAAGGAATCGTTTACTGAATTGGAATATTTTTTTGGGGGAAAAAAGGATCAGGAGTTTTAAAGGATCTGAAGGTTGGGGTTAGAGTGATAGGGTAGGTCATAGGTTGGTTAGTTTCTGTGGAGGACACGTAGGACAGGATGATGTATATAGGTTTCACAGAGTTTATATAACGATGACTGATTTAACAGGGAAATCAGAAATATTTGGCCTAGTAAAGATCGAAAATATATAATAATTATATACTGTTATTTTGAATATATTTCTTTGCAAAAAACAAAGTGCACTTTAAAGGTTCAACCCTATTTTCTTTTTATTGTAAGCTAGAATACCTATTACTTATGCTAAGATATTGATATACTTTATTTAATTACAATACTTTTCTACATGTGTGCAATGAATAAAAGAGTGGTTTATTGATAAAGTTCGTATAGACATACATATATTATACTTTATCTTATGTTAATACCTAGAGTATATGATTCAACAAAGTATGGAAATACATAATTAAATGTAAAAGTAATCAGATAATTATGGAGAGGAAAATTCTTGAAATTCGAACTTAAATATAATTGTAAAATAATTTTGTATTTAAAAAAGCCTTTCAAATATCAGCATATTTGTAGTTCTGTAATAAGAAGTAGCATATATTGGTGTATTTATTATAGGAGGAAAAGTATTTTAGTAATGTACCGATTGTTCGAGAACCAAGCATATACGGCTATATCGTTTGAAAAGGGTGGGTTTAAAGACTGCGCTCAACCATTGGAACAGTAGAGTGCCATTTATGGGCAACTGTGTTCGCGTAAGTGCGAACGTCTTCACAAGTGAAAGTAGGAGAATTTACAGAGGGAGCCCAGAGCGACAGTTTTGAATAAGTGCCCGGAAAAATATCCCAAAGCAAACGTTCAGCAAGCTGTAAGCAACCAAAAGTTATACTTTTATAATTCCTCGTTTTCTGCTAGTTTATTACTCAATATCAGTTAAGAGCATGGTTTATATATCAGGTTTAAAATATCAAGTAAAGACGCTACAATATTGTAGAAATTATTTTCTGTAAACCTCACGTAGATTGGAATAGAGGGCAAGTAATAGACAAGGGTAAGAAGACTTCAGACTCCTTCAATTAAACGCTAACTTTATTAATATAAAACGGCGACACACGACAATTCTGTAGTATATGTAATATATATTTTCGACAAATTTTTCAGTAAAAGGATTTAAACAGATTACCGAATCTTGAAACTTGAATCGCTGTAAAATAGATTGTTTATTGAACATCGAATGTACAATGAAGACCTGCATATTATAGTCCATGATCAAACAATAAGAAATATGTTCGAGAGTTTAATCTTTGTCACAGGGGCTACAATTGAATGTTTAATTTGGCAGACATGTTAAAAATGCAATAAAACAAGTTTAAATTCATGCTTAAAATAAGCATTATTCATTGCTATACTCGTACAGATGTATAGAATATTTTAAAAATACCCTGTATATTGGCAGCGTTTGATAACATTGTATTTTGTTTAAAGTGGACCTACGAACACGTTTCTTCGCTTTTGTTGGGGAATCCAAAGAGCTGGAGACAGTTGAATTGCACGGAAATGTGATAACATTCTTTATTTTGCTTCGATTCTGTCTGTATATTCTGGACGATCTGTTGTCACATGCAGGCAAAATACTTTGTACGGTTTTAGTTAGGTTTTTTGAGAACGTTGTAAAATAGCCAGATTAGGAAAATTGCCGACGCAATAACAAACGTGCTTGCATTCTTGTTAACGCACAGTTTTTATATTGTTACGAGCGTCTACTTATCGAATATCTTAATTACGGGAAGCAAAAATTATTTCTCATTTCGCAAACTGAACATTAAGAAGTAGGAAATGAATGCCACAAAAAGGTTGAAGGTTTACGTGCCCGTGAACAATTATCGTGCCCGTCATCGAATTATTACGTAGATTGGACTACGTCTAGACCGTCGCGATATTTAAGCTGCTTCCGATACTTTGTCAATAATGTTTCGAACAAAAGATTTGGTGGTTTATCATAACGAATTATCGTATCCGAAACTTTGTAAATATTTCTGTTTCTGTAAATGAGTAAATGATGATCATCTTTTATATTATTATAATACATAAAATAACGAAGTCCCTTGGGTCAAATCATCTGGAATCTGAATTATAGCATCTCAAAGTAATTCAATTAGTACCTAAGGTGTACCTCACACGGCGTGTGAATACGTCCCAGGAATTAATTATACTTGATTATTATAGATGCATGGCGAAAAAGAAGAAACACACCTGGTACAATATTGGCGTCTATCATTTTTTACGTATATTCAACATTCGAATATTGCGTATATTGTGTAAAAGCGTTTGAAGTGTATTTTTAATTTAGGCTCTTTAACTGTGCTACTTTTACACATAGCATTTTTATTGCCAAATTAATGATTCGAATTTCCTGTGGAATTTGGTAAATTACGATTTATAAATAATAACCGTTCGTGTACGGGATTGAAATAATAATAACTTCGACTATTTCAGCTTTTGGAATCATATTTTAGAATTTGTAATAAACACACTTGGACAATATAGTTATATATTTTTGAATTTGTTAGCTTTCAATTGGCTGATGTCTGTTTGTTATTATACTTTTATCACAAAATTAAATATTGACATTCTATTTTGCTTGCCTGCCCCTTAAAAGTTTTCGTGTACTTATAAAAGTAAACTTTAATTTACACATTTATTTTGAAGCAGCCAATTTCACCTAACGGTTTGACAGAAATCTGACTCTGTCCTCAGATTCCGACCCAATCTTTAAATACAAATACTAATGAAATGAAAGAAGAATCAGTTGTGCTATTTTAAATTATATATTAGGGTAAGGAAGATAAGTCTGGAAAACACGAATTTCAATCATTTATCTGCAACTATTACTTCTCCTGCTTTATATTTGTACCCTATAAAATATGAGCTCACATTTATGACAAAAATATGTATTACTGCTCTCATAATAATTAATGAATTATCTAAGAACAACTACCAACGTTATCCATTTTGTAATACAACAAATAATAAGAGCGAATTACCTGTCAACCGATAACATTTGTGGGCAAACTGTAGCTTTGTTATTTTCGATTCAATCTGCACTTCATTAAATAACGTTACTTTGCAACGTCAGCATCGTAACAAGATCGTTGCTTTATGTAATATTTTCAATTAGACCAAAGTTTCAAATACTTTCTGTTTCTCATTATCACTGAGAGCTTGAAATATGAAAGTTTATTAGTTCCCCTATGATGTTATGTCATCTTATGTGTTCCCCTCCGCTGCTGTAATTTTTTTTTTCGTCTCAATCAAACAGGTGTTTTAAATACGCTACACTTCCTCCGCTTTCTGTAGCTCTGTAATTATGTTCTAATTACACATAACGTTGGTCATTTACGATCATGAAACGTTTTTACAATATGCAGAAAATATTAATACAAATGTTGCTACAGAACTACGTGTTCGTGACACACGCGTGGGAATAGATTGAAGATGGAGAAGAAGCTAAAGCCTACGAATTCTATACGCGGGCAGTACGTGGATAAAAAATACACTGGTTCTTAGAAAAAATAGAAACTTATTATTCCTCAGTCGTCTGTAGGCGTGCGACAAAATTGTACGCATTAATATCACTCTGTTACTGTCACTTATATTTTTATTCGCCTTGTTTACGTCACTTTAGTCTATTTTATCAATAAACATTGGCACAAAGATATAGCACGATGCTTTGTGTAGCTTCAGCTATTTTCAACTTCAGGAGGGTATTTCAGTGTGAAACGCGTATGCATTTCTATATTGTTTTTCGGATTTCTTCGCGATAAAACTGTACAACCATATTGCAGCGAAACTGTCAGGGAATATTTGTGCACATTTCAGATCTTGAACTGTCATGGGCATCGTTTAGAAAAACGCATTTAAAGTTTTGTCTACCTGTGGCAATACCAGTAACTTCGTTAATTTCACGCATAAGATATTGCACATATATTTTCTACACTACAGCGGAATTCGCTTATTATGATCACTTTGGGACTACCAATTTTTGATAAGAATAACCGGCTAACAACATTACACGGAGAATACGAAATTTCTGTTATCGAACCCCGTTTATTCCAAGCAATTATGACATTTGTAGATAGTTCAATGGGTATACTATCTTTGTTATTTAGATTTTCTGGCCGCATGGTCCAAGTCGTGCCCAGCATGCAAATTGTCACAAGCTTCTCCCTCTAGCATTTTCTCGACGCTATCAAAGGCAACCGCTTTCGAGTCATTCCTGCCATACACTCATGTAGGAGATCAAATGTATGGCTTCAGCTAAAAGTGAGTTTTGAAGAAAAGGTTCACTTAGCACGGACTTGCGTGGAATCCTTATCGTTTATCCCGAAGTGCAGTTACCAGAAATGATACCAGTAACCGAAATTGTTTATAATAGGCGAATTATTTTTGATTAATTTTATATAGAGTATTTTGACACTGACTGATTATGTTATTCATGATTATATATATATATATATATATGTATACATATATGTATGTGTGTGCCACGAATTGCATCAAAAACGGCCAACAAAAGGCGCGACCGACGTAGGAACAGGGGTCGAAGGTGATGAGTGAAGAACGACGAAGCGACAGACGAAGTGCAGTGTTATATCTATCAGTCTTGTAATCGTACTCTTTTTACGTTAAACTACTCAATTTCTTATAATAACCGGATTCCACTGTTATTTTCTCTAAGAAAATGAAAAAAGAAAATAGTGATTATTTCAAGGATGCACATGGGAATACCCCCTTAAGTACTTAATTTAAATTCTCCGATTCTGCTGCCGCAATCGAATGTTGAAATCTTGTACAGGGTGCTAAGTAGAGATTACTCGTTTTCAGAGCTTGCAGTACACAGTAGACTAAAAAGAAAATGCTCAGTACATATAGGTCGAGAACTCAATATCTCCGGAGATAGATGGGATCGTCTGATTTGTTGGGTTGTTCAACGGCGTAATTCAAATTTATGTTACGGTGTGCTTCTCTTCAATGTTGTCGAAATGCGTTTTAAGTTGGATGTTGTTGCAGAAGCCAGGGACTCGGAAGAAATAAGTAAAAACGCCTCGTTTAGTATAAAATTTAAATGCGTCTGCTTTCCAAGCGATCCGAGGCACAAGCTGCGGGACAATGTCGCAGTTTCGGGTAATCATAAAAAACGCATAACTGCGTACGTGAAAGTAGAAAGAACGCCTATAGAACGCCTTTTGTGAAAACTGAACAGAAGATTTGCAGCAGCACAAACTTGATTTGTAGATCGGGTTCGTCGACGGGGACGAGTGAATTCATCGCTCTGACTGAAACAGAAAATCATGTCTATGGCAAAGAAAGGAATTCATTTTTCGATCTACGTTTACAAAATTAGTATGCTTCTATTATATAATATATACATATTCTAGTTATACTACCTTTATACATATAATAAAACATGATAAGATGGTATGTTTATACGTAAACATAAGGTTTTTATTACAAACAAAGATAATAACCTATGTTGTTGCTTAATTTAAAATACGTACTCCCTCTTTAACATCCTGTATATTAACAATTATTTTAGGTTTTTATTTTTCTATACTTCAATTATTTCATTATTTAGAACTTTCTTTTTGTTTAAATGATAGAGTTTATGGATAAATTTTGTTTATATCCATTGGATTTCATATATATGTATGTATTACACGTATAAAGAAATGGACTCAATGTTTCGAACTGGGCGTAACTTTATTTTAATTTATATTAGACAATTGTGCGGAATTAAATACAATATGAAGGATTAAAAGAGTACGTATTTAACGTTTAATAAAAATAACACACTATTGAATAAAATGTAATACATTTCGTGCATACTTTGCACATCACACAATAATGATCTAAACGTATATACAATATAGTCACGCTAATATTTACATAATTGCGTAAGGATTTATAAAATATATTGTCGTGAATATTTATTTTGTTCGTAGTTAAACTTCAATATTAAACTACTTTCAGTATTTACTCTCCATGAAGTGCGGTTTTGTACACTTGTACTCTTGCTAGTAATACATGTTATTCAACTCCTTGCGTGGAATAGGTAACAAAATTGAAATATGAAAACTATAATGCGTTTATAATACTTCTTAATAATAATAATAAGCTGCCATATTCTAGTGTTTATTTGTTTTTTATTACTAATACCAGTAAACATAAAAATCTACGTATTATAAACTATCATTAAAAAATATCCGAATTTCTTTTGATATCTCAATAATAATAATAATAATGTGCAATCAAATTGGAGTAGGCGAAATGAAGACTAATACAATATGAAGCAGTTAAATGGCCACATAATAAATACTTTCAATATCGTTGAGTGAATCAGTTTGAAATTATTTGTATTAATTCGGGCTTCCACGTTATTATTGCAATTTGCACAATATTGCGAAAGACTTGAACATCAAATAAAAGAGAAGATATGAATATGAAACATTGAAATGTTTTGGAGTTTGGATTGCTATATTTGACGTGGATAACACTACGTAGTCTGCTATAAGCTTTGAACTTGAAATTTCTGAAAGGAATATGGAAAAGTCGCTTCGATTTTGCCATTCTGCAGAAAATACGTACAATCTTCTAGTCAAATAATTCCATGGAATAAAAAAACGTTTCGGTTAACAACATTAGAACAATTCAATTTAGCAACAAAATTCAAAGCAGGTTGAATGGGCGTTATTTAAATACAGCTGTTGTTTGCAACCTTTCATCCTTTCCATCGGTATTTGGAGCAACGGCACACATTGCCATACAGCCGGGAAAATAACTCCTTTTCATTTGAAGTACTTTAAGTGCTTTCACGTTCCCATAACAATGGCATAAACGCCCAAACGTTTAATATTACGGCATATTATGCACGATGTTTCATAAATAATGCTTTATATCAATACGTAGTTCTGATCCTTCTGCAGTGTGCATTTTTAAGTAGTCTTATTTTTGCACGATATTTAACCCTTTAGACACGATGGAGGAGTAACTTGAGAAAATGTTTGATAAAAATTTATGTGAATGCCCTGTATACCAGTGCATCACTATTTCAACCATTTATATAAATTAAACCTTAGACAATTAAGCAGAGCGTCTAAGTGTTTATACATATAGCCTTTCGATATTAATAAAATTTGTACGCTGGGGACACTTTCATCCTCTATGCTACAGTAGCAAAGGGGTTAAATAACTGTTATATGGACCGTTTATTTTGAAAGTGGTGTAAGTCCATTTTCTCTTGTTTTGAGAAAATTAAAGGTTAACATATATGTTAATTACAAAATTTAAGCAAATTATATGAAGTCTGGCAATGTTTCGACTATTTTATCAATATGTAATGTGGTTATATAAATTTGTTTTAGGCGTATTTTATTAAACTGATGTATACTTACGGGCAGCAAATGGGCAGCAACTAGACTATTGTAAAAATCGTTTAATTTCAATTTTGAAAAATCAAATATCACTTAAAATATACTTCATATTAATCCAATTTTATTTTCAAATAATGACATAACATAAAATAGAAGTGGTATTTTTAATTTTAGACGCCAATTACATTGTTAAAATTACAAGATATTTATAGTATTTACTTATGCTCTGCATGTGGTAGCGTTTCAAAATATGCATGATACACCGGAGGTATATAAGGTAATAACTGCTCGATGTCTTTATATTTTTCATAAGTAATAGGCCTGGCATCTTGGTACAAAGGCGCCAGGGCGATTTTTTCAAATTTTAGCGGTCTTCCAGGACGTGTAGGTAACAAATTTATTGTTTTAAATTCTTTATCCTTCATCGATGTTTTATATAAAATAGTGTATGGTGCACTTTTGATAAACTTCATCCAACATATTTGCAACCAATTTACCTGTTCTTCATTAATGTTTCTTCTTATCTGCTTTTCGATCGCATTTTTAAGATTTTTTATTGAAACAAAATTCTCTCGTTTCATCTCATGTAAAATGAATTTATCATGTTTTCTACATTGTGTTATTACATCATAATAATCCTACCTCTGTCAATTGGACTTACACCACTTTCATAATCGATAATTATGCAATTTCATTTACCGACCAATTTTAAATTGTACAAAACATGGGAATTTTTCAAGAAATTAAACACGGACTAGTTATACATAAAAAATTTACATTAAATTAAGCATGAATTACGTGATATCTCATTTTTTGTACAGTTAAGAATAATTACTTTTTGCGAATATATATTCGGTTCCTTTTTATTTCTTACAACGTGTCGTAGAATGAGACAAAACTGGATAAGAACATTACGTATTCAAGTGAATAGTATGAATTTCAAATGCAAAAAGTTGTGTATGAGTATGAATAAATTGCATATTGATTGAAGTTTTCCGCGTATTTTCATAACCGTGCATATTATAGTACCTGTACATGCCTATAATCTACATCGCTGCATACAAAGTTTCTTTATCGAAAATAATTAATCAAACGTACGATAGTTTTTACTTCGATCTTCGAAAAGTCTGAAAGCGTATAAACTTGAAAGTTCCTCAGTGCATTTCAAATTTAAACATTGTAAATTCAACTTTTGTTAAACAATTTTAAAGAACAAAAGGATGTGGATGAAATTGTTCGAAATAATATATAAAAAATATCACAACAGAAGGTACATAGATATGTACATATATACATGGCACGTACAAACATACCACAATTATAGGTACTTACAATTAGTATTATTGTTTCAATATTTGACACTAACACAGATTGATTTTTATATACACAGAATGCAACAAATATTAGTTAATTATATCCCCAATTATTACTGGAACTTTCGAAATAACTATTGTACATGTTGAATGAATAAATGTTCCCACTATAAATTTACTGTGCAGAAGTAAACAGATGAAATTGATAACACCAAACTTTTCTGCGTTCCCTTAAATTTCAAATTTAACTCCGACGATCGAAATGCCATTTATCGAAATTCTGTAGTTGCCCAAAAAGGTAGATCAAAGAAGACAACTAAGCAGCGCGTGGCAAAGTTATTTTGCCTACCCCCTCGGTCGCACTGAATATGTAAAGTACGTTCACTTCTGGCGAACGAATATATTCAGTACTAGTAGGCTGCACGTAAACGTCGACGTGCCTACGGATGCTTCGCCGAGGACGAGTAATATTTATCCATACTACTAATCGCACTGGATATGCGTTGTCACGCAACTCTCTTGGTCCAAACAATGGTAAGGGGAATTGGTCCAAATAATTCTCATGATTTTCACAGAATTCGATAGTCGAATATGTATTATCTTGTTTCGAAGATTCGAAACGTATTGAAACGTGAATGTACTGTGGAACTCCCGGCATCCAAACGTTCCACTGTCCACATATTCTATTATAATTTTCAAGCACTGATATAATTAAAGACAGTAGTCTCAGTTTAGGCGTTGTATGAATTCGCGTTATTGAAAGCCATGCTCTACAAGAATATTTGTCATGTAATTCGAATATCACGTAATATGTAATATGTTTCGAATGATTATTGCTATATCAACTTTTATTTCTTATGTTTTATCAAATAGGGCAATTTGAATAAACAAATAGCATGTATATGCTAGTAATTTAAAAAGATCACATATTGCTAATCTATGTAAACGTAACTTTTTTATTTTATATAAATACCACGGAGGAAGAGGAACTCCCGCATTTTATTATACCGCGTATTGTACAAAGAATCGCGTTATGTAAAAACAGTGGTCGCAATATCTTTGGCGCGTTGTAAGAACTCACGTTATACAGAAGTCGACTGTAATGTAATTACAATCGTATCTTCACACTGAAATTATTTTTTGCGTAAAGTTTCTCAATATTTGGGGCAAAATTACTTTTGAACATTTGTTCTCAAATGTCAATTTCTTTAGCCTGGTTGTCTCCCGATTTAGCCAATTGATCCAGGTGCAACTGTACTTATCTTGAAGATTCGAAACGTACAGTTCGTCCAGAGCTAAATGAAAAAGGTGGAGTGAGAGCGGCCGATTGATGCCGCCGATCGGCAGGGCCGTCGCGCCTTGCCGATGTTGCGTTCTAAGCAATAAGATGAGAAGCTACGAATTAATTTCTAATTACACTAGTAGTTCAGTTATTACTTGTATAGCTATACCTTTTATTTAGTATTTGAAGTATTTGATAGAATTTTAATTCTTCGCGCAATATTATCCTTGGTTTGTAGTATACGATATATAACGCTTGTAGAGTTACCATGCCGATAAGATATCTTTTGTTTCAACAAACTATTATATCTGAATATTTATTAATGTTTCAACGTGTGAACCATAATAAATTGAACATTAATAAACTTGGTTTTTTAATTTCATGTAATACATGCCTTACAATAAAAATAAAGATACAATATGATCTGAAATATATCATGTTTGGTCTCATTTTAATCGGGAGAATTTCAACAACATAATAGAAAAAATTATAAGTCGAAAAAACTAAAAATAAAAAAGTTAAGCTGTCGTTTTTATTATAGCATTATTTTGCATTTATGTAATCACACCGACACATTTAATGGCATTTAAATGTTGCATTAAATGTAGCATTTAAATTTCTCGGCTGCCTTGGCCATCGTTCTGTCCTTGCTTTTTGCTTTACAACCTAGTGACACCGACAAAAGCGAGCCGCGAACTTCAAGAAATTTGGGTCCGTTCTACTGACACTGTCTCAAACCATTTACACATTTGTAAGATTACTTTGCATAAAACCGAACGAAGGTGTAAAGCTTCTATTATAATTACTTATTTATTATCTCCAAAAACTATACAAATCAATACTGGAGCGTAGAAAGATATAGAAGCGTGTAAAAGATGTGTCAGGTCATCTTTACACGGTCTCGTCAAGAATTACTCCGTTTGTACTCTGTTGTTTGTCAATGCGACTTCTACGTTCGACGATCGATGCAAGAATGCCATGATGCATCCTGTACGCCAAAAAGGACGCCTTGTCGGGGTTTTTCCAGGCGCCATGGCTTCAAGGGTCTCGTTCACGTATTTCCCTTCAGCCTATGGTCTCCTATGGGTACGTGCGCTATCAGGCCCCGCGCTGACGTAACCCAGATGCCCAGCTACGGCGCTCGCAGCCGAAATCTCTTACACATTGATCAACAGTATATCGTATACTATATATGTGCACCCATTTCAAATTGGCATGACACTGCCCTGCTCGGTTCGTCGGGCGGTCGAGCTTTGTAGTTCGTTTAGTGAGGTGAGAAATCCCCACACCACTTTTTTCCTTTAGCTCTGGACGAACTGTACTGAAAGACAAGCTACAGTGGAACCGTCAATATTTAAAAACCTACTATCCAAACGCTCTATTGTTTGGACAGCATAAATATTTTCCTGTCTGTGCACTTTACTATCAACTTACTTGCAATTAGATTTAGGCAAAGACTTGCAAGGTTTGAGGCAGAAATAGAATGCAATTCAACGTGGATCAATGTATTCAAACTTTTATATAATTTATCAGAAAATAAATATGATACTTGTATTATATTGCTATCCTTTACAATTGTTTTTATATTATTATTTTTCATATATACAATAATAATTATTATGAAAGAAGGTGTCTGTTGTAATTAGACGTCCCTATTTCATATCCAAATACACGCGTGCACAGGTACAATTAAAATCATTTTCGTTTTATTTGAATACCTTAGGTCACATGCACCTTTTAATTAGTATCATTATTTAATATAAACAATGCATAAAATCAAATCAAATTTTCATACCTGCGGACTCTTCTGATATGAGTTTTTTGGCCATAACACAGTAGGAGTTGCTCGTAATTAAAATACAACTTTTAGACAAAGCACAATAAATGAACGTGCAGCTAGCCGCTGG
The DNA here is from genome assembly GCA_948146005.1 of Nomada fucata. Classification (NCBI taxonomy): domain Eukaryota; kingdom Metazoa; phylum Arthropoda; class Insecta; order Hymenoptera; family Apidae; genus Nomada; species Nomada fucata. Next base: position 11,052,938 of record OX411282.1, read on the forward strand.
GTTGAGAAATTATTATCTGAAAACAATGAACGTCAAAAGCTAATAATGCAAACGCAGCAAAAAGTGATTTCAAAAGCTTCCTCGAGTCTAAAATCACAGATTTTTTTGCATTGAAAAAATAGCCTCGTTTCGGTATACTAACGGTGCATTATTAATAAACATTGCTTTTTTACTAGATAGAAATCTCATCTGCAGTCATCTCTGAAACAATTCCCGTATTACGATATCAATGAATGTATCAACGCTATCCCAAACAGACTCAAGTATTTAAATATTCTCTAAATATTTCGTGTATCATCAAGCAGTGATTTTAGTGCGGAATACGAATGCTTAAAGATAATAACAGTTTTTTTATATATGATTTTACATAGATATTTTCTAATTGAAATTAATTGACTAACTAAATTAAAGCAGAATTACTCAAGCACTAAGGCTTTCGCTTATACATATATTAACAATTTTACAGTTCTCTACATATGTACACACATGTATATCTACAGTATTTGAAAGCAGGTTAATTAGTAATTAAATTCTCTTCCATTGTAAAAATATCCTGTAGTGTCAAACATCTCCGTATCTAATCTATTTATATAATGTAAGAAATTAATGCAAGGCACATACTCAAACGTGTTTATGAATGTGCCCTTAAAAATAAATGAATCAAAATAAATAATAATAATACGTCTCCTTGCAGCACAGAAACAAATACCCCAATGCTTAACTGGGACGTATAGAATTGTGAAACTATCAATGCTGATCCCATCCAGGATATAATTATCAAGAATCGATACTTGTGAGCAAGTATTATTTAGGAATCGATACTCTTTCATGCTCACGCATTCATATGTATGTATAATACTTCCAACACAATGGTACTTCATTAAAGTAGGTCCACCCCTTTATCCGAACATATCAGAGGACACGAAGATTCTGATACCCGAATAGTTTCGATAATAGGGGCTCAATTTCTCTTACCTCTACCTGTACTTGTGAGTTTCTATGAAAGGAACTGAAGTTCAGAAAACTGGAGCCCAACGCGTTTGTGCGTACGGTCTGCATCACGTACAAATATTCTTATCACAAAGAAATGCTTGTTTCAAAATTTACCTGCAGTGCTTAAAAACCTTTATCAATTAATATATAATAGTTAATATAGTGTTAATATGGTAATAGTAATTCAGTGTACAGTTGCAATCAACATGTCGTTTTTATAAAATAAACTTCCGATATTGTAACATATGTAGCAGGTACAATTAAGTAATCGTTAATAACCCTTTGAGGTGCAAGCTATTTAAAAAAAAATGAAATAAAATATAATAAAATGCTCGTTTCAAGCCATTATATAAATATATGTTAACGTGTTGCTACATTTAAAACCGAGCATTAACTTATACATTTAAATCGAGTTCTACCGTATGGAAACTACTGACTTGTAACTAAAATTGTTCAGTACCTTCGTGTAAAATCTTGTACACCCGATGGCCTCTACATTTTTGTTGTCTTTCCCGCGCCAGTGAATCATATTAGGTACTCATTGCGTTCTTGTTTCCTTTCTTTCCCCTTTAATGGAGTGGAATTTTTGGCGAACAAATGGCCGAGCGATCCCGTCCTGCTGTTTCAACTATCTTCAAATTATTTTACTAATCTCGAGCGCGGTTTTCTACGTTTCTCACTCGATTTGCCGTCAGAGTGGACCTTTCCTTAATTAGCCTGTAGACTCCCTTACGGTGACACGGCTTTGGCCGCTTGCATGCACATTTGCGTTTTGAAACTACGATTACTAATTGCAATCTCTCCGAATGCTTTACGTATTTTGCTGACCGCGTTTGCAGCTTTCTGGCCCAGTTTAAAAGCTCGGATCGAGTCCGCAGGGGCCTGTAAGTTCTATAGAGGAGACATTTAAAACGTTTTGTTGGACGTTCGTGATCAAATTACTATGAATAATGCATGCCATTTTGAAGCTTAAAGGAGGACTAATCCATGGACACCCAATATTACTTTGTGTGGACCAACGACAGCCAGAAGTGGAACTTCGGAACTCCCTTTTTTCGCACCCAAAGTTGGTGGGTACTTTCAAACTTCAATTGTTTCGGATACAGTGGTCAAGTGATGTTTCAACAGCATTGGAACAAAAATTATGGTATAAAAAGAACAGACACGATAAGCTGAGCTTTCGTAACGTAGCTCGTTTAATTTTGGGGAGTTATTTGTGTAACGACGAACTGCGCATAATTAGGTAACCACTCTACCTGACCTTTAGATATTTAACACGCAATTACTTATTGTATATGGCAATACAATTTTCCTGTTCCATGCCAATATTGTTATGCGACATTGACGACTGGAAATTGCTCATTGAACTGGAATAATTTTGCTGTAGCTACAATAAAAAGTTTCTATCCAAATGTAAATATCCTCTTCCCACACCATAGCGATTTCTATCCTGCTCCTTAGTTGCATGGAATTTATATGAGAAATGTATATTTTGATGATTAGATCATTTTTGTAATTTTGTTGCATTGCTGATATCGAGGGTTTTTAAAAACAATTCATTGCATAAGTACAGCTAATATATTAGTTTATAAAGTACCAGTTGTGAAACCGTTAAGTTAATCGTATTAATTCTCAATTTGCATTAGAATATGCAGTGGCAAAAAATGTATGTATTAATATTACTGTTTCGCTGGCAGCTTTTGTCGGTCACAGTATATCCACTTGTAATTTTGTTACATTGCCGATATTAAAGATATTTAAAAATAATACCTCATTGCATAAGTACAGATTACTGTATTAGTTTATAAAGTATTTTCGTACTAAGTCTTTTGCGAGATGGATGTTATTAATTTTAAATTTACATTAGAAGATTTATGCATTGAAATTACTGCTTGGCTGAAAACTTCTGGCGGTCACAGTATAGTGTTACAATACATATATTGTTTCCTACACAATAATAGTCTGTTTAATAAACTTGGAGCACAGCAGGATCACGATTATCCAAATTCTTCGAATGTGCTATCAGCTTTCACAAAAAGCTCTACTGATACTAAAAAGTTCATCCAACACAGCACTTATGAATGCAAACTTAATTAAATTAATAAAAAACTTAGGATAGTACACGGATAGATATATTCTGCCATTAAACAAATACTTTTTTTCCCATGAAGAAACAATTGCATTTATACATGGAAAAAGTTTTCCATCACTTGTCACCAATTCTCGATTATCCATCTTCCCTACCTCTCAATTAAACCCGTTAATCCAGGTTAATGTACTGTAGAAAAATTGAATGGAATATTATATCTCTACAGAGCACTATACGTATACCTAATTACAGTATTGTCTGCTTATGATTCAACGATATTCAATAAATTACAGTTCCACGAAAACCATATGAACATTCCCCTGATGCAACGAACGATGCATGAAGCTGAATAGCTTACTTAGTAAACAACATAATAAGCATATCACGTGGTAGGTAGAATGTCCTAGAATTTCGTTACAAGTTACATGCTGCACAATCTTGCAGGGTGAGAGAAAATTACTTCAAGTTAGGTAGCATTCGCACCGCAATTTCTAGTGCACTGTACTCAGATTTGTAGCACACTCATCTCCCTCCAATCGGACGACTTAATCACTTGCCACCTTCATTAGAAATAGAGTATATTAGCATTAAATTATTCAAGGTACTGGATGAAATTATTTTGCTCTTGAAAATAATATTTATGCATTACGACGCGAAACTTCATTTCTGACTAAACTGTAACAGATTGATTCATGTTGTTTTACGGTGCAGAAAAAATCATCGTTATCGATTTAGAAAATAATATAAAAGTTTATTCAGGGCAGCGTATCGAGCAGGGAAAATATAATAGTAAAATTTGATCTTCTGCTGTTTCTCTCATAAACCTAGTGTTAATGATAAAAACCCTGAAAAGTAATAAGGTGAACACCCTGTATGTAGTATTCTATACGGCACACAGTGCCCCAGAACGCGGAAATTCATGGCCAAAATTCAATTTCTCAAGTTTAATGTGTAAAATCAATTTGTGTTTCCTATGAAGTTGCAACCCTTCCAAGCTTAAAAGTCCAAAATATTATTCGTTCCAGATAATCCTGTGATGAGATGTGGCGTTCTGCAGACAAAATTGTAAAATAAAAAATAAAATTAAACATTTCAGATACTGATTATAAAATATTAGAGTACAGATTTAAATCATGGTCTTATACATGTCAGCCCACTTCAAGTATTCAATACTGTTGAAAACATATTTTAATCCATGTTCAGATAGTACAATGTTTATAACAATTTGAGCTTTGCGAAGGGTTTAAAAAAATGATTACATAAGCTGGACTTGGGAGCATTTTTACATGAAAATGTAGTCATTAACGAAAGAAAATATATACGTTTTAGGTACTCTCTCTTGCCACTTAAGGCGGTTTTCTTTCTCCTCCTTTACATAAAATAATTATGCCTTTTTCATACATGGTACAATGAGTTTTATCATAAAAATGAATTTCTGTTCAGAAAAATTTCCAGTACGAAGGTTCATTTTTGTTGCTGCAGAGTAGTTGTGCTTTGTTAGTATGAACAACAAAAATATAAATATGAAGTAGTTTTTTAATTTTGGCCACGAAATTTGAAGATCCGTTAACAGTAATATTTGATAGACGATGGTAATATTGGCCACCTTTTCAAGTGTCCCAGACCACTGTGCACCGTCTGACAAGACAGAGTGCACTTAAAATCCATAGCACGTTATGTACACAGAGAGTTATCTTTGTCTGCCGTCGATGCAACGAATCAAGTAGCCTGCGCTGTCTTTGCAAAGGCATCAAATCTGATTTGTCGTAGCAACGTGAAAGTTTGTTGCATCGAATGAAACAGTTTCGAGTGCATCTAAAATGTTATGCTTTCCAATATATAGACGCATAACGACTTCGCTTCAAAGCTTTTTCATTGAAGAACACATTCGTCGCGCTTCTTGTCGATATTCAGTAGCAAATTCGCGTTTAAGGGAGGTTCAGAAAGTTAAATTCGAAGTGAGTTACTTTTCGATAGTTCACTCTTCAAATCAGCTTCAAAAGTAATTTGTACGTTTTCACATAAATACGATGGTTCTCGATAATTAGTAATACATTTTACAATATTTAATGTTAACCAATACCACCTACTTTTTGTTGGATAAAGTTCGTCTGGTTTCTGTGCGGCTGATATATTTAAACGAAGTTATTTCTACGTAATTGTATGCTGTTTCTTCAACAGTTAACTAGTTTCAATATTGTAGATTCATTGAAATCACGAATTCTGAGAATCAATAATCACTGATATGCTATTACACTTGTGTAGGACTTTAATCACGAAATAATCTATACCTTTATAATATGTGTGATCTATATGTGATAAACAATGAACAGTAATCGAAAATGGTGTTAACTTTCTATTCTAATTAATAGCATTTGTATTCACTTTTGTTTTTGGGCAGAAAAACCACTTTTTGTGTGGTTTTATCGAAGCCCGCTACATTGGCCAATTTCTCCAGCTTTCCAGTTTCGTCCAAATGAAAAATAATAATAAAACATTTCATTTTTATTTGGCAAATGTAATTTTTCTAGTTTTTATCATCCACAAATTTCAGTACTTCTATCTGAATATATAATCGCAGAATTCCTTCATTTCTTTTCCTTACTTGATTTTTTAAATTCCAACCTAAAATAATAACCTTTCGCTTTAATTTGACAATCTCCTGCCGTCCAATACGTATGTAATACACCAAACGTTCCCTTGCATACAGAATCCACAATAACTTACACTGAATAAAAAATTCGTGGTTTGGTCCGCTAAGTTTAAGGTCCTTCTGTTACTGCGCACCAGCAAACGTATACCTATTTATTAGTGTCGTATTACCCAATTTATTGACTTTTCAATTCAACTTACCTTGCAGCGATTAAAAATCTAATTGCCATCGGTACAATTAAATACATCTGGACATAAATTTTGTTAACATCTGTGCAAGATCACATACAGAAACAAAATTTTCGTAGCGATAGGGTAAACGCTTTGGGAAAATGAGGTTTCTTGCGCGCTAACCTGATATTAAATCGGGTGAAGTCATAGTGCATTCGTCTTGCTTCACCCAAATTTGCAGGAATCACGCAACTCTACGCGATACGAGCACAAGCACATAGGGCGTGAAGGGGGTGGATCAATCTTCTCTTGATTGCTACTCAAGAAATGACTTCGAGTGGCTTTGCTGTACTCATCGGTTTATTTATTTTTAGTAGCAGATAATAAATGACGATGTTCGTTCGGTTAGAAATTAATAAGTAAATTAGTAAGGTAAATTTTTGTTGATCAAAAGTCATCGCAATTTCCAAATTAGCAAACTAATTTTAATATCCTAACGCTTGCTTCTTATTTAAGAATGAGTAACACGAGATCCATTAAAGCTGTCCAAACTATTATCTTTCTACTTAAGTAGCAAGTTAAGATTATTACTGTAATCTTGAATTAAATTTCTATTGCTATAATAAATTGAGATTAAGATTATTTAATTTAATGGATAACTTTTTACTAGTAGTAATAAATATTTTTGTTGATTCATATAGTGTATAACAGAAGTACTAAAATAGTTATTGAAAAGTCTTTTGAAACCATTATGAAAAACGTGGGTCCTGGATGTCTAATTACCACACTTTCATTCAAGACAGCGCTATTAAACTAGTAAAAAGGAAAAACAGTATGTAATTGGTTTTTCATCTCGGGAATAGATACCTTCTGCTGTGTTTATTTCGTACACCTTAAACCACATTCGCCACATGCTGAAAATTTATTACAATTTGAGCAACAACGAAGAAGAGGAAGAAGATGAAGAAGAATGAATATCTTTAATATTTAGAAATATGTAAAAATGATTTCGTCACCGAATGGTTTTGTTTTCGGGTGCATGCGAACCTTCGCTTGTTTTTCGTAACCGATCACGGCTTATTTCCACAATGGACGCAAAGTCAGTTACCCTAGAACACCCAACTACGACAGACGTGACAACAGTTTCAAATACATACAAGTCGCGGCAAAACTATAAGACCCGCACGAAAATTGAGGAGAATTCTACTTAGCTCAAGAATTTATTATTCCTTCATTCATAATGTTATTATTTGCCTTATATAAAAGTATGCTGTAGAGTTCTACAAAATATGGAACGCTGCGAGTCCTAAAATTGAGGTAAAACATGTAAACGAAAATGAGGTTGTTTTCGCGACAAAACTATAAGATATTAGCTCTGTGTTTAGTTACATTAGTCGATCTAGTGCTTCGATTGCAGAAATCACAAGAGTGATTGGACGAGGCCGATATGTTGTGCCCGATTACTTAAGAAAGAAGGATAATTACGGAGGGGGGGGGGGGGGGGATCCTGGTGGGCGTCCGAAGGCGTCAACTAAGCGAGAACGAGGAGCTATTCTGAGAGTAACGTCGGACTCCTGCATGACAGGACGCCAATGTGTCTGCACGCCAATGCTCGTACCGTGCAGCGTATTATTAAACCAGCATAGCACCTAAAAAGACGTCACTTGCAAAAAAGCCGCCACTTACAAATCGGCACAAAGTGGCCAGGGTAGCTTTTGCTGAGGAGCATCTTCAGTGGAAACAAAAATGGAGAAATGTTATTTTTCTGAAGGGAAGCGTATCAATTTGGATGGATCGGATGGTCTTTCGTGCCATTTCCGCGACTTGCGGAAGGAAGAATTACATTTGTCGAGGAGGCAAATGCGTGGAGGCGATATCAAGGCGTGGGTCGCAATAGGATATCACGTGATAAGCGATATAAAATTTCTTGCTACCACCATGAATGCTGCTAAGTGCATCGAAATATTAGAAGAGCAGTTAACACAACAACAGGTCGGCGCCATTGCTTCTGAAATTTACATTTTTCAGCACGACAATGCCCGTCTGCATACGGCAAAACGTGCAGAACGATTTTTTCAGGACCATAATATGAAGATTTGGCCGCAGCCTGCACGGTCTCCGGACTTAAATATAATTGAAGACATCCGGGTAATGTTATCCCGCCCTGTATATGGAAACAAAAAACAGTTTTCCTCGGTGGAGAAAAGATAATGACTTCAGATTCAGAGAAAATAATGTTGCGCGGCATACATGCGTAACCCACAAGAAAAATAAATGCCTACTCCCATAAAAATACGGCTAGCAATCGGCACAAAGAACCACCTTCGATGTGCAGATTGTTAGGGCGTCTATGACGCGCAAGCAATAGAACTGTTTTTGAGGAAGTCGTTTTATTCTATAATCCGTGGAGGTGTACGAAATGAAGCATATGCGACCTCAACAGTTAATTGCATGCGTCATAAACGTGAGTTTCCACAAGGGCCTTGCAGCTGGAACCCAGCAGGCACGACCAGGTTGAGCTCTAGGACGCCGATGGAAATTCCGTGGCGTTGACAAGTAATCTGAGACATTTAAGGATCCACCCCCTCCCTTCAGGAAACTCGCTTCGGGCGCTAAGGAAGCGTGCGACCACACCTTGAAAACACGCTGATTGGTAAATTAGTCATTTTTCCTAGTGTCCAATCAGCGTGCCTAAAATACACTTCCGAGTCGATGTGCTGGAGTACATTCAACGAGGAAGTCAGTCTAAGACAGGATCTTATCCAGGAAACTAGAGAGGCAAAAACAGTATCATCTTCTTACTCGTTAATTTGTCTTCACTCAGAAGCAGGAAAGCCCGTAATACTCTCCTACTTCAAACCAAACGGGAAACATTATCTTCCCACAAATTGTTCACTGTACGGTGTACGAAACGCGACTGTACGATCCGTTTATTATCTTCATCTGTTATCATCCATTTGTTAATAGAAATTAAAATAGTTATCATAAAATAGTCATTCAATTTACCACTCCTATCTCCCTAAACGTTCGTAGGGTCATACTTGCGCGACGGTGTCGAAGGAATTCGAAACGGAGACTTACGACCTCCGTATACCAAGGATCTCGTTGCATCCGATGGTAGCATCGAAGCCGCGTATTACGTAAAAACAGATAATGACATAGAATTTGACACAGATGACAGTCGTAGACCTACCAACCTACCGAAAAAATAATTATCAATTTGGATAAAGCTGCGAAGTTTAAATTAAAAAGTCACCTTGCTTTCTGGACACAGTACTACAACTGTACAAAGTGATATAGTGCATAAAGAACAGTTGGTGAGTTTCAAGATTTGCAAGCTGGTGGACGACCAATATTCCTCATAGGGACAGGCATTGCGGGTCTTATCTTGACATCCAGGACCTGATCAACTCATCACACGTTGTTACACACAGACGACTCAACTGCGTGGGATTCGAGGGTGCAACAGGGAGAGGCGGACGCGGTGGTGAAATTGACGCAGGCCGACAATGTTGCCAACGGAACACGCATTCTCTTAGCTGCTGCATTAATTTACTTGCGAGATAAGGCCGGGTTCGAACGCGAGTGCCTTGCTTGCTTGATCCGGATTCACAACTCCATTTCGTCGCGGCTGAATTTTGCTACGAAGTGCGTCTTTCGTTCACGCTTTCCGATAGAGCATGATCGGGAAGTGGGCAAATAACCAGCAACGTGATGCGCCAAGTACAACTTGATTTACAAGTAATGCATATGCAGGAACCAAAGAAAAAGGAGGGACACCCGAGTTCTTCCCATTTGAAGGCACTGATCGGTCCAACTACGCCACGACTCCTTCCGCATATTTGCTGTTCTTATGTTCCTCTTATAGTTCTTTGATCGAGGCGCCCAATCCCACGCATTCGAAGTATGCAGCGAATATCTCATGTTTAGTCATAGCACACACATATTACAGACGATGTACCGAATGATCCTGTGAATAGAGCAGCAATAGCGACACCTGCGAACATCCGACTAGCCGATCACTCGCGAAAAATTAATGTTTTCATTGACAGCGAATTTGTTCTGGAACCTACTTTGCGCCGGTCGATATAGCTTAGGATGTTTCGTGTTTTCCGATTCTACAGAAGACCCAACTCGGATGTGTTGGAATATTCGAGGTACAGGAACGGCCGAGGCGGGCCATGTGCATTTCGCCGATGCACGCTGTCTTTGTCTAGCGTAGCTCTCTTTCGGGAAAACCCCAAAATGGTTAAAAAGGTCCATGTTGACGTAGTCGTCCTCACGACCGACGCTTTTCCCAAAGGAAAGCATTCTTGTATAGACTACGGTCGAGAGAGCACAGTATTAATAAACGGAATACCTCGTTAATATATACACGCCTACGCAATTATTCTAATACCTAATCGAGACTTCGATTCGAGTATTAGGGATTTCTCTTACAGATGTGTAGAAGTTATTTTCTGTAAACCTCGGTGATTGAAATACCTTGTGATCAAAAAGTACCCGGAATTTGTCAATAAAACGAAAGCGGTTCAATTATTCATCGATATTTATTTTATTCCCTTCAGAGTAATCTCCATCGCGAGCAAACACAAATTCCAACACTTTTTCCAATCTTCAAAATACATTTCATAGGCCGATTTTGGAATCGCCTTCCGCTTCTTCTGCGAATTTTCCTTCATCGCCTCAATCGTCTGAAAACGCTTTCCGCGAAGTGGTAACTTGAGTCGCGGGAAGAGGAAAATGTCACACGGGGCCATATCAAGTGAATACGGAGCTTGCGGAACGGTATTAACGTAGTTTTTGGTCAAATAGTCGCGCCAAGATGAAATGTGTGAGCCGGTGCATTGCCGTGGTGAAAGCGAAATCTATTACGCACAAACTATCTAACAGATTGAACTTAAAAGTGACATGTAAACAATTTAAACGAACAAGCGCGGTTCGTTTAAATGAGAAATTCCGGATACTTTTGATCACAAGGTAGAGGACAGGTAAGGTGATAAGACGTCAGTTTCCTGTAACTGTTAACTAACTCTATTAGTAAATTGTGTAATGTCGATACACGGAAACTCTCTCAAAGACAACGACTCTCAGACGACACTCAAAACGCTTCTCTCAATTCAACCCTATTCTCCAAACGTTTTACTATAATAAGCGTGCAACCTTTTCATATTTAATATCAATTATCTTACAACGTTATCGAAGACAGAAATACTATTAATAAAATTCTAATTGTCACGGTACATTGAAATATTAAGCCACTCCGCACAAACTTTCGACAAATCAATAATTATTCAGCCCAGTTGTCATTAACAATTTGTTGGATTCAAAATAGCGCGCTTTAGTCGTTATGCGTTGAACTGTTACGGTGTGGCGCCACTTGTCTTCCCATAGCGGGGACCGCCATTATTACTCGTTTCCTCGAAACGAACGCACGTTATATCACGCTTAACTAGAGTTATTATTATCCTTATATTATTCTACAATAAAAGTATATCAGTTATTCTGTCGTTCCTACACATTTCATTCACGACCTCTAACACAATTGATATCAGAATATATAACAATCAATGATGAATATGTATATAATTATCATCTGTGTAACTAATTTACTAAAATAATATTATATTTAGTAATTTATAAAGAAATATTTAATTCATTAATAGATCTACGCTGAACGGAAATCGTATGAGATCTGATTTAATCTGTAATTATAATATCGTGTTCTTAAACTTGTTCTATAGTGTATGTAAAGTACAATTTTCTTATCAAATTACTTTTATTTTCTTTATGCTGCTGCTTTTTTAAGAAATGCTTATCTTGTAGCATCAGGAAGAATTTCTATGTGAAGAACGTGGCTCCAGGTCAAAAGTGCAAACCTCTTATACCGCCTTATATGAATGTTTTGCACTAGCAATTCAATAAGAATTAAACACAGTCTCAGGAGCTTCGTTCCATTTATTATTCGTCAAACCCAAATTAACTTATCTGCCAGCTGGGTTGCAAATATTTTTATACAACGACCTCGATAGCTCGCCAAATATTCGGCACAGAATTTGTTTCAAACGAGTTTCATGTAATTTTTTACGAACACATTACAAATATTTCGATTACAGTAGGAACATTTTGGGCCATAAATATTGTCATCGTATTGCATTATTGCATTTTCAAGCACAATTTATTTATATTGTTCACAATATTATAATCATCATTCTGATCTCTTGTTAGCCAAAGTATAAATATTCGGCTTATTAACAATTTTATGTAGGTATATATGAAACAGAACGTGTCTGTATTAACTTCTAAATCCGTTGACCAAGTTGGATCCAATTTTGCTGGACAAAATATAGGCTACCATGAAATCTCGACATTCAACCTCAATCCCCTGATTTCATTCCCTTGACACTTTGTAATAATTTAACAATACGCTACATGAAGTTGTAAATTATATACAACTAGGAATTAATTTCAATATGTTGTTGTTTAATTTTCACATTTTGGAAAGGGGTAATGCTCTTAATTCGGATTTGAGATTAATAATAAGTGTTACTAATTTAATAAATAAATATTCAAATTATTGCAGAGTAATATAAACATCGGTATCATATAGATATAAAACAGTAATCGAATGAAACATGAAAGTTACATTACGTTAAAGTGAAACAGCATATTCGTCGAATCAATGTCAATTAGAATGAAGTTGAAACACTTTGTCAAGCTCTATATTCAGATTACTGATACTAATTAGAATCACATATTCAATATACATATTGTTATATACATCGTAAGCAAAGTAAAATATAATTCAGCATTTATTACTTATTTCATCGCAAGGATAACAAAATGTTTTCTAAACAGCTACTTAATTGAAAAATTATACTGTATTCATGTAATGCCATAACAGCACTAATATTACAAATAATTAAACAAGGAAATTACATAAAAAATAATTGGATCAGTAAGACGCATGAATTTACTCTCTGTAAGGGAAATGGAGCAAGTGACAGTATTTCGGGAAGATCAAAAATACCTGAAATGGAATTATCCAGGTCAAGCGTGTGGAATATAACTTATTATCGGGTCAAACATACATTTTTTCGGATTAAGTCCATTTAAACATCTATTTCTCCTTAAGAAATTGGTGTATAAATATTTTCCTCCGAGATATGTAAAGTACCAAAGAAATTAAAACTTAACGTAGATAGCTAATATCAGTAATCAGCATAATAATATTTCGTTTCTATTTTAATTTCGCATTTTACAGTTGAAGTCAGATATACATTTTGATACCGCCAACAAGGAACACTTTATTTTACTTTTAGAATAATTTACATATATTGGTGCAACTATGTTCCATCACAGAATAACGTTATCGTAATAACTGTCAGTATAATAAATTCCATACTACTATTGATTATTACAATTTGATATTATATGGAAATCATACTCCATCGAACACCAGAATTCATTTGCTATTACTATTATTTTGCGCTGCAGTAACTATTAATATCTGCAACATTAAATATAAACAATAGCACACAATCCCCGCCAATAAATGATGCTTTATGGTTAAGCGCATGAATCAGTACGCAATTAAATATTTACTAACCGTACACAATTTTCAATATTACCATTAACACTTTCATATCTATTTACATAATTTCCGTTGCATACTAGACGAAACATGTGTTCTCGCGATGAAAATTCTTTACTAAGAACCGTAAAACGGTTGGCAATGCTTTTACCAAAGACGTTATTGCATTTTCGTTCGCGTGTCCATATTGTATAATACAGTGTGTCTAATCTTTGGCAATATGTCAGTCCAGAGAAGAGTGATCACTCTGCTCAGACATTCCAGGGATATGCACTATTATAGTGTACCCATTATATTTACACACTTTCGCATTATGGAACAAGAGATGGATACATAGAACGAGTTAATATTCCAAATTTGTCGTCAATTTGTTAGTAAAATGTTTAATACTATTGTAACTGTTTTAAGCGCATAACTGATTAATCTAACAAGTATGCAGTTATTCGTCAAATAAGTCAGACCAACTTTTGTCCAACCCATTTATTTGCCAGATTATCGGAAATGCCTGAGATATGGGTGGTTTATAAAAATGAGTGTAGTGTATCTATTATTGTACGATCCTACCACCATTTTTTGTATGGTAGAATCTTTTGCAACCGGTCACCCTTCGTCCAAACGCCTTGTTACCCGCGACTTCAGCCATTCGAATGTTCTATGATCCAAACGCACAAATTGTTCTTTAATCGCGCCTCACTTTTTGAAAAAGTGTTCCGTACTAAACGAACCATTACATATCTACAATTCGGTTTAACAAAGTTATTTTTCCTTTGGTTATATCACGGCATTGAGTTTAGCTCGCATTTGTGCGGCCATTCGAGTATCAACTTGTCCTGTACATTGCAAGGTGTACATATAGCACTCGTATCGGACAAGGTTATCTTCATCTACAATGTGCACTTCTATTCGAATGTGAACGATAAATCGTGAAAAGGTTTCCAGGAATGTCTCTATGGCCCCGGTAATGGAAAACACGAGTTGCTCGTGCATACGTATAGTTGACGACGTCAATGGTTTATACTTGGTGAATATTGCATCGACGCCTAATTATGTTGACCGATTACGTTATTTCGTATTGTATTAGACAAGATATGCTGCTTGCGAAGTGTAAACTATGCACAATGCACAACTATGCACAGTGAGTATATCATATTAATATATAAATTCGTATTTCGTTGAAACGCGAGCTAAGAAAGTACGTTTCATTGGTTACAATATTGTGACTGCTGTTATTGTGTAGTTTCGATCAAAAGTGTTACAGTACAAGCATTTAACGGCAGAAATATCACCGTGGTGACAATAAATGGCTGCATAATTGTAAACTGCCTGAGAATAAAGGTATTCGTGTAGTAAGTATGTGGAAGTACAGTAAGCCATTATTTCTGCATAGTATTGAATATGTAGGGGAGATCGGGGCAAGTTGACACGTTTTACAGTTTTTAATTTTTGTATCTTCTGTTTGAGCTAATTACTTAATAATAGGTATGCCAAAATATATGTTGCACTTCTTTATATATTGTTGGTGAAATATACGTTATATGTAACTGCATACCACACACAGACATTAGTAATCAAAAATATTTAAGAATAATAATTTTTTAGATTTATTGATTTGTTAATTTACTTACGTGTATGCACTTTTTGTTTACAGTGAAATTGTTAATTTAAACAAGCTAGTGAATATACACTGTGTAAGATATACTTATACCATATTTATATTTCTCAAAATTTTATTTGCTTTCGTAACATGGCCTGTGATAAATAACTTTACTAATAATCGTAAGAGCATCTCAATGCATACTACTCTCGAAGTTGTAAAGTCTCTCCCTAGCCCTTTCATTCGAGTACATTTGTAATAAATTTTACTGTATTAAGCTGCAGTGTCGAACGGTGAACAATTTAACCTTGAGTGGCTTGCTCTGTTTACACTTGCAACACTGTCGTATAACGTAACTCAGTTCTACACCTGTGTGTATTTATGCATGAACTGAAACTCCGTTTACTATCAGAATAGTACAAATGATGTACGTTTTGTTTGTCAATGGCATTTACATAAGGTTTGATAAGTTGTTATTAATTGAATTTGAAAATTTGTTGTTTTGAAATATATTTGGCAATAATAACTGATTCAATAACTCCCATTCTCTTTTTTCCTCTTCTTACCTCTTCAGTTGCTTTTGCATTTTTCTGTACGTTTGAAACTATTTATTTGAGGGATGAAAAGAGATTTGTCCATATTGTAATTGCTACTATTTGCGATACTTCTTTCCAACGTTCTGGTAGGTTTTTAATTCCGCTAGTATAAACTCTTGGGATTTTGATTGAAAGCAGTTGGTGGTAGCATTTTTTAATGACTCTTCATTATCAAATCTTTTCCCAGTAAGTAAGTTTTGTCATGCTGAATGTTAGAGGTCGTGAATGAAATGTGTAGGAAACGAGTAATAATGGCAGTCCTCGCTATGGGAAGACAAGTGACGCCACGCCGTAACTGTTCAACGCGTAACGGCTGAAGCGCGCTATTTTGAATCTAACGCTGAATAATTACATTGTTCCGTTCTAAAACGGGCCGTACGAGGAGATGTCGAGCGCGCGGTCCTCAGCCCCCGGTCGAGGGATTATCGAGGACCGGTTAATGGCACTACTGCTTCGCGAACGAAGCAGCTAGCATTGTTCGACTGGTTACTCGACAAATTCATAAACACCGTAGCTTCCAAAAAGGCGGCCAGTAATCGGCGCAAGGAAAAACGTTCCACGTGCAGATGGCTAGCACGTTTATGACGAACAAGTAATAAGACTGTTTTTGAGGAAATCGTTTTACATCTTTAACCTCAGCAGTCAATTGCATGCGTCATAAACGTGGACTTCCAAAGGGGCCTCGAAGCTGGTCGGAACATACATCTGGCAGCTCATGTTTGGACAACCTGGCGGAAATTCTTACCTCCTAGAAGCGCGCTTCGGGGGCTAAGGAAGGGTGCGGCTACACCTAGAAAACACGCTGTTTGGTATTTAGTAATTTTTCCTAATATCCAATCAGCGTATAGAAGATTACTTCCGAGTCGACGTTTTGACAACGTCCGACGAGGAAGATCAGTTCCATTCCGTCTACCCTCGAGACAAGAAGAGCCTTGATCTTGAGGACTATCGCTTTACCTCAGACGCCAAGATTGAGCCTCGCAACTTCGATCTTGACACTTCTCTCAGGATCGAGCCTTACAACCTCGATTTCGAATGTGCGCAAGCCGAGTGGCACCTTAACTATAGCGACGAAAGAAGGGCTCCGGAGTTTGATTTACAACCATTCTTCGTTATTCCTGTCGTGATCTAAGTTACGAATATTGTGACCAATACGACACCACATACATTATTTCGATTGACCAGTGTAGGTTCCTTTTGCCTTAAAACTTGATAAAGTCCGAATGAATTACGCCATTAAAGTTCCAGCAGATGCACGTTTCCTTCACGAAATTTGTTGAACCATCTTTTACATTTCCGATCGTCAACAGCACCTTCACCAAGGGCACTACGAATGTTTCTCACAGCATCCGTTGCTTTTCTCCGCAGCTGGAATTTATAAAGCATGCACTGCCTAAGATGTGTTTTATTTTCTATTTCGTTCTCGCTAAATTAAAAAATTTTAAACGTTAAAACAATAGTTTTTAATCGCAAAACGTGTTCACTAATCTTTAAACTTTCTGTACGTATACAATTTTCTTACGTTATGCTCTTTAGATTACCGCGGAACAACTGAATAAATGCATGAAACAAAAACGACATTAATTATTACTAGACCTGATACAAAATCAAAGAATAAGTTAACCATGTTACCCTTTTTAAAGCAAAGAAGATTTAAATGAAACCTTTTGTACAATAATAATACCGAGGATAAAAATTTGTGCCTTCACGGCACCTAAGTAATTGGATTCAATATTACATAAATGAATAAAATGAACACGCAAATTATCTCGCAGAAAGTAATTTATATGCACATTGTACGTAATGTGGGTAGCAAAAACAGGATAGTTTAAATCTAAGTACTCTCATACAAATATTGCCTACTATAGCATGTGCATAGAATTAATAAAACAATGAAGATGACACGTTCAGAAGTAGAATATAGTGGCATTTTAAATAAACACACTTTGCCAGTCACAAATAACATCGAATCGATGAATAATTGTCGTCCATCATTATTCGTTTGTCAACTATCGTATTTGTCTTTACGAAGCTGTCTATAACTGAAACTCTGTAATGTTACTTTCCCTGATGTTCAGCTCAACATCGGATTTAACTATTACCAATACATTGCCTTCACCGCTTCTGATTCATGACAGTCGAAATTACTGTAATTCAAACGTCGCTTTATCTCGTGTCAGAAATCTGGTTAGACATTTGGCATTCTAGCAGTTTGTTAGATGCAACATAATATGGTTGCGAATGCAATAACATCACGTTGTTGCATCCAATATGTGTGAATATTATTCAGTCGGAGCGCAAAATGATCGATATTATCTACTGTAGGTAGTAGTAGACGCCTGAATCCTTGAATGCAACGTGACAAACGTTTCTAAAGCGTCGCGTATCGAAGATAGATAAATTTATATACATACTTACTATTATTATTATAACTACGAATGGAATTTCTCAAGGCGTTATATTTGACCGTATCAAAATATGTTGACAAAAGGAACACACTGTCTGTAGAAATGCAATATTCAGTGGTTCTAAGAGATGTCGTGTTATTTAGAGGGTTTGTAGCCAAATATGAGAGACATTAAATTTGAATATTTAAATGGTTTATGTCAGTGCTGTATCGGATAAGTGACAACTCGTGCCGAGCACTACTTTAAAATAACACTTAATTTAACTGAATCCCTTTCAAAAGAATGTTTCCAACACTAAAATAAGAAATACCACGCAATATTTTTACCAACGATATCATATCTATAAGCGATACATACAATTTCTTGGCCTTGTTATTGTAATAGTAGCAACAAAAATGGTTTCATAGGATTTGTAAATGCCCGCCGAATCAGCGGTGTGTGTGTGTGTGTGTGCCCGCGCGCGCGCGCGCGTGCGTGAGCGAGCGAGCGAGCGAGAGAGAGAGAGAGAGAGAGAGAGAGAGAGAGAGAGAGAGAGAGAGAGAGAGAGAGAGACAGAGAGAGAGACAGAGAGAGAGAGAGACATTAATATTATTAGTTCCCTGTTCCTGTCCCCCCATGTTTTTGTGAGATGTAAGTACACGAGGTACACTTTAACATACCACAATCAGGCAATTTAACTGCTTACTAATTAGGACGTTAATCAAAAAGTCGATAGCGTTAATAAATTAAGCAATACTTCCCTTCAAACCTTCCCAATGATTTAATCTTTCAATATATTAATTCTGCTCCAATTCGTCGATCTCCTCTTTACTTGGAATATCTCGTCGAAAGAAAAGTTACATAAAGCATAGCGCATCCGTCAACCAGAATAATTGCGTCCACATTAGGGGATTGAGCATTATCATTAGTCTGTATAGGTCCCTCTCATCGCGGCCAGTTAATATATTAATAAACAATGCTTAGGGGAGCATCCGCAAATTGAAAATGAAGCGCCAGGTCCACGGGACTAATAATACATGGACATATGTCACGGAAGGCTGGACAATTCAGTTAGCACGGAGGTTGGAGCTCAACGAGGTGCGTTCTTAACGACCTATCGAAGCATACGGGGGATAAGCTCGGCTCAATGATCACTATGTGTAATCAGGTATGGCGTTACACGATGCTTACACGGACCCAAGAGGCGGAGTCTGCCCATTTTGAGTGCCAGCAGAGCTGTGAAAATGCCTTTTTACGAAGCAACCGAGCATATCTGCCATCGTACCTCGACCATACACTGTCACAGCCCCATGGACCGAGTGAGACATTGCACGGGTGAAATGTTTCACCAACGAGACTCAAAGGATAGTTAACGGGGCATCTGTGTACCCCGTACCGCCGCCCCCCGCCGTCCAAACACGATGCATGCATACCCACACGTACCCCTTCACCCTCTTTTTCTCGCTTTACACTACAGTATTTTTTTGCTTCTGCTCCTTGCTCGGCGATGTTTTCCACCCCTGGTGGACGCTAGTTTCGCGAACCGCTTGCATGTGTGAACTACGAGCCGAGTTGTTGATAAGCGTGGAACGTCGCAACAGGAACGATAAAAAAAAACCTATATGGGTCACGAGCTGAAAGGTGGTAGGTTCCTGTCACTTTACGGTCATTTGCATTTGCCCCTAGTGATTAAGCTGTGGCTTTCGGCTTTATCTAGGTGTGTACATTCGAGGAACCCTGTCCAATCCGGTTTTTCGCTATACATATAGGGAAAAAGGGGTAGGGGATCGGAATGAAGGAAATCGAATGGGAATTGGAATGAGTTTTCGTGTGCTCGTTGATCGTTGCTTTCAGAATGTTTAATGTTTTGGCGTGGCCGTTTCTTTGAGGGATATTTCGATTATTCTTTTATTTTGCATATGGAGATGGCGGGTTTTAACATGCTAATTTATATCGTATTCTTGGGATTACTTGCTGATTTCTACGCTGAGAGATAGCGATTCTTGCATGCATATGTCCATTGCTGAAATATTTTACAATGCAGCGTCTGATACGAATGTAATGTCTCCGATTCCATCTGTATTTTCCATCGGTCCTTTTGCTTTGTGCGATCTGCATAGAGTACATTGTTCGCTCTCCCGCTTTGATTTCTTTCGTTCTCAATTTGAGTTTGCGGGTAATATGCAGTCCTGCAAAAACATAGTGTGCAAGGGAGTCGAATCAAAATAAATGCACCTGTCTGCCATACACGTATGCATTTGGGAATGCGATATTATTTCGAATGTACAGTAAGATCTTGATTGTTGAAAAATCCTTCCCAAGTGATTAAATTAACGATCTCTAATGGAAGGGTTGATGAAGAGTACTCAATACTTCAATGGTATAAAATGCGAAAACAAACTAATTTCATGGAATTGTTAGGTTAAATTTATTGGCATTCGTATTAATAAATATCCATTGAAGAATCGCATGTAACGCTGAAAAAAAATTCGCAACGTGCACTTGAAATTCAAAACGATTATTACAATAATTTAAATATAAAAAGTAAAAAAAGTACTCGAAAACCATCTGTAGCGATCATTGATGACAAATTAGGTATAGATATGAAAGAATTTGTCCTCGTTCCCCATGGAACAAACTTTTATTTGAATATAATAGTGCAGTAAACATTCTATAACTTTTATTATACGAATTATAATATGATTGAATTGAATTACGACTTGTAAAATATGTCTCAGGTAGTGCAGGTACAAAATTTTCGCGTTTCAAACAAAGAAGTGGACTTATCCGTGGAATATGAATAATCTTCTTCACACGAAAATTATGTCACAGTCCAATGTATGTCTAGGAGGAAAAGTTGCTATCTCCATGAAAATTACAGTATCTTTGATTACAAGAATGATCAGATTATATTTCACATTTAATTTTGAATTTGCATAATTTATCGAATTCCACATTCATGCAATTGGCATAAGCGGCCGATATATGTATAGTATGATTTAGATACTTAAGAGAGGTAGTATATAACGTCGTCAATGGAAAAAAAGTTATTAGTCAATATATTATTTGAAAACGTAATAGCCTTATGGAAAGGAGCTAAAATTGATTTAAGAGGAACTAAACCAAGCATTATTGGCTCTTAGAATAGTTGAATTGAACTGTATGGGTCCATTTACATTGGATTAGCTGCACGGTTGTGAACGTAGTCACAATATTTTCTATCATCACACCGCCTGCAATTCTATCAAATTGCCATAACAAGTTTTACACTATTATAATAATTAGTTTTCCACGTTAAAACTCTCGTCTTTTAAAAACTCGCGTACCTTTTTGTATATTTCGATTGACGTACAGTAATAAAACTTTCGTTACTATTTTTCGTTACGTATTTTTTTACACTAATTGTAAAGTGTAAAGTAAAATGAAAGAAAAATGGATGTAAGTTCATACTTTTTGAATAAAATGAATGCACGAGTGTTAAAGATTGTTTATCAGTACCCAAGAAAAGAAACCTTCATATTTATAAAATTCATATGATGTTTTTTTCTTATAAATTATTTTTAAAAAGTATATATTATAAATATTAAAATAAACTAAATTAAATTAGAGCACGAAAAGCAGAGCTTTAGCTGTATAGCATCTTCAGAAACTGTTTCAGAAATTGCATTTAAATATATAAAAAGAGTGTGGTGACCGAAAATTTTGTAATCAAAACTGATAGCTTCCTGTTTCTTGTATTTCTAACAGTACACAAGCGTCTTATTCCCGAACCAAAAGGGTTGACTACAGCCTCCCGAACACTTTCTCCAATTCAGAAGCTAAAATTATTACTTCATCATATAACAGTACAGAAATATCCCCATTATGATTTTCACCAAAATAATTCTGAACATCTGCCCCTATTATACCTGTTATATGTACATTATATAAAATCTAATTCGGGCTGTTTATTCAATCGTGGCGCGTTAAAAAGTAAGATTATTCGTCACGCAAAAGCAAGTCGAAAATATAAAATAAAATTTATTCTCCTAGAGCTTCATTCACAAAAACACATATAGGAATTCAAATATTTCAAGAATTCATCGTGATATTTAAACGCACCATTATCTGTTCAAGCACCTGTGTTTTAATTTCCATTGTTATAAAACAAATATATATTTGAAATTCATTGCATTATTTTAACTCTTTGCATTCGAAAGGGTTTCTTTAAACAGCTCAAGAAAAAATGTCCAGACATTGCAGAAAGGAGTTGTTAATACGAAAAACCAATGTTCAATACGTCTGGACTAAGGAGTTCAAAGGGTTAAACTGCACCAAATACTAATGAATGTGGGCAGAAATAGTGATAGATAACCAATGGATATTCAAATCCGCTTTTCCCGAAAACAAAGCTTTATATAAAAAATCCTAATTTCATATTTTAGGGTTCATTTTGCAATTATCTGTTGGTACCCTCGTATACACTAAACGACTAAACAAATTTGACTACAAAATATTAGTCCACCAGCATAGAGGTTAGGCAATTTACTTTAGTCTTCGGATTTAGATGCTGCGTTATGTAATGTGTTTTTTCGTTCATTTGCTGCAATTGCTCAAACTTAGGTTCGATTAAATATGTCTACTTAACAAGTACAATGCACTTCCGTAGTATAGTTCAAACGGCAGTACCTACTTTGTAATCAAAAAGTACCCGGAATTTGTCAATAAAACGAAAACGGTTCAATTATCAAGAGGAAAATGTCACACGGGGCCATATCAAGTGAATACGGAGCTTGCGGAACGGTATTAACGTAGTTTTTGGTCAAATAGTCGCGCCAAGATGAAATGTGTGAGCCGGTGCATTGTCGTGGTGAAAGCGAAATCGATAGCGTAATTCGCAGAGTACACCAAACAATGACTTGTTCCCAAGGCTATTACGCACAAACTATCTGACAGATTGTGCTTCACAGTGACATATAAACAACTGACAGATGTACCAACTTAGAAAAAAAAGATTTTGACAATATCTCAAGCGCAGTTCATTTAAATGAGAGATTCCAGATACTTTTTGATCACAAGGTAGAGGACAGATAAGGTGATAAGACTTCAGTTTCCTTTAACCTGTAACTAACTCTACTAGTAAATTGTGTAATGTCGACACACGGAAATTCTCTCAAAGACAACGACTCACACGACACTCAGAACGCTTCTCTCCATTCAACCCCATTCTCTGAACGTTTTACTATAATAAGCGTGCAACCTTTTCATATTTAATATCAATTATCTTACAACGTTATCGAAGACAGAAATACTATTAATAACAGTCTAATTGTCACGGTACATTAAAATATTAAGCAACTCCGCACAAACTTTCGACAAATCAATAATTATTCAGCCCAGTTGTCATTAACAATTGATGACCACATCTATAGAATATCCTGAATTATAGAAGACTGTGAATATTGCTTTCCATCGCCCAAAGGAGTTTAATATTAATCGTGATTCGTAAACATTTCTATTGGATTTAGGAATATTTCAAATGCTTTAATGAGTAAGTATAATCTAGTCAACCATTTGTAAAAATTCTATCTGTGATATGTTACTTCTTGACTCACTTCTCATGTGTACCCGAACATCCCTTCGTATGACACTCTATCGTCGTTAACCTTTAATCTAGGATATACGAAAGCTCAATCCTTTTTCTGGACACGTGTATCCATAGATAGACGGGTTTTTTTACCTTCACTATTTAGTAAAGACTTAAGCCCTAAATGAAGCTTGAAACTTTAGCATAAAGGAACCTCTATCAGAAACTTTAATTACTTCGCATGTTGGTTTAAAATATTCTACTTGCTGTTCTCATCAAACTACTAATTATTAACAACATTATTAAAGATACCTAACTTTTAGACCGATAAATGGATCTTATTATGGATATTAATTATTTTCTTGACTTTTCGACACTCGTTGCTAGATAACAAAATTTTGCTTCCTTAACTTTACATAATGATAAACGTTACAAACAAACTTCCGTTGGCGTTTTTATTAAATAAAATAAGCAACGACACCACAGTATCGATAACTATCGAGTAATAACAATAGTAGAACCACAACAAATTCATTTAAGACAAAAGTGGAAGCACCCCTATACTTCGTCAGAAACAACAGTTAATCGTCTCACTATTCAAACATTTTTCAAATGGTTTCCTTTTTATTCCTTATAGATTATAGATGTTAAGAATATTAAAATACTTCTTTCAAAGCATATGCAAAGGGTTGAAAGGGAAAACGTTTCTAAATCTAAAGAGTATCGTCTTAAATAAAGCTCGAGCTACGTCTTTCTAGGAAAATCATTTCGAAGTACTGTTTCAACTATCACAACACGTGGTTCTTGCTGTTTGACAGATTTTATGGCTACACTATGTCAATTCCTTCGAATATACAGCCATCTTAATTGAAACATATTGCACTACTACGAATTCACGACGCAGGAGATTCCCCTAACGCCTAGGAACGGGGGCAATATACATATGTATATACATATACCTCTTTCGCTGTCACCGTTGTAGAAATGTGTGTGGGAAGTGAAATCTTCCCCGTCGTGTATCTGTAGTATCAATCGTGCAGGCTGTTCACTTTATTATTCGAAAATAATTCTATATGTCATTAAATCTTATCATTTTGACACAAACAATTATATTTAATGTACTGCACGAAGTGCAGCAACATATGGAAGAATAACTGCAAATGCAAAACCTGTATGTATATTAGAAATATACTATTGGACAAAACTGTAACAACTTGATCGTAATAATTCTTTGAAAATAAATTTCCTCGTAACCAAGAATATGGAAGTTCCTTAAATGTTAGTTTCTCCTTTACAAAACTGTATAAGAATTATTATGATTAGCAAAATCTTTATTCAAAAATTTAATTATTTTCTATGCCTTCTCGATGTCAAGCTGTGATTGGTGCTAGTAGCTCTACTGCAAATGATTAATTTTCTTTTTTTTCTTTTTATTTACATCTAAGTGCTATTGTAATAGCTTGTATAAAATGAAAGTTGTTATTCCGTTGTTCCACCTGATAGAATTATCGAATGATTTCAACTTTCTCATAATAGCTGCCTTATTCTTAATAGTTTGCCAATTTATCGTTTAATACATAATACATAAAATGCTAAAGGAATTGATCTTTTATAGTCTTACCTGGTACTGTGTACGTACATACAATGGTGTATAGTGTATGCTGAAAGCAGACATTTTTATAAGATACTTTATACAACGGGGATGCATACATATTGCTCAAATCATGTGACTTCATTCCATCATTTGGTTATTCTCTTTGAAGACGACCTTTTTATTCATTAACCCAAACATTGCTCTAACTTGTACTGCCGCTTATACATACACATATAATGTTCAAACGCAGATGTATATGTATACTAGTGAATTGAAACGGTCCGTACTACTACAAATGTAGATCACGAAATGTTCCCCTTTGTAAAGATATTTCTGCAGTGATGACAGGGAAAGAGATACATATATTTATTTTATACACTCCTAGGCCTTCGGGGGAACCTTCCTTTGCTATGCATTTTTAGTAATGGATAAAGTTTCAACTCAGCATGGCGGAGTCACAATAGATAAAGGATTTTGCATTTAACCTTACACAAATCTAATTTTCCTATAGATTCAGCAATTTTAACTAGCGATCTTGTATCCTTAAACAATTTTTCCATTAATGTTATTTTCTTCGTTACAGTTTATTCATACAATTCAAATCGTTTGTAGGTCATACACTTTGAGATAGTAAAGCAAAAGTGTTATCAATATAGGACATTGAACGTTAATGCAGGTTAACGTTACAAGAATATAATTAAATTCAAATGGATAAACACGTTACACTAAACTAATTTCGAATGAAGCATAGCACATACGTTTGTACACATATACATATATGTAATCGTTCTCCAATTATTACCTATTTCTGCCAGGTAGTGCGCCCTTAATTAAACAAAAGTACCACGTAATGTAAAGGCACCAATAGTTGACTAATTAACATAAATATTCTGCATGAATAATGGTAAGTGCTTGCTTTGAAAATTCAATCATTTCGCCAGCAGTTGAACACTCTTGAAAACGAGAAAACTAGTAATTGACCATACGTTAGTCAGTAGTTAACCATTTTGACCTGGTAGAGCCAAAAACACTAAAGGCGATTACTTTTATATCGTTTATTTGCAACGGTTAGGACAAATTACAAATAAAAAGACAAATAAAAATGAAAGAAGCTAATTCCATTTAAAATCTAATTCAGGAGTAAACTTTTAGAGTTTTGCTCACTCTAGTGGACTAATTAACTTGTGAAACCACATTTTCCCAATCGTAATCCAGAACATCACGAATCTCTGCTCATTTTCACAATCGCCACAATTATTATTATTATTATTATTATTATTTCTTCTGCATAATTGCTGAGGGAGTCCTTCATAGGAGGTATCTCCAGCTCAGTGATTTAGTAATCTATAGAATAAATGCCTAACTAAATGCAATTTACTATTTTGTTGATTTTAATAATATTACGTAGTTATTCAACAAATTTGGCAATACATGTAGTCAATAATTGACGGCAGATTTAGGCAATAGGTGGCCGTGCGATATGCATTATACTTCAGAATCGGGCGTTCTGTTCTTTACTTCTAACGAAATTGTATATAAAGTGGATATACCGTAATTAGCAAATAAATTTGAATAGTATATGTATGCCGGTAATTGGCGTCGCTGGTTAACTTTTAGAAATATGTAGTCGGAATGACAAGGTTCAATACTTGACCCTACTGGCAGTTTTTTCTTAAGGTTTAGATAACAAAAATATGACATTTATTAAATAAAGAAGTCAATGATTATTTAAGTAGTGGAAGGGTCAGTCAGAAAAAATTAAGAGTTTGAGAATTTCTTACATTGAATTATCCACCCCTTCTTAACTGCAGCGTTAAAAAAATTACAATATACATGTATACAACTAACATTAATTAAATTAATCGGTCGTCGTAACGATAAACAATGGCATTGAGATAAGAGTGTCTTAGAGTTGAATTCGTAAATGGTACAGCATATCTATCGCGCCTTTCTCGAAAGATTGGTACTTTACAAAAACCATATTTTCACGTTAACCTGAAAAATGGTCAACCACTGATACGTGGTCAATTACTGGTGCTTTTACCTTAGCTGTTAGAAAAATATGAAAAAGTTCAAATGAAGCTTAAAGAATACTGTTAATTAGTATTCTCGTAATACAGAGAAATAAATATAATACATTTAAAATAGGAAACCTGAAAAATTCAATTACTCAAGCGAAGATAATGACAGATAAAGCGCAATAAATATAATAAAATGATGTTGAATTTTTTGTTAGAATGAACAAAGCGGAGCTGGCAGGCTGCATCGATTATAGGAAGATGATGCTCTAATGGTTACCTTAGCACGGATATTCTCGTCAGAACCATTTGTTAATTCATGCGAGGACACCTCATTGAAACTCTTATTCGCTCCGCTCAGTAAATTACTAAACGAATTACTTACGCCACTGATGAAAGAGACTCGCGGTGCTCTCGATTAGTGCTTAGTCGAGCTTATATACGCTCCCTTAGTAATCGTCATCGTGCAGTCTGGCCGAAGTGTCTTTAACTTACACCCTATTTCTCGATCAGCCACGAATATATACATATACGTGCATGTTTTCACACTGAAACAGTCCCTCTGAAGCGAACCTTTCGAGCTAACGAGACTTTGCAACCGCGTCGATTCTCCCCTTGCCTCTTAAAATAACTTTCCTCCCTGCTCTTTCCATTTTCTCTTTCAATTTGTGTCCAAACAGATGACCATTATTTTAAATCTGTTTGCTACTCGTTGCTCGTACGCAGCTCCGAATTCTGTGTTCTAGTACTTACAGCGTATTTATACTGTACACGTGAGCCAGTTTTGTTGGCTTGTTGGATGTAAACGTATGTAATAGGGCTTCAGGAGGAGTTCGAAGTAACACAATCGATTGCTTTGACAAGAAAGTCTATTTTAAACTCGGTTGTAATTTAGAGATTATGTATATAATTTAAGCCAAATTTACAGTGTTACATAGGAAAGATTGTACGTGATAACTCCAGATCCGGCTCGAGGGACCAATGTTCAGTCTTTCGCAGCCCGCGGAGTTGAATATTTGGCAAAGCATAATCTTTGCTAGATCTCAGGTCAATGAAATAAAAAATATTTCACTCCAGTACATGAGCATAAGCTCTTTAGCTATAAGGTACAATATTACTACTTGAAAACTGTATAATCTTAAGGTCGCTTGGTTTCTACTCGTCCCAGACGAGAGTCCTAATATTCTATTGGGGTCCGTTGTGTACTAGCCCTGAATTTGTTCTAAATTTATTAAGGGTCCCTTCCCAAAAGCAGCTTTCTTCGCTGCGATTTCAGTGTAGATCTAACATGTGTCCTCAACAGTACGTTCAAAGTAGATTCGTAAGGTGTATCAAGCCTAATTTTTTGCTTTAGAAGTATTTGTTAATATGTGTGTCAACTTTTGCGAAGAAATAATTGG
Source organism: Nomada fucata (assembly GCA_948146005.1). Taxonomy (NCBI): domain Eukaryota; kingdom Metazoa; phylum Arthropoda; class Insecta; order Hymenoptera; family Apidae; genus Nomada; species Nomada fucata. Next base: position 11,081,592 of record OX411282.1, read on the forward strand.
GTTAGTTATTATTATTATTATTATCATTAAATTTATTAATTGCATCATCGAATTATAACTTTTCTGTTAAAGGGGTAAATAAATTATGTATCGATATAAGTGTCTTTTTCCTTGTATAAGATAAATCCATTATTCCTTGCATATTAACGAAAATGAAATGAAAAATGAAAAATGGATTTCTCCTCATTAAACAATAAGCGAGTATTAAAATTATGTAGAAGATTACTGTTTATTTCTTCCTAAGCATATTTATGTAAAGTGGAACAAGAATCAACAGGTTTTCTATGCTAGTTCTAAATTTAGGTAAGGTAAGGTGGCTCTGTTTCCCATATTTATCTAATACTAGCAGTGTAACATTTGAACCACTGTTGGATTCTGGGTTAAACGGAATCGTGTGTAACAGTAACTTTTTCAATGAGGTTTTTATTGAAGAATATCGTGATGAGGTTGCGCGGCAGAGTGATTGTATGCGTCGTGTCCATAACTATTCTGAGTGCAATTGATTTTCTGCTAATATATATATTATGAAGTTTAAGGGGGAAAGCTGACCTTAGCCCTTAATCGCCCATATCGCTGTCTACTACCTTAATGCATAATATTGACTCTGAGTAGGCCAGGATCCACGGGCCTTACATATTATCGGTGACTGAAGGGCCGGTCGTCCAACACCACTTTATTAGCTGCAGCCTACGTATATAAGTAAATCCGCAACGTCTTCTCACTGACAAAATTATGTAATAAATCTGCTCGTTTCACTAAACTACAGATCTAAAGAACGTTTATCCTGAAATTTAGCTTAAATGATAAATGTTTCGTACTAATTGTATCATGCAGCCAAATGCAAAGTAACATTCATATTAAATCATTTGAATTAATAAACACGCGTTCAGTTGCGGATAGGAAATTCATAAACGAATTTCATTTTATTTACATTCGTTTATTCTCATGCGATGCGACGTTTTAAGCAACAAACATCATTAACCACTTGTCCAGGATCTGACGCTGTAAGAGCAAAGTGGAATTACATTTACCTTATCTTATACATTACCATGCAGTCATCAATTAAACGGTTAGTTACATATGGTTCGACGTTTCCGACGCCGAAAATTCAGTAAATGGACAAACCGCAAGAGGCAAACGCGCATTCTCCCGATTTAGTGCAACCTAACTAGCAGCATTTGCGTTCAGGATGCGAAACTAGCAACGCACAATTACCTCATAATAGCAAAACTGTTTTACACTATGAAATTATATCTGGTAGACTGAGGCCCTCACTTCACCATGACTCTATTCTGACATAGTTTCGTATGAAACTCTCGCGATCAGATTTTTCATGTTGCTTTTCGAATTATTTATTGCAGTTACGTGATTGATAAATTGATTGCTAGATCGGTTAAATTAATTACGCGCTACTAATTTATAGATATTCTCTTTTGTAGAAATTCAATCCCGAGAAATAAAGCAGGAAAACTGTTCTAAATTATTTATCGATTGGTAAATCTAATTATCTGCTACTAACTTATATGTATGTATACCTTTGCCTTGTGTAAAAGTTTAATTTGGTAGAGGCAACACAGCGTAAATGTTTATTATTCATTTAGGAGAAAAATTATTAAAACTTTGCAATGCAATGTCCATGTATCTTTCATCGTCCATCCTTGAAACAACACTCCATATTTTGTGATCCATATCATAAAGTTTTTAAAGTACATTTTTCTATTCAATTACCTCATTCATTACAATTATCACGTTTAAATTAATATCATATAATAATATTAATGTTATTCCCACAGTATTTTACAAATTGTGTATAAAACAATTGAATAAATACTCTTACTTAACGTATTATAATTAATTGAAATTTGATTGCCCATTTGACGAATCTTGTTTGTTCTGTAATTGTAGTAATTATAGCCCAATACATTATTTTAAAGTTCAAGGGCAGCTTCGTTAATTATTATGCAACGCTTACTGATAATAATGCATTAAATATATATTATCACAAAGCGCCAAGGGGATGTAATTTAGGGGAAACCAGGTTTCATGATGACCCAAATTTGATGCAGAATTCTAAATTATTCAAGCATTGACCAATTCAATCAGAGGGTTGAGGAGTTAATAAAGATCATACAGACATTTGATTTTATACATAAAATTAAGTGCAACTATAAGATAGCGAGCTGCACATTTTTTGCAATAAATTAATTGTTTTAATTAATGTTAGAAAAATGCACAACTATGTTTTTAAAGAAAGATATAACAAGGTGTAATGATTCGTTTAGACTAGTAATATGTTTCCACGAATTTGAACATATTGCAAATATTGTATTATTGAATAATGAATCCAATGGACTCATAATTTTTGTTTGAAAACAGAACGAACATAATGAAATACTATTACAATCAACAAGCAATAATATTATTATTTTATACTTCGTTTAAGTTAACATTCAATTACTACTTTTACTAAATTAATGGTCTAGAAAAATCAGATAATTATATTTACCTAGTATTAAACAAATAATAACATATTTAATATTCGGCTCATGCTATAAACATTTCCAGTAACGTAAACTCTACATAAATATGTCAAATTGCACAGATGTAACAGAATCTTCGAAATAATGCTACTCTCTACCTGGATATCGATACCTAACAAAGAACTGCACACACATCCACGCAGATTCAATTTCTTTAAAGAACGGGCACTCCACGAATTAACTACAATATGTCTGCTGAAATCAGACTGACATGAATTGCTGTCACACTTCGTTGTTTTGTTTCGTTTTTCATTGGGTCATATATTTCCGCACTTTAATCTTTTACGGGGGAAAAGCAGTGTCACGTAAATCAGCCAGAGTCCTCTTATCCCAGCTTGATGTGTGAGAACCGACGTGAGCCTGAGGGTTATCGGATCACTATCTATAGCATTCGTATAGCAGAGTGTACAGTTAAATGTTAAAAAAATGTATGAAGCTTTTGAGAGGAATACGTAATGATACTTGACGTTATCGTATTAATACACCCCGCCTTGTAAAATGTTGTGTTACTATAGCGAAGAGAAAGATCATGCAAATGATGCGTGTACTAGAATTTTCGCACGTCATATGTAACGGCATTGATCAGATATTGAACATCAAAGTTTTGAAGAAATTGTGTACCAAAATATTAATTTTAAAATAGGAATTACAATTATTTAATACTGTACATACCCAATATGTCAACCCACGAACATGACTATTGATGTCTGATAAATAGTTCAAATTTTGGAAACTGATGAAAAGCTAATTTATTAATTATTGTGCTTTAGTCATATAAGACTAACAGTTAAATAAAAAAGAAATACATTCATATAGGTTTAGGATTGCATTATTTTATACATTCTCATTTTTATCTGATATACTACTATAATTATTATATCGATCGTGCTTACATTTATTGCTGTATTGTGTACACATTACGTTAATTAGTCAAATGAATAAAAGTCCTTGAAATATACCATTAGGTTTTCTTTCTCATTTCAATTGTGCAACGTGCAATTTAACGATCAACTTTTAACCCTCAACTTACCCGCATGGTCAAATATAAATTATTCGCTACGAGTTATGGCATAACTGTATCCCAGTAAATACTTAGCGTGACTTATTAAATACATTTTTTGATATAGATACGTTTAAACAGTACCTAACGTTTAAATTGCATAGAGAATCGTGATACTGAAGCTTCGTCCTTGCAACTCTTGGCATATTTACTTTCATGGTTTAACACCTTTTCACTAAAAGCATCTGGTGGATCCCCAGTAATCCAGCTTCTTGGAAACGGAAATGTGAGCGGACATGAAGTGCTATTTACTAACAGCTCGCAGTGCACACCAAACAAAATTAATAACCAAATTTAAGTTTAAACCGAAAGTACACAAGACTGATGAAGCTTTTATCTCGTAATTTTAGAGGTGCAGATAATATTCCTTTAATCTACTGAATGTTATTTACTATGTATACTAATTGCGGAATTGCGAAAAAAGGCAAGGCTCGGGCGGTTGCGTTGCTGTACCGAGGTTACCCGGTTTCTATAATCAAGTATCCTCTGTAAAATAACTATTATAATAAATATATATAAATAGATACATCGAGTAGTGCTCTCCGTACGACTACACGTCGTATTCCACGTAGAAAACCCAACAAGATAAATAATACATATGTCGGTAGAAAATCTTGTTATGTAGATATTTCTCTCGATTTATTATCAGCTTACATTGATACACTTGAAACGATTGTAACGTGGATGCATTTGAAACATGCTCCAGCTTTGCTGTTCACAAAATCTTAACGATACAAAGATAATGGTTAACAATTCTCAACGCAACATCGATATATCTTCCCTTGTTGACCCTTATTATAACGCTCCTTATTTTCTGTTACAAAATTTATTTGGTTTATCTCAATTTCATTTTCAAATATACTTTTCATTGATCTCACTTATTTATTAGAATTATTACAATCAGATTAATGGTGTATGCTATATTCCAATTCAATCACGCAATTCAATAAATATCTTTATTATTTTGTATTATTATCAGTTTACATTAATCTAATACATATAAAACGTGCACAAGGTGAATGGATTTTAAAATTACTCCCAATTTGTAGTTATTAAACTTTTAGGAAACGCAAAGTAATTGTTTCTAATAATTAGGCATATATGTCAGAGTGCGAAGCGCCCAACGACCGGGCATGGGTCGTCTTTGACCAGGCTACCTGGGACACAGCTGGTCTGCAGGCGTGCAACGATGGCCTGCAGATCCGTGTCCCCTGTTTTCTATGTTTTAAGGATATGAATGAGAGAGAAAGAGAGACGGGAATGACAGAAAACGAGTGGATGTATGAATGGCAATAGACAGAGTAGAGTTAACAGCCGAGGAGTGTAGATCGTGGAGTAGAACAGTGTAGAATAGAATAGAATAACAGAGTGTGGACTAGCGTAGTTGTTTTTACGTAATACGCGGCTTCGATGCTACCATCGGATGTGACGAGATCCTTAGTATACGGAGGTCGTAAATCTCCGTTCCGAATTTCTTCGACACCGTCGCGCGCGTATGACCCTACGACGGATTAAGGAGATAGGGGTAGTATATTGAATAACTGCTCGTTTAACGTAACGATTGATAACTGTTTTAATTACTATTAACGAAGAAAGATATAACGGATCGTACAATGGTGCTTAGTATACTGTACAGTGAACAAATTTATGAGAAGATGACGTTTCCCGTTTGATTTGAAGTAGGAGAATATTACGGTTTCTCCTGCTTCTGAGTGAAGACAAGTTAACGAAATGAGAAGATGATACCTTAACTTGCACTCTCGAGAAGAAGACAAACACCTGAAGAAGGAGAGGATACTGCTTCTCCTTTTCAGTGTGCTGGGTAGGACCCTGTCTTGGACTCTGTCCTAGACCGTCTTAGACTGCCTTCCTCGTCGAATGTACTCCAGCACATCGACTCGGAAGTGAGTTTTGGGCACGCTGATTGGACATTAGGAAAAATGACTAATTTCCAATCAGCGTGTTTTTGAGGTGTGGTCGCACCCTTCCTTAGCGCCCGAAGCGCGTTTCCTGAAGGGGGGGGGGGGGGTGCGTCCTTAAACGTTGCAGATTATTTGGCAACGCCACGGAATTTCCACCGGGGTCCTAGAGCTTTACCTGGTCGTGCCTGCTGGGTCCCAGCTGCGAGGCCCTTTTGGAAACTCACGTTTATGACGCATGCAATTAACTGCTGAGGGCGTATGTGCGTAATTTCGTATACTTCGACGGATTATAGAATAAAACGACTTCCTCAAAAACAGTTCTATTACTTGCGCGTCATAAACGCCCTAACAATCTGCACATCGAAGGTTGTTCTTTGTGCCGATTGCTAGCCGCATTTTCATGGGGGTAGCCATTTATTTTGGTATGGGTTCCGCGGGTTTGCCGCGTAACAGTAGTAACTGATTAATAAATATATACAGGGTGACAAAAAACTCAGGGAACATCGATAAATGAGATATAGCTGAGGGGTAGAAAAACAATATTTTCCTTGGCAAAAATGTCCTACATAGTTTCGTTTTTGAGTTATTAACGAAAAACACTGGTCAATGAGAGCGCCCGGCGGGCATCGGCCGACGCGCGCTCAGGTGCGAACCGATCACTTGCGGTAGGTCGTGATGGGGGCATCGAGGGTACCGAGGAAAGCATGTGGCAAATGTTACATCGTCTTAATGAAGAATCACGTGGAATTATTCATTATTCGTGAATAAGAAATACACTAATAAATCGTGTAATAACTGTGCTCGATACGTTTATTCATTATCCGAAAGGAATGAAGTGTTTTATTAATTATGAAAGAAATACTTTTTTTTATCAGTACGTTTTCAGGTGGATAAATTATGTATTAAGAAAAACGATTCGCATAACTAATGTTAGGAAAAGCTAGTTAAACTTACCCATTCGTTCACGAATTAACCTGGCTAACATTGTGTGAATCCTGACCTAGGCCACAGTTATTAAACGATTTATTAGTGTATTTCTTATTCACGAATAATGAATAATTCCACGTGATTCTTAATTAAGACGATGTAACATTTGCCGCATGCTTTCCGCGGTACCCTCGATGCCCCCATCACGACCTACCGCAAGCGATCGGTTCGCACCTGAGCGCGCGTCGGCCGATACCCGCCGGGCCCTCTCATTGGCCAGTATTTTTCGTTAATAACTCAAAAACGAAACTATGTAGGACATTTTTGCCAAGGAAAATATTGTTTTTCTACTCCTCAGCTATATCTCAATTATCGATGTTCCCTGAGTTTTTTGTCACCCTGTATATTCCCGTTATCCAATCATACTACACTTGCACCGGCTTAATTTCTCTTAAAACTTCCAATACCACATATACACATATATAAATCAAACGAAAAATGTGTACATATGTATATATTTTTTACACCAAATAATTTTATTCTTTTGTCAATATATTCAGTAACAATTTGCAACCTTAATGTCGAAATTTTCAAGCATCGTTCCGTCTACATAAATTTACCTCGCCGTTGCTATTCCTTGTGAACTTATTGCGAACGCCTCTAAAGATTCTATCGAAGTTTTCTATAACCCTTTCGCATCTATAGACGAGTCGCCCCGCAAACAGATATATTTCTCTATCCGATTCTCTGGTTCAGATATCTGGTGGCTCGATGTAATCGTTCGTTTCGTACTCTCCTCGAAGCATTTCACTCATACTTTTATTGCACTGCTTGACAATGCAGCCCTACACCATCGAATTGGGGCTACTATAAATTTTCAATGTTTTCCAGGTTTTCAGGAAAGTTTAAAGCCTTTAGCGAATGTTAACAATAAAGTTTATTAACTTTCCACTCCCTTTGCCTTGAGAACAACTCGTATCACTTCTGGAATGCTATGAGCCCTGTTATTATTTCCTTTATCGCTACATTATTTTGCCAAGTGCAACTGCAATTTTTGTTTTTAAATCGCGTAACGCGGTGACCAGTTCTGAATAGACAAGTGATTTGAGTAGTCTCCAGACATTTCCAATGGCATTCAAGTCACGTAAATTGCCCGTCTATGAGAGTAGACTTTCCCCCTCAGTCGTATTAAATTAATTGCTGCTGCATTGCATAGTAAAAAATAAAATTTGTGTCCTAGCGTTAGAGTTTAAATATAAAATGTTTGCGTGTACTCTTAAATTGCGTGTACTTAATTCGTTGGCCAGGTACGTGGAATATCTTTTAATCTTAAAAACAAAATTCTTGGTTTTTTTTTCTTTCCCGTGAAGCACTTTGAAACATAGCTTCATACATATTGTAGGTACCATATTACAGTTCCGTCAAAAATACCTTGTTTCTTTACGTTGCTCGTTTTCTTTAGATATTTTTGTACGACAACGCTCAGACACACGTTGCAAAGCGAACAAAAAAATACCGTCATAAACTTTGGCTGGGAAGTTTTACCTCACGCAGCTTGTTCGCCAAACTTGGCACCCCCCAGACTACCATTTGTTCAGGACAATGGAGCATTCGTTAAGGGGAAAGCACTTTGGAAAGTATGACGAAGTGGGAAAATTCATTGATGACTTTATTGCATTAAAACCTATATAATTTTCTCGGACTGGAGTTCTAAATTATATATGGAAGGTGGTTTAAAGAATAAAGGAAGTGGTCGATAATATTTCGATGAAATCAAGTCGTATGAAAATTCATTAAAAATTATTTAAACTCGTCATGAAGAAGTTATAAGGACACCCGTCTAAAGTTTTCTAGGGAAACGAAATATTTCCTGGAATTTGCCATCAAGTAAGATCCATAGATCAGGAAATAACTTTTTTAAATTAAGCCCAGCTTATACTGTTTGATAAATGATACTAAATTGTATTATCAGAGCAAGAACAACAAGCGCGTACACAAGGAATATACGCAGTCATATATTTACGTATTAAAAAAAAAGAAAGGGAAAAGGAAGCCATCCAATGTGTGCTACGTGTACCGGAGTAATCTGCGTGTAGGACATTGAAACAATGAGGGAAGACTGCACGAAATGAACAGAAGCTTTGCATAACTGGTTAACAACGAAAAGTCCAGTACAAATATACATACACACTGCTGTTTCTTAACACTTTGCTACAGTGGGCCAAATATGTCTCCGTACAGTGCAGTTTACAGATTCTGAAGCAGTACTATTTTGTGACAAAAGATAGCAATGATATTTCATTTATAGTATTTCTATTCGTCTATGTTTACTTACAAATTGTACAAAAAATTCTTATGATTTTACATAAACGTCAAACAGGAATAGAATAAAAAGGAAGTCAAAAACGTTTCCGTACTCATTTAAACACTCACGCAAAAGTTAGTAAAAAATGCAATGACGCATCAGATATTCTTGCAATCGGCAATAATATGTCACTATCGCTTTCTTAGGCAAAGGAACTGGATCTAGGAGTAATGAAAGTACAATTAAGAGAAGAACGAAATTCCCTTCGACAAATTGCTACTATAGTAAGAAAATCACACACTACGATACAATATATCATAAATAGATACAAGGGGACAAAGTCTTGCGAAGATCGAATACGTAGCAGTCGGCCCCAGAAACTGGAAGCTCTTCATAGACGTACAATTCTAGAAACGATCAGGGTCGATCCAAAACCGAGTGCTCTAAAATTGGCTAGCATGATAGAAACTGATTATGGTGTTGAAATTGTGCCTAAAATAGTCCGCATTGTCATTAGAAAGGCAGGATAATTCCCTTTATTAGTAAAGGGAATTAGAAGAAACGAATGGAGTGTGCGTGAGCTCATTTGGATGAAACAATAAGCTTCTGGAATTCAGTATTATTTAGTGACGAGAGTAATTTTCACATATTTAGCTCGGATGGGCGAGTGACAGTATGGAGGAAACTGAACACTCAACTGGAAACTAATCTTGTCTGGAGTGGCAACGATCTTGTCTGGGGGTGTATGGGTGCGTTCGGAATGGAAAACTTGCAATTTATTGAATGCAATATGGACCAATAGTAGTGCACAAAAGTTAAATGTTGGTCCGTCGTTTATCTTCCAACAGGATAACGAACCCGAGCATACTGCGAAGAAATTTAAGGAGTGGTTGTGACATAATGTGCCTAATCAGCTTCACGCACTCCCTCAATTGCCTGATCAGAACCCAATCGAGCACTTATAGAATGAACTAGCCAGACATGTTCAAAATTGTAATCTCCAGGACAGGGAACAATTGAAACAAGCATTACTAGAAGAGTGGAGCAAAATTGAACGTACAACGACATAAAAATTCGTGCCTTCCATGCCAAAATGTATTAGGTTATTGTTATAGTGGATCCGTATTTCGGCCGAAATGCGACGGACGTATTAAGAGAAGTACCCATCATCAAAGGAGGACTCCAATGGATGATTGGTGACCACAATGCAAAATTTTGTTTGCTTAAATTAAATTTGATGACAGGTATGGAGACTTTTTTGGCACAACTTTTTTGTTCAGTTATGGTGTTAACAAGTCTGTTGTGTTTACGTAAGCTTAAAAGCAAAATGTGAAATAGAAATATATTTCCTACAGAAAAAAACTTACTCTAACATCTGACGTAATATTTCATGCTCAAAGGAAGCGACACGAAATTAATGGCCAACTCAGTATTTTAAAGCAGCATATTTCATGAATGAACTATGACTTTTCTACTAGCTTGCCCAAAAAATTAGTTCTTTTTCTTCAAATACGCTATTTAATTTGATGAACTGTTCACTGTTCACTAAAGCATTCTACTGCAAGAATGTTACAAATTGCTTGATTAGCAAGGTTCAGACTTGTTTTTATCTATCATGAAACTCGTGCACAATAGGAAAATACAATCCGGACGACTTTTCATAACGGCTAGAAATCCACCATACTTTATATCGGTTACTTTATTGCATACACGGCATGGCAATTAATAATTCAAGCTTTCGAAGAATAATTTTCGTTAAATGAATGACACACCAATCGTGCAAACATTTCTGTCTCCTATTTGTGCAAATAAAATATTATTTCCACATATTATTTTTCATTCTACATATTCCTTGCATATTTTCTACATAGATAACTTTTAATTAATTTAATCAATCGATTATTTCGATTTAATACGATAACATTAAATTAACTATTCTAATCTTCTTTTTTTAAATAGGATCCATATTACTCCTTCTTTGCAATTTGTCTATCTTCATTGAGCTGTCATTATGGACTGTCAATGCATATACATACATATATGTATACTGTTTACACACACATACATTTTTAATAATAGTACTAATCTTTCATGGTGGAATTAGGTCACTCGGGTGTTTCCTCTTTAATCTTCTGTTGAGGTGGGTTTCGTAAACTTTTTCTGCTAGCTGATTCGAATGTATTGCAATTCTATTCCCATAAATCTTTCCATAATTGCGCTTGCCAATATATTGTGCGTTTAATTACAGTAAGTAAAGAATATAAATATTTACTTATAGCAAGTAAATTTCGATATGCAATACCATATTGTTTAAACGTCAACACTTTATTAATAATGCTTTGAAATATTGTAACAGATTCTTCATAAAACACTGATTTCAATATAAAGCGATCGAAAATTATCCTCGTGATATTATGTTTTCACAGCATCTTCAAATATGTAATCTGTACGTAATTTCGACGCGTTAGCTGTAACGAATTCCCTGTTCTATCTATAGAAGGTACTTTAATATCAAATTCCTTCACCTTTGTGTGTAATGCACGATCCTCTACGGCAAAAATATGTTGTCAGATCAGTATAACCCCGAACAAGAGCGCCTATTTTCAACGTTTTAGATATAACCAGTGAAATTCACCAAACGATTTTAATTTCACTATGGTGACAACGCTTAGAGCGTTGATGGAAAACTGTGACTACTTTGCAACTGTGAAATTTGATTTGAATATGGTCCGACAAAATTGTGTTACCTAAAAAATCGAATAAAGAAGAGTAAAGTGAAGTTACATTGCTTTTAGAATTAAATCATATGACGAGGTAGTACTAGGTTGCTCAGTATTTAAATGCCATATACAAATTATTTCGAACAGATAATGCCTAGCCAATTGACTAGTAGGTATATTATACAAATTATTCTTTTTGTAATTGCATACGATGAGGAAGGTTGAAAACAGCTGAAGAAAACTAGGGGCAGTTCCACATACATAAATTCTATCGGAGGAAAGACATTTATAGACACTTACAAAGGAAGTTACCCAGACGACCAATTTGTTTTAAAAAAATAACGGTTGGAAGTTGTAGTATTCTACCTCCTAATAAGTGAAATGGGTATCATTCGCTCGGAAAATTTGATATGGGCTAGAAAAATGGCGTCAAAGTTCGCCATCAGCGCCCCCGAAAATGGGTACAAATGAAATTTTTTCGTTCTTTTCTAAGTTTTTTTTTCTAGATACATGTAAATAAATTAACTGGAATGAAAAACGAAACCTCCAATGGTGAGTGTCAAACATATTTTTGTATCTGTCCCACCTGAAGTTCGAATTGCATTTATGGCATTTGTTCATCCTATTACTCGCCTTAGAAAGTATATTCAAAACTAAGCACAGTGTTATCATCGACACTTTCATACGTGAAAGTTATAGGATGAATAATGTCAAATTTGCTCAGAAACGGTAAGATTTAGGACTCAATTTTAATCAGAATTTATCATTCTATCGAAATAGTATATAACACATACGCCAATCTATTTGAAAAAACGGAAGTGACCTTCGTATCTCCTTTATGCATCCACTTGTCCAAAACCTGCTATGACTATATTATTAATTAGTTTAAATCCTATGACTTTTATCTGAAACATTTTCGCGTATTCTTTAAAATAACGAAGATATTCAGGTGGCCAGAATTCGTGGGACACGCTGTATATCAACGTTCCTTGTATTTAGTTGGTAAGAAAGTAATGAAAATTTCGACGATTAGTTTTGTAATAACAATTCATTTCGTTCTGTTCATCTTATATTATCATTGCACAATGTAGCTAGCACACTGCATGCTCGTTGGTATGCTATTGTTTTTACTGTTAATTTGTGCTCCCAGCAGAATATTGACTTCAAGATGGATAAGCAACCACTTCGTCTAATTTTCTTGTATGAGTACAAACTAGGTCGTAGAGCTGTGGAAAGCTGTGAAAACCGTAATATTAGCGATGCATTGTTGTCTCGAAAAGTATTGCCGAGAAATTGACAAGCGGCATGAAAAATTGTAACGTTTAAATCCGGCATTGGCCAATCGGAGGGGCCCAATTCGTCTACAAGACAATGGTCGACCACACTAGAAAACCAACGCTGGAAAAGTTGAACGAATTGAGCCATGAAACTCTACCTCATTCAGCATGTTCCTCGGACCTGTCCCCAACTGACAACCAGTTTTTCAAACACCCTCGACCACTGCCTGCAAGGGAACATCTTCACCAATCAAACAACTGGTGAAGATGCGTTCAAAGAATTCAACAATTCTAGAACACCAACCTTTTGCGTTACTGGAATTAAAAAACTTATTTCTGGTTGGCCGAAATGTACAAATTGCAAAGAATTTTATTTTGATTAAAAAAGTTTATTGTGAGTCGAGATATGCGGCTTTAAAGGTAAGGATTAAAAATCGACATTAATTTCATGCCAGCCTAATATTTTATTCGGCAACAACAACAAATAAATACACCAGAACTAGCAAGAATAAAAAGTATGTAACATCTTCCTTATTTAAAAAGCCAAGGATGAAATAAATTTAATGTAAGAAATCATTAATGGATCATGTTAACCATTATAGTAGTTCTGGTGTTACAAAGACGATAACAAATATCAAATTGTAAGAAGGTCTTCCACCGTCAAGTGTAGAATAAGTTACTAGGGGAGGATACAATTCTCCAACATAAGTTCACTGTTATACAGGGCGGTCCATTTAAGTAAGGCGACCTAAATACCTCGTCGAAATGTGATGTAGCAAAAAATATTTTTTACGTAAAGTAAATGATATCACAGGATCAACATAAGGCAAGAATTTTTTTCATCATTTTTTAAACAGGGCAGCATGCAATAAACAGAAATATATATAATTGCAGTGCAAAAAAACATAGATAACCTTGAACGAATATTCTTGCCGTATGTTGATCCTTTGATACAATTCACATTACGTAAAAATATTTTTTGCAACATTACAATTCGATGAGATATTTAGGTGGACTTACTTAAATGGACCATCCTGTATACAATCTTCCTAATCTCCACACACTACTTCTCAAGTATAATAGGTTCACCACGAACCACTGAATCCTTTAATGTCACGTCATCCTGACCTGTATAGCCTACGACCTATCCTACGACCCTCACTCCTGTCTTCAAAATTCTTTACACCCCTCCGTCCATTTTTTAACGCCAGATTCGTACACCAAAACTTTCTTATAAGGGAACTTCGGTAACCCGAATATTCCGATTTTATTTCAACCCCAGAAGTTTGTAGTGAAACCCAACAGATGTGTCGGTAATTCTTCATCAGCAATTGTTAAATAAAGGTTGGTTAATTTCAACTACAACATTATATACAACATATACTACTTTCCAGGCATGCAAAAAAATAGGAAAATATACATTAGCTTATAAGGGTCATTTTCACTCTGAAAAATCATAAAGTAGCAGAAGAACAAATTGACTAACAGAATTATTGAATATCTCTACAAAGCAATCAATTTGAAAGAAAATTGGAATTTATGGATTATCGAAGTTCCCATGCCAATGGCTAGATTTAAATGCATATAATATTAATGTGAAAGTATGAATTCTTACACAAATTCTCTCAAATCGATTGAATTTCCTGCAACACGTCCAATTTGGAACACGCAAAAGAAGTTTCTTAATAGAATTTGTTAAAATGTTACCATATTCCACAGCTCTGTAAGCGACTGATTTACATTTTATGAAAAGTCCTCGATATATTAGATAAACTCAGCCTACACCTTGAAGTTCGTGTGAGTACGTCAAAACCGTCTTATGGGATTCTCAAGTGAAGAAGATTAATGATTTTCGCTGTACGCAAGCCTGTTCGCATAAATACATACGGCGTTTACCACACGAAGAAATCATACACACTTCTGATATTTATAAAGTAAACAGTTTGCACAGTTTGCCAGTTTGCAGAGAGTGCATACGCGCGTATAGAACTTTCAATCTTTACTGTATGTGCGTAGGAATCAATTTTGTGCAAAGCATTAATACTAATAAATATGTTAGAAATGTGTATGAAAGGGATCACTGCATGTTTGAAACATACGTCGCTTTTTTTGTCTGTCAATTATTATTGGTATGCCTTTTGTCATAAATTGTGACTCATAATACATAGTAACATAGAACTACAGTTTCAAATATGAATCTCGTGGCGAGATAGCTGGAAAGTTAAATCAGAATAAATAAATAAATGGAAGAAGAAGAATATGTTACAGGTTACTGTTAAAAAAGAAAATTTTTGACAAATTTTCTCACAAGTTATCGAAAAGAGCTCGTCCCATTTTCGATTACCTACAGATAATTGTTTATTGTTACACAATATACGTCCCGGAAACTGGCCCAATAGATATTTATAAAAAGGCAGATTTTAAGAAAAATTGTTTCTCCGTCTAATGCAATTCCTAACTGTGTTTATCATTATGCTTAGGGGTTCTTGTGACCTAAAAACTGTTAAGCAAGTTTAGACGCGGTAGGGGAAAAGTAAATACCTCTGTTCACCTCTATTACCACATTTTCCGGTGCACAGCGTGAATTGCTCCATTTTCTGCAGCCGATGGTATTTTAGTTCTATAATAAAGAATCGATAATGTAATATGCTGTTGCTGTTAAATTTAAAATACATTAGCATGTACTATGGAGACGTAAGTGTACGTGGTAATAATATATAAAATAAGCTACTGACGAAATGGCGATTAAGTATTCGTGGAGAAGTAAATAAAAATGTAGCAGATCCTGAAGCAATTGGATAATATAAAAATATGTTATGCGTACTAAATATTCGCAATCCAATTGCATCAGGACCTGCTACATATTTTCATATATTATTTTATTTATTTTTACACAAATACATAATTCTATAGTTTCATGTATTATTTGATTTCTTTTTATCTTATTCCGAAACAATTCATTCGTTATAATAATCAACGTTTTGTAAACGTTTATACCAATAGAGGGTAATGTTCACATCTTTTCTCACCCATGTACTTATCTTAATCAAAAGACAGACGAGTTGAATACATTGTGATATCAAGGATATCAATAATACTTATTGTTATTATTATTGTTTACCTGGTAACAAATAATTAAA
This sequence comes from Nomada fucata, assembly GCA_948146005.1. Lineage (NCBI taxonomy): Eukaryota > Metazoa > Arthropoda > Insecta > Hymenoptera > Apidae > Nomada > Nomada fucata. Next base: position 11,097,483 of record OX411282.1, read on the forward strand.
AACGTATTTTGTATACACAATTGTATCTATAAAACTCAACGCACATACCTTTTACGACATCTTGTAAATGCACATTGACAGTTCTCCTTAGATCCTTTTCTTTAATTCACTTTACAGTCTTAAGTGCTTTATCGCGTCAACGTTTTATTATCAACAGCACTTCGTGTAAGAGAAGATCGTATATTGTTGGTCAGTTTAACATTCGGGATAATCGCAACGTGATTGATCGAGGTCCTATTGTACGCAAACTTTACAAACAGAAATTATGATTGTAAAAAAATAATGTAAGCATTTTTTGCTGTAATAATTGCTCCTTAGTAGACTTTATTTTCAATAGGAATCGAACCAATCTCATTTTCTGAAATCTGCGTCGTAATAATATAATAATTATATACTAATAATATAACAATAGATAAAATAATTTTAGAAATAATTATCGCATAGAATGTTGCCAAAATTCATTGTTTTTCTGCTTTGTTTACGTAAAAAATAAATTACCCCCCCTTTTTTTTAAAGACGAGCATCATTAGTCACTTATTTAAAAAAGTGACACTCTATATATAAGTATTTAATTTATATAAGTAATTACAGCTTTCACCGCCATTATTGATAATCTATTTCGCGCATAATTGTATGTGGAAGTAATGATTTTTATAATGAAATATTATTCCGTAAGTTTCCTGTTTTATTAGTACAGTTTAATAAAACATTCCAACCGTGAAACTGAAATGAAACATGCTACCGAAATTCTATAAACACAACTTTTTTTAAACTATAAATGCATGCAATTTAGGCCACACCTGCTTCTGTCTGTGATCTTCGAATATGTTTGTGACAAAGGAAACCAGACCACAGAAGGTGCAGATAATGTAATTAATTCATACTAGTTGTTTGCGGTGTATATTTCTTTTCATATCTCTGTTAAGAAACACGTCGAGCTTGGATTAAGTTTAAAAGATTCCATACAGCGCCATTTTTAATTTTGACTATTAGAATAAAGATACCTGCCCTTTTACAGATTTATTCACTCTATTAAACAGAAGTCTTTAGTGACTTAAAAATGATTTGGCCTGTATTCTTCTATAAAAATTGGTCATATTAGGATACCAATTTTATTACACAATGGATACACGTAGAAAGTATTGAGTAAATTGCATCATAGTTATAATTTTTTAATTGATATTCTACAAAAAAAAAGTTTCTAATAAATTATTGCATCTAAATGATAATATTGTAGAAGTTATTTTTTGTAAACCCCACGTAGTTGGGATTAGAGGACAGGTGGTGTAAGGTAAAACACTAACTTTATTATAAATACGTCGACACACGACGTTACTCAAACACACGATACTTTGCACTAAGCTCTGTTTCCACTCTCTCTTCACTCTCACTTAGCTCTCCCTTAGCTCTGCCTCATTCATTCTTTATATTCTTTTACTCTTAGTTTCTCTTTCATTCTATTCTTCATTTGCTCTCACTCATTTAGGACACACCACCGCAGTCAGCCCTCGGTGGTGGTCGGTCCCGACAACCCGAACCCTTGGGCCACTGTACCCCCCATACACACGCCTTCTCAAGTACTCAGCTCCGAACGTACCTTTCATACATCGCAATCATTCTAAACATTCACGCAGTATTTTCAATCCTACAATATCAACAATTTCAATAAGCTTCTTATTTCTCAAATGCGGATACCACTTATAGAAGAATGATAGCGTATCAACATTACTTAAACAAAATTATTTCCAATATGCCAACACGTTTAAGTCATGTTCCAGAACAAAAGAGATGTCCTACAAGATATTAATTTTGAATGCAGAATTGTCAGTACTATAAAATACTATGTGGTTTTTTGTTTGCTTAAAATATTGAGCATAAAAGTTGAAATACCGATGTTCAAATTCATTTCTGACCCACGGTACGTATAATACATAAATATCAAGTCAGAAATGGACCGCTTCAAACATCTACATAGTTACGTATCTAAGTACATACATATATGTATATCTGCCTGCCATTGTTACGGACAAGTAATTATCGTATATCCATAAATACTTGACACTTCGTAAAACATTTTAAATATTATCTCTACAGAAGTTACAGTGCTTCGTACTTTGCTAAAACATGCAAACTAGGCCAAAAGGCCACAAAAACGGACAGAAAAATATGTAAAACATTTGAAAAGGTTTTAGTTGATGATAACGAATTACAATTTCGCTTCACAAAATTTTGAAACGAATATGAAACACTAAAATATCACCCACGGGAAGGAAGACTGCCCTCGACTAATGATGATTTTCTCTAAAAGAAAATCAAGCGAGGTTCACGGGAAACGTGCAGAGAATTGGGAAAAGATTTGAAGGGACAACATGGGATCAATCGCGCAGTTGCCCTAACTTGACCTAACATATTGAAAAATAATAATATTTAAAACTATTACACTATAGCAATTTTAAGATTGCTTTCTTCTCATGCAATGTAATACTTTAATTCGACAAAAGCCACAAACTGATGATGTAATCTAAATGGTTCTTTCGAAATCTTTAAAGTGTTTTTCAAATTTTCGAGTGTAACCCTGAAACACTGGTCCCCTGCTTTCTCATTTAATTCTTTGTGACATCCCAGAACGAAATAAATACAGGCGTTAATAACAAATGGCATTCACAGTGGAATTTATTGATTCACCATCCAAACACACTTTCGCGTTAATTTGTATCTCATTCATATAACATATGGCTAAAAAAAGTGAACACTTGACATAATAAAAGAAACAAAAATATATGTCTGAGTACACACTACATTGTTAAAGGAATGCATTTGCGATTATAGATATAAAATAGGGAATTATGCCTGCAAAATATATTTCTTAATTGGTTATCCAGTCCCAATTATCCCCTAGGTATGAGTTTATCCAGCAGGTTTATCTTCTAATTAAACACGTTAATTGCGGCTCAACTGCACCTTTAACAATATTTAGGGGGTGAAAATCGATCGGCGTGTTCAGGATAGTAACCTAACTCGATCTAATATCTTGAAATACTACTCTGTTCATTCAATCGATTCATTCTAAAACATAATAACAACAAACAGAAAAGCTTATTACACGATTCGTTTATAATAAATATTGTTTCGTGATTTTCGCGAATTTTAACAGCACGCGGAGATGTCTCGCAGTGCATTATGTATTTTTAAGCGAGAACGCAAATTGTTTCCCCATGCAATTATGCTAATAAAAGGGTTTGAATTCTTAAGTAGAATTTTGCGGGGTCATAAATCCTGGTTCCGCTAGATCGCGACGATACTCTCGTCACGTTATCACTTGAGCTTCGTAAGGTGACCGCGATGGTCGAGTGTAAAATAGTTAGAATTGTGTATCTATATTCGACTTCGCGTAATTCGTCGTAATCTCGTGCAAGCGTTAAAAGATGTGTGCGTGATGACTGTTCTATAGAATTAATTGTAATGTTTCCGAGTTCTTTGGGACGAGTGCGCCGAGTTCTTTTAGATGAGCGTTTCGAGACGAGTGTTGTTTCCCGCGGTTCGCTGCCGGCTTTTCTACCCTTGCCCTGCCGGCAGGAGTGGGAAAAGGTGCAGATGCTTGGGGAAATTTTGTAGGTACTGTTTTATGGCTGTTTCGAAGACTTTTCGTCACCTGGAAGGCGCATGGTCCGACTCAGAAAGTCCCGGGCATAAAACAGCCCGCTCGGCCACGATGGCCGTTGATGTGCTATGTTTCGCTATCGAACAGTGTTATACAGAGAACTTTCACGAAATGTTCTCGGACGAGGGCTGCAAAGTGTAGGGGCGTGGAGCGAGTAAAACAAAAACAAAGGAATAAAGGGGTCACATGCTCGATCAGCTGTAGTTGGAAAGGCGATCAGCCGTGCAAATTGAGCCACGGGATGAAGCTCGTCAAGGTTTATTGAGTGTAAAGAGGAAAAACAAAGCGGAAAAAGGGAATGACGCGTTACTGGGAAAATTTTTAATATCACTAATCGCTTCGATTATAGAACACAGTCTAGTAACGTAACAGGGATAGCATGTTCGTTATATTACAATTAATTGCTAATAGAAAACTGCAAACTAGAAACAGGAAGATTGGATATCCGATTTTCTTGGAATGGTCAAAGGGGTCGCGTTATAATTAACTTTCGCGTGAAAATGTTGTACAATTTATTGCATATAATTGGATGGAATTTTCGCATAAGTTTTACGGGGTATCATCATTGTAATTTTCCAGGTCTTTTAAATTGTAAAATTATATAACACATTCTCATTAATGTTAGTAATTCCGTGGGATTATTTTCTTTTCGTGTTTCGTTTCGGCATTCGGATAATCAGGATCCCACTTTATGTAGGAAATAAAGCTTTATACGGAAATATGTTTCAACTCTTTTATATTTTTTATATTTGAATGAATAATAAGAAATTTAGTTTTAATTTTTTTATTTATATCTTATGGAGTCAATGTTAAAAGGCGAGTACATTAAGCTGTTGTTCAGAAACAAAATTAAATAGTGTGAGTTCGGGGCTAAGGGCTTTATTTTAAACATATTTACTGTCTACGGTGGATACAACATAATGTCTGTCATACATTCGAGTGACAGCAATTCTCAAAGTATATTATATTTGTAAAAACTTAAATCCACTTTACAAGACTGTTGAAGAATTGTTTCATGAGCGGGGCAACCATTGTCTGACTTATGGGGTGTTATACCACTTACGTCTCCGGTTATACAGTGAATCTCAATCAAGATGTATATTTATTTCGTGCAAATACTTTTAGAAAGCGGTCAGCACCTTTGCAGAACTTTTTCTTGAGATTCTCTACTCACGAAATCATGCTCTTTAATAAATCGACTTCAGGAACTAGTAATATGATATTCGTATTATCAGAAACGTCTAAAATGTAGGATTTAGGTAATCAAAGCTGTTGTGTAAATGAATTTGAAGAATTATTAGGAAAGAAGGAAAAGGGTTTGGTTCTTGCTAAAAAAAAAGACTCAAAGATAAATATATGGAGCATAAGATCTTTGCAACGTAATATTGTATAAATCAAATTACATAAAAACCATAAAATGGGACACGAATTAATTCCCATCAATTAAACAACCACGATACTTTAAATCTCACTATAATATAGGTTTATAAAAAGCAAAGTGTGTATACTACATATGTACAAGGAAACAAAAATCATTCAAAGGTAAGAATAGTGATCAGTTTTATTCCCATAGTCAGGAACATACACAATATCAATGTAAATACAGAATGTTTCACAATTTTATTAGATAAAGGAGACATTGTTTAAAAAAAGAAACCTACCCAACAACCTCAACAAAGCTATTCGAAAGATGCACACTCAAAATTACAATGTAACGCATGTAACGAGATGACACTGACCGAATTGAAATGCAAATAATCGATAATACACATTAATCATACTGCGTATTCATTTCACGCGTTCATGTCTCATTCGGAAAGATCTTCGACGATCGTCGCAAATCAGCTGCTGTGAATTATTTGCTTCGCAAAACATTGCTGGATCATTAAAAACAGGATAAAAACGACGCATCGTCACTTTTTATGTAACCTTCCATTGCTACGACCGATCAACGGAATATTAATCGGGACACGCTAAGTTTTGGTTTTTGATGGAACAAAGTGGTGGAGAACGCCCTACAATGCAATGCGCAGCAACTTTATCTACAGATCTCCATTATCGATACATCCATAGACGTTCGATATTTTTGCACGTGGCGTTTCATTACAATTACATCAGATACTATTTACAAATTATGACACTATCTAGTCTCACAAGGTGCGATCACTTTGGTAATTGCCTCCTCGAGTTTTAAGCAACAACATCGTTCCCAGTGAATCGAAACATTTTCATGAATCGCTATGGTAATAACAACGGAAGTACATTGAACAGGGGCATTTCGTTTCAAGGCAATTGATTTCAACGTTCAGCTGAAGTTATGCATTATTTTCATAGTAAAATGTTCGTTCTACGTATACAATGATGACATCAATGCCAAGCTCTATTAACAAAGTCATAAGTTACAATGTACTTGAACCATTTATTTCGTAATTTGGGGGAAATTCAATTTATATATATTTTTAATGATAAATTAAGAAGTGCGGTTTTGCTTGCGTTTACTTTTAAATTTAATCAGTGCAGTGAATTCAATTTTGGAACACTTTTCTTTCGTATGCAAGTTCTATGAGAATTTTATAATGATCATGACAAGAGTTAGTGTTATCAATCATGTTTTCCTAATGCTTTCTCTGTATTAACCACGTAACAAATAATATCTATAACGTTGAAAATGTAATTCTCGCTTGTTCATACATTTTTAGTTTTCGTTACAATAAGGTATAAAAAGTTTCGTTTAATAATTAAACAAAAACTTGTGTATTCTCTGTTATGTGTAGTCCCCGATAGCCCTAATTCATAAACGCTAAATCTCTATAATTATCGATTAACGCTCACCACCGGAAACAAAGTTTATTACGTGGTCAAAATACGATGTGTCCAGCACCACTTATTACAATAAGCACCAAGGATTAATAAATTAATAAACCACATATCACGAATCTCAGAGCACACTTAATTATTATTATTACGATATTATATTTAAACTTCTGCATTTCCTAATACGTACGTACTAATTCTCTCTTTTCATCAAGAAATTAATACAATTCTACCTGTTGATTATCATTTCTCGTTATCGATTTGCTCCATACGTCGCGTTCATTCATTTTATAATTATATAATTACAGATGTTTTAATACATAATAATTGAATACTCGTCGAACAGTTACACAATGCAGACATCTTATCGTCTACTTGAAAGTAAATGTAGCACATTAAACAGTATTAAAATATTAAATACATGCCATTGCACTTCTAAATAATTCAAACAAAATAAAAAGACTGTTACGGATCGTAGTTAACGACAAAGGATAAACAATCTCATCAATTTTATTCCCTTCTGATTTTATTGCTTATTATCTCTTATGAAATCAGGATACGTGCTATTTAAATCTTGCGTCCAAAAAGTGTATATAGTATTGAAAGTACTTTACTACCATCGGCAAAGCAAAATGACCTACGCGTCGAATATATTCGTTACTACTCTTTCTTTTATTAACAATTCAATTGAACGTTTCTAGAAAATAGATCGCGTCGTACTTCTAAAAATTGCTCTCGAAAAATTGTCGATCACGTTGCTATACCCCTTCGTTTATTATTCTGCCATTTGTCAATCGCCTTTCTACTACCCGTGACAAAAAGTTTTTGATCGCACAATATAATAGAAAGTTACTTACAAAGACATTAAGATCTTCGTGCTGCAAAATACTATTGTATATATAATATATAAATTTACCTTCCCTTATTTATTCAATATATACAATAATATCTTGTGACTCAAAATTCTGTGTTTTTCCTTCGATTTCATATTACTAAACTTGATTAAAAACTTTCTCCCAGGGATAGTATAGTTTGGTGGAACAACGTGCCCTTAAACTGTGCAAATGAACCCATTAATCGTTCCAATCGGAATGTTTTTAAGTTTCTTTCGCGCGCGCGCGCGCGCGCGCGCGCGTGTGTGTATATACACATCGTCTACGCAGTCGAATCACGGTAGAATGACTTTGATTGCCTCACATTTCTCGATATGGTTAATCGCTGCCTAAATCAATCGACATTTCCATTCGGTTTAGTAATCAATTATTTAATTATCTTAATACCTAGCTTGCTTGTGCGCACTCTGAAAAATCGACATCAGATAGGAACCGATTTGAAAACTGTGGCAGAGAGTCCACAATTAAGTAACTCGATTGTAGTTCTACGTGTGCATTTCATGTGTGCAACGATACCTATATTATTTCACGTAACGCTTATGTTTTGAGCCAACGTCTTTTCGAACTAAAACGGCCGAAAGTATACTTTTGAGCTACTTGTCTTGAGCTACACGTCTAGGAGCCTTAATAATATTACGAATAAATTGTTCATACTCGCGCTACGTCTCAGTAGTATGTACTAAAAAAAACGTCGCGGTATGTATTTGGTGACTAGCGTCTACCTACCTAGAAAGAAGAGAAACGTAACAGACAAATAATAAATAATAAATAGTACAATTTAACGGTATAGATAATCGCCTTATAGTCGTTATTGACTTTGTTGCACTTTCACTGCCCTCAGTTTTATCTTTACATTCGATGTACGCTGTTACGTTTATACATTTAATATTTTCGTACTTCACTGCTATTGTTATAAACGGAATTCTGGAATAGGTAGAATCTCCTTCTCCTATGCTTTCTTAACGGCGAGAAGTACGTACAGTAGAAAGTTAATAATAATCGGAATAAGACAGAAGCTTCGCAAAGGGATGTAAAGTCAAATTCGTATAAAGTGCAATGATAATGTAATTAGTGTCGTTTGATGTATAAGTTTGATGATACGAATGAAAGTATGCAATTTTGCATGATGTCAATAAATAGAATGAAAATTGAACAGCGTTATGAACTTTTCTTACACTTTATCTTCCCTTTGCCCTCGTGCCTTTTTTAATATTTTGGACAATCTGTAATTTCATAGCAACACTTGTACAATTTCAAATTATTACGATTTTCAATACATTTTACGATTCGCTCGTTACTTTTGCCATTGCAATAGTCAGATCAGTACTAGTACTTTAAAATGGCAAATAGCATAACAATTATACAGACGATTGAAACTGTGAGTAAGTACATGAACTGTAAATCGAAGTGTAACGTTACAATTCATATTACTGATGTCAGACTTCTTGCCAGTATGAAACCGGAATTTTCAAATGATTCATTGTCATTTCAATATTTGTGCCACGATTTTGTTGTACAGGAGCAAACAATGACAAACTTGCACGTAGATCTATTTATGATTGTACACTGTTGATTGTTATAATAATTTCCCTTTATTTTGACAGCGAGTTACTCGCCGGAAAAATTATATTGTGCAACATTGTATAACTGGTTTAAAGAAGCACTTTCACGTAACGCTTATTACTCGACCATTATTGATTACTTGATATGTCCTTGATAGGAAAGCAACGTGAAAAGAGGTCTATAATTATAAAATGCTCCTCTTAATCAGAAAAACAATATCGATTTAAGCGGTACAATTATTTTGTTAACTCCAGCGTGGTTGCAAAATGTGGTCAACAATGGGCCAAATAGTTTTTTTTTTAGCAAAGTACCTGGCTTCGCAATTTCATCTTACTAAAGTAAAACATACAGAGTGATTGTAAAATAAGAAGACAAAGTTGATGTTACTTTGCATAAAAGGAACCCCTTCTTTACATAGAATCAGGTATACGCCGAAGTATAATAAAGTGCAAATAATTTTACGTTCGATGCAAAGAATAATTCCTTTACATAATATTCTGCAATCTTTTGCACTCTTTACGCGATTTAACTTAGATTAAGATATCGCTTCTTTTGGATATTGATTGAGAAGAGATACTTATTTCCCTTAACTTTTTCTATATTCATTATATCCAGAATACTAGATTTATATCACACACGCTAGACTTTCAAACGAAATATGTACTTTCATTATACATTGCTAAAAATTATTTTCTATAGTCTGCTGATATTGTTTCATCGCAAATACACTTCGACGTATACATATAATGGCTTCACAAATAAATAGTAGAAAGTTCACGGCTACGCATAAAGTAGCAAAATATGTTTGTCATTAACAATGCATGTTAGAGCGAGAAAATGATATCAACGACAAGGTTTACTCGCCATAATAATACACATAAACTTTATCAACAGAAATCGTTATCGTACGCCATAAATAGTTATAGGACGTGTACGAAAAACAAAAATGTGCTAAACACAAAAATTAAAATGCATTGCCCCAATTCGAAATCTACGTCGTAACTACTTAGTAGAATAATAAATAAACAATTGCAGCAGTTGTGTCTTGTCTCCATAAAGAATAAAATTATGCAACACGAAATCGTAATTGCTTGAGAAACGTAATAGAAAGCTATAACAGTTATAAGTGAATGAATCCGTGCAACATTTCGTTCAATAAATAATGATTTCATTAGCTACTTAAATTAATCTAACATGATGTTAATCGAATCGAAAGTAAGTTATATTAGGAATCATTTGAACAGGTACACGCTGCGTACGTAGCGATCATAATGGCTCGAAGTTAATATTGTTCTTCGATAATGTCGCGTTTGACTAGATCACGCGAAGATCTGACATACATGGTGAAATATTTTACAAATAACGACTGTACATGTACAATGTGTTAAATATACATCGACGTAACATGAATGTTTACTTATCAGATCACTTACGTAAAAATATTCGCTATACCTACGACAGTGTATTCGGTAACGCTGAACGGTAAGTGTCACTTGTCACCAATATTTTATGAAATTTTCATATAAAATATGAATAACAGTATTATATTACAGGTCATGTATGATAACAAAAACTTTCCATTCCATTTTTCACCTCTTGCAACTCAAATAATTGTTTAACGAGGGCGATCTGTGTCGCATGTATAGATCATCGATGCATTCATCGAATTGGAGTTGTCGAACAGTAATTTCTGTTATTCGAGATTCATTCGTGTAGATTCGAATTCAATCAATTTGATGGTGCAAATAATTGTGTAGCGTGTAAAGCATGTCGAGTTATTTGCCAATATCTCCTTACGTCATTCTAGAGTTGTCAATTCCACTCTCGAGGAATGTTCCCGAAACTGTAGAACCCGATTCGAATAATTACGTGCAATGTTCTAAAGTTTCGGACTATTCTGAGAAATTATTATTTGTTAATGATTCTGTATTGGCTTTAATACCTATGCGAGCTATTTGTGTCTATTAACAAGTTAAATCTCGAACATCGCACCGTGAAAGACTTAATCTAGATACAATTTACAGATAATACGTTCAATGCTGTCCACCGTCATACGAAGTATTTTTTATTCATAGAAATGTACACAATTCTCTGTACACAATGCGGCAATAAATGTTTCCAGTTAATTCAATGATGAAACATAATTCCTCTGAAAATATATACGATGCAAAAACTTGAGTGAATCCTCTAACTTAACATAAAATTGAATTGGAATCTCGTTAACTAAATTGATTAATTAAAAATACAAATTTCTTGAATCAAAAACAGTATAAAGAATAAATAAGAATATACTGAGTACAAAAATACTGTCGCACGAAATTATTGCGGGCGATCACATTTATTGCCTTGACCTATATATTCTATTATAATCGCAAAGCTATATCAGTTTGATTCTGAAGTCGACAGAATTTTTAATCTGCGTATAACAATCGAAGTGACTAAAAGAGGTAATTATTGGAATGAAAATATATCATAAATTCGAACCTACATGAATACCGTTGAACATACATTGATTATGAACATACGACCTCGTACAGTTTTAACTGAACACTGGACGACGATAGAGTTCACGTCGTTGAAATTCGAGGAACATTTGAAATTCTATTAATCCGCACACTGTCGATCGCTGAACTATTGTACGACATTTGCAATTTCCCTTTATGTGCTAAGCGTAACAATAATGTAATATGTAATACTTATCGCAGTTGAGACGCTGACAAAAAGAATAATTCTGGTTGATATTTTAAGGGAAATAATATTAAAGAGAACAGTAATGATTGTTTCTCTTTTATTGCTCTTGCATAAAGCATTCAAGAGAAAAACTGAGTGCGATATCAATTTTTTCAGAAACATTTTTGAAGCTCTGCATTTTTTGTATCCTTCACTTTGTTTGCTGCACAAAATTGTATTCTTCTCCGAAATACTTCAGTCAACATACGAGTTTAACTATCAAAAAAACAGTCAGCTCTGATCTATAAAGGTTGTATTATCTATTACTGCAAAGTTTCTGCAAATCGCGTAATACGTATAGCTCATTCAATTTTGAAATTTCGGCGACACATTTTACATCAACTATATCATTGATCGTCATTTGCTAATAACTCTATAAAACATTGTGCTGATTAAGTACACGTGATAATCAAATTACCACAATCACGATAATACATTTCTCGAAAACAAATATCCTACGAATATCTAATTCGAAAATACTGCAATTTCAAAGCAGTACAGAACACAACAATTTAATTAAAATTAGCCACACCAGAATGAAAATTTGGAAAAAGCGCGACAAAAATTTCCAACGTATTATCATACTATATCTATTTACTCCGTACCGCCCCAATTCGTGCACCTAATACTCAAGAAATCTTTTTTATCCACTGTTGCGGACAAACCATTGAACAATTTTGTACCAAACTTGTACAGGTATTCAGAAGAAATGCCAATTCTGGCGCATTTAAATAATAAAATGTCTAAAACTCCGAGCAATTAATTGATTTCAACCAACGAATCACTTGACTTTATCATGTCGCTGCGACTTTCAAAAACAAAAGCGCCACACATTTTCTAGCCACTGTAAAAACGCAATTAACATGATTGGCCTACAACAGCGAATCGACGTCGTCTAATGCGTGTAAAAGTCTGCGTTTTCTGTCGCAAAATACAAATCCGATATACCACTAGCTTCTTTCATAATTCATCAAATTCCCGATCGGCAGTCTTTTTCATCAATCAACAGACTACCCGGACGTCGTTCGCTCGAGCGTCCCGATAATTCTGGACTCCTTCGAATCCGTAAACTACTTTTATCCCTTCGAAGTGTTGCAACGAGCAAATTACGAGATCAGCGAAGAAAAGAAAAAACGATAGAACAAACTGACGTACTCGTATCGACAAAATGCTTCAGGCTCCCTTGGAAGTCATCCCCTGCGGAGGGGGAGGCTACCGACGAAAGCGTATATGAATTCGGACGCGCGGGTCAAACGAATTTCGCGTGGAACACTTCAGGTATTTCTCGAATTTCCTGCACGCGCCAGGTCGTGTTCACGCCAGGACGTCGTCGTGCATACGCTGTCGCCCCTCCACCATTCGTTAACGTCCTTGTAAAATTTTGGCGGTCGGCTGTCGTGCAGCATGGCGCAGACCCGGCACCAAAAGTACGTGTTAATGAATTCACCGGTACCTTTCCAACGGAAATAAGAATTGTATAGTTCGTCGTCACGATCCAAACGGTGAAGGTACTCGGCCAACTCTTTCGGCGACTCGAACTCGTCGACGTGGATGTACGAGCGATAAGGCGCGCTGCGTGCGTAGTCGGTTGGATGCGCACCCATTACGATTGGTAGAACGTTGTGTCTGGATTCAAAATAAACAGATTATTTGTAGGAAGCTTTGGATTCGATTATATGTAATGTGGGAGTGGTGAATATATCGTAATCATTGTAGGTAGTATAAGGGGTTGACGTGTATATTAATAAACGGGCATTTGAAATTGGAGTGTAAATTCAAGGTACAGTGGAACCTCGGTATACGTTCGCTTTGGAGCAAGTTCAATTTGATGTACGTCTTGTTTGGATGTGAAAAATTTTGTTTTGTGCGAGCTATCAAATGGTGCGCTATCCTCAGCCGGGTTCAAGTAGGGAAAGAAATAGAAAGACAAGAAATAGAAAAGTAAAGTTTGTTAAATTTTCACTTATTTTATCTAACTGCTTTAGTATCTATGTATTTTAGTATTAACCAGTATATAAATTATTTCATACACCCCCATTAATGTATAATATACCAATAACAGTAGGATCTTTTTTCGTGGAAATGGTTTAATTATTTTCCCTTTATTTCTTATGGGAAAAATTCGTTGGGTATACGTTCTGTTTGGTATAAGTCCAAGGATCTGGAACGGATTATGGACGTACACCGAGGTTCCGTTGTATGTACATAGACGGTGATATAAAGTCGTATAAAGTGTTACAAATTCTACTCTTTGAAGTTATTAAAGAATGCGACCAAATTTTAATTTCATGCACGTAGTGTATCTTATATTTGAAGTGACAGTGGGTTGCAGTTAAAGCTACCACTGGCACTAAGCGGTGACCATACTTAATTTCTTAAATAGAATTATACGTGACTGCTTATTATTTCGTGTAGATTTCCTTCAAGCATAACGACTGTTATTTCAAACCATTTAGAAACATTTTATTTTGTATAATAGAAGATATACGGCAATAGAAACTTTGAAACAGATATTTAGAGAGAATAGTGTTACGGAGAATGTACGTGCCCTATTTATTCCATGTAAATTATGTTTTACTATACCTCCTTTCATTATGTAAAGTAATAAACTGTGTTTCTCATGAAAGATGTCAGAACTGACGAGAGCTACTCGAAAATATAAAAAAGTATGTAACATTCTATGTGTCGCGTCGCAATAATGCACCCCGCAGAGGAGGCTCGAACCCATGGGCAAAGGTTTATGGCACGATCGCAAATTAAAGCTATTTTTGAGAATAAGGAATTTTTATATATTTTACATTTACAATTTTAGAGTAGGTCCTGCCTCAATAGCTTAAAGACATGCCATAAACCGAAGAGTTTCCGAAGGCACATCTGGATGTAACGGTTCGACAACCGAAACATCAGCCGACGGAAATACCCATGACGGTCAAATCTCATCACCAAGGCAAGCAGGTAACCTCCCACCCTTCCAAAAGACAGCACGCTAAGGGCGTATTTGGAAGGGCGGTGATTATTCTTACCAACCACGCTGATTGGCATTTGCAATAATCGAATGTAAACCAATCAGAGTGATAATTGCCAAAACCGAGGTTTCCTGGAAGCTACATCGTCAAGCAAAACAAGAAGTCAAAAACTATCGAAACAAGAACTACCAAGAACCTAACCAGTACTTCAACTGTCGTGTCGAACGGAACTTATCCGAACAACATACTCACACACTCTTTCACTCTACGAACCGTTTAACCTTTTTTGTACAGTTTGTTAAGTTTACAAATACATACATTTATTTGCATATACGAGCTGTACTTGTCGTTGTGTTTTTATTCGGGAATCAGTGCAACCATTGACCTCCCATCTCGCGTTAAACTAAACGTGAGGAAAATACACTATGTAAGAAACTAAGGGTTGGTCGCCCCTTTTTCGACACTTGACCCACTGAGACTTGCATACACGAGAACATTAAACAGAAAAATTCTTCAAACTAAATTTACTCGCTGCCTTGAAAAAATAATTCCGGGAAATGCAGTTTGTAACACTTCTTGTGACTCACCCTATATAGAATTCCTCCTAAAAGTATCTCACCGCCTAACACGATTGAGAAATCCTTATTCACTTAATATTCAGTTATTTTGTAATGAATATTCAAAACTGTCGTTCCATAATCACATTAAAATAAATTTTAATATTTGTGTGCAAGTAGACTACTATATGTGACATTCAAAGTTTTGGTGTGATCGAATGTTTGTTAAAAACGTGTGCAGAGTTTGCGAACGAAGGCAAATACAAACATGAATGTGGGTGGATGATGCATGCGTGAATCAGTTGTTGGTAGTTGTTGTTATGAGTTCAAAGTATACAAATTTAGATTGAAAAGCAAAGTCTAGGAGTTCGTGGTTTAAATATTGAATAAGTTGCTGCTCTCTTGTTCCTAAGGGAAAGCTCGAATCCACGTTTATCGAACAATCTAAACATTTCTTGCCACGTTCGCCATTTTATTGTTGCTTCGAAAAGTCTACAGATCTTTATTGTAAAACTGCGATGGCCCCGTAATTTAATATTGCAACAAATTATAGAATCTACACAAACTTTTATTTAATCGGATTATTAGCAATCACGCAATGATATTTATTCTCCCCCTCGTAATTATTGCAACATTTTAATATTCTAATATTTTAATTTGTCCAGCGATTCGTACTACGGCCACAAAAAGTCAGAATAAATGCAAGAGACTTCAAATTAACTGTACTACATACAAATGCTTCATGTAGAATACCAAAATTAAGAGAAAGTAAATTACAAATGTTTCATTTCGGATTTAGTCTTTCGCCAATGACAACACATTTTTTATAGGGGTAAACAGTATAGTTGTTGACCACCTGTCAATGAGTGACCGTATTTTAAAAAAGACAAGAATATAAAAAAAATTTGTTATGCCTTTTTTAACTAACATATTCAAATACTCTCTACTTTCGTGCTTCAAACGCAGTCAATATTTTGCTACTCATATAACCAATAACTAAATATCTTTTTTCATATGCAACATATTTTTTGTAAATTTTTTTTCCTTCTTAAATTTTCTTAATAAATTTCAATTTATTCTGAGACAAGTGAAGTTTTTTAGAACCGTCTATGCTGATTACGCTTTTAAATTTAGTAAATTAGTATTCATTATTGAATGAATATGTGGCCCAATCGTTGTATCATTTATCCCTACTTGTTTTGATATACGCATTTGAAAATAAAAACATTTTGATCCTTTTACAAGTATAAGACTGTATAAACTTGAAACTTTCTTCCCAGATAAATGAAACAATGTGTAATAAATTTCTATAAATATTGAAATTAAACAAACATAAACACAATATATTGTTTCAATTATTCGAAAGTTCTGCCAACCGTATTGTAGATTCTGGCAACAGTAACCCTTATCCCGAAATCTCAGTGAAGTTCGCACTTCAACATAGTAGGACAGGTGGAGAATCTTAAGGACCTCTAGATGCACCAAAGTGCACTAAATAAGGGTGGCAACTGCGCGTGGAGCACACTTTGGCAATTATGGCAACAACTCAACAAATTTACATACGTATTTGTCTCGTAAAAAACGATATTATAAGTTCACCAAGCTAATAAATTACTGTTCATCTGCTAATGTTTAATCACATTAGCAATCTATTGCTGCTAAAACTACATAATGAAAGCTGAATTTAAAAACAAGTGTCTGCCGTAATATCCCTAATATGCCAATCGCTACAATCATTTAACTAGGGGAAAGCATGGATAAAAATATATCCTACCCAAGACCATTGACGAAAAACTTCTCTGTAATGTAGTCTTTGCAGTTGGAATTCTCAAAAGCTAGATAAAACTTGTAATCTTCGTCCAGCATATCGAAGCACGCTTGAGACTGTGAACGTGGACATCTCAGAGCACCGCAAGTCCCATAAATGTCCACTTGAATGTGCTTGGACAGCTCTTTAGCATAATGCATACGTTGATTACGAGGATGACAATTGGAGACGAACCAAGCGACCTAAAGTAAATGAATATAAATATGAGGCACTATATTTCAAACACATTGTTAATCTGCCTAAAATTCAGTGAAGAGCAAAAAGAGATATAGAATTGAACTGTGTATTTCAAGTATGGCATAGTTAATATACACTACTATTTGTCATAATCAAATATTGAATTTTTGTAAATAGTAATACGAATTACATTTTATATGACTGTTAAAATTAATAACTTCGATAAAACATATTCCAGCAGTACTCTTTCGATGATAATTAATAAACTCACAAAGATTTTAATGTAGCAGCCAATGTATAAGATGTTTGTAAATATTTTAACACAAGAAGCTTTGCAATTTAAACATTTTCATCGAGAAATACTATACAATGGGCCAAAAAAGTATTCATACAGTGCATTCGTTTCCCTTGTAACTTCGTTATTTTGGTGTCACCAAAATGTTGCTATTAAGACAATTATTCGTAAAGCAATATACACATGGATAAGAAGCACATTTATTTCACTTCAAAATAATTTATATTGGTTTAGGAATAGGTGTCTTCGCACCAACATTTTGGTGACACCAAAATAATGATGTTGCAAGTGAAACTAATGCACTGTATGAATACTTTTTTGACCCATTGTATATGTAGCTATAAACGAAAATACGTCTATTTTTGCCAGTTCGTTTAAGTAGCTTGTTTAAATACCTCGACCCTTTTAAAATAATTTCACAATGAAGGAACAAAGGGTAGCCTGAATTAAGTATGTAATCACCTTTTTGGTTTTGTTGGCGGCGTAATTGAAAGTTTGCGATATTTGCGTGACCCTAGCATCGTAATATTGCCACCTCTCATAAGGAGCGACTATATCGCTATCACGACGATAGGTGGCTGTCCAATTGATGATAGCATTCTTTACGCTTTGCGTGTGATAAGGGCATTCTAAAAAATACAGCATCCACACCTGCTGAAAATCGTATCAGTCTCATTCGACGTATGCAATTAAGTGCTGCGCAACAACAAGAACACAAATTTACTCCTTTATTCTTGTACAAATATATTATTCAATATGAATGTATTAAATGAATATATGTACTATAGAAACATTTGAAAACTGTGGTATCACGTTTCAACATTAAATTTTAATAACTATAATAACTAGGATAAGCATATAACACAAATTAAAAGCATGTGAGAGATACGGCAAAAATAGAGCGAATGTGGCGGTTAGGCAGGTATGGGGAATACGTAAAAGAAAATTTATGTGCAGTTTCAGGATGAGAATGTTTATGATTACATTCCTAGCGATGGGTGTAATGCTACGTGGGGTGGAATTATTGGGATTCAGGAAATGGAGTATAGTGGAACGGATATTGTTAAAGTAAACATTAAATGGACACTTGGATTGGATAGGAACACACCAAATTATATTGTATTAGCAAAGACAATGAAAAAGAAGATACAGATCAGAACAGGGCAAAGAGCAAACAGATACGAGGAGGAGATGAGAAAAGGTTTGGGAAAGGAGTCGCTCAAGCAATATGCGCTGGAAACGGGAACTGGTATGAAAACAAGAACAAGGGAAAAAAGGGGAGAATATCTGAAGAAGAACGGTTTAAGCCAGACAGGTTTAGAGTGAAATAGTATACAGGGACCAGGTGTGAAAAAGATTCTGGGAGAGAAGGATAGGGAGGTGTAGTTTCAGGTGCAATATAACAAGGTACAGGGGTCATCGTGTAATAGGAACTATAAGTATTATGCATTAAATAGGTTCCCGGTTACCGCAATACTTAGGAAAGGATGGGGGGAACAGGGTAGTCAGGAAGTGATTGCTAAGGCCAGGTGCGAAAACGTCGAAGAGGCGTACAGATATTGGATGGTAGAGGATCGAAGGCTGGGATATTATGTAAAAGGGGATTGGCAATACGGAGGCACTGGCTGGAAGAAGGCAGAAGAATTTCCAATAAAAGGATAGGATTAGAGGAAATATTAGAAGGAAGGAAGAGACAAGTAAAAGATAACACAATGTTCGAAAAAGCTATAAAGAAGAAAGGAGGAATGTTTGGTTTAGGTTGGGAAGAAGGGCTACTCCCTTCTTAAGTAAGTAAGAATATAATAGAACATAAGGGTGTACGGATGAATGAGGATGTTGTTAATATATACGGGGTCTTCGCGATAATTTGTACCATCGTTCTCTTCGTAAACGGTGAACATTCGAAAAAAATCCGAAGAGGTGGAAGTTGTAGTATACTGTACCAGCAATATTATAACGTATCTAAATTTATGGTGTTTTTAATATTTTTGCTAGAAACAAAGGTGGTATATTACATGATCGAACTCGTCTTAACGCCCGCTTTCATATGACGTAAAAAAATATGTAGCATTCCATTTAAAAATGTGAATGTCACCTTTGTTTTTTCCTAATGTTTACCGTTACCGTTTACGAAAAAAACGATGGGACAAATTATCGCAAACACCCAGATGTATATAAATTATTGTATAAAACATATTTTTCCTTTCAAAGGAATAAATCTTTACTTAGAATGTTCCTGATTTAATGAAACTATTTGAACTCCGTTTAAAGATGATAGTGGGAAAAAATGTGAAACTTCAAACTGCATTAAAAAAATTCGATAAATGGAAAACGTTCCCTTATAGTGTATCATAAAAAACAAATTGAGAATGCTCTTAGGTCCATTACAATAATAAAATTTTATTAATAATCGTTAATTAATTCATTTGCATTGCAAGGTAATTATGAACTAAAGAATTTTAAGTTACTATATATTTCTAAGCTACGTGTTCTAAGCTACACAGAAACGACGCAATATACATATAAGTATTCAAGAGCGTTTAAAGATGTAACGTATAACAATTTTCAATATTCCTCATACTTTTCCTTACTTTTGACAAAGAATAATTTATTAATATATAGCATATAATTCTGTTTAACGAACATGGATAAAAATGTTGTACTACGTACTTGACTCGGAGATCTTCTTCCAACATGCGTTACGTAGTCCTTGAAAAGAACCAGATCAGCCTCTTCAGGGTTATCCCTAACGATGGTGCAAGTATTTACTGGACAACGAAGCTGAAGGAATATGTCGGGACCAGCTTTAGCCTCAGGCATTCCATGTGGAACCATAATTTTTTTCAGTTGATGCTCGACATTAGACTTGTTATAATCAGCCGGCACGTACATCAACTGCAACAATTGTACCATATAGATCATTCCCATTGGTAGAAACCAATAACGAAGTATTATGAGAAAAGTGTTTTCAACAGCTATACAAATTTATATTAAAAAAAGGATGAAATGTGAAACAGAATCAGATGAATAATTTCAATAAGGTATACGTTCAAAGAACAAAGTAATCAAATATTTTCTATATTTAATATTATATTTAATTGATTATATTTTCTATATTTAATATTATATTTAATTGATTATATTTTCTATAGTAACCTTTTATTTTCATTAATTTAGTTATTTATATTATGAAATTGTTTTCTATAAAACTGGCATGATTAAAAACGTTCTATATTTAATAATATTATGATACGTATAACAAATACAGCTCTTGTCTATTTTCATATTATGCTTTAAAAAATACTTGTCTCCTTCCCTGTACAAATATGTTCTACGAAAATTGTTTACTTCGTTTCTTAACAACCTATCATTTGTACTATCATTGTACTTGTATCATTGTACTGAAAATTATATAGAGGGAAAACATTTGGAACAAAATTTATGAGACATGGAGCAATATTGTAGTCAGGTATATGTGTTCTTTCATTTAAATGCACTTTTGTCTGAAACGCAATGCGCAATGGTACGAAAATTACGAAATGATTGTAATAATAATATTTAAAACGAAGAAATTCTACTATAAATGACTTAAAAAGTGCATAATTTTTCATAGAGCTTTTTGGGAACAGTGCCCTATATACGCTCACAATAGACTGCATTGTTTCGTGAAAGAAAGGGTGAAAAGCAAGATATATGACTATGCGCGATTCGAAGGAGAGGGTGGAACACAATGTTTCTATTTTCGTTTAGTATGCTTTAGAACGTAGAACAGTCGTAACTAGGCAATTCAGTCAAAAATGCCAATTCCAGTGCAGCTTTTGGTTAGATGTAAAGGGTTAATATACAGCAATTCTTGTCCAGCAGTACAGGACAGCGAACAAAAACGAAGTTAATGAAATTATTGGTGAAATACTTTTCACAGTACGAATGCAAAGTGTCGTAAAACGAGTATCAAAATATTATATTAAAAACTTCGCTTATAATGTACAAGTTATACCACGAAAAACTATCTCCGTAAATTTGAAATAAATTTAATTGTAACAAAAGAAAAGAACAATGCAAGGATAATCCTTTAAGTCTTTGGCGAAGTTTTTAAGTGCACCTAGATTACGAAATTTAAAAGCGAAAGAAGCTAAATTCATTATATTCAAAGGAAACAAACATAAAATAAGAAATACACACCTATCCCCCGATTTACACGGTACTTTATTTACCCGATTTCGCTTTTGCACGGTTTTTAAAACCACGGATATAAAAAAGAATGGTAAAAGTAAACATTTGGCGCACATATCTCTAGTCATTTTTTAATTCAATTTTTTTGGTAACTCTGGTATCAAATCTAAATATAGGAATACCCAGTTTGTTTGCACAATGAGACTTTCTATTCGTGTGATTTGGTACGCTAAATTTTTAACAACAGAAAGGTGCATATCATAGTAATTCTTCTAATCGGAATTTTCTAAAATATATTTTATATATACTGATTAGTGATAAACAATTAGAGTTTTTGTAGCATTTTTACAATTTAATTAAAACTTTAGGGTACGCCATACACGGTACTCTATTTACACGATTTCGATTTACACGGTTTTCCGGGGAACCTATCTCCAGTGTAACTCAGTGGATAGGTGTAGTTTACTTAAAAATTTCGATTTAAATTTAAATTGTAAGCACAGTAATAAATGAGAATTATTCGTGTAATTAATAAAAGAATATTCGTGTTTTGCTTCTGATTGTGAGTTCAATTTGACAAATTGACTAAATTTTCTGTACAATGTTTAAAATACAGTTACAATATAACATAAAAATAAATAACTGGAAAAACAAGGGCAAACCTTGTATTGTCGATTATTACGAATACTAACAATTAGTACTATGTACTAGGTTTTGAATATTGGATATTAAGAAATCATTTCTGATAACACAATGGTGCCCGGATTATTCGAACCTCTGTACCTGTACGATGAGGGGATCATACAAGGCTTAGACATTGTAGTTAAATTTTAGATGAAAAATAATACAAAATTTATTCCGTATTATTGCATAAATATAATTTGATCATTTCCTTTGGTCTTGTAGTATACTTTATCAAACTATTCAGCTTCTAAATTACGTTCTTTCTTTGAAGTTACTACTTCTTCTTGTGCTCCATATAATCTCAGAACTATCTTTGCTACTGCAAAGGTTTTCAAATTTTTATTGACCTGTTCATTAGAGACTCATTTAATACCCTGGGTAAATTCTTTGTCTCTTGTATCACTTATTTGATCATCTTTTAGTATGATATAACAAGCGTTTAGATTTCAAATTCATACACTACTTTACCCAATACCTGTTTCCTCAGTCTACATATAAACATAGCTGTACAATTAATAGTATACAATAGAAATCGATCTTGTAACTTGTTATATTCTGCATTAATTGAATTTAATCTGTATCGTACAGATTTCCTTGGAATCTCACCTGATTAGTAACACGATCGTCATAAGCGTCTTCGTCGGGCCATAATCGCGCCAACCTTCGACCAGTACGATGGGATTTTATAGCAGAATAAGGCCTTCTGGTCCCTCCTTTCATGTACCAAGGCCTTTTCGATGGATCTGCAGATTCTATACTGTTGCGCGATAAAACTGTCGTTCCCGTTAAATTGGAAACCTACGAACAAGAGAAGCAAATAATTCTAAATTTTAAGTTCCAATTCGTTCATTCAAATATGCACCCTTATTCTTGGGTTCTTAAATGTAGCTAATTCTTGCCAAGCAGAGGCATAGCGTCTAATCTTTCTGCGCTAAAGGAAGTTTCTAAAGCCCCATTCACACGTACAGACATTGCCTGCGAAGAGTCGTCACACAATACCATGTGTCCATATTTGTGCATACAGCAGTGTCTCAGAACACAGACGGAACAACTGCCACTTCTATGGAGGCACTACTGTGCTGTCATTGTCTCTGATCCCGCCATTCAGTGACGACTGCTCCCAGGAATAGTAGGCACAGAATAGAGTATGTTTCACTTTACCAAAAAGCAAATGGCAAAAAATTTTCTGACGCATCAGTTTTTCATTGGAAATTGTCGAAACGTGAAATAATTTTGTCGTCAAGTGCGCCTAGCATTAGATATTTAATATAATCTGAAAGATAATTTCGAAGTTTCATTCAAGAAATTCATGTTGTTATTGCAAAATGCAGGTGCTGAATTTCGTGCAGCAATTTCTGCTTTCATAATATTGACTCTGACGTTGAAAAGAAAACGCGCACGAGCCAATTTGCCAATGTTTTCTCTTGTACTTCATCCGAAAAAAGGTGTCAGGCACACTATTATCCTAAAAGTCGTCTCGAAAGATACACCTTGGGCGTGGAGACATATCTGCAAATGAAGTCTAACAAAGTTTGCTCCGACTTTCATGCCACTGGTTGACTTATGAATGATGTTAAATAGTAAAATAAGATTAGATATATGCTGTTATAGATTAGCGAATAATTCATCTTTGTCAATAATTTCATCGTTTTCTGGTGCTAGAACTTAAGAACAGTGTGAAACAAAATTTCTCGGTTCACGTTTATTAATTATTATATTTGACGTTATCATCGTGATAAAGTACTGATAGGCTTAAATTACATCGCATTAGAGATACTTTAATATTGTAAGTAGTGTAACATTCATCTTACAACTATTTAAACATTGGCAGAATCGGAACGTAGAGGAATATTAACTAGAATCAATGTTTATTGCACCAATTTTTATAAAATGACCTTTAAAAGTGTTAAGTACTTCTATACGTTATCAATTCAATGGATATTATATTTATGGAACAAACGTATTAAATTCAATTTTGTATATTATATGTATATCTTTATATGCATATCGCATTCATTACCTGATTTTGCAAAAAATCTCAGTACACGATTTGCATAAAAGGAGGGACCGTTTGATGAATTGAAGACAGCGTTTTGCCATTTTACGTTTGATATTGTCAAAAACTGTTACGTAACAAAACGGAACGTCAAAATGAAATTAATATACGCAAAAACCTAAGCCATAATCTTGATCAATTTGTTTTTATCCTAATCACCCCCTGTGTGTAAGTATTTTAGCATTTCATTGTTAGATAGGATGTGAAAACCTAAATATAGTACCTAAAAATTGTTCTTTAAAAAAACAAAATTCAAACCTAACTTATTGAAACTCTCAATTATAATGAATTACTATAAATTAAAAAGTACTTTTTCTATCCATCGGCACTATTTTATAATTTCTATATTTAATATTATATTTAATCGTTTCTATTCCCTGCAATAGTTCCTTTTGTTTTAATTTATGTAATGAATTGTTTTCGCTTTAATTTATTCGATTACTTATATTTTATATAAGCGTTTTCTATTAAACGATGATTATTACATTGTTTCGACATACTATAATATAGGTGCTTAAAAATATTTACAAGACTATAAAATATTGGCAAGCATATAAAATCCTAAAAACCATTTCAACTTCGACAAGCTAATTTTATTGAGATTGTACGAACCGTTATTTTTAATCAAGTTTTCCATATTTCTTTATTAAGATATTAATTATAACACTTATAATTTTTAATTTTAGGGTCATTCTTAGGAATAAATAGGAACAATACTTGCACCTGTACAATGTCTTTATAGTCAACTAAGATCAATCAAAGCAATATTTCACGTAATTATGTGCATAATGCATATTTTTAATAATAACCGATTAACACAATTTGATACTGTGCAAGATGACAATTACGTGTTTTTGGTTACATTATATACATGGCTGCAAAGGTTACACCTAATATACGCAGTAACTATGGAGAATCACAATTTAATGGTAATACAAAAGCCAATTAATCTAATTATAAGCAATCTTGCGCTATCGTGTAGGTATAGTAAGGGATATGTAACAGGACCAACTACGCGAAACTAAGTGACTACAGAACTAGCTGCATTTTAAAAGCCAAAGAGACAACTTCATATAATGGATCTTCAATTCTTATTCGCATTGTTCAGAAGAATTTAAATAATCGCATTAACGAATACAGTGTTGGCCTAATCATAATAACCAATCTATTAATAGTATTTCATTAATTAATAATATCAATATGTCGACATGTGTTTATTTTTGTCAAAATCAAAATGAATATTTAATTATATGTACATTGCATCAAATTGGTCACTACACTGTATACATTATATTATAATGTACAATAAAGTTACTAGATAGGAAAATCCAGTGTAATTTTTCAGTGGTATCGTAATAATGGTCAATAGTAACTAACAATAGAAATGGACGGGTTGCCTCAGTTATGATTCACGCGTTATACAGGGGGACCGCGAAGCGTGAACAGCTTAGATTATAATACTATATTATTTCGAACAGAACGTAATGTTTACAATCAGTACGCGGGGGATCAAGTCAATAATGGTTAATAGTAATCTATCAACAGCTCTGGAAAGTGTGACTTCTACAGTGTGGCTTGCAAAATTCTTCCAACTAGGAGTTCTCTCCAGTTTCTTTTTATTCTGAAAAAAATATTTGCCGAATTCGTCTCAGTATCTCCTAGAAGATGGGCGTACAAAAATTGTAGGTTTATCTATAACAAAACCGCAGGTGACCCGGATAGCTCTAGAAAAAAAGGGTTGACAATAAATTTGGTACAATCATCTTAAAGCTCTCCTAGAACCATATTATTTTAGCTAAAAAAAACTTCCGATCGAACCGCTAACAGCACACTAATCTAAGCCGT
The DNA here is from genome assembly GCA_948146005.1 of Nomada fucata. Classification (NCBI taxonomy): domain Eukaryota; kingdom Metazoa; phylum Arthropoda; class Insecta; order Hymenoptera; family Apidae; genus Nomada; species Nomada fucata. The sequence goes on from OX411282.1 coordinate 11,123,725, forward strand.
TCACGCTTCGTGGCCCACCCTGTATATTGCATATGTTTTATAATAGTCAACCACAAGTGCCGCAAATCAATGACTATACCTCAACCAGAAGTTTTTTCTTCAACTTTTCCCGAGTCGGTAGGCCCTGCATTGCCAGCCTCTTCGATTTTGCGGGCCAATTTTGCTTAATCTGCGATCGAAATTCAATGTTGTACAATTTTCTTAATATTTCAACACGTTTTGTTCCTTTCTTTATTCTATTGTAGTTTCCTTTTGCTGATTACATAATGTACTTATCTCTTAGTAATGTATCTATGTATTTATATTCAGTACGGGCATAAAATCATAATAAAATTGCTCTCTTATACAGTATGTACCTATGTCTGTTTTCCTTCTATTATTTTCTATTAATTTCTAGTGTATTCTCTAGTAACTAGTGTATTTATTTTTGTTTCATTTATAGAAACGATAAATCGTGAAATAATAAGCGGTGGTAGACAGGGGTTGAAAACATTTTAAAATCGTTAAATTACTTTTGAATAACTAAGATGGAAATATATTCTGCTTTCTTTTCTTTTCCCTCCTATAAAATAAATAATTCACCTTCTATTCATTAAATATACACATCACTGTTTAAGTATGCATTGCTAATACACTATCAAATATTACTTTGAGACATACAAACTCTGATTGCGTGTGCAAACTGTCAATTTGCAAAATAATATTGTTTATGCCTTACACTCGCCTAAGAAAAAAATGTTGGAACAACAATTACAACAACTTCTTTTCATCAACAAGTTCATCTATTGATCTATTGCGTTTTGTGGATCTAATGTTGGCCGTGGTGTCGGCTTTTTCATTTTCGGGTATGCCTCGGTGTGCAGAAACCCAGGTAAGCACTATATGTTTATTGCTGTTTACGAGATCCGAACAGGTGTCCTGGGTGGCTTGTATGATTTCATGTTTCTTTTTTGTGTTTAGAAAATTTATTGCGCTGATTGCGCTCATAGAGTCTGAGTGAACGATGCTGTATTGGAGATTATTTGCTTTTATGTAGTGGACAGCTTCTAGGATTGCGTATGCGTATTCAGCTGCAAATACCGATGTGAATTTAGGGAGGCATTGCTTCTTAATCGCGTTATCGTCAATGATAGTGTAGAAGTTATTTTTTGTAAACCCCACGTAGTTGGGATTAGAGGACAGGTGGTGTAATAAGATTTCAGTTACTCTCATTAAAACACTATCTTTATTATAAATGCGTCGACACACGATACTTTGCACTGCGCTCTGTTTCCACTCTCTCTTCACTCTCACTTAGCTCTGCCTTAGCTTTTTTTTTTTTTTTATTTAGGCAGAGCCTAAAGGGGTGATCAGGAGGTTACGTACAGAGTCGCCTGGACCAAACGGAGGGTCCTTATACTCTGAAGGAATGTAATGCGCAAGCATATCATTGGGTACGTTTCTGCATCGCGAGTTGCAAGGGGAACTTTTAGATTCGGGCAAAAATTTTCAAAAAACCCGTGACATGCGAAAGAAATTTTAAAAGTTTGGGAAAGAAGAGAGAGAGGGTACAGTGTTTAAAGTAACTTGGGGGTCAAACAGAGTGGAAATCTGATTCTGGGGTTATATGGGAGAGTATCCGGGCTGAAATTTAGGGTGTTTGAGATTAATGGATTAGGGTGGTTGGAGGGATTGTATTTTTCAATGCAATCCTTGACCGAGGTGAGAATCTTAGGTAGGTTTGCCCTACGGTGAAGTTCGTTTGTCGGATAGTCAGATGGGAGATTGAGGATTATCTTGAGTGCTTTGTTTTGCACTCTTTGAAGGGATTGAAAATGGGTGCGCGCAGCGGCAGACCAAACCTGGGCTCCATACAACAAGACCGGCCGTATGCATGTAGAATATAAGAATAGTTTGAGTGTTATAGGCAGCTTGGATTTATGGTCAAGGAGTTTCCTAGCAGCACCAATTGCGGCAAAAGCCTTAGAGCGCCTACTTTCGACGGCGTCAGACCAGTTGAGTTTAGAATCGAGGATTATGCCCAAGTATAAAAGGTTTTTTGACCAGGGTATTATGCTCCCATTTAGAGAGAGGTTTGGAATGCCATTCCGCAATTTTTTATTTTTGCGAGTAAAGTATGTAGCTTGGGTTTTGTCTGCGTTTACGTTCAGCTTCCAACATTGGAAAAATCTATTTATACTGTCCAGATGATTCTGTAACTTGGTGCAGAGTAGTGATGGACTCCAAGAGGACGTTAGGATCGCTGTGTCATCTGCGAAGAGGGCGAGGATTGAATTATCCAATCGAGGGATATCATTTATGTACAAGCTAAATAGCAGGGGGCCCAGGATGGAGCCCTGGGGGACTCCAGCCACAATAGTAATGAGCGAGGATACGTCATTGCCCAATTGTACATAGAATTTCCTGTTGCACAAATAGTTATGGATAAGCTTGATTAGATGAGGATGGAATTTTAATGAGATGAGTTTGTAGGTTAGACCTTCGTGCCACACGGAGTCGAACGCTTTCTGTAGGTCGAGGGAGACCATACCGGAGATACGATTTATATTACAGTTATGGGTGAGATATTGCGATACCCGAATTAGTTGGTGTATGGAGGAGTGTTTGGCTCTGAATCCAAATTGTTCGTTGATAAGTATGTTTTTTGAGTTAATGTGGATAAGTAGCATTTTCTGTATGATAATTTCGTAGATTTTTGAAAGGATAGGAAGTAAACTGATGGGCCTATAGTTTGTAGGGAGCTTATGGTCCTTTCCCGGTTTGGGAATCGGGATAATCTTGGCAATTTTCCATCTCTCTGGGAAGTAGGATAGGAGAAAGGCAGATTTGATAATATAGTAAATTTGGAGCGTGACTTTAGTGGAAGCGAGTTTTATTTGTTTGGCTGAAACTTTATCGGCTCCACTGGCTTTATTGGGATTTAGTTTAGAAATGATCTCACCGATGATGACTGGTGAAATAAAGTTGGTGGGGTTAGGAAATATTGAGGGATTTGTCGATTCGGAAGAGTGGAAATTTGAAACAAATGGTGTAATGATTTGTTGCTGGGGGGAATTTAAGGAGTAGGCCTGGGTATAGACTGAATTGAATTTATTGGCTAGTAAGTTTACCTTATCAATATTTAGGGCGGTGGTGTTGCCATTGTCCAGTAGAAGAGGCGGAAGAAAGGTTTTTTTATTTTTAATTAATTTACGATAAATAGGCCAGAAGGTATTGTTGTCGAGTCTCGCGAGTTTGATTTGGTCGAGGACTCGTTTTGCTTTAAGAGCAATAATTTTATGTTTGATTTTGGAGGAGATCTGCTTGACGTAGGTCCTGTAAATCGGAAGGCCAGTCCTCTGCCATTTTTTCCTAGCAGTGTTACGAAGGGAAGTGAAGAATTTTAATTCATCATCAGGCAGGATAGAGGAGTTATTAGAATGGACATAAGTGGTGGATTTATAATAACAGTTTTTGATATTTTTGGTGAGCGCTAGAACGGCGGAATCTATTTCATTTGTCGTGTCAAGTTTGTGTTTAAGTGGAAGGCTAGCAGTTAATTTGTTGAATTTTTTCCAGTCTGTGAGAGGAGTAGAGGAAGTGATGGATGGGGTACCAGTCGGTAAAGTTTTGAGTATGATGGGAGCATGGTCGGAATTTAAGTCATCAATCGCAGAGCAGTCGGAATTTGTATGGGCAGTTGCTATGAAGATGTCTATGGTAGAAGGTTGCTGATTGTGTACAACACGGGAGTAGGTGCTGGGGAAAATTATTTCGTACACAGCTTGCTCATAGTGCTTCTTGAGAACAATTCCGCTAGCATTTCTGTTGGAGTTATTCCAAAGCTGGTGTTTGGCGTTTAAATCAGCACCAATGATGAAAGGAAGATTGTGTGCAGTGAGCTTATTTAGGGAAGTTTTGGTGAGTTTACTGCTAGGAGGGCAGTAAGCGGAAATAAAAATGATTTTCGGTTTAATAAGTAAAATGGCAACTGACTCAATGGGATTTGTAGGGGATAGGTTGAGTACTTTGTAGGGAATACTTTTATGTATGAATAGAGCAACCCCACCACCTGGATACGAGTCCGGCCTGTCTTTTCTGACAATGGAATATTCGGGGAGAAATAGGTTTTTATCAGGAGACAACCAGGTTTCCTGGATTGCGGCTATTGCAATATTATGGTTTAATAGGAACGAGTGAAGCTCGGTTATTTTGTTGACAATGGAACGTGCATTCCATGACATGATATTACCAAGGATATTGGTAGCCATTACTAATCAAATAGATTTGCTGCAGCTTTAGCTACGGCATTAAATTTGGTAATAGGATCGTTCGTCGAGGATAGAATTGTCTTCAGGGATTTGAGCTCGTTTATGGCTTTCCTAAAGTCGAATAGCTTCGAAATATCATTCCACAGGCCTTGAAATTCTTGGAGTTCATTTAGTTGGGGAGGTAATCCCGTGTTTACAGTAGGTGGCGAAGGTGGGGTAGTTGAAGATCTAAGGACGTCGCTGAATAGCGGTGGGGAAGGTGAGTTGTTGTTGAGAAGGTGGTTCATGTGTGGGGGCAAGAAATTTGGACGCTCGGCTATTGGGCGTTTTAGTACCTGATGGTTATTTTTAGAACGCTTGCCTAAGTAAGCTTGTAGCTTAGGGCACTTAGAATAATTCGCGGTGTGCTCACCTGAGCAATTTGCGCATTTGGGAGGTTGTTCGGGAAGTTTGGTGCAGCTTCTAGTAGGATGATCTGCGCCGCACTTGACGCACTTGTTAGTTTTGTTGCAATTGGCGGAGGAATGGCCAAAGTCTTGGCAACGAAAACATTGCGTGTAGGGTAATTTGTTATTAAATTTGTCCCAGTAGATCCTGGTGTAGAAAATAAAATTTAACGCGCGCACTTGAGCAAGGGACGTACCAGGCGCAAAGGAGATCTTGTATATTGAAAAGTTATTCTTGGTAGTTAATACCGAGCAATTAATAGGGTTAAGTTTTTCCGATCTTATTTCTTCCAATAGCTCGTCAGTGTTAACTGAGGGGAGGCCTTTAAGGACCGCTGTAAAGGGTCGTTCTGAGGGTAGGGAGTATGTGTGGAACTTGAGGTTCGCGATCTTGAAATTTGTCTTGGCTGCCAGGAATGCTTTCAGTTCGAAGAACTGGATGCGGATCTGATCACCCAGGAATTTTAAGTTAAATTTGTTCCCTACGACTGTCTTGAGATTGTTGGTAAAGGGCACGAAGTCTTTTGGCGTGACTTGCACGTATAACGGGGGGGGACGCGGACTGTTATTTGATGGGTTTTCTGCTTTCCGTTGATTTAGATTGTCTTTAGGTTGAGGGAGTGGATCGTTATGTTGGTCGGCAAATTTCGAGAAGGTGTCCGTGTTGAATAGTTCAAAACGGTTAGTTATCTTGACATTAGTGGAAGCAGGAGCCTCTATTTTGGGTTTCTTCCTTGCATCCATGATGCGGTTGGATATATTACCTTGCACTGGTTCTACATCGGTGGAAGGCCGTGGTGGAGTTTCTGCATCCCGAGAACTTGCACTTAAGTTAGGAGACGCACGAGCAGTGCGTTTCCTGGACTTTTTCTTATGATCACTATCCAGCTTGATTTGGACGTGGTTAGAAAAAGCTGGAATCGAACTCGAAGGAACGAACGTAGTGCTTAAGGGAGCACAAGCCCGATCAAGCAATCAGTTTATCACTTCAAGAGCCGCACGACAGTACCGCCGAACGACTGTAGACTCGCAGACAGAATGTCGGTAACTGACGAAATATGAAACACAGAATGTTGAAACACAGAATGCTGAGGTATGAATGTGGTCGAAGACTGAATGGGTATGAATGTGAACGAAATACGTCACTTAGCTCTGCCTTAGCTCTGCCTCATTCATTCTTTATATTCTTTCACTCTTAGTTTCTCTTTCATTCTATTCCTCATTTGCTCTCACTCATTTAGGACACACCCCCGCAGTCATCCCTCGGTGGTAGTCGGTCCCGACCACCCGAACCCTTGGGCCACTGTACCCCCCATACACACGACCTTCTCAAGTACTCAGTTCCGAACGTACCTTTCATACATCGCAATCATTCTAAACATTCACGCAGTATTTTCAATCGTACAATAGCAAATCCTGTCCCTTGATCGGTTCTTGATGCATCAGTGTATACCTTGTTATAGGTGAGGTATTTGTTTAATTTTGGGAATTCAGTTTGGGGTCCTCTGTTATTTTTGTGGTTCTTTGGGAGATTTGTACATAAGTACATAATTTCTAGTTTCGCACTCGCTATTCGGGACCACCCGCGGAGTCCACAAAATTTAAGTGAACTTTGGCTTCTTAGAAATTTCAGTCGAACCTCAGGTGCCCGGCTACTGTGCAGTTATCGATATCGAAGGGCACATAAAGGGACAGCGAGTGAAAGAAAGAGAGGAATGGGGAATGTTGGCCAAGAGGAATTTTGGCCAGCGAATAGATGCAGTGTATAAGTGCAGTTATTATTTTACTTATATGAGAATATGGAGGAGGGGTTTTTAGTGGGTAATCCCCCATGGGGAGTCACACACTACCAGACACTCAACACCTGGTGTGCGAAAAGCATTTTTCCCTCCATCAAAAAAAAAAAAAAGGAAAAGTGAATCATCGCGACCAATGAGTTCATGGGTAAGTGTTTCATTGCGTAAATATGATCCAAATGATCACTTTAATCACAACAGCTTCAGGAATATTTTAATACAATTTTCATAACGAAATAACTAGTAATAAATAATAATTTAATCTTAATAATAATTTAACCACGACGCCTTGCGACGTGTCGGCTAGTCAAAAAGTGTTGGATTGCTCCTTCCGCTCAAAATCAGGAAGGACCCCCTTCCTGATTTTGAAGGATTGTGGCGAGCATCAAGCTAGAAATGACTGTATTTGCCTCTGGGATTTGTATGCTCCAAGAAGCTGCCTTCTCGTAATTTCGTTCCATTATTGGAGTTGTTGTCATTTTGGTAGTTTGAGTAACGAGAGAGTCTGTTGTAGTGTGGAGCAGGTAACTTCGATTTTTTGTTGTGCGAATGTGCGTATCTGTCTGAGAATATGTTGATGAATACAGGACTTATGGGTACGGATGCTATTTTGGCGGCGTACTTCAGACAGAAGATTTCTTCTGTGTTCCGGTGTTCTTTTCTTTAGCTTAAAATAATATAGCCCTTATTGGACTTGTACTGTAGCTACCTGTGGCCAGTCTGAGTGTTGCGCTTTGGATGGGTTCGATTAATTTAAGTATATTTTTGTTTGCTGAATTATATATTGTAGGGGCATAATCTAGGTTGCTCCTAATTAGTGCCTGCTAGGTTTTCAGTAGGATCTCTTGGTCTGCTCCACTGTTGGTACGTGCTAAAGTCTTAATTATGTATATTCCTTGTACGCAAGTACCCATTAGGTGTTTTTAATGCGAGAGTCAGGTTGGTTTTTAGTCAAATATGAGTCTTAATTAATGTAAAATTAATGTATAGTTTCGAAGGGGCTTGACGGGGTTTGTATTGTTTTGTGAATATTATCATATTCACTGCGTTTTCTGGAGATAGAATTTGAATCCCGATTTTTGTGACCATGTCATCAGTTTGTTAATGCTCGATTGTAAAAATTCTATAGTTTTATCCAGATTTTTAATCTGGATAAAACACGCTGCAAGTTAGCGTGAGGTCATCAGAAAACAGGTTTACTTGGGCCGGTGCATTTATATTCTTAATTATATTATTTATTCCTATTAGGAATAGAGTGACGATCAATACCAATCTCTGTGGTAATCTGTTTTAAATAGCTCTTCTGGAGGAGGGGATGCCATTTATTTCGACTTTGAAAGATCTGTTTTCAAGAACCTAACACTTGTTTCTTATGTTTTGACCGTAAAGGGTACCACGAGTTTTACACGTTGTTACAGAGCAAGTTGTTAAACGTAAATTTAATGTACTAAAATAGAATGCAATGTGACATATTCTACAGTAGAATAGACGGACACTGATAAAAAGGTGTTCATGTTAAATACAATACAATTTTGCACCAAAATTTACCCGTGAACAGAGTACAATGTTCATGATTCCTAAAAATCAGTTCACGCATCACCAGAGTTTTACTTAAATAATTTACTTAAATACAGTACCATTAAAAATAAAAACGTCTTCGATGTACAAGTTCTCAGGGCTACATGTATAAACAGTCAGACACTCTGCTCAATTGCCTAAGGTTTAGTTTATATAAATAATTACAATAATTTTGCACTGTTGTACAGAAAGATTACACAAATTATCGAAAGTCGTCGCTGAATATTTGGCGACGTGTATGCGCGTCCTTCATTAGGCTTTAATTCATTAAATAAGTGGGTAAGACGTTTCGTCATTCAGCATATAACGTTTATTAATTTTAACAAATTTAATTACCTTGGCGTTGTCGGGGATGCGAACGGCTTGTGTTTGTCCAGAATGAGGTCGCATACGGTGCCATATTTCGTCCTGTAGTAGATTCAGAATAATTAACAGCAACCCGGACGAGCATAGCACGTAGAAAAAGTATCCCTTCAAATAACGCGGCAGACCCATGCCGCACGTTTCGTTTTTGTCAAAAATTGTTATCTATCCATGCGCAGCGTCCAACCTGAGCCACGAAATCCATTCAGCTATGCTGAAAATGACAGATAACAACATTTATATCACACTGTATACTAATTGTTCATTTTTATCAGAGTTGTTATATGTTGACAGCAACACAAAAATGAATAAAATAAAAGTATAAATATTTGTAGAAAAGCAAAGTTATTCAGACAGAATTATTATTTGGACTTTCGTTTCTTGCACTTTGGAAAAGTGATACATCTGCGATGAAAATTTTCTCTTTTCCCTTACATCAAGCTAATACCATCGGCAAAAGTACACGTATTTAGGTGAATATAAATTCAAAACTATATTATCTCAATTCCACTTATGCAATAGAACCGAAATTGAATATAGAAAATGAATAATAGACATACAATATATGTATATATATTGAAAGAGGCCATCCATTGTCTTCCATTTCTAATAATATTTTGAAAAAAATTACTAAAATTAAATTTATTTCAATTATATAAATTGGAATTTCTCTCTTCTACGGACAATGTACCTACAAATCTCGTCAATTTGTATCTACTAGATATATTTATTAAAGATGGATATGTACGTACATATGTACTTAAATATTTATGTTTATAAGAATGCAATGTATACTTTCAAGAGTTTTGTATTATTGAAATACACTTTATGCTAAATACTGAATAATATATTTTTAAATTATCTGCATTTTATTAAACAATGATTTCAATGAGTAAACACTATTAACTAACACTATGAAAATTCAATTTGTCGTATAATTTTTTAGCTCCGTGTATCATGCGAAAGTATGTGCTTTAAAGCTAATGCTAATGACTATACGCAAATTACAAGTAAATAAAAATAACACGTGTGTTACGATTGAAACTAACTCATATACATAGTTACGTTTATGTTTGTCCAAAGAGACAGCAAAATAATGAAAAGGTCATAAACTATTATTTACAGACAATAGCAAATTTTTGTCACATAAGACTACTTGCATTTCTAATTTTGCCTTCTAATTTACATGACTTTTTATTATTAACGTTGATATTAAAATGCAATTACTTCATTCATACAATTTATATACAGATATATATAAATTAGTGGTTGACTTGCTTTAGTTGCAAAAGTTGGAATAATTTAATAAGTGAAATCAGACGATGCAAAAATACATGAGAGCTTCCACATGCGACCAATTCTTCTTTCATACTGATTTTTGCTATCGAGCCAAAGTCCTGTTGCGTCTTTTGCTTCTCGTCTCAATTTGCACAATACGCACACAGATTAACTTACATTCTTCGAATATACAATGTCTCCCCCCTACTACCTGATAATATACAATGAGTCACGAAAGTGTTCCAAGTTTCATTTGCAACTGTTAGCAACCCAAATATGTACATATATGAAACTGAATTCTTTGTAATAATACTCTATTTAATATTTACACCAACTATAAAGGAGAAATTAGAAGATTAACTCAGAATCGGTACACTTAGAAAACAATTCAACATTATATGTAGGACTTACTTGTACTTACATATAGGAGCAAAAGTTGGAAGGACAATTAAATGATACCACGATAGGTGTAAAGCTATACTCTTTATTTAACACTAAGTCAGGACTATCTTCAATGAGCGATGAACAACGAATGAATAACTGACTGAACCTCAACCTCTCGACAACGATCGTGCCAATCGATTGTCCCTTCGCAGCGATGTGCAGTTCCTGAGATGGTTTACATTAGTTGGCCCCTGATACGAACCATCGTGATATAGCCGTGACAATCTCAAGCCCTAACGTAAACTTTGATGACCCGAGCAAAAACCATACGGAGAATCCCCTACATACAGTACATTTAGTTTCAACTTCAACGTTTGTTAGTTAAAAGACAGTGAATCTTTGTTGTTATTTATTTTAAAAGTTCAATCAGGCCTTCCCATTTTATTAATACTAACCAATTTTGTAAATTTCGTGTTTCTAGCTCGATAGTATTTCATGTCATGCACAAGATTTATTGTGCTTAATTAGGTAAGTAGCACTAACTAAGTACATGTATATACGATGCAGTAGAAGACTATAGAACCTAGTACGCTGATACGTAGGGTGAAATTCAGTAAGGGTGAAGGTCACTTAAGCAATAAGTGACACTTAAGTGTCACTTGTCACTCGTGAGGTCATGCATTTTTCTTGAGACCTCCCTACACCCTGTGTCTCCAATTTCTACCACAAATTTATGTACACGAGAGAATGAGGAAGAATAATGTGCATGTCAAGATGAAAGCGAATGCATGTGTGCGTGTGTGACAAAACAATGGGCGAGTGAAGGCAGTTGGCTGGGAAGAGAATGGATAGTATGGAATTTTGCTGCATCTATTCCATTTTGTTTTTATTTTAATTTATCTAATGAACTAACGAGGCTTGACTGTTGAATAAACTATGACGTGGCAATGTTTAGATTACTTATCAAAACGAAGACTTTTTATACAATTTCAATATAAAATTGACACTATAATTATTAACGACAAGAGTCTACTGCATCGTATAAATACGTAAGTAGATGATAAAATGAACGATGTTAATTTACTATATTTTCTATATTTTAAGATACTTATTTGCTATGAAAATACTAGTAAAAGTATTCGAATGAAATGAATTGAAACTTTTTAAATATATGTGAAATGGAAGGAATGTCGGAAGCATGTGGCTTTATACCATAAAGATTTAAAAAATTAAAACTAATACATCTGTAATGGTGAGAAGCAATCGTTGAATGTGTGAAATGAACATCATTAGTATAAATAAATGTCACCAAATATTAAATGATGATTAAGAAATATCAAAAGAATTTGCATAGAAATTTCGGTCAAGTAACTGCAGCCTTCAACTCGAAGCTTATACAACAAAATCTGTGAAAGCTTTCGACAAACTATTGAATAAAGTTCAATTAGAGCCAATGAGAAATCAAATGAAAGCGCAAATTCAATAGCCTTTACAAAGAATCGTCATATGAATGGCGTTGGGAAGAAGTAGATATTTTTGGAGCAAATTGCAACGGCGCTATTGCCTTTTCTTGCTGTCAGTACGTAAACATTAGCATAATATGAATACTTTACATATTTTTATAAACTACTTATTATCATGTCCCTCTGAATACCATGTAACCTTTGTAGGAACCATTTTTCTGTGCAACGCATAATTCAGAAGTTACTCGAGGTGGTCCAGTTAGGGGCCCCAACCCTGTGTATATGTATTATATAGATTAATCATATTTCAGTCATAAAAGAAACTTTAATTACATCCCTCTAGGCATTCTTAATACCACTGTTGTTAAATAAATGAAGTGAAGGTACGTATTTTAAAAAGTAGTAAGTTTGCTGGTGGGCAATGTATCATTCATCACAGCATTCTATCATTCAATACGAAAATAATTACACAATAATATGTCTATCAGTTTTGGAACAAATAGCTTCGAAAATATCGTAGTTAAGGTTTTAAGTAGAAATGTATTTCCATTTCCATGTAGTCTTTAGTCCATTAATATTGCAAATCTACAAATTATTCTACACGGAGAGCCAGAGGGGACTTCGATGTTTATTATAAAATAATATTAATACTGTGCCAAGTAATCAGTCGAAAACGATTCAAAGTGTCCTGTTAACAATTAGATACATGGCCAATAAGACTCCATACTTCTGTAATAAAATGATATAAAAGGTTCTATAGTAAAATGAAACGTGTACTGTGACATCCTGTTTGTGTTTAACAATTTTTTATATAACATATCTTCAGAAAATTCCATCGAAACCGTGATGCTTTCGTCATAAGTTATTAGTATATTTTGCAAACGCTTATTTCCGAAAATGCTGGAATTTAGAAACACATAATTAAGTATCCAGTGAAAAATATTTTAATATTTAAGTAATGTTTTAATCAAATTAATTACATTTATAGAAATTTGAAATTGTTCACACTGATTTCACTGCAAATCTATGACTATAAATAACTAAACGAATTTGCATGGATGACCTAAATGACAAAAAGACCACAGAAAGCCGTTCAAATTGTACGTTAAGCCTCGCAGTTCCAGTCTACCGCTTAATTTGCAGCCTTAGGGTGTAAATAGAGTGGAAGAAGGTGGGTTCAAAAGAAGAACATCAAGTGGATTGCTCAAATACGACAGAACATCGTTAACGGGACTATTTTGTCGTGTTCATTGCATGAAATCACTGAGAAAGGTAATTTATTCATTTAAACAAAATACTACATTTCCTATAAACTTCAATTCATTCCATGAATAATTTATTTCATTTCCTATTACTTTGAATTACTTTTACATGGCTTCTTCGTTTTCAATTTTTTCATCGTTTAGACCTATTTTTTATAATATTTAAACAGCTTCAGCATTCGTAAGGTAAACCGTACTGTGTACTGCACAAGTGACTGCTCGAAAGCTATTGTTCTATCAAGATAACTAATGTCAAATTAAAAAGAAATATTTTTGAACATATAGTTTTTCACTAATTCACAGTGCAACATTTTTGCACAATTATGTTGTATAATAATGTAATTATCAAACATTTTCCTTCAATATTTATAATAATTGTATCACTACATTGCTTTTATTACTCCCTTTATACAATTTTTAATTATGTAACATTTTGCGTTTTAGAAAACATTTTGTATACTTGCTGGTCTGGCTGCATAATCCAATTTCTATTCTCCTTGCTCGTTACTGCTCATAAAGTTATTTGTTTTTTCTCGTTACTTTTCTATCTTTCACATTTCTCTTACACCTTTTCGTGCAAAATACTACAGAAGAAGCGTTCGTGACACGAGAGAAAAATGTCTGCAACTGGTATGTCAGCTTCCTGAAATTTGCACTAGGTTGGTACAATGTGTATATGTATATGTATATATATTTCAAGAATTTCCTTCGCGCACTAACATGTTCTGTGTACATTAAATGTGCAATATTACTAGGTGACCATACATTCCCAGAGCATTTGTAATACTTTAGACATAAATCAGCACAGAGGCTGCAACGAGACGCAAAAATTGCGCAACATAAAATCACAATTGCAAAAACTTGAAACAATTCAGAAAAGTCCACTACTTATCGAGCAATATTATCTTCACTAGTTCTTCGATGGATATTTCTTTTCATATGTGCTTCTACATGTTACTGAACTAATGACTTGATTCCTTCTTAGCAAATAATAAGACATGACACAAACATATTTTGTACAGTATTTGTGTATAGTGTTTCCAGCACCTTCACTGCACACCACCTTACATTCTAGAACGTGCCAATCAAGAGACTAAACACACGATCGTTTTTAGCACGTGCTGAATAATTGTAAATCAAACAAAATGACGTTACTGGAGTACATAATGAAGCATGTTGTTTCATAAGTGATGTTGCAGCACGTAAGGTGATCTAAAGTTATACCAGCTGCAGCATAATAATTTTCTACGTGAGACGATTAATTAAAAATACGAAATAAATCTATCCATTATACGATATTTTTATTCAAGAATTATAAATGGTTAGTGATATTCATATTTTTGCACGTGTCAGTTAACTTCTTAACACTACGCTAAATTGTGAAATATTTTATCCAATGAACTGGTTCCGTTTCTTCTCCTGAACTTAATTTCTGCTGTTAAATGTTTAATTTGGCGATTTTCCTTTCGTTATTAGTCATTCCAGTAATTGTGTAACATTAATTGAATAAGTAGATTGATTTGTAATCAATACCAATCCACGTATAAAATTAGTCCCTACACATTTACTAATAAATTTCGAATTCCTGCCGAGCAAACAACTTTCGTAACAAAATCTTATGTAGGCTTCCTAGAAGGAAAAAGTGAAAAACCAATTACGAAACGACCAGCTTTCAACAATATTTTATCAAGTTAACGATACGATACAAAGAAGTATCATAGAAATATATGTTTTCTTCTTTTTACGTAATGCTTTCTATTTCTTCAATATACATAACTAAACAGATAACAGTTGCACAATGGGAATTGGTAATAATTTTAAAACGGAGGACATGCCCATGGGCTTTTATTGTTCTGTCCATGGCGTCAGATTTGTGGTTTTTCCTACTAAATTGTATTATAAAATTAGTTATCTCTTAGGAGTAATCCTCTTTAAGAAACCATTGTTTCTACAAAGTGGATCAAGGGACAGAATGTATAAATAATGCTTTATACAGGTATTCTAGATTTTTAAGAAAAAAGAAGGAAAGTTTTCATTAAATACTACCCCTTATTGGCCATAAAATACAATTACTTTATACTAACTTTCAGAAAAAGTCTAATAAAATGCTAATCACAATGTAGATTTATTCAAAAATAATAAAAAAATAAATGAATTATAAATGGTTACTAAGTGATCCTATCCATTTTCTGTGGGCTGTTTGATCTCATTACAATAAAAATAGAAAAGCAAACTTAATTACCACCTTAATCACATAAACGTCCCAAGCTTCATTATATTTGTAGAACTAACAGATTCGTTTGCACGTGTGAGTTGTGTTCATTGCACTTTGAATCTAAAGAATATTGCTCGAAGTATATTAATTTATTACAAGCACTGCCGAAAGAAATGATGTTTAATTTATTCTATTTCATTTTATTATTATATTTGATAGTCAACGCGCTTCTCATTGAAACGATAAAGAATGATAAAGGAAGAATCAGTTCTAGAACTTCAGTTAATGCCTAACATGTAGCACACACGATCGATACACGAAACATATCAGTATGTCATGTTCAATTTGTATCAATTCTCATAAATCTGAGAGCAGACTGACGATTCTTCGATGAAAAAACAATGGGGAGACATACATTATTATAGACTTACATATCATAAATAAAATCTGTCGCGCTAATCAAACACAATATCGATTTTCGCGAATTTTGGTACGCATTGCATATTACACTTTCTGATCGACATTTACGAGTGACATGAAGAAATGGCCACAATATACTTAGCAATGCAAATTCTATCATATATATATAAGGTGTTGCCATTCGAAATTCACACTCCACGTTTTCAGACTACGGTAACCTGGTGGCAGAATGACAATACGAACCGTTCTGTTTAGATATGTACATCCAATTTCAATCAGTAATACTTTGAATCGCGATATACATACTTTACTTTAATCGAAAGTATAAAATCAGTAAAAGGAGTGAATCGACATTTTATTACGTGTACTAATAAATAATTTACTATTTCTTTACCCACTTCCGTATTTACTAGAAACAAAGTCTGAAATATTGCAATATTATCATTTCTTTAGATGATTCCCACTTCTTTATTAAGCTAAGCATTTAAGCTTCATAATAAAAATTAGTCTTGGCCTTAATTGTAAAAGTACTATATTTAAATTTCCCCGAAACGTTTTAAATTACCCGGTATATCTTCTGGACATAAAACCACTGTATTATCACATATGTACATATTTATGATAATGCAACTTGTTTTTCCCAGGAAAGGTTTGAAAAATACCAGCGTCCCAACAAAAGCGCGCGACGTCTTTATCGCAAACGAAAGTCAATGTTTCCTTTGTGCTGAAACTTTCAAAATTGCACAAAATATAGAAACAGTTTTAAAAAAGTAACGACTGTTACTTTTACTTTTTTTTAAATGTAGAGAATAATTAATAATTAGTACAATATTTCACAAAAGATTAGAAAAGTCGGTGATGTACAACTACCTTTCTTATTTAAAACGAAACCTACATACAGCGTTGATTATATATATATATAATAACTTAACCCTCTATATCCCAATTGAATTCCAATCTCGAAAAGATTTTAAATATTTTATTACAAGAAACCTACTAACTCTGAATTCCCAATGCTTCAATGGGGTACAACAAAAATATTGGACACAATAGAATGATCCCAACTGCAAATACTTTGTCAAATTATTTAAAAATAAAACGAGATAAGATTTGCAACAGATAGATGTCGAGTATGTGACTTCAAAGTAATAAGAGTATAACTTTACAGATAGAGGGTTGATCGAGGAACAGACAAGTTACCCAAATGGAAATATAAGAAACGCAATTAAAAATAATTTTCCACAAATAAAATCTTGTCTTAAAATCTAATACCTTTACGTTTAATTGTGGAAACAGAAGATTAGAAATACAGTGTCAGTAAATTCCAGACCTTTTCGAGTTATCGAAACTGCTACTAATCGTAGTTTTTCCCTACTTATCTTCTATTTAACACAAATATTGTTAGGTAACTTTGATCGAGGTTAATACGTGCGCTTTCTCAGTAACTTCCTGGTGTACATACTGACAGATAATGGTCACGTTACATATTTATTTTTGTAACTTTGTCGTACAAGGTTTGCACCAAATACATACAATTTGTATCTTTTCTCCTTATCTACACATACCTATTTATTAATAATATACCTGCACGACACAACCCTCGTTGCACCTTAAGCTGGGTATAGACGAGCGCGCTGCGGCTGCAACGCGGCATTACAAGGTATGCGCGGTGTTCCCTTTTTACCACGAATACGCATCGCGCTTGGATCGAACCATGAATTTCAACGCAGATTCGCCCAAGACGATGAAGGTCTGATTATAGCTGTAGTGCAGTGATAATTTTAGCTTACAATGAGTTATGACTTTTCATTTCTTTAAAAAATACGCTGACTGAAGAAAACACGAGTCATTCGTGTCCTTGATGCGCTTTTTCCCGAAACCATCCTGAAAAACCCAGGAATGGTCCGCTCGCGAAAATAAAGAAACGTGCGCGGATAAAGCGGTTTATTGTGATCGGTACTTGGCACAGTAGAAAAAATCATGATTGATTTTTAAACTTTTTATCCAAAATAATCACTTATCGATAGGTAAGGAATACAATTGTTGTTATTGTTATGATAATGATATGTCATACAACTAGTTTGATCTTTTCCACTATAAAAATGTTCATTATTTATACATTATATGTATTTTTGGAGTTTGTCCCGAACGCCCATTTAAATGCCGCACTGTGCCGGGGTCGAACGCGGCAAACACGAAGAGAACCGTCCACACTGCGGCAATGAATCCCTTTGTGCTCGCGCAAAAAGCTCGACTCGAAATGGTTCGGTGCGCGGCATTAGTACTGCCGCGCGCCACCGTCCAAACGAACGAATATTCGCCCAAACACGTTGGGACCGTTCCGCGTTGCAGCCGCAGCGCGCTCGTCTATACCCACCTTTACACTAACGACGAAACATGCTGCCTTTGGTAGGGAATATTACAAAATATTATTAATTAATGATGGAAGGATTGTTGTATTTTGAAGGAAGACACCAGGTACATTTTGGAAAACTATCTCAACTGATGGAAAATTGTCTGCTAAATTTTTCAATTACGAGCCGCGGAAAATTATTTTAATACAGTAGAATCCTGATAACTTGAAACCCTCTATAGGACGAAAATCTTCTTAATTCCCTCCCGCCCCGGCTGCAAAAGCCTCTATAAGTCGAAATAAAACTTACTTTAACTCGAATTATTTGCCGCATGCCCAGATGCATCATTTTACCACTACAACACGAATTTAGAATAGTCAAACCACTACTAATCGCAGTTTACCTCTATACGTCGAACTACTATCGCTGTTGCCTCTGCAACTCGAAGTTTAATACTTTGTGTCAGAAATCCTTCAATTGTTTCCTTCCCCTCAACCGTTAGGATTGTCTCAAAACATAAAATGACCACGTACATATCCATGGATGCTAATCATTTTTCGTCAATTTTCATTGATAAACGATGTGTTAATGCATTAATTAAGAGCAAAATTACGGACATTTTGATTAATAAGGAGTAGAGACATAGTATAGTAACTTAACTTTTATACATATAAACCTAGCGTTTATATGTGTATACAATAAATATATGTATAAGTCATGCTAAAAAGTTTAATTTGACTTCTTTAAAGTTAACCGTCACACACCACCACAAGTCGAATATTCGTGCGTTAAGCCTCTCTTACTCGAATATCCGATATAATACGACTCCTCTATAACTCGAAATTTCTTCTCTTCCCCCCAGATTCGAGTTACCGAGGTTCGCCTGTACTACTACTAGGAAGCATGTACAGTCTTTATTGTGATTATGAGTATATCATGAAGTAAACTACAATAAATTGTTACGTTTTTAAACTCAAAAATAACTTTTTTTCGTAATACTATCAAACACTGTACAAAATTCTCAATAAATATTAAGAAAATAAAAAAACGAATTATGTGACTTGTTATTGAGATAATGGTCATTAGCTCAAGCCACCCTTTCTGCAAATAGGTGATATTACAGATCACATTGGCACCTGATGTTGGTATGAGAAATATTTCACCACCACTAAAATTGTGGAATGTATAAACAAATAAGATAGCCTATAACTTCTGAATCGATACAAAATATTGACGAATTGGTTTCATGAAATGTTATATCCATGTTTGTAGTCTGATTATTAATGTCCCAGACTGTTGCTCCACAAATTCGACAATATTAACAATAAATATTAATCGTTATGAATAGATTTTTATGTGATGAAGAAAGGCTAATTGTAAGGCTAAGACTGTAAAAAATAAGTAAGGTAAACTTTAATGAAACTTTCGATAAACTTCTCATAAACTTTAGATTTAGAAAAAGGAAAAATGATTTGATCAAATTTCGAAATATTCGTAAACACTCTTTGACGACAAATTATCTAGCATGGCGTTTCGTTTCGATACTCCATATAATGCGTCCTTAAATTGATGATAAGATTACGATGACATAATTATAGAATAGCCTTTTTTGTCGCACATATTATCAACCTATAATTCATTTCGTAATGAAAATGAATGATTCATTTCCTTACGAATATCACGTCTGACAAGTTATATTTTATTCGATGAAGTTTATTAAAAATAGTCTTCATATGATTTGCTACTTTTTCGCATTATTATTTTAATTTCGATTTGCCTTTATTTTTATTCTGATATAACTGGGAAAAACTATTTCAATTACAATAATTATTCACATTTAAAATATTATTAATATTTCGAATGCGAAAATTATTGCATAGACAATATTAAAATTGGATTTAATGAAGGAAAGGACTACATGAAGGACTACACATACAGCCATTAAATATCCTGGTTTATAATTTATTTTTTATGCTACCTATTGCACAAGATAATTCTACATTACAGTGTGACTTTACGTAATAAAAAAATGTTTACGGTTCAGTACTAGCTATTGCATGACACGCAATATCCACTATACTTTCCTAATGCAAACTGGCCCCAATGTAATCAGTTAACATCAGCTATGAAAATGTATGCGCGACCTAGGATATTATTATGCATTTGACGATAAATATCGATTCGCTATGAATTTTCAATATACGTTCCTTCGTTTCTACATGTATGATACCCAAAACTCATTACATTACATACCGCAACTGTTGCATTAACTTCCATGTAAGATATTAATCAAAACATTAATCGTAATACGACATGGGCTTTATCAGAACAATATCTATGTAATAAATCTCGAGAAATGTATGTGTATACGCGCGTACATTTGATGCATACTACGCTAATTATTGGCTGTCTCTTCTTGTCATTTCTTATATATTATTAGTATAATAGATATTACTTCTATTAGTGAATCTTTTTATTTATATTAATAACATTCTAACAGAAATGGGAAGCACTATCATTTTAGTACGAATAAAAATTGAAGCTTCCTTGTGAGATTTAGAATGGCAATGTAATAGTTTATCAAATATTTAATCTTCCTTAAAATTCTGTCACACAAAATTATAATACAATGCAAGTAATTTATTGTATGCTAGCAACGTTTATTTATGTTATCAGACACCATTAAATGTAAATTAACGAAACCAAATATTTTACAATCCATGGTTACCTTTACTATTAACTATTTTATACTCCTGATACATTTTTTAATTAGTATACTTGCAAAAGTATGTTTGTAAAAGAAATATATTTCTAGGTCCCTTTTTGTACCAAAACAATATAATATAGTACTTACTCAGTTAGAAGAATTGAGGAATGAAAGTTAACAATGACACCGTTAATATTTTTGATAAATAAACTACAAATAAGCATCCAAGGTAAACACTTTTAACGCAAATTGATTTCCAAAGTATTATTTACAGTTTACAATACTGAACGCATCACAGAAGCACATTATTCCAAAGAACACTACATAATTATAAATTACTTTCTTTACTTATAAGCGAATATATTTCAACCAGAACTTCATCAATAGAAGCAAGTGTTCACTTGCAGACCACCTGAATGTTACTGATGGCCATTTGTATCACACTAAGGTCGGTATCTTATCGCTACCAATTACAGCAAGAACAGCGAACATTAATCAAGAACCGTGAATGTTTACTTCTTTCAATATTAGTAGGCCAAATATTAATTTGTCTTAGGCGTTATTAATGGTTGATTTAGTATTAACAGTATCGCTTTTTTTAAGCTCGCTCATAATCTTATTAGATACTTCAGAGATATAAAGCTATAAGCTTAAAAAGATTCAAAACCGAAGAAACTTAGATAATATAATTTCTATTTTATCTTGAATTCTAAAAGCAAACACAAGTCCTTCTAAATAATTTCGAAACAGTTCTGTTTCAATTCTCAGCACTAGAAGTGCATCATTCTGTATCTTTAAATTAAATTCTCTTTCTTTTTTACGAAAAATTGGCTCCTTTTTATAATCGTGTTTTTAGTTTTTAGTCTTTAGCTATTATGACCCTTAGTAATTTTCTGAGGGTCGAAAAAGGTAAAGACAATCAAACTTTTTATGACGATTTCAAGCTTCACCATATTTTTTTAACCTTCATGGATGATTGGCAAACTTTTTTAACCATCTTGTAACTTTTCCTTCTGAAATATTTATCATTTTGAAGCTTAATTGTGAAAAAAAAATCGTGCATTCAAATCATTTACCACTGTTAGTAGAATACTCAGGAAAAAAATAATATCAAATGCTTCAGTGGTTTGACAGAAAATGGGCCACAATGTTCCGAACTTCTCCATGAGAAATAACGTTTGCTCGTGCGTATCCTTAAGAATATCAAATTGTAAACTAAACTTTTGGGTTTATAACTTTAAGAAAAATAGAAAGAGGTAAGTGGCATTAATAGTAAAATTATTTTTACGTATTTCCCAGAATAATTTGAAATGAGAAAAGAAACAGAATATAAAATACCCATTTTGTAGGAGAAGAAACAGGATTATTGAAATAGTACAGTACAGTAATCACTGGTTTGCAACTATCATTTATGCATATATCTATAAAACATACGAAAGTGTAATTAATAATAATTGACACTCAAGTAGCCATGATGTCACAAGTGGATAGTTCGGCGAGTAAATAATTTATTACATAAATATTTACATAATATATTACATAAACAAAAGAATATTCAAGGGTTCCTAATATAATTTACCATTATTAAGTTTCACTGAAATTCTCCATTTTCTACATCTGGCAATCAGTTTTTTTTAAACAATAAAATTACAATTTTAGAAGATTACTGACAGAGGAAAGAATATTCCAATAATATCTGATCTTAAAGTGCTTTCATTTGAATCAAGTGTAACAAGGACTTTCAATTTTCACTTCTCGAACTTCACAAATCGAATTTCCAAACGTGCTGAGTTTTCAAACCAGGAAATAAATGAAAAATATTTTTAAAAATAATTCTTGTTCAAAGATCAACGATTTATAATTATCAATTGATTTCAATTTTGCAAATGTAACTAACGCATCATTATTAATCAAATTAGCTTAACTCTTGTTCCTTTAATTGTTATAATTATCATAATAATTATGATAAGGGTTTAATCTAGAAATGTTAATACTATCTTAAAAATCCTGGTATTTAAAGTATAAAAACGTATCACTGCAGTGTAACTACAACATTGCCATTGACACTACGGTACTTACATTTTTTACAAATGCAGATTTGACATAAACTGATCAAATGAATGAATGTGTGTAATGGGAAGCGTCACGCAATATGACGTCTGCGCTATTAAAGGTTTGTATTACTACATTTAGAACCTCACTATGTGAAGGAACTGCTAAAAAGGCAAGAATATTTTCAATGGGAGCCAAGAAAATAAGAAATAACTTGTGGCCTTTTCCCTTACCAATATTGTTAAGACATTTAAAACATATTATTTTTTTAATGACACTACATATATTTCAGATGCAAAATTTTTTATTGTAAAAATTAGTTGCAAAGTAAAATAGATATCTATGTTTCCTAACTTCTGGAATATTCTGTTTTCAATATCTGCATAATTTCATTTGCATTCTTTAAACAATAAACGACAAATCGTTGTGAAGGTTAAGAAATTAGCTTCTGTCAAATAAATTTAACGAAAAGTTATTATAATAGAAGAGGTATCGTAAATTACTCACAATAATCGCTACACACACATCCAAGTGAGGGCACTTTTTTTTAAAACGTTCATTGCCTTTTTATAATTTCACTTATTTACAACATTACGAAATTGAAATGAGTTATTCCTATTACAAACTATAGAGAAGTTGTCAAAAAATAGGTGACGAGTTTCGAATGACAGAAAACTGAAATCAAAATTTCTTAGTTTAAACCCATTTCAGCACATAACTATATTATTATGAAATATTAATTGTGTAAACGTTGTAAAATCTTGATACTGACGATAAGTAGTTTTGAAAACAGTAAGAAAATAATATATTATTTTCGCCAGCGCAAGCCGTTATAATCAGATAACAGTTGATACTTAAAAACTAAATGCATCGATAGAAATTATTGTTAAGCTTATTTATACAAATATCATCTCAATCCCAACATAAATACCTAATACATCAAATAACTGAATTAACATTAACTATACACATTGAACTGTTAAAATAAAAACATGTAACCGTTAATTTCTATTTATAAATATATTGAATATGCAGTGCAAAGAATTATTATTCACATATTTCGAAATGAAAAATCAATCTATTATTTACCTATAATGATAAATGATTCTCAATTTGTATACTTTATATAAGCTGTGAAAAAACATCGACATAATTTGTACGTATATCACTCATTTCATTAACCTTCGAATCAAAAATTTGAACTGCACGCAGCAGAATTAACTTAACAAACAATAGAGTCGTTAAACAATAAGAAAAGTAAAAATATGCTTATACCGGGTGATGGAATATTAGGTTGCCGCACAGATCCAGAATGTCGATTCTCCCATATATGTAATCCCTATCAGTGCAATCAGTTCTAAGAAATTATCAATATAAACATTGCTTTCAGGGTCTACAAATTGTTGCGCAGGCATTCAGAAAGGCCCAGAGAAGCGACCGAAATCCATTTGAAACATTCCTCGACGAATTTCAACGTTATAGTAGGATTAAATAACAGTAATAAATAGTAGTAATAATAAATGCAATAGCAGCATTTATTTTGCACAAGATAAAGATACTGTGAGATAATTTTAAAAACTTGGAAAACGACCAGCATCCTTCAGAAACTAAGGAACCAATTTGAGATCAAAGTACTTGTAAGACAAAGTGAGACAACATGAGACAATAGCAAAGCAAAAAAATATCACAACTGTAGTGGACATTTATTTTTGTTTAATAATAGTCCGTCGTGCTCTCCGGATTTGCACCAATGAATTTTCACCGTTTCAGAGTATGTAGTTTGGAATGAAAAAGCTTGAATCGTTTTAGAAGTTTGAAGTGTAATAAATCCTTCTTTAAACCATAAATTCGAAAATTTTAATAAGACAGGTATTACACAACACTCGGGTAGATGTGAAGCTATTGTAAATAACAATAAAGTATGAAAAATTGGAAATAAAAGGAAACGGCTCTCAACAAATCGTTTTTTTAACAAACGTTCTCTGACAGGCAAGAAGTATGCAATGTCTTAACGTTAATTGTGATAAAATGTTAAAGAACTATTGTAAAGCTAGAAAGTGTTTATAAACCAATATAAAATACAAAAATTGCAGAAGAATTTATTTTCTGAATCGTACTTTCACTACCTCTTTCCGCTTTGCATAGTTTATTTTTATTGGGCTCACTGAAACATTTTCGCGCACCTGTGCATTTTTCAGAAATATTCTGTAATTGTTAGTAAGAGTGCTGTTGCTATGTAGTAGAATTTATTTAACAATAACGAGACAAGTCCCATTAAATGTATTACTCGTTAAAAATTCTTTCTATATAATATTAAATAACTATATATTCTTTGACTTTTTATGCACAATTATAATATTATTTAGTAAACGGTATTTTAATTTCCTTTAAAAAAATTACTGTAATCAATGACATTTAAAAATAGAGTTTTAAGAATGTATATTTCTAACATTAATTAAAACGCTCACCAAAAGAAATAACAAGTATCTAATTTATTGTAGAGCCGCGCAAAGTATTAATTTTAAGCAAAATTCTCATTCTTCCTCTCCAATCTAATAGAATATTTTTAAAACAGGCTTTGAAACTAACAAATAAACAAATGTATTGTTGAGCATCATTTGTACACTTGAGCATCATTAATGAAAGATTCTTGCAGATTCATATAATAATAATAAAAAAAGCAAATATTTTTTAATAAGTTTCACCGTCTAGATCTAAGTTAAAAGTTAGAAATAGGTCAGTAATTGGTCCACTGACCAAGAGCTCTCACGTGTCACCTGAATTTAATTATTACTTCCATCGCGAATAACTTCTTGCGCGATGAAAATGTCGAAAGTTTCGTCGCAAACCAGTCCCTGTCAACGCGGGAAATATCGAATACACATATCCCTAATGACTTTTTTTCCAATTAGAGCAGATACTCAATTAAATCTGATGGATATCACGTCGACACGGTGCACGGATACGTTGTTACTCACGTTCCTCGATAAACACGATATATGTACATATAAGCGGGTACAGGAAATGTATCGCCCGCAACGTACATACCTAACAGTATTACTAAACATATTAATAATTATACTAAGAAATATAGCGAAGAATTAAAATCTACAATTGTAATTAAAAATTGAAATAAGACTCGTGCAAAATGTATCTCGCAACTTTTTACTGGAACATAATTTGCAACTTCATTGCTTCAACATTTTATACTTTGCTAATAAAATACAAGTACTTCTAAATAATAATAAGAGAAACCGTGTCGGGGGGAAAGAATACAAATGAACGTTTTACTGCAAGTACGAAATGCGTAACGCATACATTGTACCTATGTAACAAATGCATGTTGCACACCTGGTGTTTCTATTATCTATGGAGTTAACAAAACAGATTCCAAGCCGGGAGGCTTTAGTGGTATCAAGATGGCCTAAATAAGCACGACATTTGAATATATTTCAATTGCTGCATACTCGGATGTAACGACAAAGAGTTTTAATAGCGAAACGTGTAACAGGAAACTAATAGGTTTCACTTCTTTTACATTGCTTTGCTTTTACGTTTCTGCGAGTTTCATTTTAACATGCCCGCATATTTAATCTTGAAACGTTCAGTGCTTCAAGAGTGCGCTGAACTATTCTCGTTAGATAACAAAACTGCCTTTGTGCCTAGTCATACACCTGCACACGCATGTATTTACATTTTTTCTAGGTGTATGTAGGTACACGTCAGAAGAGCACGGGGGTATAAACTGGGCGCATTAATTTTTAGCCTTTCAACTTTGGAAATAACATTATGAAATATGTCGAATAACGTCGCGGCAGTAAATATTGAAATCAATTAACGATTGCCTGTTAAACGAAACAATGGTCAAATGAAACTGATGGTGCGTCTCACGAAACGTGATTGCAATACCATGGCAATTGATGGTAAGTTAAATTAAGTTTAACAATCGAATGTATT
Source organism: Nomada fucata (assembly GCA_948146005.1). NCBI lineage: Eukaryota > Metazoa > Arthropoda > Insecta > Hymenoptera > Apidae > Nomada > Nomada fucata. The sequence goes on from OX411282.1 coordinate 11,150,250, forward strand.
TCAGAAGATATTATTTACGATAGATAAGTAGGATATATGCATATTGGCACATGTGAGATACGTTTTAAGTCAGATACAAAATTCAGAATTAGTAAAACAAACACGTGATGCAATGTCATAAGAACATTATCCAATTTACAACAATCGATTCTAATAAATTCAAGTGTAATTAATATCGATCGACACAATCCGATCGACAACAAAACATAAAAGTCTGCGCTCATGAAAGTGCACAGAAATGATTAAAATATATTATTCAACATAATGGACTTAACTTCGAATAAAATAATTAAAGCACGTTGCAATATAAAAATGATGTAATGAACGTTTTAACTAAGTAACAAATATCTACTTTTTAAGGAACACAGTTTATTTTTTATTCGAACCGCGTTTGAAAATGTTCGAAAACCACAACTGAGAAATCTAATGGGTTACATGGGGCACGTTTATCGCACTTAACTTTTATGTGAAACAAACTGTTAGCACGCAATTTGTAGCACAGCCTGGACCGTTTAGCGTCAAACATTTCGGTTCCTTGTAAATACAAGTATCCTAAGGGCGACAAGAAATTTAATAAAGCGCAAGTAGCAAAACACGAGCTCTTTTATCCCTATCCTTTAAACTGTGAGATGGCAGGTGTAAAAGGAAATGGCAGTTTTTACTTACATATATTATAACGCCGATACATCCCACATCATTTTCGCGCAAGCGGGCGTATTTTGAGTGCAGCTGCTTATTTCTAGTATACAATTGACGTTCTAGAAACCAGAATCTATTCCGAGTCTACCCTAGAATGATAGAGAGGGAGAGAGACAGAGAACGCCATGTCACATTACATGGTGGAAATAGATCACTTGAATACTCGACTGCAATTTTCGATTCATGAAATTTTATTGCTCTTTATCGTGACAAATTGTTCTCGTTGGCTGACACGCCAATCGTTTGTTATAGATGCTCCTAGTTCCGATAATCCTATTAAATATGTTCGCTGCACGACCAACACCAATTGGGCATCGAAACACCGAAGTATTTGTTATTTCTGTAATTTATATTACTTTCCCGACGCCGTATAATTATATGTTTCTTTAAGTAAAATTGGTTTGGATGTTGTAGAATTTTTTTATTATAATTTGGATACGGCTTTATATCTGGTTGCACGACTGAGATTACCCCTTCGATGGAATTTATAAATATACCATAAGTAAGACACTTTACGTCAAAGTGAACCAATCTCATATATTCACGGGAAATGGATATAACATTCAAAGCATAGTTTATTTGAAAATTTCTGACCCTTTCTTGAATTTGCCACACAACAGTTCTAAGACAATTGATTTTTTTCTTGGAATTCAATTGTTTCATACAATAGTTTGATGGTCCTAAATAATTGTCGCCACGCCACCATGTATCTACCGAAATTCAGTTAAATATTCACAATATTCACGATACATTAAAGTTAGGTACATAGGTACATACAGACATACATGGTTACACGTGTGGTCACACTCATTTTGAGTTCAATCACCAATCCCCGATAATATTTTATCTACATAATAAATTTGTGGGTGTATTTGTAGATTAGCAAGTCGGTCGCAAGATGTAATATACATTAATTTTATCTTCAAGTACAAAATAATATTTAAAATAAACTCAAATTTACACTACTCTCTTCTATTTAAAATTAGCAGTCAAATATAAAATTGTTTTCATTAGACGAAAGAAGCAAGAAATTTTAGCCTGATTTTTTGACACTAATACTATAATCAAGAATATAACTATTTTCCTAGAAGTTAACTAGCCAATTTACCGAGGAGTAGTTTATCTACTGATTATTTGCGTAAGTAGCACATTTCTCGATGGTTTGACCCATGAATATTTTAGCATCCTGTATATACAATAAAGCACAGATTTCTTAAAATTGTTGAAAATTTCGGACCCTATTTGTAACAATTTGAGCTATTTATTTGCTAGTACATATTTATAAATACATTTGGAAATTATAAAATAAATAGAAAATTCCACAGATACGTGAGATTAATTAATTGATTTGATTGAGATTTGTAGAAAAAGATACTTTTTTCGTCAAAGTAGATGTCAAGAAAGTGTCTCGTAATTTCGAATCCTTAATTAAAAGTATCTAAAGTGAAATGTGAAATGTAACAGGAAAGACACACGCTCCTTAATTAAGTAAGTCATATGAAGGTTTAAAGTGGAAAATGCTTTATAGAAACCCCATTTCTGACACAAATACTGCGGTGAATATAGCGACACTCAAGATGACAAAGATATATATATGTACGTATGTATAAACTTAATGAAGAGAAAACTAATCAGGTTTTAATTTTTATAGCCTCTTGAAATCAGACACACAGCATGAATGACGTCATGAAACAACAACAAAGAAAAGCTTCGTTTGTGAATTAACAGCGTCGTACTATCGGGTAAAATAAATTCTAAAACGGTGACCAAAATTGAAATTTTCGTAGACTGTACATACAAATTTATTGTTAACTCGGAGGAAACATCACCCAAATGTAAATTTTCGGTTCTGAATAAAGTTTGTACACGAGTGGAGCTTCAAAAGATATTCGACACATATTTTTTTATCGGCCGATATTCATGTTTTCGGGGGTGAAAGCCACCCTCCAACGCGGGGACGAAAACCTGTTTGGCGATATATCTCCAAAGCTACTGGAGATAGGAAAACATATTACAGGGGTGTAATGTTTGCTTTTTTATATTAAACAAGATAGAATAAGCGAAAATTTCATTCAAACATGGATAGTTAGTTCGAGGGTTGGTGTATTTGCAGTAATTCCTGAAGACAAAACAATCGAAATTCAACCCTTTCAATAATTACATAATCAATACTATTGTATTAGGTTGGCCACTGAGCTCGTGCAACTTTCATTTCGCGGCGAATTTGCTCCAATAACATTTGCTTATTTGGCGGATACTATACACATATCCATAATTTATAGCTTCAGGATTCTTCTTTTAGAACTGCTACAGACTGATTCGTATTTTTATAGTAACGAGAAACTATAATATAGTAACTATGGAGTATCGAGTTAATTGAAACGAACATAGCAATTTAATTTATAGTTTAACCGTGGCTCGAAAGCTGCCGCGAATATTTCAAATATTTGGATCATCTATAGCAAATAATGTACTGTTAAAAGAAATACAATAAAAATGGTTTCTACATCTCAAGGAAGACTTTTATATTTTTATTTATATCATAATTTATATTGTTATGGTAAGGATTTTATATTCTTACAATAATTGTGGCTCTGTAGGAGCCTCCGATTTCTATGAAGAACATTTACAAGCTCTGGTAATTAATCCAGACAATTCTGGATTAAGATTAAGATAAAATTAAGATTAAGATAATGCACGCAACGTGAATTTTTGTGCACATTACCGTAATGTTAATTAGGTGACATGATGGCAATGCTAAATATGTTCAATGTAAGTTGCAGTTTATAAGGCAGTGTGAATGTCGTTCAAAGTTTTTAAATCCTTGTAAACTACATTAAAATAATGCGTATTAGCAATGTTAGCCAACAAAGGAAATAGTTTCACGCGGTATAAAAAAATAATTAACATACCCAATGTTTCGTTAGTATTCTTACATCGATTCGTTGTATACAACTAGTAAAGTTTTATACGATCCAGCAATAAGAAAAATTCATAAAATTTACTTGCTTATAGTCAATAGTTATTAAAGATTTATATAATAACGATACAAAAGGCTATAGCCGGATAAGAGGTTCAACTGTGCCCCTAAACAAAATTCAACTTGTGAGATGCCATTCCATAGCTTATCAAGAAAAATCAATTTGTGCCAAGTTTCAACCCTGTAACTCAACTGAGAGGGTAGTTACAGGGAAAAAAGAAAAGCCTAGTTTTTGGCCAATATCTTCCATTTTAACTAATAAAAAATTTTGAAAAAAAATCAGAGACATTTCTACTATGGAGGCACATATTATACAAGTTTTGCAGACTTTTCAATTGAAAACCCGAGCTGTAAAAAATAAAAAACGTAAAAAAATGCTGGAAATTTGTAGTATTTAATCGTCAGTTACAAAAATTTCAATATTTCCTGTAAGTATATCGATTTCCGGTCCTCTTGCCATACCATGCATTAAAACAACTTCTACCTTTAAATCCAACAAGCAATAAAAGTTAATGAAGAATAATTGTTCCTTATATAAAAGTTAATTTACTAATTTTAAACAGAATAAAAATGATAAATTTGCTTCTCCGTTACTTAGTACATAACAATATGTCAACATTCATCCCTGCTATGAAAATATATAAAAATTATTCAGTAACATCATATCAATTATATCCGATTGCGTACGATGCATGCACACTGATAATGCATGTAGTACGTACAATTTTATTGTTTAACTTGTTCAACCAAATAAAAGTAATACTCTTTGAGAAATTTTCCTTCCCAACCACAATTCTGATTTCGGCTGTAACACAGTACTGACGTTATCGGCTCGTATTATCGTAATATAGCTAAAGAAGGCACTATAGAACACCGTACCAGTATGAATCAACCTTCACGCCTACTTCCCAATTCACCCCCTCGTTCTTTCCACGGCAACCGCAACGCTTCGTATCGAAATCACACGATGAGTAACAGTTGCCATACTACTCTACTGTTTTCTATCATACAATGTCGCACATGTCGGTCAAATCTGGGGTGAAGTGCCGATCACATAAATAAATATGTGTAAAATAAACTGCATTTTGTAACATATTGGAAAAGATAATAATCTTCTTAAGATTGTTTACTTGTTCACAAGAAATTTACAAGGAATAGTAAAACAGAGATTGGGCGATACATCTATGCCGTCTTTACGTACGCAAGCTCAAGTAAGGTCATAGCGATTGCATCAAAGTCGGAACTGTTGTTAATAGAAACAGTATTTGCGTTTTACATAGCTGAACAACTCCCTGCTCGTGGTATTTGGAACTGAAATAATTTATGAAGTATTTATATTTGACTCCGTTGATAATGAAGTACTTTCGGTTATCTTACGTTGTTTCATTTGTTAAATCCTCGTATGCATTTGTCTAATATGCAACGTTAGTTTTACCAAAAAATGACACCCGCTGGGCAGTCCAAAATTACTTTACATAAGTATATTATTTTCTACATGATCGCCTTTCGATTTTCTTCCGTGTTATTACATTCTTGATTTTGTAGTTATATTGGAATGGTAACTATTGTAATTATATTGTCATAATTTCGCGTAATATTCAAATCTTCAACATCAAAACATTCTAAAAACGGATGACTTTAATATAATCTATTATATTATATATATACATATATATATATATATGAAATGTTCAAAACCTAAAAAAAAAACTGTCATGCGCAAATGTGGGACTAGATTCTTACAAATCATCCTGTTTCACTCACGATTGAAACCATAGCTCAATCTTAATTTTTATCGAATATCTTAGATCAGAATAAGAATTAAGAAAATGCTGATATGCCCGCTAATATAATAGTAAATATATTTTAACAATTCTAATCTTTTACCGAAATTTATTTTCGTTATTGTTCTATGTGAAATTTTTCAAAATCGGTCAACTATATGCACTGATCATGATACAGTTTCACTGTATGCTTTGCTAAACTTGTACTATGTATTTGATTTAATGTAAGAGTCATACATGATACATAAATTGCTCCAAAATTCAAATAGAGTCTAATAATGGAAGCATGTGAAGGGGAAATCAATCATTTCGAACCGGGTACTGCCAAGTTTGAATACGTATCAAGCAACAACTTTAAATTCCAAGGCTTACACGACCAAGTTAATAATACTAATCACGAAGTTCCGAACAAACGTGGCATCTCACGGACAAACACCAACCATTATTGAACAACCTATCCCAAAACGAAAATTAACGGCACTCCAGCAAGTCTAACAAGCGAACTGTTTCCATCGCATAATTTCCAATCGCACATATTTATGCAGAATGTCTAAAGCAATGTGACAAGAACCGCGCCCGAATGTCAGACTTCGACGCACATTTTACAACGACTCCAAAAAAAAAACAACTCCTATCTACTCCTCCTCCACCAAATATTAACACGCCTAAAGTTCACAACTCTAACGCTCTAAGTCCTCTTCGAATCGTCGTCCTGTCGAGAAAGAAAAGAAGAAGAAAAACACCCCCCCGAACACCAAAAGAAAACTTTCCCAAAATCTACCGCCCGGATAAACCTCCTTGGACCTGAAAGGAAACACATTATCCCCCCCCCCCGTACGCCAAAAACGTTTAATCGAAAAAGAAAAATGCCAGAGCAAGGATAATTTCCAAATAACGTCCCCCCTCATCGACACTGTCACAGCGTGCGCTGCCGGGAACGTAACGAACAGACAGAGACGAATAAACGCAAGGAACGAGACAGAGACTTACCATTCGGAAAACGCATTGGAGAACGGGACCACGTGTTTAGCCGCGAAGTACAAGTAACAGTGCACCACGAAGACGCACCTCGATGATGCACCCACCCTTGGTCACATGTCCAAATCCTTCACGTCGGGCACCACCTATGCGCGAGATTATTCATTCCCGATCGGGCAGTTCACGGTGTAGACGGTTGGCCTAGCCCGTCGCTTCTGTCCTCTCGCTATATCCTCCTCCTACTCCTACTCTACCTCTTTTTCCTGCTCTTCCACCTCCTACTCCACCTCGTCCTCGTATTACTACCACCTCTGGGTGTGCGCAGTTCCTTTTCCCTTCGGCGGCCGCTGCGCGTCGAACGCACGCCAACCCCTCTCGCCCCATCTTTCCAACCCCTGCAGCTTTGTGTCGGTATTACTCGTACCGCGCTACCGAGGGGAAAATCTATAAGGGACGCGTCTGCGCGCTCTGCTGAATCTCCGCGCTTAAGCCTCCTTCAGCTCGGCGAACTTAATCGCCATGCGAGCATATCCTGCGTACCTCGCCAGGACCCTTGTCCTTCGATGCAAATTAATCAACGGTATATATCGCGCACCGCGAACCGATGTCCGATTTATCGGCCCAATTAGACTTGCACTTAGATCCAATATGGTCCTTTACGCCGCTGTGCATGTCGATTGGAAAATCGAATTTACATGCATACGTACGATATGGAATTATTATTTTTGCAAATGGAGGGTGGAAGATAGTGGTATCGAATTTATGGGAGAAATTAATGTTAGCTTTAATTATGTTACTCGGGTTGAGACGGGGCTGTTTTTGGGGGACTATTTTTGTTGCACGAGTTTTTTTTAGATGTTAATGAATTTTTTTTACAGATTTACGTGTAGGTAGTTGCTGCGATGTTTGAATAATTTTTGTATGCGTTCGGACGCTGCGCGATTTAAGTGCGAGGTAAGCTAAAGATTAAATTGTTGATTATCACGGGGACTCGGGTTTAAAGTGAAACCGCGACTTCCTTCTATAGGGTGCTCCCCAATATGAGGACAACTTTTTCGATAGGAACGATATGTGTTGGTGTTTTAAGTTATAGTATTGGAAATGGTTAATCAAAAGCCTGCGACAATTTATGAATGGTAAATCATTTGGAGCAAGATTCAAAGGGACACTGATTAGTATCAGTTTATTTTAGCGCACCCGTATAGGACTTCATGTTCGCGTTTTGCGCGTAGAGATTGTTAGAAAGTAAAATTTGTTCGACGTTAAAGAATAGGTAGAAGGACTCCAACATATGCATTACTCATTTTATTAGTAAATTGTCAAAATTGCTAAAGGAGGAAATAGAAAATCCTTTGAAACGTTGTCAAAATAACTCTCAATCAAAAGATCTTTGTAAACAAAGAACATTGAAAACATTGATTTATAACTTTCTCGAAGTCTTGAGAAAAAGTATAGTACAATCATAACTTTGTACCGAAGCATTTGCAAGCATATCTTTACTCAAACTTTCTTATTCCGAATTATAGCCATTATATAGGTGGAAACACCGTCTATAATCGCAGACCACCGAAATTAACGAAAAAGCAAGTAAATAGTACTTATTAAACATAGGTACACTAGCTTATTTTCTTAAGTCTCACGCAATAAAAAATGTTATACTTACTGCAGTAAAAGTTAAACGAATGCTTAAAATGTTAATAATGTTAATAATGCAGTCAAATATATTCTTCTCAAGATTGCAAGTAATAAGTAATGATATACGTAAACAGTTAGTATTATTGTTACAAATATACGCATTAAATACACAAGTATTTTGTATACATACGTTTTGTATACATAGTCATACAGACCATGTATGTTTCGTCAGAAATAAAAAAACTTATTATTACTACACGCGTGTAGATAGTCTACTGCTATTTTTGCGAGAGCTTGAACATTAGGACGTAACAATACAAATATTTATTACGATTCGCGTGTTAGACTTTGACCTTATTATTCTCGTTTATTACTTATTACGTAGAGTATTCCAATTTTGAACAATTGGTAGTATGGATAAGTAAAGTAGTACAATAATATATACAATAACTACACTAGTATGAAAAAAATTGTTACTATAATACTAAAGTACTTCAATTATATGTACGTCCCATGTGCTCTATTATTCATTTTTAGTAAACGTGCTGGACTAAATAAAATATTAAAAAGAAAAGTCTACATTTTTTATTTGCTTATTTATTAAATAAACTTATTATTAATACACATATAATACATAATGTTAATACACGGTAGCTATTTTCGATATGTAGTTTTTATACTGATTTACTTTAGTATGTAACATGTTATACAGACGATATGCTTTGCACAAGATACAGTGGATGCTGTAACAATATTCCTTCTTTTATCATTATATTAAATTAAATTAAATTATTATATTAATCATTATATTAAAATATAGCGTAATATTTAAACAGAAATATAAGCTGACAATTCATAAAGTAGACTTGGATAATGCGAGAGTTAAATTTCAGACAACAGGGGCGTTGAGAAAATCGCGTTATGCGAGGTTCGGATTATGTAAAAAAAGTAGTATTACGTTATAAAAACAATTTTTTATCACAAAATAAAAATTGTATATTAAATTAATTAATAATGATAATAATTCACGGTATATAAAACTGTAGACCATGTTATGTAAGGCAGAATATAATGTATGGACCGCGTTTTATAAGTTCCGCGATATACGAGGAATACCTGTTTACATTTTGGACGTCAACATAGAATATGATTGGCCCTTAAACTTTCCTAGTGTCTTCCTTGGAAATTTCTAACATATCTTCATTATAATGTAATCTATGAATTATTGTTTGAGGCAAAGATAATGTGCACATTACTACAAATAAAATACCTTATTCCAGTTGTACATACACAAAATATTAATTTTAATAATTCAACGATTATTTTAAGCCTTATGCATATTTTTCTTATGTGGGATTTTTATATTTATACAATATCTTATAAAATGTAACAATAGATTGGATACAAGACATCATATTTAATCCCTGTACTTTTAATTTAAACGAAAACATTATTTCATACGTAGCCGTATACATATTAATCTAGGGGAAACTAAAAGGTAAAAATGCAACACCCAATATACCTAGTTCCTGGTATTGTTGGCCGCCCAGGTACAAAACCAATACCACCCCTCATTAATTTAATATTATTTAATTACGAATTTGATATGCAGTATTTATTTCTATATCTATGTATACATAGTTTTAAACAGTTATCATACAAAAGAAATATTCCTTTATTTTTGTATTCATAAAATGAAGCAAAGATTTTTAAAAATTAAATAGTTCTATTTAACATGAATATTTAGTTTTACATATAAGTATAAAAGTTATACATAACTGAAACACCTATTAATATTAAGTGTAATGAAAGTAACATAAATTTATTTCGTGGATAGGTATATCATTAATCTGCCTCATTATATTACTAAAATTTAGTTGTAATGATTAACAGTTAAAGTTAAATCAAATTAAAATAATAACATAAGAAAATAAATCAATCACAATTTTGCCAGTTGAACCAACGCGTTTCTTTATGATCGCGAACGAGAGCCGCTTGTTTGAGCGTTCCGATTGGTCAGTCTTTTTCGATAATAATTTCAGAACGAAGTTTCAGCCAACATTTCGGTAAAGGAATAAGTTGTTCAGTCACCCCAGCAACACCCATTTTCGGCTGGTACCTTAGTTACAGGACACCCTGTATAGTTATTTCTACCACGTGCACCAGACCCTGCATTTATAAATTCCCTAACAATTTCACACAGCTCTAACTAGCCACCTTCTGGCGAACGGACAGTACTAGAGTAGGCTGTGACTTACCCCATACTAATCGATTGTTTTCGGAACGCCAATTTCGCCATTGCCTGTCGCGCGATTAGACTTTACTTGGCAGAAAGTAGTGCGATGAAACAAAGCTAAGATTATGTAAAATTCTCGCAACAAATAAACTATACATATAATAAGAACATCGGGAAAAGTATTGCCGTATTACACCGATATATATATGTATATACATTTGTGCATGGCATGAAATTTCTGTTTTTGAATATTTCGATTTATACCAAATGCCCATGATAAACCATGAAGATGCAATAACAGTGAATCATTCGATGAAAGATTCAGTTTAATTCCGCTGGTTCATTGATACTTCTTATGCGTCACAAAGTTAGTTACCAATAACTTAAGTGCAACGTCAGTAACGTTTTTACTTCAAGTGTCATTTGTCTCGGGGTCATAAGACCGATAATTCCCATCTAAATATCAGCAAGGAAAATGGGTAAGTCTATATCTCTTCATGTTTCAATGTTCTGTTATTAATTTTAGATTATCGATTTTGGAATATCATTCATATGGCGAGTATACAAATACTGGCCGTATTTGCGTGTCAGTTTTTTCGAACAAATGAAAAAGACATATTAATATTTGTAATTTAATGTATTACAGAAAAGTCGGGTGCAGTAACAATCGAAGGAGAAAATTATGAAGTAGTAGACGAATGTGTTGAGGACGAGGATGCATCGGGTAATACGCAGCAAAAGTGCGTGGAAAATAAAGAAGCAGAAAGTAAATCGGAAGGAGTTGCGCCTGTTGGAAACATTACATCTGATGAGACTGTGAAGCAGCAAGAAGTAACAGCTTCTGATTCTACAAATAATGTGATATCGAATGGTACAAATTCTGATAAAAATACTCAGAATGATGCCATGAATGCAGGCAAAGATAATTCTGATAACACTCAGAATGATGCCATAAATGCAGGCAAAGAAAATTCTGATAGTAACACTCAGAATGATGTCATAAATGCAGGCAAAGAACATTCTGTTAATAACACTCAGAATGATGCCATAAATACAGGCAAAGAAAATTCTGATAATAACACTCAGAATGATGCTGTAAATGCAGGCAAAGAAAATTCTGATAATAACACTCAGAATAATGATGCCATAAATGCAGGCAAAGAAATTTCTGATAATAACCCTCAGAATGATGCCATAAATGCAGACAAAAAAAATTCTGATAATAATACTCAGAATGTTGCCACAAAAGCAGACAAAGAAGATTCTGATAATAACCCTGAGAATGTTGTCACAAATGCAGACAATGAAAATTCTGGTAATAACACTCAGAATGATGTCGCAAATGCAGAGAGCACGTGTCCACCAGAAACTAACAGCCAGCCTATTGATTTTACGGCTGATATCGCTTTAGATCAATTAGAGGAACAGAAAGATATGACTGATGATGATGTTTTATGTAACTTAGATGCAATTGAAAACATAGTTTTAAATGCCTCGGATTTTGAGCCCCGAGAATTAATCAAACCCAAAGAAGAAATTGTAGAAAATGAAGAGTCTCGCATAGAAAATAAGGACGTGAATATGAAGTGTATAAAAATTGAAGATGCCAATGATAATAACGAAACATTGCCTGATATTAACAAAGACTCTGACCTAAAAGTAAAATCAGAAATATTTGTGAACATTGACTGGTACGAAAAGAAGGTAATGCGTAAAATGTGATCTAAATATCATTTATAATTAATAGTTGTTATTGCAAGTTGATAATTATTTACAGCTTATTGAAAAACAAGCAATTATAAAAGAACGCCTTTCCAAAGTTGCTAGAGTTTTAGCAATTTCTTACCCACGCTACGAGAATTGGTTAGAACACGAGGAACAAATAAATGGGTCTCCTCTATGTAAGCTAAAACCATCTAGACGCTGCAGCTTGAATAAACCATATACTAATCGCTGGAAGTTCATTTGTAAGTATTTGAGAAATGTGATATTGCATTTATTCAGAGCGACGTACCTGAAATCGGCAATGTCAATAGCACGCCAGTTGTTAGCAATAATAAAGAGGCATCAGATCAATCTTGCATGTTTTTTGAGAGGAAAATAATTTGATGTCAATAGTTCTTTTTTCTATTGCAATGATATAAAAACGGTTTTTTGAACAATTAATAATAGCATTCATAGATCTGCAATGTGTCTAATGATTACAAGAACAATATAGCAACAACTAGAAGATATGAAAATATTTCATCCCTGTGCCTTGTAGTAAATTATTATTTTCCATCGTAGTTAATCGTTAACAACCTTGAATGACCTTTAAACTATAGATTGTTGCATGTATCTTAAAATACTCTATCAGACAGTAAACAAAAAAATCATGTCATTCCAAGTAAAAATACGAAGTTGATCTTTGCCTCTCCTCTACATATTCACCTGTAAAAAAATGATTGACGCATCAGATTATATCAGATTATTATGTAAAATCGATACAATGCAGTTTTTTCTAGCAGCAAAAGTAGGCAAATTATTTAGGTAGCCTACCTTAAATGCCCCATCCCATATATTATTTCAGAATTTAAGGAATAATTTGCAACAATAAATTTTAGATATAATTAAAATGCATGGAATTTATATTTGAATTAAATATATAAATGATTTTATTTTGCTTCAATTCCATGCACTTTACAAACACAGTTTATCTCTGTTGCATAGAACATTCTTATACTGCGTTTTTAATTTTGTTATTGTATATATACCGACATTGCTATGTCAGAAGGATATTTTATCGTAATAACTTTAAATAGTAATGTGAAATTTGAAACAAACTAATTAAATTCATATATGTTTAGGTAATAGAAAAAAGATCTACGAACCCACACAGATGGTAGACAACTGTGATGGTTCTCCTAACAGACCCGTCGAAATAGTATGGAGAATGGAAGCCAGTGGAGCTTGGGGTGTAAATACAAATAATAAAACAGAATTTCCACCTTTTGTATTACGAGCTGTGAAGGTATGTTTGAGATTTTTCTCTAAATCCACTGTCACATACTGTATAGTAATTAAGGATAGATGCATGTCTAAATAATGGCAATACAATTTACAAAATGGACGAGTTATGTATGGATAACTGCATCGGACTTACACATTATAGCAGATTATATAATATCTAATTGCTACGTTGTACGTTACGTACAACACGTTTTTAAAAGTATTTCCGGAGACACATACGATTTACTGTTTCGATAGTCCAAAAAACATGCCTACTTCTATTTATTAGTTCTGTTACAACAGAATAAATCTTTTTCTCCCAATTGAATTTACATAGTTTGGCCACCGTTTCCTATTGTTAACTTCGCATTAGTAAAATAAGTGTAATGACAAGAATTGCTGCCCAATACTATAAACAGAATTTGGATTAAGCTTATTACTAGAATCTTAAAAATTCGTGGGTAATATGTAGTTTGCAAGTGTTTTAATGAAAAAAAATACATAATTGTCTTTGTTGAAGAATTCCTTGAAAAACTTAAGCGGTCGTTTTCATCATTCATCTCTCGCTGCATTGCCCACTTGTTTCGACTGACGAGAAGTAGATGCAATTTGCGATCACTTATAGTAAAAGTGATACATTATTATAATATTATGACTATTACAGTTATCTGTATTAATATTTCTAACTATTTTAAAAAGGGACGTATTTTTACAAGTACTGAAATTGCATAACGTAATAAAAGTTTTTTAAAATTAGTAGATTATAAAAATATTATGTTTTACTTGTGTCAATTAATAACTTTTCAATTATATTTTGTTTTATACAGATATTTGAAGATTTTCTTCAAACAACAGAACAATTAAATTCACAAAATTCTGTAAATGAAAACTTTTCTGACGATGTATCTTTAGACATAGAATCAAAGAAAGAAGAAAATCGTGAAGGAAGACAAGACTGGTCATGGTTGTTAGTACGTTGCAACAGTATGGATGAGCTCATGTTGTTTGCAACTGGAAAGAACATCAATCGTTCTACAATGGATCGGTTGAAGCAAGTGTATGAATCTGGCCCAGGAAAAGATTGCAATGTCAAATCCCTTTATTGCAAGTCTACAAATAAGTAAGAATACTTTATAAAATGAAATCATTTTAATAGTCGATTAGTTCAAACTTTCGTAACGAAGTAAATATATCGAAATATGTTCTTCATTCTAGATATAACGATACTATTATCACCGATACAACGTTTTTAGTTGGATCAGAAGCTTTAGACGAAGTTGTAGGTGGTTTAAAAGTGCAGCTTGCGCCTAAAACAAACTTTTGGTCCAATGCCGCAGGCGCAGAAAACGTGGCAAACGCAGTAATAGATTTACTTGCACCTACTCGAAGGTTAACAGTACTTGAAGTTGGCTGTGGTATTGGTCTCATTGGTTTGATGATGGCATCAGTAAGTATATAAAGTAAAACGTTTCTATCGCAGAAATATTATCGCATTAAATTTTGCGGCTTACGTTCTGTTTTAAATCATAGAGATGTCATCGAGTAATAGGCGTGGACTCCCCATCAGAAGTAGAGGAAGCTGAAATGATTTGCGAATTAAATAACATAAAAAATGCCTCGTTTATAATGGGATCCCCGGCAGAAGTAACAAATAAAATCGATGCAGCAGTAAAAAATCGTAGAACATGTGCAGTAATTAATGCAAATACTAATATTGGTCGAGGTATGCTGAAACTATAATGCATTTCTGTCATTCGCAATTGGTTATTAACTTTCGCATTTATTTTCAAGTACATAGTGGAAGCTCTAGTAACCGAAACAATAGGGATAAATAACTGTTCGATTAAAAGTAAAAATTAAAGTAAATTTTCTTTTCATGATTATCGTATACTGTATTTTTCATATATAATACAATTGAAATGTTTGTTTTCATTACTTTTCGATCGCATATATTTGTGGCTGCTAAATCACTCAAATTTTTTAATGCGGTGAGTTGCGTTACAATAGCAACTTTGTACTGCGGAAATGGGAAAGATATGAGGTTGTAGGAAGGATGTATGTACTACGTCTCAATTTGTTTTGAAAGTAGGGGACACAGATAGGAGAACATACTGTTCGGATAATAAAACGTTTGGATAGTGGAAAGTTTGGATACTAAAGGTTCCGCTGTACATGTTTAAATGTATTAGTTATAACGTAATCTATTTCAGTAAATAAAATAGAAGTAAATGAAATAAAAATAAAAAAATAAATAAAATTTAAAATATGCAATGTACTTTACTTAATATGTTTCGAATTTCTAATGATTTTAATTGTGATAATGTACTGCAGCAAGGAAGTAAATGTATCGTGTACAATTACCAACGTTCAATTTAAAAAACTTTGACTGCATCGATAAAATAATTTTGAAGTAATCATTCAAATTATTAATCATTGTAATCATCATAAGTAAATTGAAATATTATTGTAAAGTATGAACATAATGTGTATATCTGTGTTTTGCAGCAACAGAGATTATGACGTGTCTCAGAAAAGTTCCGTCTCTTAAACGAATAGTAATGATAACTACGTTAACTAAACAATCAGTACGTCCCATATTGGAATTAGCACGACCGCCTAGTGATCCAAATCATGGATCGCCATTTATGCCTGTTTTGGCATGCGCTGTCGATACTTTACCCATTGGCCCTCACTTTGAAGTTGTTATTTTACTGCAACGGCGTATGATACATAAACTAATTCAAGTACGGCCTCAGAAAGCTATGGAAGAAAATGTTAAAAAGTTAGAAAACAAAAATACTCAAGATAAGATAGACGACTGGAACACTAGTGTCATAGATAAGAAAACGTTGCCCAAAGGAACAGAAGTACAAACTAAAAGACCATTTAAACCGTTGGTCAAAAACTCCGCAAAGAAAGCGAGACTATCGATGAGGAAATTTCTCTATATGAAGAAACTTGAAGCTGCCGCCGCTGCGAAAAGTAAGTTGAAAGGAAAACGTCCCCATTCTCCGGACAAAGGGGATGGAGCACCGCCCAAAAAATTAATGAAGAAATTTGGTAAATATGGTGCTAAACCTTGGAATACAGGTAAGTTTGTATACAAAGTGTTAAAAAACACTACATAATTAATATTTTATACTCAAGTAATGATACTACTTACAAATATTCCGAAAAATAGATCGAAAGATACGGTTTTGCTTAGTCATGTACAGTGAGTAACGAATAGCATTTGTGTATATTAATATGTACTTTTACTTAATTTGTTTAAATAATTCACAATATTTTATACAATTTTCATATTATGGTCTCTGCTGATCGAATACTTTCGTCACCCACTGTGTATCAAGAAAAGGAACTAGTTTAGATAACAATTTGATTAAATACATTTTTTTATGGTGTGTTTGTTTTCTTTCTTACCAGTAGAACCATTAGCAAAGAAGAAGAAAGACTGGAACACCGAAAATGCACAGTTACGTGTTAATTCCTTATACGAAAAGAAAATGCGTGAAACGAAAGAGCAAACTGATTTGAGGGAACGGTTATCTGGCAATCGACTAGATACAAATATTGCTCAAACCGTGAAAGAGCATCAAGCACTCTTAGAAATTGCCAAAGAAAAATTAAGCGGACCAGCGCCAACTGTCGATGTAAATACCGCAAAACAGTTACAGAGTATGTTAAATATGGTTTTAGAACAAACAAATAAACTTCAAAGTCAACTTCCACGTTCCGTTTGGGACCGAATCGCGCCACCCGAAAGTACGGGTTCAGCTCAGAGAGAAAATAAACCAGACGATTCTGTTTTAAAAGGTCGTTACATTCAAGACATAGGTTCCCAAGATATTCTAATCACAGCGCAAAATAAGACATTTTCAAGTAACGAGGAGTGTGCGGCGAAAACCGCTTATAAAAAATATAACAATATACCACCATTGGAGCCTAATACAATTATGCCAGAATCGAAATCAATTAATCCCAGGGAAGAAAGACCGTTTCGTATAACGCCAGAACGATATCGCGAAACCGAAATGCGCCAGCAACAAACTCAAGAAACCCCATGGAATCGAGATAGAACGTTTGAAAGAAATCGTTGGAACGAAATGGGGAATATTAAAAAACAGAACTCTCCTATGAGAATAGAATTTCGCGTGTCTCCCCCAAAGAGACTTTCGCCGAAACGACCATTGTTATCCCCTCCTAGAAGACCATGTTCACCACCAAGGAGACACTTTTCTCCACTTCGTCGACCCGTGTCCCCTATGTATAGACAACAACGTTCGCCGATTAGATGCCAGTTGTCTCCACTACGTCGAGCCATGTCACCCCCGAGGCGACCGTTATCACCAAGACGTTCATCGCCACCGCAACGACCTGAAATGCTTATGAATCGTCCAATGTCGCCGATGAGCTCAATTATATCGCCTTCCAGAAGGCAACCGTCGCCAATGAAGCGTCCAATGTCTCCTCCGAGAAGGCAGATGCCATCTCCTAATCGGTTAATGTGTCCTAATAATAATAGACCAGATATGTTACTACCTAGACGACAGTCGATGCCGCAAGAAAGGCAACAAACGTCAACGACCATAAGACGCTCCGGGTCGCCGCAAAGATTTTCGTTCGAACGCCTTGGATCGCCGCCGAGGCAGCAGCAATCGCCACAAAGACGTCAAATATCACCTCAGATGTTTGGCGATGATTGGGATATACCGAGCAGAGGGGCCGTGGAACAAAGCACTTGGATTCGACCTGGCGAACGAATGTCGGAGCAAAACATTTGGGAAGCGGACAAATCCACGACGGCTAATAATAGTTGGGACCAGACTCCGAGTAACGATAAACGTCGCAAAACTTTCAATCAAGGTAATAGCAGCCGTAATGATTCGTGGAATAAAGGAGGGAATAATTGGAATCCCAAGCAAATGTTGGCGAAATCAATGGCGAAAGAAACGTGGTTGCCAAATTCTGATAGATGGTCAAGTACGAGTAGCAGTATGCCTGGAAACAGTAATAATAGTTGGAATATTCGTGGGAAGGATAGTTTCAATTCTTCGAAGGATACTTGGATGGACAATAAAAAGCAGAGCAGATGGGAACCATTAAATGTTAACGACTCTTGGAAACAGAGCGACAAGGAAGATTTGGATGATTTGCCAGAGGATGCTAAAGATCCCTGGGGTGATGATGGTACTTCAGATTTGAAAGAAAGGTGGCACAAATTCGATGGTGCCAGTACGTCGTCCACGCGGATGCGGGATAATGAACAACAAAGAGACTCGTGGGGGAAAAATAATAAAGATGGTTGGCAGAATAAGGGATCGTCATCTTTTACTGCTAAACCACAGTGGCAAAACAATGGTGTTCAAAATGTGGAGTCACGTTGGCTTTCTCAGAACGATATGGAGAAGAAAACGTCATCGGGCGGATGGCAAAGTGGAAACAATGTACGATCTTGGCAACTTCAAAATTCGAATTTTCAATCGCAACGCCCCTTTTCTACAAATCAATTTAAAGGTTTATATTAAAATTGGGTTTCTTTAATTTAATGATAATGTTGATTATGATTAGTGATTTAAGTTTGTTCGAATATCCTTACATTAAAGTCATGTTTTGTTCCGTGGGTCACAAAGGGAAAATCGTATATTTCTAATTCTTTTTGATAATAGCATGAGGCATATTCAAAAGTTACAAAATGAAACATTTATGTAATGAAACTTTAATATTTAAGCTTAATATATAAGATTAATACCATTGATTGTTTTACAATGAGTCGATGTGAATGGAGATTTGTTGGATTCTATGTAATTGCTTCTTTCTGTTGTTGTTGTTATTCGAACTGTTATTCAAGTAACACAAGTATTCAAAATATGGTATATAATTATTCATATTTCTGCAAATCTCCTTTAAGACAATGTAAAAAGTGAGTTTATATTGTACTTTTCAAATAAAATTGCATTTACATAAAAGCATATTTGATTTAATTGTATTTTATATAGATGCGAAATTATTAAAAATTAGTTGCGCATAGTAAGTATATATAATAGAAATTATATGCTATATATTTAACAATCGATGAGAAACTGATTGTAAATTTTCTGGTATATTCTTATTACAAAACAAAAAAATGATTAATATGTATTATATATTATGGTATTATTACATTCTACAGCAGTTTACTTTCAAATTAGTTAGATGTATAAATTCTATATTAAGACATCTCAACTTAAAAAGCTATGCGATTATTTGTAGAATAGTACATAATATTGTACAAAATTAATCAATAAAATATGTGCAAAGTATAATACGGAATATAAGAAGTGTTGATAAGAAATTGTAATCCATCAATAAATATTATATTATAGCAGTATTAATAAATTTTTAAATTTTATAACAATAAAAATATTTTCAATACACATTTGTCCAATTCAATTTACTTAAGTAAACACTTCGTCGTATGCATATTCGCATGCATAAACGAAGTACATCCTGCATAGTATGACACCATCGCACATTAAGTACTTAACATATATCTGTATTTACATCTATATTGTTTATACACGTGTGCTCAATAGTATACAAAGTTTATAATGCATCTGTATCAAAGAAAAACTAGTCGCATGTATATCTAAAATTATTTGCATTGTATTTGAATGAATAGAATTTTCATTTATTTCCCGTTTTTATAAATAATAGTAACAAATGTTTCGTTCGAAGGTATATCGTTTGAAATAATTCATTCGAATGTAATTTAGGTTAGGTTTAACCCCTCTAACATTTTTCAGGTGTCCTCTATTTTACAAACTATTGTAAATAGAAGTTCATATAATAACGGACATACGAACTTGCTTCCATGTAGATTTCTTTCGACGGATGTTTCACGCGGAAATTTAACTGATACCACAAATGAAGCTTCAAACATAACTAAGAAGGAATACTTAGCTGAAGCTTCACCACAGTCTGAGGATTCGAATAAAACGTTAAAGGAATCCGATGATGCAGTTAAAGCATCATCTGAAACTTTAAACAAAGGTGGGACAACATTCAGGGATGCAACCATTCTTACAGAGGTACGGAAGACTATATTTTATATGCGTACACAATTTATGACGTTTCAGTTTGTTCCATTAAATAAAGATTTACGATACAGTAGAACCTCGATTAACCCTCCAGTTCTTGGTGTTGTCCATAATTAATGTTGAGCATAGTTGGGTACATTGTATTCGTTATTTGAATAAAAAGATCTTTTGCTAATTCTACATATCTCTGTATAATGTCAGCCGTTTACCTCACTTTTACATAGCACTTGGAAACAGTTGGTGTTGCTGCGTGTCAAGCTTCGTTGTTATTAATATACCAACAATATATCTATGCGAGGACTTATTCGAGTGGCACACGACTCTGATATGATGGGTCTCATTGTCCCGGAGCTATTGACTCATTCATAAGCTCAACACGTAACTCCCACCTGGACATAACTTCTGCGTTAATTTCAAATGGCTCATATTCAGAGAGATTTCTGTCTTGTTCATCCAGAATCTCAATTATCAATAGCACCTAATTTATTAATAGATTATCAGTCAATTGGGGGATGTGTCATATGATCCAGCATTTGGTATTCAATGCCTAGGAAACATTTACTTTCATTTGTCTGATTCCTAATTAAGCCAGTTAATCGAGGTTCTATGTAGTACATATGACACAGAAAGATAAAATACGTTTTCAAAATAATAGTACCAAATATTAATATTATTAAAAACCATGAATTAGTCTCTATGTTAGTTATTGTATATTTATTCGTGTCTCCTTATATTCATTAACTGTATAATGAAACATTTAGGCAGAGGTTGATCAGTTATTTAAAAAAGTGGAAGTTGAAGTCAGGGGAAATGACCATGCTGTGCTAGAGAGCTATGGAGAATTTGCCGTTATGGCAGCAGAATGCTTAGACATTACAGTTGGCAGAAAGTAAGTAAAACCTTTGATTTTCGTATACATATAAATTAAAGAGTACAGAAACAGAATATTTTAATCAACAGTATCGCTATACGAAAACCTATACACGAGAGATTGACGGTACTTAAATCTGTTCATGTTCATAAGAAACATCGTGTTCAATATGAAAGCAGAACATATTACAGGTATCTTGATTTTTTCCATTTAACTGGTTCAACAGCAGATACATTTCTAGAATATATTCAAAGAAATCTCCCAGAAGGAGTAGCAATGAAGGTTACGAAGGTATAATTTAAATTGTTTATCATTAAGTACATAAAAGATATCAAATAACGTACATTAATTCGTTTCAGATCGAATTGCAGAACTTGCCGGACACAGTTCAATCATCACAGTTGCCCCAAGAATAAAGAAGTAAAACAATTTGTTATATCATCTTTAGTTTAATGAATAGTCAAATAAATTATATATGAATATAAACTTTGTTTTCCTTTGTAAATCGTTGAATAATAATAGGTGGTAAGAAATGAAGTTGGACATTACCTAGCACTTTTTCTAAACCAATTTATATGAAATATTACTTAAAATCATAGTAGTAATAGTAATCAATTTCAATAACTATACTACTTTTAATTAAATGAATTTCTAATTCTGTTTATGGAACATTCAAGTTTTAGTGATTCTTCCTCGATGAATATCGGTAAGAAATGTTACATTTGTTTGAGACTTAAAGTTCTTAGTGGTATATTTTGCACATTTGCATTAAATTATCTTTCTATGCTCGCAGTATTTTTTCGCAGAATACATAATACTCGCAGTATTTTTTTTATTTATCACAACATTTATCGATATCTGAAGAGAAATAATCAGAACCAAAATTTTCCCAATCCCTGAAACGCATGATTAAAAACTATAGGATCTACTTCATAATAAGTTGTAGAATATTAAATTATGCGTATTATTGTTATTTAAATTCGCATGTAATCAGGTGTAAATAGTACTTCTGGGTGAATGGAATTTATGTCTTACATTGGAGCTGAATTATATCCTTTCATTATATTTTTCCGTGTTTTTTGTTTAATTGAACACTAGCTGTACATTTACGTAAAATGAACTCGTATCCTATAATTACAAAAACCATATATAAGCGAAATGAATACATATCCAATAAATAATCAGAAAAGAAGATATAGTTTTAGGTATATTCCACAAGATTTTTGTATCAATAATACGATATTACTGTGTCTTTAGAAAATTATTAATTTCTTTGCCACGTTAATACTTACCTGGATGTTTCGAACGATGATGACCATCACTATTTAGTCCATAACTTAAATGAATTGTTGTAAAAAGAAGTAAAACAACTATTGCACTTGCCATTTGCCAAACAATGTACGGAAGCTGCATCTGGCGAAATTGTTTAATCTTCTGTTTGTAACTATATGCTAAAATTTTAAACGTAATACAATACAAACGTAAAGGGAATCATGCATTAGAAAAATAAAAATGTTATATAAAATACAACCTTTTTAAACTGTAACAAAATGAACAAATTTTTAGATTTCGTGTGTTGTACTGTAAACCAAATGGAAGCCGCTATCCCTTTCTTTTATTCTTATTAACATTATTTAGGGGAAACCGGTTTAAAGGAAGGGTCAGGTTTATACATATGTGTAGTTATAACTATAGTTATTTTGCCGTTTAGTATATACATATATATCTTTGATGGTATTTGTTCATACGATACTTGTATTTATTTACAGAAGCAATCGTTTTTCTCTTGAAAAGTTAATAATTCTCGTATTTCTATGAATCAGGAATGTATTTAATTCTTCGAAAATGTAACGCCGAAATTATATATATATATATATTACTGAATTACAAATACGTTGCATTGGAATACTGTATGTATCGTAAAACGAACAAAATATGTACTAGAAGTAAAATGAATTTATATAAACAAGCATTCTTAACAAATAAAATATACTATTCAATGATATGAAGTACGGTTTGAATTCATTACATAGAATGTATTATGGAAAGAAATAAAACACGAAAAACGAATTTTATGATAGGGTGTAAGATCTAAAACATTACATACATTCATATAGTTTTCTCCTTCGATCTTATATTTTACTTATTTTTCAATAATTACGTTAATTTGTTCAAAGCGCCCATACACGAATATAATCAATTTCAAAGGCGGTTTTTGCACCGTTTTCCCGTCTCCAACTTGATAACCATTGATTTCTTGCCTGCCAAAAATGTAGCATTGCCTGAAATGTACAAAGCTATATAAGTTAATTACACTTAATTAATATTACAGGTATATAATGCTTAAGCATTAATTATATATTAATATATGGTCAACTGATAACTGTAAAATCCTAGGTGTGGATAATGTATATATAATAAGATGGAAATGTTAGGAATTTACTCAGATTTGATTAAAGTCGGAATATTCGGTTACAAGATGATAACGAAGATAATCAATTGTATAATACATTAAAATGGGAATATTAAAGTTTAGAATAAGAGTTTTAATGTACTACTTGTGGAATTAAATAGCGATTACCATCCAAGAAATATTAATAATTAAAGAAATAGCAGAATTTGTAACCTGGACGTTTGCAATTATCTCGACTTGCGGTTGTGCTAGATTTAGCTAAGAGGTGCTCATATTGTAACTAATTTTTGTTACTTTTATTTCGAGCCCTAGCGGATTAAAAAATATGCACTGGGAGTCGAGAGAATTTCAATTTAAGAAATTAGAACCCCCGTCACTATATTTCAGCTCAGTTTTTGAATTACTTAATTAAATATTTTTAATTGAAGGTTGCCTCCATTTTTACTGGGTATTTTTTAATCAGCTCAGTTTGAAAATAATACGGAAGCAAGTATTAACAAAATATATTTTTACCTTTGCACCTACATTCCTCCATGGTTTCGTGCGTCCTGAACTAGTGGTTCCATCAGGAAATACACGGATACTACCTACCCCAATACCAACAGTGATGTAAAACTAATCCAGAAAATAGAAAGAAGAGTAATAAGACAATGGCAAAAGAATAGCAATAATAATGTGATTAAACGCTTGTTCTCTACCTCGAAACTAAAATTATTGCGATATAGAAGTATAACGAGAGACAATAATTATATATTTTTATTTCTCCGCGCTACTTCAATTATAAAAAATACTGTAACATTTGATCAGCGAAGAATTGAAATAAATAGTTTCTGTAATATAAGAATCCATCCATACACTAATATTTCTTACGAAATATAAATTATAGTACAAATTAAAAGTAATGGTAGAAAAAGTAATACGCGAAAAAAGTAAAAGTCGCATTTCATTAAAATTATAGTCCAAAATTTGTTATAATACCAATTTAATATTTTCACGTACCTCTTGATCAAAAGGTGCCATTTTGTTCAAATTGTTCAAACTCATCCATTGGTTTGTTTCTGATGTTAATTTACCAACTTCTTCACCGTCCACCAAAAACTGAAAGCCATCGCTGTTCCAAATTGTTGTATAAACATGAAAAGCTTTTGTCCATCTTGAACCATTTTCTTGTACTTTGGAAACTATATGACTTTCAACGTGTGCTGCTGTACCTGTCCTCAATCCAAAATCTAATCTCCTTGAATCGAAGATGCTCCCGGCAGTTATATTAACTAAATTATCATTCCCACGAGCAAGACCGAGGAGAACGCGTCCACTGGAATATCCCATTCCGTAATTCTCATATTTTGGTTCGAGCCATAATTCTGTTCGAATTTAAAATTATATTTATTCCTCCTTTATTAAATTCGTATAACTAATAAAAGCATGTATGTGTGCGTCGAAATCAAATTTGTAATACGCAAATATTTGAGAAAATCGTGTTTATCGATAATTACATAAATTAAAGCAAACGAATAATGGCAAGTTATCTTATTAATTTATCTTTTAGTCGAATCTTTTTTAACCCAACGTAATTTTAATGTTATGCGCCCGGAACTAAACTCTTCCTTCAATTACTTATGGCACGAATACGTAAAATGTGTCTACCATATTTAGGTATTTGCGTTTTCGTCGATGTACTGCTTCCTTTCGATTTTATTTTATATCTTGAGATAACTAACACAGTTAACTTATTTAGTTACGTGATGAACGGAATTTTATATTTAAATTAACTTTGAATAGAATTCTTAGTTATACGAATGTAGTCTTTCAACATAATCAAGGGAATTAACCACAGTATTCAAATAAAAATATTTTAAAACAGCATTTTAAACTGCATTATTCTGCAAAATAAGAACGCAGCAATACTTGACAGATTAAATTTATTTATTATAAGACTCTATGTTTATTAGATGTCTTTCATACCTCTCGGTTAATACTAAATATGAGGCCTAGAAATTTCGGACCCTTTTTTTATCACCGCGTATACTTAGCCAATTACATTATCGATAATATGATTAACTAATCTTTTAATACATACTGCAATCTTTGTTTGCGTTTTAAATATGTGTAGTGTTGTGTAATTGAATAAATATTCACCTGGATATAACCAATCTCCTTCAGGAAATTTTGCCCTTATCTCAATTTTACCGTACCGAAAGTAGAAACTTTCCTTTGTACTTAATCTGGCGGATATGATGGGCGGTAAAATATTGTAACTCATAGCTTTGCGCGTACATTCCGCTGGGATATTACTTGTGCAACTACAATGAATGCAAATATTTGATATCATCAAGGTAAAATAGAATATAAATATTAAAATGTTAATTATTAAATTTTATTAAATGTTAAATAATTAGTATTGCTTATATGTTAATACGTATAAAAACTGAATATTCTTTAACCAATTCAATTTTAATAAGATGCATTATAGATATGTATAAATAACAAGATTACTAATATTGATTAACGATTATCTCTTCATAGTTATTAATAATATTCGATATTGTTACAAATTCTAGTATTTGATATTCGACAGTCTTTAACTGAATTCAATTTTATTTATGGAAAAAACAAATTTTACCATTATCGAGATTCAGAATGTTATGATGAAGATGTTTTCAATAAATATTTTTGCGATTTCTGATTAAAGATCATGTTTCGTACACTCAACCCCTATACTTTTTGAAATTTATTGCTTGTACAAGTTTCTGTTCTGACATAAGTGATGAATAAATAAATATGGATAAACAGTAAATATGGATGCGAATAACATACATTTAGATTGAGAAAAGCTGAGTGAAAACTATTCAAATTTTTATTATTAGATAGTTAATTGAAAAATATGGTTGTGTAACCTGATTACTAGATTATTCGGCTTAGAAGATAGTTAAATATCGAAGAATGCAATTGTTCTTATGGGTAGTTTCAAAATCAGTTATATCATAATTTATTGCTGCTCTATTTATAGCAACTACTTTTTAATAATTCACAACATTTCTTTAAATTTTCACCAACTCACCCACTAAGCATTAACGTGCCATATGCAGTTACATTTTCACCATAGTAATCTTCTAAAATCATTGGTCTCATACGAAGAATACCATCTGTAATTTTTGCCAGAAGCTGATGATGTTCATTATGGTAAACACAAAATTCATAGTCCTGTATCAAAAAAAACCATAATGAAATTTGCTACCACTGGTAAATAGCGAATATTTTTTAAGTATATTATAATTATGCCTATTTTATATAATTATTCTGCAGGCATGATATGCTAAAATAGACAAGGTCTGAATTTTTGAACTTACAGAGACAATTTTATTTATTGTAATTTGAGTTACAATATACACTAGAGTTCGGTTGAATGTCAACGTCCGGAAATTGAAATAATATACTGATCCAATTAATTGTAAATATCCAGAAAATGTTATTGTAATTAACAATATTTGCATAAACATTCGCCGTATAATTAGAATAGTATGCGGTGTTAGTATTTATAATTCTTCGATATAACTTACAGGGCTCAAGGGCATTTTAATAGTACGCTCCCAAATTGACTCGTTAAAGGAGTCAAAATTATCATCAAATAATAAGGTTCCCTCGGGAATTGGCATTTGCCTATTTTCAATTTCTTGTGTTCCGGCTGCAATCATAAATTATATACTTTTCCAAAATTCATTTAAAACATATTCAACCATTACTTGTATTAGTCTTAATTTAAGATCGAACGCCGATTGTAGTGTTTGCAATGGGTTATATTTAATTCTTTTAGGTGACTCTGGTCCTAAATTTCTTAACTTGTACTGATAATGCAGTACAACCACTATTAACTGGGGCGTGATTATCCGAAAGGACATTTACTATTAATATATTTATAATCGTGGCGGCGAAATTAATCTACCAATATGTGAGAAATATTTTGTTGTAATTGATCTTCCACAGATCTCGGCTTATTTAATCTTTCTGTCTCTCAATTAAATCTTTTAAGCCAGGTCGTATTGCAAGTTTGAATACAATTGAATCGGTACGACTGTAGTAGAATTAAACATTTAAATTTATTTATTTTTCTTGGGGTAAAAGTATTATAAAGACTTCAACAATGTTATAATGTCCTGCCCGGAAATAAATTACAGTTGTCAGACGTTATGTTTATCACTTATCAAGCTTTTCTAATTTCCGAATGTTTCTTAGGTGATTAGGAAGTTTGCAAAGTGTTGTATGCAGATTACAATTACTTCAACAACTTTTTCCAATTTAATGTTTCTAATGACAGAAAACAGTATGCAATCTTTTTTCATACGGGTTTCAATCACTGAAACCGATTTTTAACTCATAGATCAAACAATTTTACTAATTTACTTCTTTTTTATTGCCTCTTCAAAAAGCTAAGTCAATTAACAAATGAATGTTAATACAAAGCAAAAGTGGTACTATCAAAAGGATAGTGCGGTGTTACAAAATATCGAGCACCCGAAATATTTATTTTTTAACAACATAATAATATTTGTTAAATATTTTTAATAGTATATATTACTACATTACTGAACGAGTTTAATATTACATACAACTGACTGTCCAGGTTTGTCTTTCCTTATTACATGACGTCCCATTAATTTGAACGTTAAACCAATAATTTATAACGTCTCCATCTATTAAGTTTATTCGTCGATTTCGAATGGTCCATTTTCCTTCTTTCTTGCCAAATGCCTCCCCTGATATTTCTCCGAATTCGTTGAGCGCAATATTTGTATTTACGTTTCCTTGGAAAGCGAAAAATCCCATCCCTGGTTCATCTATCAGAAAATTCGAAGAATTTAAATAAAAAAACATATTGCATTTGTTATATAAGAAAAGGTCGTACTAAAAATAAAGATTAAGAACATAGAAGAAACAGAGATTGGAACTCTCTTAATTTAAAACATTTTTAAATTAATTATAAACAATATTGTATTCTATTTTTATGAACATGACGAATACTGATAAATGTCTTTGGAATCAAGTAGATTATTTCCAAAGAAATTAATAGGTAATTCGTGTATAATAGTTCAACAAACGTATCATTTGATTAAGATTTTCTTATTTTACTAACATAGATTTTAGATCCCTGCGTAATGCATTTTGTATTAAATTATTGTTGGTTTTAAATTAGGGTGATTTCGTAATTTTTTGGTGCTTGCCGTTGAAATTAATTGGCGGTTATTAAATAAATAACTAAATGCACTGTATATGGTGTCATACGGACAAATTTTGTAACCTGTGCTGTACATAAACGGTAAACAAAATTATAAAATTAGCCTCAATTACATTGCTTTTTTTTTATATTATACATATAATTACAGGGCTACGCATTACTAGAACAATTGAATAGAAAACTAATTCACATTAATTGTTTTATTATAACAAATCTTTCTTGTTCTCCTTTAATTTTTATGATATTCAACAGAACCGTTTATACGTACTATTTTGTTACATAATTAAATAAGTTTTTACACGCACTTATAGGCACATACACTTATATACTTACATAACACAAGAGTTTTAATTGTGTGTATTTTTGCGTGTATTGTGTCAATGCATTTTAAAAGAGCTGTTTTTTATGTAGTAATAAGTAATACTTTTTTGAGAGAGCCAAGTTTTACATTTTTTTATACTTATGATTTCTAAAACCAAAATCGCAAATTTCGCATCACAAAAATTGTTACATTCGGTATATAATGAATCTATAAGTACTAATTATAGGTACACTGTCCTCATCGCTAAAAAGTTTACTTTAAAATCATATTTACTTTAGACCACAAAAAGTTCAAGTTACATTTTTTAATAATACTACGAATTATTTTTCAACTCAAGTTTATAACAGAATTGCAAATCTTTGTTTGCTAATAATTATTAATTGGCATAAACTAATTTATCAAACCAATAATTAATTTTTTTCAACGTTTCACCTTATTCTAAATATAAAATAAATCTTTTCTAATATGCGTATGTGAGCATAGTATACAAATTTTAGTTAAATGTGTTACGTTAATACGCTTCACAAGTTTTTAACGTCATAAGTCGAATTCCAGTGTCTTTGCTCCTTATCATCCGCGTATGAATCACGCATACTTTTCATTCGTAAGGAAACGCTGAGTAAACGTGGTAACCCCGGGGAAATACAAATTGTAGACACAACAGAGACATTAATTATTATATCCTTGATTAAATTTCATACTTCTTTTTTCTACATCAAATTTTCTAACACAATTCACATTAATTCCACTAGACGAAAGTGACCAAACAGTTAAGGGAAACCACGATTGGTATACAATATTTTACAAGAATATAATTTGATTCACAAATTATCAATTGATATTGTTATTTGCTTACCTGGTATTGATATACGAATCCCTTGAGGCTTTAAAATTTTAAATGTCGGCACAGGTAAATCACATGAATCTACTGCTATAAAAAAGTTACCAAGATTTAAAACATATACGAGGAAGAGTGGAGTTAAAAGAGCACTGCAGTGAAACATATTTCACAGAATGGTAATTCAACTATTAAAACGAAAGTTATCAACGTCGATACTAGAGGTCAAGCAGAATTGTAAAAATGAATGGAGGTTTCGAGCAGAGTTGCCGATATTATACTGATCTAAGTGCACAGTTACGACGACGTCCGAGTCTCTTGGACCCCTACCTTGCACATTTCTCTTTCATTCAGGGGGCATCCCAGTTGGATGAGGCATCAGCGAAGAACAACAATAAACTTATCTCTGGTTTTGGGCAATTGTTTTTACATGGAATTATAAATTTCAATATACACGTTCATAAGTACACGATGAGAAATTTTATTTGAAACAATATTCGTCCATGTAATATTTACAAATTTATTGGTGATAAATGTCAATCCTGTAAACACTATTTACTTTCATATCTTGGAGCGAAATTGTGATATAAAGAAGTTAGGTATTTTAAATTATGGGATTGTTATTTCTGTTTTACATTTTTTAATTAATACTTTGAGTAATGGATAATCACAACATGGTTTGAGGGTCAAATAGTATGTTGACATGACATGCTATCAATTAAGTATTTAAAAACATTGCAGTGCTATTGTAAGAAAGAAGAGGAGACAGTAAGAAGAACAATTAAATATCGCAGTACATAATCGACATTTGACAGATCCAACTGCAAGTAAATTCTAGTTTGAACTACTGAATTAATCCGCAAATTTGAAATCTAATTGTTCAATATAATATGCCGGCTATAATTACAATTGCTACAATAATAGTAGACTAACGAATTAGTTGAATAGTATGGTTTTACATACTTTAATATTTATATTTAACTTAATTTACATTTAAAACTAATTTTAGTATAACTTTCTTTTGTTAAATATTTTCCACATAATATCCACAAAATTTATCATCGATGATAAATAAGTTTTCAAAGTTAAAATGCAATATGTTAAACGTGTAATAGAAGTGTTGAAAATTACATTAATGCTTACATTAATGCTTTATAATTCTTATTCCTTAAAACTATATTATCCTATTTGTAACATATATGTTACAAAAATGTTATTAATTCAAAAAGTTACAATAGAAATGGAAGACTGGCCAACAATGATAGACTATTGTCTATGTGAAACTTTTCGTTTACCATATTTGTATTTACATTATAGGCATTTCAATTCTAAAGTGCATAATAATATATGCAGATGCGAATATGTATACATATGTGGGGAATACGGAACAGTGTATGCAAAATCGTGGTTGTGCAGAGCGGTGGAGAAATGTCGGTAGTCAATACTAGCGATAGTTGGACCATCGATAGTTATCGATAGTGATGGAATGTGATATGTATATATTGTACATGCATATATATAAAGTATATCACGGATACAAAGTTGTTTAAATTGCAGATTCATTCGTACGCAAGCTTACACAAAAAGCCAGGCTTTAATGACAAAATACTATCACAATCGTCAGCTATAGAACAAATATCGATCATCAAATTACTGCTACCAACATTTTAAAATTCGCGGCATTATGACTACCTACCCATGTTTTCGATAACTATCGATAGTAAAAATGTATTATCGATAGTTTTCGATAGTAGTAACCATCGATATTTCTCCACGGCATGTTGTTGCGCAGACTATTCGCATTTCGATGTCCTTCTGCCGTTTTGTTTGATCGATATATGATATAGAAAGAAAATTATATCATGCTCTCAACGACAAACATCACACGGAATAGTCTTTCCAGAATTTTAGCATATGACTCTATATCAAGCGTTATAAATAAATGTGCCACACAAGAAATCAATATACAATGTCGCCGTAATATAGGTTATCTAGGGTTGTATCCGCAAAAGTATTCAAATGGAAGCAATATTTTTAAAACGATAAATTACAATGTAACGAGCAAGTTTAGTTCGAATAACAATTCAGGATTTTCGACTAAACTGTGAGTATATTAGTGTTAAAGTTATAACGTAGTTAAATATTTTCCTCTGAATTTTTATTCGTTAAAACAGCAACATAAAACATTAAAAATAATACCTTAAATTATCCAGCACTGTTAATTAGTTTCATTTTTTTATTTATTTGATTCAGTATTTACTTCAATTCGTTTAACCAACGTTCGATGAATTATATAAACAAAAGTTCCTTATTCACAATAATTTTACTTATTTAGTCGTATTTATTTGTTCGATATTTAAACAAATATAAGAACAATAAATGATGAATGAAATAAAGTAAAGTTTTCTTTTCTTTACAGAGATATTACAGCTGATCAATTTGACAAACTTTCTGATGACACTCTGGATTCTTTGACAGAGTATTTCGACGAACTAATAGAGAAAGCGGGACATTTATCAGATGCAGACGTTACATATGGTGTATGTTTCAATTTGTGCACTGTGTATTTTATTCTCCTCAACCTGTTAATCTGTTGCCGTAAATTATGTATCCAAGACTACATGAATGTCCAATGCCAAACAATCATGTCTCTACCCAAATTATATTCCATCGACAGTGAAATTCTGCTTCAGTTTCTGTCACCATGTATATGGAGTATCGAGCAAAAAATAAATAGTATTTCTTGGCCGATAGTTTGCAATTAAATTGTGAGGCAAGGACATTAATCGGTGACAGAATTGGCAAAAATTTGTGGACTAATAGTTCATCTACTCAGAAATCCTTCACATTTCTCATATATTTCCACATTTTTATTAGAAAAGGGTTTTTGAATTAGAATTTGAGGAGGCGATAGCAATATAATAATTTATTGATCTTTATTTTCTGTCCCGAAACAAACACTTCATTGAGTGGTACACAGTTAATTGATTCATTTAATATCACACAATTACATTATACAGATATAAACTTCACAATTTATTTTACAGGATGGAGTATTAACTGTCAAGTTCGGTAATCCATATGGTACTTACGTTATAAATCGTCAAACTCCAAACAAACAGATCTGGCTATCATCTCCTACAACTGGTCCAAAGCGATATGATTTTATCAATGGTAAATGGATTTACAAACATGACGGAAAAACATTACACGAGCTACTAAATAATGAAATACCAGCAATTGTAAGGGATCAAACAAAGTTTGATAAGTGTTGCTTTAGTGGTAAAGAGAAAGAAGCTGTACTGGACAGTCTGTGATGTCATGTTCTGACTGGAGATGTAATTTTAATTAGATCGATTGGATGTAATATAACGGATACGTCAATCGATGTACATAAATTATAATATAAAGTAGATAATACGTTGTAAAATATTTATGTGAGTATAATTTTTCAAGATATTCAAACGATGAAATATTTGCATGGTAGAATGGCACACATTTCAGTAGATTCTTTCACGATTATTCGGCCTTAGATATTTATGTTTAACTTAGAAGACGTGTTGATAAACGAAAATTGTTTATATTACAATGTAACATTGTTATGTAAAATATAAGTACAGTGGTGCCACAGTAGCTGAGATTATCTCGAGGGAGATATACAGGATGATCCACGAAACGTGAACAACTCAGATTATTCTGTTAGTGGCCCGATCGACAGTTTTTTTTATTTGGAATAACATGGTTTATTTAGCGCTCCAATATGATTTTAATAAAATTTGTTGTATAAAAAACTGAAGGTGACTTTGAAAACTTCGAAAAAATAGTTGACAATTTACTATAATCATTTTGTAGCTATCATTAAACCATATTATACCATGATAAAACAAATTTTCGATCAATCCACTAAACAGAATAATTTAAGCTGATCACATAGAATTGTTCATTCTGCATTTTTAGAAAATCTCGGGTTTTGTTTTTTCATTAAGTGCGAGTTACATATCAATACCTGGCACAAAATGTGTTTCCTGAAATCCAGGGACTGATGAAAATCCCATTTGGCTAATGCAGCACTGCTGTATATTACTATAGGCAATTGCCATGTATAATTTATTGTACATATTTCTTATGAAATATTTTGTTATGTAAATAAACGATACGCAAATTTTCTAAATAGTGTTCAATATTATTCTCTGGCACGATTTCGAGATTTAATATCAACACTTATGTTTTGTGCTTATTTTCTTATTTATGTTATGTAATATCTAACATCTAACACCGTCATTATAATTCGAAGATTATTCCCCGAATTGAAAAAAAGCAACGAAGATGGAGATTATGGAAGACGGAAATTTAGTAGACCGCGTTAGAATTTTGTTGCAACGCGACATGCAATATTATCAGGTATTAATACCCTTATTATAATGGTCCCATTTCCGCAGAATTTTATCATTTATTGCAAGAATATTATGTCGGAAGCTTAATTTTATTTTAATTGCTGTACGCTTAATATTGAAAATTAAATAAATTAGAATCAATTATTTTGTAGAATATATTGCTATATTAAATCATTGTTTCAATACATCCTCTACGACTTACAGTGCGGAAAAACGGCAATTTTGGAGTGCAAGAGTCATTCTTTGTGAAATACTTTTGACCTCCGCACGTTTCGGCGGTAATTTTGATATACACATTAAGAATGGGATGTATACTTTACGCTATATAAAATTTGGCTGCGGGCAACTGCAAGATTAAAAGTTATTGTCTCCTTTATGGAATGGTTTCATGCTAAGAACGTTCGCGCTGATGCGACCTACGGTAGGCTCTCGATGATCAGTCCCCGTTTGTTTTTTTCACATGAAAACAATTGACTAGAAGAAAATTGATTGACATATTCCATCCTTGTTTACTTTTTGTCACGTTTGTAATCGTTTAAATAGTCTTTCTCTTACTAATTCTTTTTTATGGATACTAAATTTTTGTGTACTGGATTTCGTACGTCTTTCTCTCTAGGATGTATATCGTGTGCGTTATTGATATACTTATATGTTACATGTGACATATATGTCACTTACTTATATGTGAAAAATGATAACTGTTGTCTTTTATCCCTTGACACGCTTAAGAACAATGGATTTAAGAAATGAAAATGTCGTTTTTAGCTGCTACGGACATCTTGTTATTAGATATACATATTAGATGAACGTATATAAAATTATAGGCCTACTCTGTGTTTTGTTTTTCGACTTTTGCACTCCTAAATTTACGTTTTTCCCCACTGTGCGACGCCCGCTTAGTCTTTTGTATCGCTATATTCGAAAACTTATTCCGAATTAATGCCTTATGCACGCGTAAGTACATATGTTACATGCAGGTAACCCCCTTGTAACACGGTGTCGGTCTAACACAATAATGCAGTTCAAGACGCTGGTCTCCATTACAATTTTTATCGCTGATTTATATGTATTATTTAAACCTTCTTAAAAATCAAGCCTTCCTTTTAACGATACTCCGATGTTCAATGCACACTCCAAAAAGTGAATTGCAAAATTAAAATATTATCTAACGAAAGTAGATTAAGCGTCGCGTAAAATATTCTCCCATTATAAATTAAACAAATAAAATATTTCTGCACGTGTAGCAAATATGAATATATCAATAGCTATTATACAAATGTTGCGTTCATTTGTATTTTCTTTTTTTGCAAAAGCAACTAATGCCTTGCCAGTCCATAATATACTATAACACACTGTAATGATACAGGAAATGCAAACAGTATTGAAGGAACCACTTTGTACTCGCATCAGTGGTGGAAAACTCGATTTTCCAAGGCTTGCTTCATTCGCTGCTATAAAAATTGTAACGTGGTGGGAGGCAGACTTCCAAGCTGCCTTCAAATACGATTCTGGATTAACGCGTTCTGTCGAAAGTGACATTTCTGGAAATGCAGGGAACGAGGAAAGAGTTATCAAAAAAATTCAGCCATCCGAATTTGTATTACTTGTTGTTGACACTGCTGATAATTTATTAGGTAAAATAAAGACATTGGCGCCAGATTGAACCACCTTTTATACACTTTAATAGTATGCAACGAAAATAAAGAAATGCCTTGCACTCGAATCTTACATTTTTCTTTGTTAATTACAGAACATTTACATCTGCTCATTCAAGAATCATTGGATCATGCAGATTTGACAGTATTAACTGCAACTTTAGGCGCAGCCGCGTTAATACGTAACTGCCTATGGTGTTATAATCAAAAAACTAAAAATTGTATTTCCTCGCAGTCGAGGTATTTACATACATACAGGGTGGGCCGGATACAGCGTTGCAAGCTGGTTTCTCAGAAGCCACTGCAGCTATCGACTTGAGTTTTCTTGAATTAAATGGCACAGGGGGATATTATTTGGCGTGCAACAAATTCTTCTGGCTTTCCGACTTTCAATCTTAATCAATCTTCGGAGAGTCTAATGAATATGATAATAATCTATGGAAGTCCCGAATATCTTTGCAAAATAATATAATGTTATTTTGCAGCCAATATAGACATTCTGTTGTTGCTAAAATTAGTATTGAAGTAGATATTACAGTATTACTTTACAAATGTTCCATTATTATTCATTTTATTGACTTTTAATTTATAGTTCATGCTCGGTTTAAATATTGTAGAAAAATAACAATTTAACCTTAATGCACTTTTTTTTTTCGTCCAGCGAAAAGCTAAATAAATCGTACAAATCGTATCATGAAATGGCCGAGGCTGTAGCAGAACGATTATTGGATCTACACTGTCGTTTAATTTCACTGTACATTCTCAACGAAGCTGATTCCCTTTGTTGGAAT
Organism: Nomada fucata; assembly: GCA_948146005.1. Classification (NCBI taxonomy): domain Eukaryota; kingdom Metazoa; phylum Arthropoda; class Insecta; order Hymenoptera; family Apidae; genus Nomada; species Nomada fucata. Next base: position 11,187,143 of record OX411282.1, read on the forward strand.
GATACCAAACCATTTTTTGAGCGAGAGCGTTGCTCTTTCGTAATACAAATGTGGTGGCTATACATGCAAGGTAATAATTATAAACGTAACCATGTTTTATAAATGAAGACGGAAAAGTATCGTATTTTAATCTATGCTACAATATTGTAAACTGTACCACTAAAAGAATGTTAGGATATAAATACGTGATACTTAACAAATCATTTTAAGTCTACATCATCGATTTAAAACTGGTTCCGAGGTTGAAGGTATCATATTTAAATTCATTTTGCAGTCATTTAACTTGCGAATTGACGCAAAACGACATCAATAAAACAATATAATACAATTCTACATCTTTGTTAATTCTTAAGGCAAAGAATTAAATTTTTGTATTGTATTGCTGATCTATTGATAATGAAAAATAAATCGAGTGTAAAAGTGAAACCAATTATAATCGACGTTTGAAAATGGAGTTTCTGTATAGTTTTTTCATTCTTAGAATTATATGCTTGTTTTACATGTTCAGGGACGATGGCCGATTTGTGGAATACTGTTTCTCCAAAAATGGCACAGCGTATTCTTTCCGGAATGTTGAACGAGTCTCTGTCCATTATGGTCACAAGATTCATTTATGTAAGAGTTATTACTGACAGTTGACATTTTCCCTTTCTTCAACTATCGTTTCATTTTTAAGTATTCGCATAATAAAGACTAGCAAATAATAAATCGTGTAAATGTTGATCATTTGGTATTTTCAAAAACTATTTCGCATCGAAATACCACGATTTTGCTCCTAAAGATAGAGACTGAATTTTTGTTCCGTAGATTACATTTAACGTAGCTTTACATATCTATAAATTCTGACAAATTCGCAGATACTTCATATTTTTATTTCAACATTAAATACCAGATAAACTAAATTCCTGCTTTCGTTAGAAGGAAATACTTCGTCAATTCAGTCGTATGGTTAAATTATTAGATTCTTTTCTGAGCAAATTTTTTTCAGCGGAATGAACACCATCAATTTGAAATGCGACTGTAATTCAAACTTTTATAAGTTATGCAAATACATACAATATTTACGCATTTCATACATCTGTCATGGATGTTCTAAATAAATAAATGAACTGTGAATAGGGTCGACCCAGTTTGGCACGATCTCGACAGTTCTGGACAGATGCTTTCAATGTCCTTTGTTGCACGGGATATCTCGCACTAGCTGCGTGTGTTAGCGCCACTGAAATGATTGGAATGAAATTGCACAAACTACCCATGGCCATTAGAGATATACACACAAAGTGTAACGAATTATTAATTTGCTTGGTGATAAGAGGTACACCTCTTCAGGGATTATATCAGGTATAAGTACAGGGTGTTATGTAACCAATGATACAGCCAAAAGGGGGGTGGCTCCACATGGAAAAAAAAATGGCACCAATTACATAGCACTCTTTATAACAAATAAAACTAATTCAAATACAAATAATTTCCATATTTATTGTTCTTTGTTAAAACAATTTTTAAGATCGTTTTTGCGAAAATGAAGGAAATTAGAATTTGTCTTTAAAATAAATCAAACTAGATGTAGTAGTCGAGTTTTTGTAATACGTATATTTTTTCAAATACTTTTATGGGAAATTACATTTTTCTGTTCAATTTTCTTTCTTCGTAGTAAATTACAAAACGATTTGAACTATACATAAAAATTATTACAGATGTTCCGTGGCGGACTTGATAATCTAAGAATTCTGGAACCGCGCAATGGACCAGCCCCATGGTTATTAATATGTGCACCAAATTTATTAGGCTCCGCTAATTCTGATGTTCATATTTCAAATTTGCCTGAAGAACGGGCTGCGATTTTGGAATTGAATGTCCTTCGACACCAACCGCAACCGAATTGGACTCAACTAATGAAGGTAACCGTATTGGATAACGTTTTCAGTCCAAGGATTTTAGCAATTTTCTTAGGATGAGACGGGTGGCGAGTAATTTCATATTGTTTCGTATTCTATTGTTAATAATTGATAATATCTAGTGCGGGGATATTAACTATTAGTTTAAATCTTGTAAAATATGCAATATTTAAGATGAGAGTCTAAGCTTCGAGTGAATGAAAATATACCCCGTGCAATAGGAGAAAATTAATTTTAAATATTTCACTGTACAATCCAGAAAATTCGTATCAGCCGTGCTCGGTGAACATCAAACAGAAGATGGCAACACGGCTTCTAATTTTTTAAATTCCAATTATCACTGTCCTTTGTGGTTATTTTAAATTAAATATGGAGCATACGTGTTGTTAACCCTTCCGCTACGGAGGACGTATACATGTCTTCAGATATTTTGCAAACTTTTACTGAAAATATATATAAACGTTTTCCACAACAGTATATCATTATTTAAATTATTTATATGAATTATACCTAGATAATTAATCAGAGTACAGTAAAATATGAACAGTTGCACAAATATTGGGACCCAAGCCGTACGTTTAAACAAGGTAGGTGTCGAAGAGTGGAGGAGTGAGAGAGGTCCAAAGAATCAAAGCGTGGCCACCCGTGGGGCCGAAACATATCGGTAAGACAATCCTAATGCAACGATAAAACTTTTTTGTTTATTAATTTTGCTAAACGTAACTTTTACCAATGTATTTGCGAGATTTTTCTGATTAGAATGCGACCAAACACGACGCAGTTCGAATTATATTGACTCGTGGATACTGATTAAATATACCTACCACAAAGTACAAAATCGCGTTGCTCTTTTTAAACTAATAATAACAGGATGGTGTAAAATAATAAAATACATTATAATAAATACAATAATGCATCGAAATAAACAGGATACAATTCAAATTATATTTACTTATTAGAATAAGAATAAAAGGATAATACAAAACAGTAACGTGCATTACCATAAATACTATAATACTTTGGAATAAATATAATAATGCATTAAAATGAATAATAATACAGCGTGACCTTAGATTGTGACCCAAACATTGCATTTACCAGCCGAGGTGTCGATTCACGCTCGGCTCGACACCCTGCTCACAGATCTCCGTGACATTCAACCAAGCGGGGTTTCGATTCTGTCACATGCGATTCCAGCCGAGCTTGAATCGACAATGTATGATTAGTCCGCGTATTCATTTTACTTTTTGTTGCCTCGCGAACTTTCATGGCGGTCGCACTCAGCGCCAACTTTTCCACAACCCGGTATCGCTGTTAATAAGGACCTGGCTACTTTTTAACGGTATCAAGAAACAGTCATATCAAAATAGGAAAAACCCGGACCTCAGTATAACATCAAGAAAACTCAGCTCATTATCCCACTCCATTTTCCTAACATCCCTACCGCCTTCCGATTCTCATCCACTAATAGTTTTTCAATACCAAAAACCGAGGTGCTTGGTAAACAGCATAGGCGACAAAAATTAATCGTAAAGGAACACATTTAGAACTTGGACGGAATACATACTTAAAACTCTATTATAAATCTCAGAATAATTATATTGTTGTGTTACGTTAGTTTGCGTGCATTTGTGTACTCTTTAAAGTGTTAGATATGTCGAGAATAAAGAAAATCACTTTATCCATGGACGACCGATGGAAAGCTTTAAATGACTTGAAAACGTTCAGTGCTTCGACCGTTGCAAGAAAATACAACGTGCATCGGTCAACGATTTCGCGGTTAAAAAATAACGCACCAAAAGTTATGGAGTTCGTCGGCAAAGGGAAGATGCAGCAAAAACGACGAAGGATCAGATCATCCCTGTACGACGCATTGGAGAAACGTTTGCTGGGTTGGTTCATCAAAAGAAGAACTCTTGGCCAATTCGTATCGAATGCTGTGCTTATTCAAAGAGCAACGGAATTAAGGGACAGTATGGGGTTGTCGTCGAAGTTTAAAGTTAGCAGGGGCTGGTTACATGGATTTAAAAAAAGACAAAATATACGATTAGCAAGAGTGTATGGGGGAAGTGCAAGTGCTGATGAAGATTCAGCGAAACAGTTCTGCGATAAATTTATAAAAGTATTGGAGAATGACAATATTGACGAAGACAATGTGTACAACATGGACGAGATTAGGCTTTTATGGAAAGCCTTGCCTTCCAAAACATTGGGGCAAACGACAGAAAAGTGCGTAAAGGGATATAAAAGCCACAAAGAACGGATTACGGTAGCGCTATGTGCAAATGCATCTGGGACGCACAAATTGATGCCGTTGGTCATTAATAAATATGCAAATCCCAGATCTCTAAAGCACTGGAAGAATAATCTACCTGTTATCTTTGAATCGGAAAAGAATACGTGGATGACCCAAACACTTTTTGTTGATTGGTATCACAATTATTTTAAGCCTAGTGTACGGGCACACCAATTGAGTAACGGGATCACTGGTAAAGTCCTTCTGTTATTAAATAATTCCGGAGGACATAAAGTGCTACCAGAAGTACAAGATGAAGCGGTATTTCAAATTATGTACCTTCCGCCTAATACGACAAGTTTAATCCAGCCCTTGGACCAAGGCGTAACAGCCAAGCTGAAGGCATTGTATATGCAGAAACTCGTAAGGAAAGCTCTTCTTTATCAAGGCGGACTTCGAGAATTTCAAAGGCATCTAACGTTGAAAGATTGCATAGAAGTACTAAATGATTCCTGGATGAACGTGTCCCCGGAAAATATAATTAACTCGTGGAGGAAGATTATTCCGAAGCAAATAGACACATATTCGACTATGAGGCGAGACTTGAGCAATGTAACGGGGGATACATACACAGACGAGGACATCACACAATTTACATCCAATTGTGAGAGGGACGAAAGAAGATCCCCGGAGGAGGAAGATGAGGATACAGGAGAACGAGAGACTAAAAGAGAGGCGCTGCCATATTTATTTGAACAATTGGAGCATTACGTATCCCAAGAAACGCCTGTCGTTCAAAATATATTTAAGGTCTTCAAAAACCATTTTTTAGGTAATGTTAATATTAATTATAAGGGCAAGTATATCATTTTATACAAATTATAGACATCTTTTTCGTTTTAATAATTAATTTTTTATTTTTTAGGCACCGGTGATTAATGTCCACATCGTATATAATAAAAATTTGAAATGCATAATGCATATTATTATTTACTTTAATGTATTATTATATGTATTACAATTTATTACAGTATTTATTATAATGCACGTTACTGTTTTGCATTAACCTTTTATTCTTACCCTAATAAGTAAATATAATTTAAATTGTATCCTGTTTATTTCGATGTATTATTATATTTATTATAATGTATTTTATTATTTTACACCATCCTGTTATTAATAGTTTAAAAACAGCAACGCGTTTTTGTACTTTGTTACGTATATTTAATCAGTATCCACAAGTCAATATAATTCGAACTGCATCGTGTTTGGTCTCATTTTAATCTGAAAAACAGCGCAAATACATTGGTAAAAGTTACATTTAGAAAGATTAATAAATAAAAAGTTTTATTGTTGCACTGGCATTGTCTCACTGATGCGGTTTGACCCTTCGCTTTGATTCTTTGAACATCTCTTTCTCCTCCACTGTCTCTCATCCTCTTTCTTCGTTCACGCTCGGCTCGAGCTGCTTCTAAGAATAGATTCGACATCCTGCTTGGCTAAACGGACGGCTTGGGTGCCAATCTTTGTGCAACTATTCATGTTTTTCTGTATTCATAAAATCTACACTGTTTTGTGTATCGAGGACATTTTTCTTTTCTATGGCACCGTAGGGAAAGGGTTAACGTTCGTGCATATGAATCAAATTTATAAAAAGCCACTATAATGGCCATTAGTCAGTTATCTGGGTAGTTAGAAATGTGAGTGCGGAAGTTCTGCACAGAGTGGTCTACGCAATTGTAACAAGTTGCAGCAACAACTTTATTCTAGTACCTTTTTATGCAGTATGACGAGAGGATTTGACCCGTACAAAAAATTTACGAATATAATACGAATATGAAACAATACGTAGCCCAACGAGAGCCACTAGCATGTTTTTATTTTCAAATTTCCTTTTAGTTTTCCAAACGTATTCTTCTGGATATACGTATGTAAGACACAGATATTAAAGGAAATCGCTAAATTCGCCTACGGTTATAGGAATATCTATTTCTATGCTAATACAATGGTATGGGTACAATCAGTCCGCTCTAGTCGATCGTTTCTCAAAGTGAAGAAGGCGCGCCCCCGGTCCCACGACGCAGTGCCTTCAAGGGTCTGGTTTACGACCCCCAAATGTTTACTGGCCCCGCTCGCCTATCGGCCTCGTGCCGACATTTTCCAGATGAATATGTGGAGGCGCTCCAAAGCCTCGGGTTTTCTTACACGTATATCTGTTTAAGTACCAGCTATAAAACCTCGATCGTTCCAGCCTGTTACTCGTATGAGTCTTCACATAGACGTTTGATAGCTTATTGCAGCGTTGTATTTTTTACCAAAATCTCTAAAAATAACATTTAATCCAGAAACAAGTAAAATAAAATTTTATATCAGTTTTTTCACGAGCCAAGAAGTTACTTACAAAAACAGAGGTTTCATATAAGAATGGGTTTAGGTTTATGTTCTAAACACGTCGAAATTGCTTACCCTTTGCGAGATAAAAGTAAAATGACAAAGTATTAGTTTGGTTCAGAACAATTCTCAGTCATAAAAGTTCTATTTTTATTCACTCATGAGAAAGTGTCGTTTATAACAGATTTTTATAAATGAGTCTCGAAAGTATTCGACACTAAAATCATTTACTAATTGTCAGTACAAAAAAAGGCGCTAGACCTTTTAATTTGAAAGAGAAAAAAATGGTTTTAACTGCAGAAACTTACGTAGTGCATATTGTGGCATAAGTATAAGAAAACATTGTTAGTTGAATTAATTAGTAAAAGAATTTGATGCTGTATGTAACCTCAAACATATTAATTGTACGAATAGTAATAAACATATAAAGCAATAAACATTTCACCCAAAACTAAATACTCTCTCCCCTTCGTAATTAAGTAAACACAGGCGTGGCCACAAATCGATGCAGCATTATAAAATTTTCCGAGCTAATAATCTATCGATTCACAAATAATTCTGAATTATTTCAATTCCGAAATATTTAACTACACCCACGGTAAAATATTTATTGTCGCAGGTAAAACATTTTCTTTCAAAATTTGTACAGGTGCTCTCCATAAATGATTATGCAGTAGCCAAGATATTAATGAATACACTGGTTCAGGAGTGTGGTAACTTTACATCTATTGATGATTTTGAGAGCGTGGATAAATTAAAATCCAAAGTCAAGAATTGTGGTGGCTTTTTATGCAGTGGTGTATTATGTGATCCAACAATGAAGGCAACGCCAGCGTTAACCCTTTACAGCTTGATGTACATTTTAGCGTGTGTAGCTCAGGATCCTGGTCACGTTATTATGCCGGCCTTGAAGCAAAATCGCCATTGGTCTACCTATCTAGATCGTCAACAGGTATTCATCAACGTTAATGTCTTTAATATCGATTAATAAAAATATTAAAAACTGGAGTTTACAAATTTAATAACGGAATTTCTAAACATATATTTATGCAGGTCTGGAATCAATCAAGACCACCATGGTTGAATGCAATTTTGAATCCCCTTAAGGATATGATGCGACCAATTATTGCAATACTTTTGGACGCGGTAAAAGTGAGTTACTATTTATACCTACCTTTAATTGTATTTTGCGTTTTAAATTGTTTATGCCAATACTGCTAATATACGTCTCGATGAATTGTAATAGTTTTATAATAAGTTCATAAATACTTGTCCAAGTTTTCTTGCAGATCTAAGATTATTCGTTTCAGACTTTAATTATGACCTAATTTTTTATTGGCAATAAACATTCAACTCATTTCTTTAATTAAAAAGTAGAACTTTACACATTCGTGGTTTCGATATAAAAAAAATTAATTCTGTGTGCAGGTACTTTGCAAAATTTTTTTTTATTATGACTATTATAATCTGTGGTTCATATCAAGTTTTATGTTAACAATGTTAAATCGACGCGCACCTTGAAAACTTTCAATTCCAATTAAAATAGTTGCTTTTTATTTCGCGATAATTAGTAATTGAAATAACAAATTATAGGCCGGGGAATGTTTATATACATATAATACATTAATAAATTGCGTCAAATTATTCCTCAATAAAATAAGAAAGGCAAACAGCGCACATTATCTGCTATCTTTCAATAACCGATAATGGAAATTTCAAACAGTTACAAGGCTCAAATAACTGTACTATCAACTGTCGATTAATGAAACCTTTATTTCAATATCAGGACCTTATCAGTTTATTTAACCCTTCCACAGAAATTATAAATGCATAAAAAATACTAAATTTTAAGTAAAAACTATCTAATCTCGCTTATTCACAAGAAATGAGAACATAACGAATATAAAGTATAAAGCATTGTTTGTTTAAAAATTGCAGTTTAGTATCCATATATTTTATTACATTTTCCACGTAACAGTTCTAGGATTCCTGAAATAAAATCCTTAAAAATAAAGAAAGATCTTTCTTGTCTCGGATCGAGTTGACTTTAGATCTCTGTTGGGCGGTTAAAAAAGCTTCGCGTAATGGATAGGAATACTCTGTAACGCATTGAAAATGTTTTTCTTCAATTTCATCCCTTCTCCACGTTATAATTTCTGCCGCCTTTCCTTTTTCAAGATCGCAAAAGAATACACCGATTTTTGAAACGACCTGACAACCAAAATTGCCAAGCCTCCCACGCGTAAGAGACATTAACATAATAATTATTTATAACTTCCAGACAGGGGCCAGTGTGTACCAGGCAATGTCATTGGTAATTGGCTGTTTCACTGAATTATATGTAACATTACCACTTGCAATTTTAAACACTGCCCTCGCGTTGAATGACAATATTCCTGCCCATTGTCATCCAATTGGCGGGAACGTTCTGCTTCACATTTTATGCACATCCCTTTACACCGCTATGATTGATTTTTCGAAAACCTGTAAGAACGAGGTAGAAAAGAATTCGTCGTCTAAGGTAGTGGACCGAGAATTAAACTTCTTTGATCCCAATGATACTGCGGGGACGGTGATCTCCTTGGCTGAAGCTATTTGCAGTATTGATGAAGACAACAAGCACACCTCTCAAATTGACGATTTCTTCCAGTGTGTAAAGAAAAAGTAAGTTTGTTATCTTCTTCTTTTGTAACAGTTTTCACTTTTTTCAGCTTTAAAGTTAATCTTATGTGAATTAAAAATGAATAATGCAATTAATAATTAAGCAATCGTATTATATAACGAAATTATAATAAATAAAATCCTAATATTGACATTAACCCTTTGCACTCCGAATTATGTTTCCAATAATTTCCTAGTATTTTAAAGGTTTTACCTGAAATCGGGTGTGCCTCGACATAGGAGCCCCTGTGAAAAAAACTGATTGTCGAGTCACACTCGACAAAGGAGTGCCAAGGATTAAAAAATCAAATGAATAAACTTGAGAATTAATTTTGTAGTGTGCAGAAATCAAAAGCAAATTCACGACATAATGAACTAAGTAATATGTCATCTATTATTGAAATAGATACCGATAAATTATTATTCACGTCTGCTGGCCGTCGAGCGTTGAAAGTATGTAGCTGTGTTATACATATATATAAACTTTACCTTACCTTCTGAAACTAATATTTTTCGTTTAAAACATGCTTTTTCAATAATGTTGTTCATATTACAGGTAACGCATGAATATGTCATTCGGGCATCCGATTCGATATTGAACAGTTTGCGAGGAAATAATTTAAAATATCTTGCAGATGATATACCGGAAGTTTCACCTCTCGTTAAACCGCTTACTCATATAATGTTCCACATAGAAGACACTACGTTTGATCAGGTAAGTGATGAACTTTACATTTTTTTATAGAATAAATGAATAAGTCAAATTAATAATTTAATTTAGACTTAATTTAAAGGATTCCCAAAATATTATTTATTTTTTAAAACAAATTGATCACCTTAATTTTGTTATTGAATTATGTATGTATATTTAATGCAGTAATCGATATGTGCGTTGCTCACTGTACAAAAGTATTAAGTTATTTATGCCAAAACGCCATCAACTTAGTAAGATATTTTAATTTCGATATTGTCAATTGCTTATTATGCGGCTTTTATTGGACTACAAGGATAATAGAATTTATGTATACATAATAAGAATTTCCAGTGCTACGTAACATTTGGATAAATGATTGTCTGTATGAATTTTGTTGGCTGAAAGAGAATAATCGGGAATAATTTGTCCACAGTTCCTTGTTCAGTATGAAAAAACAAATTGGAGGCAAATTTTTACGATGCCACTTTCTGTTACGATGGACCGAGCACGAAGCTTACTTTTGTTACGTCCAGAATTTAAAAATGTCGGTGAATTGGATCACGAAGATAGAGAAGCAGTGCATTCACTTAAGAAACTCTGTTCTTCTATGAAAATAGCACACTTTAAATAGAAGACTTAAAGCATACTATAGGGTGTGCTAATTCATTGCAAAACTGAAAATTTAAAATTTTCTGCATACTGTAAGTTTTGTGTACATATCATACAACAATTAAGGATTCCTTGTAAATTATTGTTATCTAACGATATGACAAAATTTTCAAGAAGCATACAAAGAGAAAGCATGTTTTATAGAAGTAAATGCAACAGTAATTGTGGGTAATAACGAGCAATTGTTAGTTTGGTAACACCGTGAAAATAATATTCAAATTAGTATCATAAAGTAATATTTAAAATAGTGTTATAAAATAATATTTAAATTTCGTGATTCATACAGAAATGGAGGTTTCTTTTATATTTTGTATTATAAAGATCTATAATACGTAGAAAAATTGTATCATATCTAATCTTTACAGGTGGTAACGTAGAAGTATAAATTCTAAAATCGATAAAGGTATGTACCTATACACGTGATTTTCATTGAACAGTCACGTATGCTACAATAAAACGGAATAATTTAAATATCTTCCGAAATTTATAATTTGCCATTTTATAGACAATTGAAAAGCAGCTTAAATCAACAATATTTACTCGATCATGCGTAATAAAAAGATTCTAAAGTGTATCGTAAAATAAAGTCATTATAATGAATTATTTGATAGTAATTTAGAATGAGAATGCAACTTCAATTTTTATTAATTACGTATTACATTGCTATTTACTTATTAGTTAAATGAAAACATGTAAAACTGTTTAAATAATATATATACGATCGTGTTATTGTTAATTTAATGATAAGTTTCGTGCTTCTCTTTTCTGAATAAAAATAATAATTCACTATCAGTAAAATTAAAGCCCTGCATTGCCCAGTTAATTTGTTCATCGAATAAGTATGTATGCACAATAATAAGTCTGTCACTTTTAATTTCTACGATATTCCTTTTATTTGTCGCCTTCAAATGTAGTCTCTATTTTACATTCTTCCATGCGTTATATTTATTTATTGATTACAGTCGAAGTAATTTATTTGTAAAATATAGAATTTTGATAATGCTACAGTTAGAAAATTAATGGATCCAGGGAAGGCCTTCAATAAAGTACATTTAACGTACACGAAGAACTGTATAGAAAAACAAATTGTTTTCGTTATTTTCATCATCATGTTACTCCTAACGAGAACTAGCACAACAAAAATAATTGACAGTACCATAGTATATAAAATCAATAGGTATACACTTCAGACACTTTTGCAAGTACAACAGAAGAAAATAAGAGAAACGAATGTTTTCCTTCAGTTGTCAAATCTTGAAGAAGCAATGGAACTAATGGGCCTTGAGAGTAGTCCAACCTGAAAAAGTGATCATCGAATGGTATTAATAATTTGTCAAACAATATTCTACAATTTTTCACACTGGAATTATATTAAATGAAGGAAGCATTGTCATACACTCTATTTCATTCACGAGGTATATACATATGTACCTGAAACACTGTATTTTACGACACTATTGACTATTTTACCCCTCAACTATCATATTATAAAGATTCTCCTTACACGAGTTATATCCAGTGTCTTTTACACGAAATTTACACGTATTAATCATTTAACTAAATAATGCACGCGCATTGACAATATATCCTGGTCAAGTAGAGAGAATAGATATTAATGAAATTTAATCGAGTTCACATCATTGTTACAAACTTAACTTTTATTTATTCTATATCCTTATAATACATAGATTATTTAGCGACAAATTCAAACTAATATTTACATTTTTATGTACGCAATCCACGCTCAACGAAATAATCAATTTGTCGAGAGACAAAAATAAGTGGACACACAATAAATTACATGATAAATAAAATACCTAGCAAAGTTAACACTTTTTGTTTCCGACTTTTGCTTGGATTACGGCTTCTACCCGTCTAGGAAAACAGATTATTAAATTTTGAAGCTAATCTTTTTCGATATTTTCAAATTCTCTCTGTTCGTTTCTTATCCAGTGGTACTTTTGTTTCCAACAAACTCTACAGCTTTTCAATCGGATTCAAGTTAGGACTCTGTAGAGGCCATTCAAGCAAATGAATATTCGAATCCTTACAAAATCTCTGACTTTTGTGGGCGGTGTGTTTGGGGTCATTGGCTTGTTGGAATACAAATCCGCTGTCGACATCCACTATAACGTTGTTGCTAGGCATCCACTTATTTTTGTCTTTCGACAATTGGCTGATTACTTCATTAAATGTGGATTACGTACATAAAAATGTAAATATTAGTTTGAATTTGTCGCTAAATAATCTATGCATTATAAGGATCTAAAACAAATAAATTTAGGTTTATAATAATAATGTAAAATCGATTAAATTTCATTGATACATATTCTGGACAGCTGGAGACCTGTCCATTTAGTTTTGTCCACGACTCTATCTGGACTGTAATTTGTATTCCACCGTAAATGAAGAGACAAAGTTTAGAGGATGTTCAAGATAACGTACGATCAGTATTAAAAGTAGACTATTTGTAAGGAATGTAAATAAGATACTGTAAACTATTTGACCATAGCTGGTCTTGATTATTAATGATTGACTAAAATTCAGCCAAAAAAAGGGCGAGGACGTGTAACAGGTTCGTGGGTGATATCCTTGGGGGCATGGATTCCTTCCCTAAGGAGACCTGAGAGGGTGGAATATTGAACTTACTATGTACATATATACTTAGTTAGCTTGACTTAATTGCTTGAACGTCGTAGTTGATGTCAGGGATACGTTTCAACAATTTCAAGCAATTCAAACGTGTTCTTGTTACTTACTCTAAAAAAAATATTTAACCATATTCCCACATCACTGTTAAAAGCTCTTGGTAATTTAAATAATTTCAGTTTTAAAATATTCCTCTCTACTTAACTAAAGTTTCCTATTTGTCGATTTTTCATTATTGCAAAGTGTTTTAAAATATTTGGTGCTCCACACACTTTTTTAATTCATTTGAACGAATTGTTTTAAACATGCTTTAACTAGTTTACGGCTCTGGAATTGGTGTGTGATATGTTATAAATGTGTCATGAGTACGACTATATCTTAAAGAACCAAGCACGCAATATTGCCTCTGCTTTTGCTTACACCATTTCCTGTGACAACAAAATCAAGTACACTTTACCTTGTCCACGACCATCGCGATGCTGGAGATAAAATGGTACGCGTGACACGCGGTGAAAATTTTACAGTGGGTGTGTGGCAACGAATTTAAAGTTTCATGTTAAGAATCATTATAATTTCTCGAGAAAATGAATGGGACAGAATAAGGGGCAGGCGGAGTGGAATAAGGGAGTAAACTTTATGCAAATAGTGTCTGTTGTATGCAAAAAATAGCACAAGCTTACGTAATATTTTCGGAGACATAGTCACATGAAAAATATTTGTCTGTATCGAATTGATAAATAAATTGATTGCTCAATTTCTAGACGAAAATACTTTTATAATAGAAAAGTTCTTCATTTAATTATGGATAATCTGTACTTACGGATAGATGAGGATCTGAGCGTCCAAATCGTAAACGAAGTGAAGGTGATCGTTGAGATTTACGAATCATTAAATGTTCCAATGGGATATCGCCGAATCCTGCATTTTCTAAAGCACTGCGTTGCAATAGAAGTCTGTAAAGCTCGTGAATATTTTCTGCCGGAGATTTTTCTGGTATCTCATCTGTGAATGTTGCACCTTGCCATTGTTAATGAAATGATATAATGTTATTGAAACACGAACAATGAGAAAAATGTGACGGAATTAATAAAAAATAAGCCATAGAGAAGAATAAATAATGTAATTATATTAATTAAGTGTGGAGATCTTATTTTTTAAAATCGACTTTTCCAATGAATCTATTAATAATAACTTTTACAACAGTTCCATTGATGAAAAGATTTATCTTATTCACTCAAAAAATATATAGATTATGAAACACTTTGCTCTGAATTTAACAAAGTTCGTTATGAAATATATGTTTCATTCAACGTACCTCCATAGTCTACATAGTTTTCGGCACCAACGACGAAACCAATGACAACGAAAAGCAAAGTTGATTTTATGTAGAATTTAGCAGACATCTTATCAATGTTTTCTGAAAGTTAAATAAACGTGATTTCAATCTTACACTAGTCTTGATTAAAAGTTATCACATCTTATACATTCCTTTCTATTTTAAAACTTATCCTATAAACTGTTAACAATTACACATATGAGTGCACGCATACGTTAAATGTCAATGCGTGGAACTTTGTCATAACAAACTGAAACTTTGTTAGAACTTGAAACACACTAATGTAACATAATTTCTTCAATTTACAAAATGAGGTAAAGCTTTTAATAAACTATAAAGATTACAAAATAATGTCAAATTATTGTTAAATAGTAATGTCTGTTCGAATGAATGCCTATTGATTAAACAATTAACAATTTTGCCTATTTCCACAGTTGTTGATACAAACCGGTCGATTGTTAAACACCTTGTTTGTCTTGGAATACATTGCTCATGGTTTAATTCATAGTTGAAAAATTGGTCAGAAGTAAAGAATTAATTTGATTAATTCTACGCGAAGAACAGTGAAGCAGAAATTTATTGATCCTGTTTGCAATTGCGCAAATAAACGTTATTTCTGTATTTTTATTGATTTATTTTCTGTAGAAGTTACATGCTTAAATAATGAACAATTCAGTGAGGAATCAATAATTGATTTGCCATTTAGATATATGATTTATTGATAGAACTTGACTATCTTCGTACGTCATACAGACAGATGGTTGAGTTTCAATCCTGTTCACGTTATTCATTATCAGTTGCAAGCACGGGTGTATTACATATAAATACCACTAGATTGACACTGTGTATATGTGCTGTAATACATTATACATATGTGATATCAATGTAGATTCATTCTTTCCGTTTGAGGTAAAAACATATGAATATGGCCATTAACTGAAAGTAACCACAAAGTGGCACATATTTCTCTGAAAAACATAATTATTTACTGATGACTGCTTATCTTTTTTTTAAAGAATTAATAAGCTAACCATATTAAGGGTCATAAGTGTAATATACAACAGTAGTGAAATATAAAATTTAAGTAATAAAGCAACAGTTATAAATTTTAATTGGCATTTGTAATGCTCACAATTGGAGTATATCCACAAAGGCATAATTATACTATTTATAATTGTATAACATTCTATCTATTTATATAACATTTATAAATGTTATTATACAAATAACTTCCCCTTTAAACGAATGTAACATTTTATCTACTGTTAGTAAAACAATTTCACCTTTATTATTTTAATATTTTTCAATGTCGGACACTATTTTATAATATTCGGCTTGCTATATACGATATACGGTAAAACTACGAAAACGGTACTACCTCACCGATTTTGATGATTTTTGAATATATTGTAGAACTGAGTATTCTGAATACCTTTTTCCTATGCATATAACCGCCGGTTCTCTTTATTTTTCGAAAGTTTTGCAAAAAACTGTAGCTACTACTACTTTGAATTTTGTCTATACGTGCACGTTCGTGGCAACGTGTTGGGCTGCCGATTATCCGGCAGACTGCGATGAAACTGTATACCGGGTGAACTCATTAAAATTGTATCTGTATAACTACATAGATATATCATATGAGATTTGGTATTGGCGGGGGAGGGCCCCGGCCCCTGCCCCCCCCCCTGGAAAATTCAAACTCGAACCTATTATATTTAGTGAATAAACAGCCAACAAATTTGGAGTAAAAAATCGTTGGTATTTTTCTATCTGGGCCACATTATTAATGACAAAAAAACACTGCACTTGTAGACTTTGTGTAGTTTTGTCATCTCCTATATTTTTTTTTTTATTCGAATAATCATTGTACGTAGAACTATGAACGTAGTTGCTTCTTATTTTAATAGTGTTCCTTTACATACACATGATATGCGAGTCCATACTCGCTAAATATCTTATTTCAAAATAGCAATAGTATATTATGTCTTAAATTTTCGTACCGGCCATGAAATTTCGTAAAAGAATTTATGGGAAATATACTTGGGTTATTGATTGTTCAACAATATTTTTAGACAGGTGATGCGACGAAGTTACAAAATATATCTTCCTTCCTCTTCGCGATATTTTCATCGTTCTTATTTTCGTGTAGTGTGGATTCCAATAAAATTAGATTCTTTAAATATTTTTGCAGCGTATATACGCATATGCTATACAGCATATGCTAATAGACTTTATTCGTACTATTCTAAACCACCTTTCAATGAAAATGTAGTCGTTTCACTCTATGATCCTAATAAAACAACACTATGTAATCAAAATATGACTGATTAATCAGGAAACACGAATTTTAATAATTAGAATACTCTTGACAAACTTTAGTAAATACATAATCTTCGTTGTAAAATTTTAAACACAATCTTATATCCACGCTAAAATTGAATTAACTTTTTATTTAATTCTGCAGAAGATTTAAAACTCTACAAATAATCCTTTACATTTAGCTGAATTTATTTAAAACTAATATTATTATTATTTAAATTATGATTAAATGAATTCCTTTTAATATAATATTTAATTCACAAGTTCTACAAGTACCTACGTACATATGTACATATACAGCAGACTCTTAAATTATACGTCTGAACGTTATTCAAGTCTGTCATTTGCATGGTCCTGTAGTACACATGAGATGGAAAGAGTTGAGCAATAACTAACGCTTGATAAGTTCGTATACTGTTTCATAATGAATTTTGTAGAATGTAACCGCGCACCTGGAAACTCGACAAAGAAATTCATAAACAGCTTAGAGAAAGGTTAGGGAAAATTAGAGTAATTTTAAGGCAACAAATTATAACAGAAGTTATAACAGAAGTTGGCGAACCGTGTAATTGAAGGTATTATTCATGAATTATTCTAAAACTGATAAGGTAAAGATAAGTTAAATAGAGAAGGAAGTTATTAGGAATTATTAGTAACTGTATGTCCGCTGAGATGTTCATCTTCTCTTAAATTGCAAGGACATACATCTCTTTAATTAGTAATTTAACTTTAATAATAACCACCGCCCATACTTCTGCATTAATGAGATACTAAATAGAGAAAGAATTTAATATTAATTTTGACAATTCAATGTCCACTGACAAGCTCCCCTTTTTTTTTAAATTGATAAAACATACTTTTAATCAATCAGTAATTTAAATTTAATAATACTCGCCCTACAATCTCAAATAAATAAGATGATAAATAAAGGAGGTACTTGTTAGCCATTATCTATAGTTGAATATCTACTGACAAATTCTTATTTTTTGAAATGATAAGTACATACTCCTTTTTAATCAATAATTTAATCTCTTTAATATTGTCCCCACACAGAGATATGAAATGGAGAATGAATTTATTATTAATTATCAATAGTTGAATATGTATCGATAGGTTCTTCTTTTTTGAAATTGTTAGCACGCACTATTCTCCAGTTAATAATTTAATCTCATTAATATTCTGCTTATACAGAGATATCAAACGGAGGAAGACCTTATTATTAATTATTATCAATAGTTGAATACCTACTGAGAAATTCTTGATTAATGCTTCCCCTTTACATTCAAACATATAACACAAACGAAGTGAAATTGAATTGAACTCGCGGAAGACTGTATCTCAATTAGATTATTGTGCTTTCTCGGCCATAATCATGATAGCTGGTACTTTCAATTAAAACTTCGAATTTTATCAGTGGAGCACAAGGGACAATAAATTACAATCTATTTGAATGTAATGTTGGAATAGATTATTATGGTAAGAGTAGAACAATGCACCGTATCACAAAGGGACTTACGTATTTTCATAAGTAGGGGTTGAAAATTAAGGAGGCCACAAATAAAACCCAGTACAGAAAATTCACCTATAGCGATACATCAATGGAAGAGAACAGGTAAGAATTGTTCTCGTTGTAGTAGTACATACTCTTCTGTTTGGAACGGATATTTTGATCGTTGAAATAAAATATAAGGATTGTAACATGGAAATGAGTGTACAGTTTGTATGCGACGCTTTTCGCGAAGTTTTATATAAAAGTATGAAACGCTTTCAGTTTAGTTACTTAAACAATTTTCGTACGTATGGATTTATGTGAAATAGAAAGAAAAAAGAACGTAGAGTAAAATAACATATAAATACGTATGTACTAATATAGAATTGCAATAGTGTTTTATATTGACTTCGTTTACTTTTTAAATAAACTGTTCAGTATCATAAATATATTATATACTTTTATTTATTATATTAATTTGTAAGACGGATGAATAAACTTTTCTAGCTTAACGGTTCTAAATGAAAATGATTACAATTTCTAAAATGGTTGTACCAACAGGGAAAACCTAACAATACAAAAGTAATTTTTCAATATAAAATGTTACAAAATCTAAATTGCGGGTATAATAATACTGGTATTCAAAATATAATACTCTGTTGTCTTTGATTCAAGCTCTATCTAGCATTTTATTCATTTTTCAAAATACGTTGAAATATTTCAAGTTCCACACGTCCTCAAAGCCATACGTGTTTTGTAGGGGTTTAGAAGCAGCCTAATTTATTTACCCTAACTGCTTTCCAAATGGTTTTACTAGATTATAATGACCTGTATGTATCACCTACGAACGAGTTATTGGTTTAGTTTTTAAATGTAAATGAGACATTTCATTGTAGTACTAATATTAATACGTTTATTACAGGATAATATTTTATGTTTTATTTGCAGTCTCGTGAACGATTTATGTATAATTCATAGAAATGATGTTGATTTTTTAACATGTAAATTACATATATCACTTAAAACCGCTTAATAACTTCATTAATCCCATAAGTTGAATTCTTCAAAATATATCTACACTTATATCCTTTAAAAAGTAAAACACCAAACACTTAAAGTACATGATAATTAATTACTCTCACGTACAATTATTAAACGACTACTTTCTCAATTTCACAGATCACATTTCAAGAAACGGTAAACAAAGAGTACTCTTTCCTATTCTACTTCAAATTCATATTTTCACAATAAAAGATAGTCCGATTATGTGAATTGTCCTTAAATTAGAAAACAGGATCGTGCAGATAAAAGTGAGAAAGCCAATAAACTCACCGGATAGTGCAGGTAGAAATGGATTTCTAAAGAGCCACAGAGTTCACTTGTTGAATAAAAAATGATTCTGATAATCGAGAGAATCGCGCGATACGACACTGGTGATGAGAAGTGAAAGGGTATCGAGAGTGTCGTCGTATATATACGCGATGGGGTGGTTTTTAAGGGGTAGGAGAGCGTTGGCGCAAGCACAGGTGGCCGCTCGTAAACGACCGCGCGGTCTTCCTGAGCGCAAGCGTTTACACGTCGCGTCACGTTCTTCTCTTTTATATTTCTACACCTTTCGCCATTGACACCGAGTACTTTTTCTACACTTTCTTGCTGTGGACACGAGTACCTTTTCTGCACTTCCTTCTATGGACATGTCTACCTTTTCTGCACTTCTTTCTATGGATACAAGTACCGTGTCTACTATTTCTGTTATGGACACGAGTACCTTTCCTACACTTTTCTTACTGTAGGCACGAGTACCTTTTCTGTACTTCCTTCTATGGACATGTGTACCCTTTCTGCACTTCTTTTTATGGACACAAGTATCGTTTCTATACTTTTTTCTATATGTCAAGAGTACCTTCTCGACATTATACTACCATGAACGCGAGTACCTTTTCTGTGGAAACGAATATCTTTTCCACGTCTTCTTCTATGGAGGCGAATATATTTCCCTACAGTTTCCTCTATACGGGCCTGAGTGCCTTTTCTACGCCTTCTTCCATGGACACCACTACCTTTCCTACACTTTCTTCTATAAATACAAGTACCTAACTTTTCTACACCTCCTTCCATGGACACGACTACCGTTTCTACACTCTCTTGTATAAATACAAGTACGTAACTTTTCTACACCTCCTTGCGGGAACACGAGTACCTTTTCTACGTCTTCGTGTATGGGCATGAGTACTATATCTGCACTTTCTTTCACAGACATGGGTACCGTTCTTGCGCCTTCTTCGAATGTCGCGAGTACCTTTTCTACATCTTCCTCTATGGATACAAATATCTTCAACATGCCTTTCTATGGACACGTGTACCTTTCCTATATCTTGTTTCTATAGAAACGAGTACTTTTCCTACATTCTTCCGTACGGTCAACAACATATTCTGCAGTCTCTTCTATTGGCACAAGTACCTCTAGTACAGCTTCTTCTATTGCCAGGAGTACCTTTTCTACAACTTCTTCTATAAACTTTTGCCACAGACACGAGTACTTTGACTTTCTCAGCCGAACGGTCTTGTAGCCTGATTCTTCACTAGTTTTCTATGATCGATTTACGGACACTATCCGATTGCTCCCTATCAAAATGAATGAGAACTCTCTGAGTAATACGAGTTTTAAATTCAATGCTTATGTCCGCAGGTTCAGCCAAGGGTAACTCACTTAAGACTTGCGTTATCGATCAAAATTTCTCGTATCATCACCAACTTCAGATTCTACTTACGCAATTGTAAAGCAAAGTTCACAGTTATAAAAAATTCTGGAATTTATTTAAGAGAATTAAAAATTGTTACGCACTCGTTATTCATGTTATTTTGGGAGCTGCTAAGAGAGGATTCCGCTACTTTTCGAGGGGTTGCATAAATGTAAATTGTAATTTAAATGCACATATACAAGATGAATTGAAATTCTTGAAAACTGTTTATTGTATACAGATATATAAAACTATGACATACTTGCAAGAAATAATGTTAAAGTAGAATCACTTTTTAAGGGCAAGATAAATCAAAGTTTTGTTTATTATTGAAGGAAATAAATTATTATTCGTGGATTTAAATAACGATATAGTTATTAGGACGTTGATTTCGAATACAGAAAAAGCATACATGTTCAATTGTTTAGTTTTGTTATTTATACTGCTTTCATATTACATTTATAGCCTACTTGCTTCCACTTATTAACTAACTCCCAGCATGATTAAATCTTCTCCACGTTTCAATACAAAAATATGCAGTTATCCAAAATACTTTAGAACATCTTATATACGTATTTATTTATTTATTTATACTGTTACTATATACGCAGATAAATATAGGCATACTTTGAAAGGCCTTTAATGAAAAATAAATGCTTCATTTTCATTAAATACCTTACTCCAGACAAACAGCAATTAAGTACACAAAATGGTACACCATATTTTTATAAAATCATGGTCTCTTCGCCGATTTCGATTACATTGAAATATGTACGTTGTCCAGGTTCTGCAAAACTTTTCCTTACACGCGTTACTGCCGTTTGGACTTAGTGTTCTAGATAGTCCGAAATATATATTTCATCCTTTTTACCATACTGTGACTTAGGTTTGGGTTTGATTTTATCTCTGCATGTACTTACGTGTTCTTGGTACTTTGTCTGCCTGCTGAGATGATAATAATTTTGGGCAATAATTAATACTGTCTCGGTAAACAAGAGCTTCTGTTACTGAAACTTGTTTTAATTTTTGTCAAAATGTACGAGTTGGTTGTGGCGTCGCAGGTGAGGTCTACTAACAGATAAAGAAATTTCAGGAAACGAACTGTAATGCGGTTTCGAACACACGGCAACTCGATATCTTTTCATGTTCCGTTTCCTCCTGTACACCATCGATCTCGCTTTCCGGTAGAACGCGCTCGCATTGTTTGACGCATTCAGTGCTCGATTCTAATCAGTCATATAAAGTATTGATGTGCAATTAAAATGCTCCCAGTGCTTCGGCTCCTATTGTAGATATAGCTGAGCTAACGTCAACTGAATAATACACGAAATATATGTTTAATCGTTCTTGTACATTTAAACTACCTGAATCTAATCAAAACTTAGCTCACTGCAAGATAGCAAGTATCGAA
The DNA here is from genome assembly GCA_948146005.1 of Nomada fucata. Lineage (NCBI taxonomy): Eukaryota > Metazoa > Arthropoda > Insecta > Hymenoptera > Apidae > Nomada > Nomada fucata. Next base: position 11,209,637 of record OX411282.1, read on the forward strand.
TATAACTTTACGTATAACGCGAAAACTACATGTATGTGTTTACAGCTACTCATAAAATGAGGCGTACCGTAATAAGAAATGAACATTTTCATTAGCATAGAAATAATCTAATTGACACGATGAAAAAAAATGGTTACTATCATTGTTAATGGTATAGTTACCGTACAATTTCTCTAATCCACTTTTTCATTGTCGCAATTTTATAGTTTGTATGTTACAAAATATATTTTTCTTTTACGGTAGGCTCGATTTTGGGAGCTGTATAAACTACATATACATATAGTATACAAACAAGTTGTTCAAAGTGATGACCTAGACGGGGTATTTTAAGACCATCGAAATCGGTGGGGAGATGAAACTTCTAAAGAATTATCTCTGTAATTAATATGTATTTCGTATTTTGAAATAACTGCCAATTTCTTGTGGAAAAACTTTGAACAACATTAATTAGCGTTGCGTCACAATAATAGAAAACCTTTGTTACACAGGTTCAGACGAGTTTAAGAACAATATTGTTCTCGAACTTCTTCTCTGTTGTTTTAATTGGGTTAAAATTGTAGCATCCTCTTTATGATTCGTTTGAAAATCACAGGATACTATCATAAATAATGATATACACAGTGCATTCAAATTTGTAGTGGAAGCAAAGTATATGTTACATTCTACCATTGTTGCGTGACAATATCATTCATTCACCCTAAAAGACCCGGCGTTCTAGTGTTGAATAAAGTTTCTAATTTGTGTATTATCTTATCTTACATCTTAGCACGTGGAAACTATACTTAAAACTAAAACCAAACGACTACCTTAGTATTATTACGTATTTGAGAAACTTTAATATATATTTATTATCTTCTGAATAATTAGCAAAACGTAAAATCTTTCCAATATAGAATATAAGCCGCAATTAAATTAGAAATTCAAATTTAGAATTCGTACTATACACACATTAGAACGTAACTAGAATTAGAACCATGTACTTAGTACTTCCTGAAAAATTAACAAGAATTAAATGCTTTATCATGTACATAGAATATAACTCAAATTTGAACGTCCATGTTTTGTGCATTCACTTTCTTAGGTGAGTCATATTCTTACAAATTTCAGGCTTGTCAACTCAACCTTTATTTGATGAATAAGAGGTAAATCTGAAACGCTGTTCTCGACAGGGGTTCAATCACACGCAATGAGTGACCTTAGAAAAGGCTACTTGATTAGCCGTGATTAGAGTACAAATGTATGTTATGAGGTGGAGAACGAAATGTTTCTGCTTTTTCTGTCTGTGTAATCACTGAAATTGTCAACCCGCGTTGCGTTTCGCAAAGAAAGTTGAATAGATACGAGGACCACGATGTTTCGATAGTTTTGAAAGTTGACTGAAATGTTTTTTAAGGTATGATAGATTGCTAACGTTCCACTTCTTTTTTTTTAACATATTTTTATCCTGATATTTGCATTATTCGTTGCATTGCTTTCTAATTAAATGCCAGAAAACAATGCACTTGCAGAAGGTTAGTAACTATTAATAAATTAATATTAATTATATGTATAGCATGAACATCAAAAACAACAAACATGTGAAATTTTAAACATATTTTATTGCAGTACAATTTTTGATTCTATTAGAGTTTTAAATATAAAACAAATTATGTATACGTTTTAATTTTAATTTCTGCTGGTTTAATATTATTCAATACATATTTCGCTACTGTTTAAGATAATAAATAAATAAATATTTACAAGCAACTGGAATATTTTCTTTTGTATAATTACCATTATAATGAAAGGCACTTATTGATATAATCATCTCAGATTACACCCCCGTTAGATTAGGTGGCATGCAAATGCTCAGAAATAAATCATAAATTTTACATTGATCGAAGTAAGTAGGCGGGAAGAGGAATAAATAATTGAACATCATACGTAGTAAACTCAAGTGCGTATGAAATTACATTATGACGTTAATGTTAATGTCTACTTGAGCATCTTGGCTTTTAATGTCTGAATAAACATATTTGCCTACAGCGATAGTTAACTTAATTGATCGGATGTGATCCCGTAACAATAGACTTTAATGTCGAAGAAAAGTAAATATAATTTTTCCAATACATGTCTATGTGTGCATACAATGAGTAACTGAACGATTCGTGGTTAATGTTTCAGTACCTACAAAATGCACATAATATATCTGCTCGATTGCAACGTTTTTACGAACATTAGTAAAATTATTCGTTCCAATAATATGTTCAAATTTTTTAGGAATTAGAGCAAGATTTAAAACATATATATTGTATAATAATTGCTTGGTAAGTTGTGGGTGCAGATGTTGCTAAAAAAAATTAATATCCACCACGAGAAATCATTTTGAAGACGTTATTATTAACAAACAATTGCGTTGAAACACTTTTCTTACGTTTTGCACTTACATACATTTTTATAATATTTGCTGTACATGTTTTGAAATGTGTCTTCAAGTTTACATACGGTTGCTTAATAAACATCTTGCAATACGCGTATAATTAATCCCAATAAATCATAGATTTTTGTATTACATAATTTATATACAATGAATATTTGACTGGTGTGCTACTTGAATCCTTTTATTACTCACTATGGATGTGTGCATATTTTAACGCTATAGTGTTTAACATAAGTTCTAACATCAATCCTACTCCCACATGTTCTAAGTGTTTGGAATTAAGTTCAAACTATACTCCAGTCGCTATGTTCGCAAAATTTATAGTGAGTAAACTACAATAAACTTCATTGCCCAAAGCATACAATACAACATACATAAAGAGGAAATGTCCACACCAGCAGGAGACACGTTACATTCACCCCTTTTCTACAAACGGTGTTTCCGAAAGCAAAGCTCCATAAATAAAAATATTATTTGTTTTAAGTTTATGCAGTCTTTTAGTTAGTTGCTAAAATTCTGTATGCGCTTGGGTTAACACGGTGACCAACGTGTCCTTGGCCACGATATTAAAATTATTTCTATCGTTGATCATTCGGCAACGTAATGTTTTCAACGAAGTTAGATTGCTTTCAAGTGGAGCACGAATTCCCATGGCTAAATTTTATTTTTCTATAGAAAACACCGTGCCGTATGTATTCTTTTCTACATTGTTAAAATAAATGGAAAAGAAGTATGTAAAATAGCGTAATATCTCAAAGCAATAGTATAATATTATCCCTTGAAATAATTAATTACAAATATGTAATTAAACTACATGTCCAGCTGCATTGCATTTTCCGCGGCACAAATCCTGCCCGCTTTAATCAATTACATATTAGGTGGTGCTCAAATTAATCTGTATGATGTTTTATATTATATTTCTACACATATATCGTTTGATATTGCATTTGCGTTTCAATGTTTTTTTATATATATTGTGCATCGACGATCAATTCGTATGTACGTATGTACGATAATCAGGATTATCCATTACACTATGTACTAAAGAATTTTTCTTATATACTATTTTATACCTGAGAATATATACCTATATTCTCATAAGAATATAGGTGGTCAAATATACGATATTATTTCAAAGGTACAATACGCTTAATTGTTGTACAGAGAAAGGAATATTTCTAAAGCTTCAGCTACGGCAATCCGTTCCCCATTTCAAGCACTTGGTTTTCAAAATATAAAAAATAGTTTAAATACCGCAACCATCGATACTTGAATCATTTTGAATGCACAAAATCTAATATATGAAAATTAAAGGATATTATGGTTGCGCGAATTAGGTCTTTGTAGCTTGCAATTCCTTTGTACAATCGATAACATTGAGCAGACAGGGACAAAAGATGCTTTTCTGACACGGCAGCGCGTATATGTTCCTCGATACCGCGACCCCGCGTTTTATCGGACTTCGCAAAACTTTGTATGTACCTGCAACCTGTAACACCTATTTAATCAACGACTGATAAGAGACACTGCAGGGGATGTAACACGTCATGACGAAACGTAAATATTTCATGAATAAAAATAAGATTTATACGGAAGTTTCGATAAATGAAATCGTATCTAATCTACGAAATCGGTTTGGAAATATGGTTGCATTATACCAATCTTATAATATATTATATTAATTAAACTAGTAAATTGAAAAAGGTGGATAGAAATGTACATCTTGAAAACAACATAGTTGTAGCAAAGTATTGGTTAAATTTCTCACACATCAGTCCTACAGTTATTCATTTTTTATCCTCGAATATAATCATTTGAATGGTAATAAGAATGAAATAAGGAAGAGAGTATTCTTGTCTCTGTTTCGGATCAATTTGACCCGAATTTTTGTTTGTCAGTAAACAGTGATGAAAAATTGAAATATGTAATATACACTTGTATGACGCACGCGATTCAAAGATAGACGATTTGAATATTTATTAAAACTAATATCGCATTTACCAAATATAGTGAAAGTTATTCACAAGCATAGAGTTTTACAAACAAGGAAGAAAAGTAATAATAAATAAATAAGATCGTACTTGCTATTAGATAAATTTAAAAAGATCGAGTAAAGAGAAGAAAATTTGGATTCTGAATTTTGAATGAATCGTTGGGTGTCCAGAATAATTAATTTTTTATCTTACCAATCAAGTCTTTAAGTAAAACTCAAATTTTACTTCGGAATTGTTTGCTTTCTACTATCAACAAATTGTTTAATTCAGCGGAAATTATACTCAATTTTTCCCTTGAAGATATTATACTTTTCCAATAAATGATTAGGTTTCATCATTTAATCATAATTCCGTGACAAGCATTAGAAATTTATCAAGCATATCCTAGATATTCTATATAAATACTTGACAATTTAACATCTCTCGACACGACTTCTATTAGAACATGGTAGTGTTTGCTTAGGATATTTCACATCTGTTTTAAGAATTTCAAAATCGTTATGAATCCTTATCGGCTAGATATTCTTCATAAAAATCATGGACAATTATCACGAGAACAGACTTTATCTGAGATTAGTATACTTTCGAATTGAATCATTCTCATGATAATTAGTAATGAAAATGTGATTGAAGACCATTGCACGTAAATAATATTTATGTATAGATTAGAAATAGCAGTAAATGGCACAGGCTTTACGTATTTATGCACTTTATGCTACCATTATTTAAAGATATATGTAATTCGAAAACTGGTCTATGCAGTCGACCGCGTAAGTGTTCGTCCGCCTACCGCACCCATTGTCAGTGTATGCGCAGGTAAAAGTAGGAAAATATGCAGATAAAAGTTGAAAAACAGTTACAAAAATAAAGATTTATTTGTACGAAATAAAATAACATTTTGCGAGATTCATAATTGTTGTACACAATGACAAATAAAACTAAGTATTATAATGTGGTTGGCAATTTGAACTCAAAAGTCTTCGTTCACTTACAAACTAATGAAATTATTCTTGTACAAAACTACCATTAGTACTCTTAATACTTACTATGGTATCCAGTTTTAACCCTTTCAGTACTGTCAGAATGTCAGATAAATGCTAAGAAAGAAGCTGGCTATTGCAATCGACAAATTGCCAGAGAACTCGCAATTAACAATTATGTAAATAATCCAGAAGCTTACGGTAGTACAGGACGGTAGTAAAAAATCAAGTAATCGCCCATCAAAGTTCACTCGGCCAACCAAACGCCAGATAGTAAATACAGCATCAAATTCAGCAATACCAAGCAATCGAATGAAACGAGAGTTCAACTTAAACGTTTCAGGTCGGACTGTTAGAAGAGTTGTCAAATAATTAAGCATTTAAAAATGAGAAAAGTACCACGTTCAACGAAAATGTTTATCATGTCTTTATTTATCGTATATTTTCAAATAATTCGGCAAAAGGAATGACCAATAGTTCTAACTACGACAATGAATGTGCCAAGGAAGGAGTGAACTTATCATTTTGGCCAGCAGTCCTGTGGATTTACAGGCCCAATAAAACATACATATATGAAATTTAAATGAAACTATCAGCATCCATCTTAAAATGTGAATCACAAGTTTTAATTAAAATTTGGGATAAGCTGTGGTCCGAAAGAATATTTGACGGGGTGAAATTCACCCTCGAAGTTTGAGCTGATAAATCTATAATGCTTCGTGCAATATTTTTTGAAAATGACAAAATACTAATATATTTATTCGCGAAAAAGTATTACTGCTTTTGTATATAAAATTATTAGATGCCATGCTAATTACAAACAAAATGGTATATTGTCATTTTAAACCACCTTTAACTATTCAGTACGAAAGATATAGAGCTGCAGTCAGAATAGAACACTTTATTCGTCGTTACAGTTGTGGAATGTCGTATTGATAATAAAATAATTGAATGTATCACCAACAAGTCTCGAAATCCGGCACTTGATTTTCCACGTGGCCTGGAGACGCGTAAATTATACGTATGCAGTTTGTGAAGCCTGCTCCTTGACGCCATCCGCTGACAATTACGATCGGATCGCCAACATTAATAAGTTTCCTCCTTCGAAGAGAATCGATACCACTTTGTATTCGAGTTTGCATATCTTGTGCCCAATCAGCCAAAGGCTTAACTATATCAAAAAATACATCATAATATGTTATAGCAGTAATTATTAGACATTTTGGATATTATATACACGATATTTCACAATATATTTTTATTAAACTTGTTTATATTCTTTACGTTACTAAAAAATTAATATCTAGCATGGAAAATAATGTTCACTGCGTTGTTATTGTGAAACGTGGGCCACGAAATTTTAACAGGCAGTATAATTAATTATATTTACTAATATAATTAATAACAGTTACTTCTATAATGAACAGGATGGAGACCATAATATAGTTGTAACCATCTTGCAACTGCTCCATAACGAGTGATCGCAAGAATGGGGCATCTTGGTCGATACATTGATAACAAAGCAGCGCTGCGTCCGGTTGTTGTTGTAACAATAATTGCAGCCGCATTTGCTTTTAAGGATGTCTCGACAGCGCCAACGATTATTGAGTGCAAAGGATCCAAAGGTATTGACACCTGGATTTGCAAATCAAAAAGTAAGCGTAAACATAGTCCAAGTTGAGAAGTATACAGTACTACAGTGAACCCTCGAAATTCGAACGAAAACTCGAAGTTCGAACATAGAGAGCATAAAGTTTAATTATTGTTTTGTTGTTTATATTGTTTTCGTGTATTTTGCAAGACTAGTACTGCCCTGGGTAGTGAAAACGAATACGATGATTCCCAGCTTTAGTATTATAATTAAGATTCCTCGCCCTGAATAGCTCCAATATGAATCATAATGTAATGGAACATTTTAAAATAGTATTAAAACATTTTCCTCAAAAACATTAAGTGACAATAGTAATGAACTTGCTTTCTTTACTAGTTGCCCATATGGTCTTTCGAAATGGACACTAAAAATGTTTTATATTCAGTAAAATTTTGAATGCCTGAAGCGGATTTATTCAATTTATATTATTTCAAATGGGAGAACTTAATTCGAAGTATGAACAACTCGAAGATCGAACCGCCCAACTTCGAGTTCGAGCAGGCTACATAAATTCTTATCATTAAACTGAATAAAAGGGAAAATAGGTTAATGCACAGTAACTTAATATAAAATATTTATGACAGATGAATATCTAATATTTTTCATGCTTGTGGAACTTAATACCGATTAAGTAACTAAAGTAAATAGCGTGATAGTATTCTTCATTACAGTAGAAGAAAAAACAATTCATTAAGATATTTTTGGAAAATTTAACTGTTAAATGCATAGTGTCGCTATTTCGCAACATATCTACCGAAAATTAATTATAAATGATCATTTTATTAAGAAATTTTTTCCAGTTCTTTTGAAAGAACAAAGAATACAAGAATTACTGCACCGTCTTGCTCTTTGCGACGCATATTAGAATAAAACTCTTAAAACCGTTTCTTTAAATAAAAAAAAGAAATAGAAATCTGCGATGGATTTGCAAAACTAATTACCCTTAGTTTTTGACAAATAAATGAGCAATATCAAAATATTTGATCGTTTTTGGAAAAAATCATGCATTCAAGGATCAAGGTACAAAAATTTCTTGTGCAATTTTCTATAAGCCATATCAATGAAGTTTAAATTTTGTATCGCCATTTTGAATACCATATAACTCAATTCGTTGAAAATTTCCTTCTGCCAACGAGCACTTTCAGCTTCTCTGCACACCATATCGACAGCTCTTAATAATGTAATAGTTTCCTTGTGATTCATGGAGCCAGTTTTCAGGAAAATTGTATCTATCCCATTCAAGACAGCATTTGCGATTAAATTTATATCGAGTTTTTGTTCTCCATTATTGCGTACCTGAAATCCCAATATGGCTGGCTTTCCCAGCTAAAATCAAATTAAATGATCAATTTCTATATTAGCAAAATTTCTATACGTATTTTTATGTTTAAAAATACGCTTAATTGCTACAATCTGCGAACAGTTTTATTATTTCTCCATTTTCACATTATAAAAGTAAAGTTTGGAGCGGTTTCTGTGTTACATGTGAATTAGAATTTTGACAGCGGTGTATATTGTATTACATTTAAAGACACTTCTTCTTCTTGTTATAAAATATAATTTATGAATGCTAAGCAATTTATATCAAAATAAAGAAAAAGAGAATTAATAAATATTATAGTTACCCTGATACACTTTGCGGTAATGATCTTTTCCACAAGAAACAACTTTTCGCATCCTACTTCTGTTGCGATACTGTCTCTGTCAAGAAGAATAGCATCAGCTGCAATCAAAATTTCATCGAAATTCTCTAAACCTTGCTGCGTGGAAATTTTCGCCATAATGCAAACTTTATAAAAACCTGAAATAGAGGTCGAGCAACGTGCACAATAGGTATCCTATATTATAATTAAGAAACTATGCATACCCATATGCTTTAATCGACTTTTCACAGCAAAAATCATATTCTCGTTGCGCACATGATTCACTATCAAAAAATCGCATTCTAACTCGGATGCCAACTTGATGTGATCCATGTCAGTTTGCGAAATTTGTGGCAGTGTAACTACACTGTCTATTAATTGTACTAGCTTGTCATCTCTGATGATACCGCCTTTAACAACTTTACAAATGATTGACTTCTCACCTGCATTTGAAGAATTTCCATTGTTATAAATTATCTAAGGTTTTATTAATTATCTAAGCATTCTGAATACTATTATGCATAGTGCAGTCAGTTCATAATGTAACCGTTGTACAGTAATTGTAAAATTTATTTAAATTTAATCATCAATTATTAGTTTAATGGTGTACGAAATGCCTTACTGTACGACCGAAAATAAATCATAGACAGCTATACTCTATTCTGTTTTTATACGATTTTGATTTGACGTGTCTTTAGGACAAAAACCCAATCCTCTTTTTATGCGACTTATATCGAAATACCACTAAACCAAACGCTGTTTGATAGACCAAATCTCTATTTACTTAACCCTTTGCATGCGAAGCACTTTTCGATACTTAATTCTTGGATTGCACTCTGATTTTGTTTTCTGTTACTCCTACAATTCATTTATCGGCTGTCGATTGTTTTTTTTATTGTATTATCAATATCATATCTTTGATTTGTTTCGTCGCGCCGAATTGTCTCACGATCAAGACCAGCTATATTTGTAGTTAATTATTGCAGAATAGTATTATATGTATATACCTGTTTTAATTGAAAGTGGTGAAATATCTCCCAATGAGTTTAAAGTATCAAAAAATTGTACTGACAGAAAATTATTCTACCCAGCTAAGAATACTCTGTAATGTGGATAAGCCATTCACAAATGGAGCGAGACAGATTTCAAGCTAAGTTGAATGTTTTTTAAACGGCCGCCACCCATTTTCGTTCATCAGGTAATTGATGATTCGTTAAATCGACGTTCATTCAGTTATATGTACAGAACACAGTAAGATATTGTTAAATTGATTTATAAACATGTATAAAAGTTATAAAATGGACCAAATGATATGAAAGGAACAAAATAATTTGCCAACCTTTTATAAATAAGGATTCCATAGCGCGGAACATTGTTAAATTCTTTCCTAGCCATCACATAATGAATATTATAAAAAATGCGTAAACATTTTATTATGAAGAAACTGAAATATCTTTAAAATCTCCTTCAACTATGCACTTATAAGAAACTTATTTACATCACATAATTTCAATTAGCTAGGAGTTATCACGTAGTTTTCACTCGAACCGAACACACTATACAAATGAAACACCACTGTAGAGGCTTAGCTCCGAGACATTGCTTTCGAACAAAATATTATTATATTCCCTGTCTCAACATTTTCAAACGACAAAAGCACGCACGAAAGTATTACAGTTGATTTTCCTTTAATAGAATAGTATCTTAGAAAAATAGATTATCCCGAATATGAATTTGAAATTCGATAAAAGGATTAAAATACGACACTCGAAACAATATTAATGACTTGTAACGAGCCGAGAGCAAAGAGGCACGGCTACGGAGCCGAGGATCGGTTGTTTTAAAGAGTTTGTTAATTACGGACGAATCAGTGCCTATTTCATCGCCGGGAGCCACAGGAAAGGTAAAGGTAATCGTGGACAAACCAGCGCCTATTTCATCGCCGGGAGCCACAGGAAAGGTAAAGGTAATCGTGGACAAACCAGCGCCTATTTCATCGCCGGGAGCCACAGGAAAGGTAAAGGTAATCGTGGACAAACCAGCGCCTATTTCATCGCCGGGAGCCACAGGAAAGGTAAAGGTAATCGTGGACAAACCAGCGCCTACTTCATTACTGCGAGCCGCGTAGATAGAAAGTGCGTAAACTTGCCGATGCCTATTTCATCACCGGGTGTCACAGGAAGGTAAAGGTAATCGTGGACAAACCAGCGCCTATTTCATCGCCGGGAGCCACAGGAAAGGTAAAGGTAATCGTGGACAAACCAGCGCCTATTTCATCGCCGGGAGCCACAGGAAAGGTAAAGGTAATCGTGGACAAACCAGCGCCTATTTCATCGCCGGGAGCCACAGGAAAGGTAAAGGTAATCGTGGACAAACCAGCGCCTATTTCATCGCCGGGAGGCACAGGAAAGGTAAAGGTAATCGTGGACAAACCAGCGCCTACTTCATTACTGCGAGCCGCGTAGATAGAAAGTGCGTAAACTTGCCGATGCCTATTTCATCACCGGGTGTCACAGGAAGGTAAAGGTAATCGTAGACAAACCAGCGCCTATTTCATCGCCGGGAGCCACAGGAAAGGTAAAGGTAATCGTGGACAAACCAGCGCCTATTTCATCGCCGGGAGCCACAGGAAAGGTAAAGGTAATCGTGGACAAACCAGCGCCTATTTCATCGCCGGGAGCCACAGGAAAGGTAAAGGTAATCGTGGACAAACCAGCGCCTATTTCATCGCCGGGAGGCACAGGAAAGGTAAAGGTAATCGTGGACAAACCAGCGCCTACTTCATTACTGCGAGCCGCGTAGATAGAAAGTGCGTAAACTTGCCGATGCCTATTTCATCACCGGGTGTCACAGGAAGGTAAAGGTAATCGTAGACAAACCAGCGCCTATTTCATCGCCGGGAGCCACAGGAAAGGTAAAGGTAATCGTGGACAAACCAGCGCCTATTTCATCGCCGGGAGCCACAGGAAAGGTAAAGGTAATCGTGGACAAACCAGCGCCTATTTCATCGCCGGGAGCCACAGGAAAGGTAAAGGTAATCGTGGACAAACCAGCGCCTATTTCATCGCCGGGAGCCACAGGAAAGGTAAAGGTAATCGTGGACAAACCAGCGCCTATTTCATCGCCGGGAGCCACAGGAAAGGTAAAGGTAATCGTGGACAAACCAGCGCCTATTTCATCGCCGGGAGCCACAGGAAAGGTAAAGGTAATCGTGGACAAACCAGCGCCTATTTCATCGCCGGGAGCCACAGGAAAGGTAAAGGTAATCGTGGACAAACCAGCGCCTACTTCATTACTGCGAGCCGCGTAGATAGAAAGTGCGTAAACTTGCCGATGCCTATTTCATCACCGGGTGTCACAGGAAGGTAAAGGTAATCGTGGACAAACCAGAACCTATTTCATCGCCGGGAGCCACAGGAAAGGTAAAGGTAATCGTGGACAAACCAGCGCTTACTTCATTACTGCGAGCCGCGTAGATAGAAAGTGCGTGAACTTGCCGATGCCTATTTCATCACCGGGTGTCACAGGAAGGTAAAGGTAATCGTGGACAAACCAGCGCCTATTTCATCGCCGGGAGCCACAGGAAAGGTAAAGGTAATCGTGGACAAACCAGCGCCTATTTCATCGCCGGGAGCCACAGGAAAGGTAAAGGTAATCGTGGACAAACCAGCGCTTACTTCATTACTGCGAGCCGCGTAGATAGAAAGTGCGTGAACTTGCCGATGCCTATTTCATCACCGGGTGTCACAGGAAGGTAAAGGTAATCGTGGACAAACCAGCGCCTATTTCATCGCCGGGAGCCACAGGAAAGGTAAAGGTAATCGTGGACAAACCAGCGCCTATTTCATCGCCGGGAGCCACAGGAAAGGTAAAGGTAATCGTGGACAAACCAGCGCCTATTTCATCGCCGGGAGCCACAGGAAAGGTAAAGGTAATCGTGGACAAACCAGCGCCTATTTCATCGCCGGGAGCCACAGGAAAGGTAAAGGTAATCGTGGACAAACCAGCGCCTATTTCATCGCCGGGAGCCACAGGAAAGGTAAAGGTAATCGTGGACAAACCAGCGCCTATTTCATCGCCGGGAGCCACAGGAAAGGTAAAGGTAATCGTGGACAAACCAGCGCCTATTTCATCGCCGGGAGCCACAGGAAAGGTAAAGGTAATCGTGGACAAACCAGCGCCTATTTCATCGCCGGGAGCCACAGGAAAGGTAAAGGTAATCGTGGACAAACCAGCGCCTATTTCATCGCCGGGAGCCACAGGAAAGGTAAAGGTAATCGTGGACAAACCAGCGCCTACTTCATTACTGCGAGCCGCGTAGATAGAAAGTGCGTAAACTTGCCGATGCCTATTTCATCACCGGGTGTCACAGGAAGGTAAAGGTAATCGTGGACAAACCAGCGCCTATTTCATCGCCGGGAGCCACAGGAAAGGTAAAGGTAATCGTGGACAAACCAGCGCCTATTTCATCGCCGGGAGCCACAGGAAAGGTAAAGGTAATCGTGGACAAACCAGCGCCTATTTCATCGCCGGGAGCCACAGGAAAGGTAAAGGTAATCGTGGACAAACCAGCGCCTATTTCATCGCCGGGAGGCACAGGAAAGGTAAAGGTAATCGTGGACAAACCAGCGCCTATTTCATCGCCGGGAGCCACAGGAAAGGTAAAGGTAATCGTGGACAAACCAGCGCCTATTTCATCGCCGGGAGGCACAGGAAAGGTAAAGGTAATCGTGGACAAACCAGCGCCTACTTCATTACTGCGAGCCGCGTAGATAGAAAGTGCGTAAACTTGCCGATGCCTATTTCATCACCGGGTGTCACAGGAAGGTAAAGGTAATCGTAGACAAACCAGCGCCTATTTCATCGCCGGGAGCCACAGGAAAGGTAAAGGTAATCGTGGACAAACCAGCGCCTATTTCATCGCCGGGAGCCACAGGAAAGGTAAAGGTAATCGTGGACAAACCAGCGCCTATTTCATCGCCGGGAGCCACAGGAAAGGTAAAGGTAATCGTGGACAAACCAGCGCCTATTTCATCGCCGGGAGCCACAGGAAAGGTAAAGGTAATCGTGGACAAACCAGCGCCTATTTCATCGCCGGGAGCCACAGGAAAGGTAAAGGTAATCGTGGACAAACCAGCGCCTATTTCATCGCCGGGAGCCACAGGAAAGGTAAAGGTAATCGTGGACAAACCAGCGCCTATTTCATCGCCGGGAGCCACAGGAAAGGTAAAGGTAATCGTGGACAAACCAGCGCCTACTTCATTACTGCGAGCCGCGTAGATAGAAAGTGCGTAAACTTGCCGATGCCTATTTCATCACCGGGTGTCACAGGAAGGTAAAGGTAATCGTGGACAAACCAGAACCTATTTCATCGCCGGGAGCCACAGGAAAGGTAAAGGTAATCGTGGACAAACCAGCGCTTACTTCATTACTGCGAGCCGCGTAGATAGAAAGTGCGTGAACTTGCCGATGCCTATTTCATCACCGGGTGTCACAGGAAGGTAAAGGTAATCGTGGACAAACCAGCGCCTATTTCATCGCCGGGAGCCACAGGAAAGGTAAAGGTAATCGTGGACAAACCAGCGCCTATTTCATCGCCGGGAGCCACAGGAAAGGTAAAGGTAATCGTGGACAAACCAGCGCTTACTTCATTACTGCGAGCCGCGTAGATAGAAAGTGCGTGAACTTGCCGATGCCTATTTCATCACCGGGTGTCACAGGAAGGTAAAGGTAATCGTGGACAAACCAGCGCCTATTTCATCGCCGGGAGCCACAGGAAAGGTAAAGGTAATCGTGGACAAACCAGCGCCTATTTCATCGCCGGGAGCCACAGGAAAGGTAAAGGTAATCGTGGACAAACCAGCGCCTATTTCATCGCCGGGAGCCACAGGAAAGGTAAAGGTAATCGTGGACAAACCAGCGCCTATTTCATCGCCGGGAGCCACAGGAAAGGTAAAGGTAATCGTGGACAAACCAGCGCCTATTTCATCGCCGGGAGCCACAGGAAAGGTAAAGGTAATCGTGGACAAACCAGCGCCTATTTCATCGCCGGGAGCCACAGGAAAGGTAAAGGTAATCGTGGACAAACCAGCGCCTATTTCATCGCCGGGAGCCACAGGAAAGGTAAAGGTAATCGTGGACAAACCAGCGCCTATTTCATCGCCGGGAGCCACAGGAAAGGTAAAGGTAATCGTGGACAAACCAGCGCCTATTTCATCGCCGGGAGCCACAGGAAAGGTAAAGGTAATCGTGGACAAACCAGCGCCTACTTCATTACTGCGAGCCGCGTAGATAGAAAGTGCGTGAACTTGCCGATGCCTATTTCATCACCGGGTGTCACAGGAAGGTAAAGGTAATCGTGGACAAACCAGCGCCTATTTCATCGCCGGGAGCCACAGGAAAGGTAAAGGTAATCGTGGACAAACCAGCGCCTATTTCATCGCCGGGAGCCACAGGAAAGGTAAAGGTAATCGTGGACAAACCAGCGCCTATTTCATCGCCGGGAGCCACAGGAAAGGTAAAGGTAATCGTGGACAAACCAGCGCCTATTTCATCGCCGGGAGGCACAGGAAAGGTAAAGGTAATCGTGGACAAACCAGCGCCTACTTCATTACTGCGAGCCGCGTAGATAGAAAGTGCGTAAACTTGCCGATGCCTATTTCATCACCGGGTGTCACAGGAAGGTAAAGGTAATCGTGGACAAACCAGAACCTATTTCATCGCCGGGAGCCACAGGAAAGGTAAAGGTAATCGTGGACAAACCAGCGCTTACTTCATTACTGCGAGCCGCGTAGATAGAAAGTGCGTGAACATGCCGATGCCTATTTCATCACCGGGTGTCACAGGAAGGTAAAGGTAATCGTGGACAAACCAGCGCCTATTTCATCGCCGGGAGCCACAGGAAAGGTAAAGGTAATCGTGGACAAACCAGCGCCTATTTCATCGCCGGGAGCCACAGGAAAGGTAAAGGTAATCGTGGACAAACCAGCGCCTATTTCATCGCCGGGAGCCACAGGAAAGGTAAAGGTAATCGTGGACAAACCAGCGCCTATTTCATCGCCGGGAGCCACAGGAAAGGTAAAGGTAATCGTGGACAAACCAGCGCCTATTTCATCGCCGGGAGCCACAGGAAAGGTAAAGGTAATCGTGGACAAACCAGCGCCTATTTCATCGCCGGGAGCCACAGGAAAGGTAAAGGTAATCGTGGACAAACCAGCGCCTATTTCATCGCCGGGAGCCACAGGAAAGGTAAAGGTAATCGTGGACAAACCAGCGCCTACTCCATTACTGCGAGCCGCGTAGATAGAAAGTGCGTAAACTTGCCGATGCCTATTTCATCACCGGGTGTCACAGGAAGGTAAAGGTAATCGTGGACAAACCAGCGCCTATTTCATCGCCGGGAGCCACAGGAAAGGTAAAGGTAATCGTGGACAAACCAGCGCCTATTTCATCGCCGGGAGCCACAGGAAAGGTAAAGGTAATCGTGGACAAACCAGCGCCTATTTCATCGCCGGGAGCCACAGGAAAGGTAAAGGTAATCGTGGACAAACCAGCGCCTACTTCATTACTGCGAGCCGCGTAGATAGAAAGTGCGTAAACTTGCCGATGCCTATTTCATCACCGGGTGTCACAGGAAGGTAAAGGTAATCGTAGACAAACCAGCGCCTATTTCATCGCCGGGAGCCACAGGAAAGGTAAAGGTAATCGTGGACAAACCAGCGCCTATTTCATCGCCGGGAGCCACAGGAAAGGTAAAGGTAATCGTGGACAAACCAGCGCCTATTTCATCGCCGGGAGCCACAGGAAAGGTAAAGGTAATCGTGGACAAACCAGCGCCTATTTCATCGCCGGGAGGCACAGGAAAGGTAAAGGTAATCGTGGACAAACCAGCGCCTACTTCATTACTGCGAGCCGCGTAGATAGAAAGTGCGTAAACTTGCCGATGCCTATTTCATCACCGGGTGTCACAGGAAGGTAAAGGTAATCGTAGACAAACCAGCGCCTATTTCATCGCCGGGAGCCACAGGAAAGGTAAAGGTAATCGTGGACAAACCAGCGCCTATTTCATCGCCGGGAGCCACAGGAAAGGTAAAGGTAATCGTGGACAAACCAGCGCCTATTTCATCGCCGGGAGCCACAGGAAAGGTAAAGGTAATCGTGGACAAACCAGCGCCTATTTCATCGCCGGGAGCCACAGGAAAGGTAAAGGTAATCGTGGACAAACCAGCGCCTACTTCATTACTGCGAGCCGCGTAGATAGAAAGTGCGTAAACTTGCCGATGCCTATTTCATCACCGGGTGTCACAGGAAGGTAAAGGTAATCGTGGACAAACCAGAACCTATTTCATCGCCGGGAGCCACAGGAAAGGTAAAGGTAATCGTGGACAAACCAGCGCTTACTTCATTACTGCGAGCCGCGTAGATAGAAAGTGCGTGAACTTGCCGATGCCTATTTCATCACCGGGTGTCACAGGAAGGTAAAGGTAATCGTGGACAAACCAGCGCCTATTTCATCGCCGGGAGCCACAGGAAAGGTAAAGGTAATCGTGGACAAACCAGCGCCTATTTCATCGCCGGGAGCCACAGGAAAGGTAAAGGTAATCGTGGACAAACCAGCGCCTATTTCATCGCCGGGAGCCACAGGAAAGGTAAAGGTAATCGTGGACAAACCAGCGCCTATTTCATCGCCGGGAGCCACAGGAAAGGTAAAGGTAATCGTGGACAAACCAGCGCCTATTTCATCGCCGGGAGCCACAGGAAAGGTAAAGGTAATCGTGGACAAACCAGCGCCTATTTCATCGCCGGGAGCCACAGGAAAGGTAAAGGTAATCGTGGACAAACCAGCGCCTATTTCATCGCCGGGAGCCACAGGAAAGGTAAAGGTAATCGTGGACAAACCAGCGCCTACTTCATTACTGCGAGCCGCGTAGATAGAAAGTGCGTAAACTTGCCGATGCCTATTTCATCACCGGGTGTCACAGGAAGGTAAAGGTAATCGTGGACAAACCAGAACCTATTTCATCGCCGGGAGCCACAGGAAAGGTAAAGGTAATCGTGGACAAACCAGCGCTTACTTCATTACTGCGAGCCGCGTAGATAGAAAGTGCGTGAACTTGCCGATGCCTATTTCATCACCGGGTGTCACAGGAAGGTAAAGGTAATCGTGGACAAACCAGCGCCTATTTCATCGCCGGGAGCCACAGGAAAGGTAAAGGTAATCGTGGACAAACCAGCGCCTATTTCATCGCCGGGAGCCACAGGAAAGGTAAAGGTAATCGTGGACAAACCAGCGCCTATTTCATCGCCGGGAGCCACAGGAAAGGTAAAGGTAATCGTGGACAAACCAGCGCCTATTTCATCGCCGGGAGCCACAGGAAAGGTAAAGGTAATCGTGGACAAACCAGCGCCTATTTCATCGCCGGGAGCCACAGGAAAGGTAAAGGTAATCGTGGACAAACCAGCGCCTATTTCATCGCCGGGAGCCACAGGAAAGGTAAAGGTAATCGTGGACAAACCAGCGCCTATTTCATCGCCGGGAGCCACAGGAAAGGTAAAGGTAATCGTGGACAAACCAGCGCCTACTCCATTACTGCGAGCCGCGTAGATAGAAAGTGCGTAAACTTGCCGATGCCTATTTCATCACCGGGTGTCACAGGAAGGTAAAGGTAATCGTGGACAAACCAGCGCCTATTTCATCGCCGGGAGCCACAGGAAAGGTAAAGGTAATCGTGGACAAACCAGCGCCTATTTCATCGCCGGGAGCCACAGGAAAGGTAAAGGTAATCGTGGACAAACCAGCGCCTATTTCATCGCCGGGAGCCACAGGAAAGGTAAAGGTAATCGTGGACAAACCAGCGCCTATTTCATCGCCGGGAGGCACAGGAAAGGTAAAGGTAATCGTGGACAAACCAGCGCCTACTTCATTACTGCGAGCCGCGTAGATAGAAAGTGCGTAAACTTGCCGATGCCTATTTCATCACCGGGTGTCACAGGAAGGTAAAGGTAATCGTAGACAAACCAGCGCCTATTTCATCGCCGGGAGCCACAGGAAAGGTAAAGGTAATCGTGGACAAACCAGCGCCTATTTCATCGCCGGGAGCCACAGGAAAGGTAAAGGTAATCGTGGACAAACCAGCGCCTATTTCATCGCCGGGAGCCACAGGAAAGGTAAAGGTAATCGTGGACAAACCAGCGCCTATTTCATCGCCGGGAGCCACAGGAAAGGTAAAGGTAATCGTGGACAAACCAGCGCCTATTTCATCGCCGGGAGCCACAGGAAAGGTAAAGGTAATCGTGGACAAACCAGCGCCTATTTCATCGCCGGGAGCCACAGGAAAGGTAAAGGTAATCGTGGACAAACCAGCGCCTATTTCATCGCCGGGAGCCACAGGAAAGGTAAAGGTAATCGTGGACAAACCAGCGCCTATTTCATCGCCGGGAGCCACAGGAAAGGTAAAGGTAATCGTGGACAAACCAGCGCCTATTTCATCGCCGGGAGCCACAGGAAAGGTAAAGGTAATCGTGGACAAACCAGCGCCTATTTCATCGCCGGGAGCCACAGGAAAGGTAAAGGTAATCGTGGACAAACCAGCGCCTATTTCATCGCCGGGAGGCACAGGAAAGGTAAAGGTAATCGTGGACAAACCAGCGCCTACTTCATTACTGCGAGCCGCGTAGATAGAAAGTGCGTAAACTTGCCGATGCCTATTTCATCACCGGGTGTCACAGGAAGGTAAAGGTAATCGTAGACAAACCAGCGCCTATTTCATCGCCGGGAGCCACAGGAAAGGTAAAGGTAATCGTGGACAAACCAGCGCTTACTTCATTACTGCGAGCCGCGTAGATAGAAAGTGCGTGAACTTGCCGATGCCTATTTCATCACCGGGTGTCACAGGAAGGTAAAGGTAATCGTGGACAAACCAGCGCCTATTTCATCGCCGGGAGCCACAGGAAAGGTAAAGGTAATCGTGGACAAACCAGCGCCTATTTCATCGCCGGGAGCCACAGGAAAGGTAAAGGTAATCGTGGACAAACCAGCGCCTATTTCATCGCCGGGAGCCACAGGAAAGGTAAAGGTAATCGTGGACAAACCAGCGCCTATTTCATCGCCGGGAGCCACAGGAAAGGTAAAGGTAATCGTGGACAAACCAGCGCCTATTTCATCGCCGGGAGCCACAGGAAAGGTAAAGGTAATCGTGGACAAACCAGCGCCTATTTCATCGCCGGGAGGCACAGGAAAGGTAAAGGTAATCGTGGACAAACCAGCGCCTACTTCATTACTGCGAGCCGCGTAGATAGAAAGTGCGTAAACTTGCCGATGCCTATTTCATCACCGGGTGTCACAGGAAGGTAAAGGTAATCGTAGACAAACCAGCGCCTATTTCATCGCCGGGAGCCACAGGAAAGGTAAAGGTAATCGTGGACAAACCAGCGCCTATTTCATCGCCGGGAGCCACAGGAAAGGTAAAGGTAATCGTGGACAAACCAGCGCCTATTTCATCGCCGGGAGCCACAGGAAAGGTAAAGGTAATCGTGGACAAACCAGCGCCTATTTCATCGCCGGGAGCCACAGGAAAGGTAAAGGTAATCGTGGACAAACCAGCGCCTATTTCATCGCCGGGAGCCACAGGAAAGGTAAAGGTAATCGTGGACAAACCAGCGCCTATTTCATCGCCGGGAGCCACAGGAAAGGTAAAGGTAATCGTGGACAAACCAGCGCCTATTTCATCGCCGGGAGCCACAGGAAAGGTAAAGGTAATCGTGGACAAACCAGCGCCTATTTCATCGCCGGGAGCCACAGGAAAGGTAAAGGTAATCGTGGACAAACCAGCGCCTATTTCATCGCCGGGAGCCACAGGAAAGGTAAAGGTAATCGTGGACAAACCAGCGCCTACTTCATTACTGCGAGCCGCGTAGATAGAAAGTGCGTGAACTTGCCGATGCCTATTTCATCACCGGGTGTCACAGGAAGGTAAAGGTAATCGTGGACAAACCAGCGCCTATTTCATCGCCGGGAGCCACAGGAAAGGTAAAGGTAATCGTGGACAAACCAGCGCTTACTTCATTACTGCGAGCCGCGTAGATAGAAAGTGCGTGAACTTGCCGATGCCTATTTCATCACCGGGTGTCACAGGAAGGTAAAGGTAATCGTGGACAAACCAGCGCCTATTTCATCGCCGGGAGCCACAGGAAAGGTAAAGGTAATCGTGGACAAACCAGCGCCTATTTCATCGCCGGGAGCCACAGGAAAGGTAAAGGTAATCGTGGACAAACCAGCGCCTATTTCATCGCCGGGAGCCACAGGAAAGGTAAAGGTAATCGTGGACAAACCAGCGCCTATTTCATCGCCGGGAGCCACAGGAAAGGTAAAGGTAATCGTGGACAAACCAGCGAATATTTCATCGCCGGGAGCCACAGGAAAGGTAAAGGTAATCGTGGACAAACCAGCGCCTACTTCATTACTGCGAGCCGCGTAGATAGAAAGTGCGTGAACTTGCCGATGCCTATTTCATCACCGGGTGTCACAGGAAGGTAAAGGTAATCGTGGACAAACCAGCGCCTTTTTCATCGCCGGGAGCCACATGAAAGGTAAAGGTAATCGTGGACAAATCAGCGCCTATTTCATCGCCGGGAGCCACAGGAAAGGTAAAGGTAATCGTGGACAAATCAGCGCCTATTTCATCGCCGGGAGCCACAGGAAAGGTAAAGGTAATCGTGGACAAACCAGCGCCTACTTCATTACTGCGAGCCGCGTAGATAGAAAGTGCGTAAACTTGCCGATGCCTATTTCATCACCGGGTGTCACAGGAAGGTAAAGGTAATCGTGGACAAACCAGCGCCTATTTCATCGCCGGGAGCCACAGGAAAGGTAAAGGTAATCGTGGACAAACCAGCGCCTATTTCATCGCCGGGAGCCACAGGAAAGGTAAAGGTAATCGTGGACAAACCAGCGCCTACTTCATTACTGCGAGCCGCGTAGATAGAAAGTGCGTAAACTTGCCGATGCCTATTTCATCACCGGGTGTCACAGGAAGGTAAAGGTAATCGTGGACAAACCAGCGCCTACTTCATTACTGCGAGCCGCGTAGATAGAAAGTGCGTGAACTTGCCGATGCCTATTTCATCACCGGGTGTCACAGGAAGGTAAAGGTAATCGTGGACAAACCAGCGCCTTTTTCATCGCCGGGAGCCACATGAAAGGTAAAGGTAATCGTGGACAAATCAGCGCCTATTTCATCGCCGGGAGCCACAGGAAAGGTAAAGGTAATCGTGGACAAACCAGCGCCTTTTTCATCGCCGGGAGCCACAGGAAAGGTAAAGGTAATCGTGGACAAACCAGCGCCTATTTCATCGCCGGGAGCCACAGGAAAGGTAAAGGTAATCGTGGACAAACCAGCGCCTATTTCATCGCCGGGAGCCACAGGAAAGGTAAAGGTAATCGTGGACAAACCAGCGCCTACTTCATTACTGCGAGCCGCGTAGATAGAAAGTGCGTGAACTTGCCGATGCCTATTTCATCACCGGGTGTCACAGGAAGGTAAAGGTAATCGTGGACAAACCAGCGCCTTTTTCATCGCCGGGAGCCACAGGAAAGGTAAAGGTAATCGTGGACAAACCAGCGCCTATTTCATCGCCGGGAGCCACAGGAAAGGTAAAGGTAATCGTGGACAAACCAGCGCCTACTTCATTACTGCGAGCCGCGTAGATAGAAAGTGCGTAAACTTGCCGATGCCTATTTCATCACCGGGTGTCACAGGAAGGTAAAGGTAATCGTGGACAAACCAGCGCCTATTTCATCGCTGGGAGCCACAGGAAAGGTAAAGGTAATCGTGGACAAACCAGCGCCTATTTCATCGCCGGGAGCCACAGGAAAGGTAAAGGTAATCGTGGACAAAACAGCGCCTATTTCATCGCCGGGAGCCACAGGAAAGGTAAAGGTAATCGTGGACAAACCAGCGCCTATTTCATCGCCGGGAGCCACAGGAAAGGTAAAGGTAATCGTGGACAAACCAGCGCCTACTTCATTACTGCGAGCCGCGTAGATAGAAAGTGCGTGAACTTGCCGATGCCTATTTCATCACCGGGTGTCACAGGAAGGTAAAGGTAATCGTGGACAAACCAGCGCCTATTTCATCGCCGGGAGCCACAGGAAAGGTAAAGGTAATCGTGGACAAACCAGCGCCTATTTCATCGCCGGGAGCCACAGGAAAGGTAAAGGTAATCGTGGACAAACCAGCGCCTATTTCATCGCCGGGAGCCACAGGAAAGGTAAAGGTAATCGTGGACAAACCAGCGCCTATTTCATCGCCGGGAGCCACAGGAAAGGTAAAGGTAATCGTGGACAAACCAGCGCCTATTTCATCGCCGGGAGGCACAGGAAAGGTAAAGGTAATCGTGGACAAACCAGCGCCTACTTCATTACTGCGAGCCGCGTAGATAGAAAGTGCGTAAACTTGCCGATGCCTATTTCATCACCGGGTGTCACAGGAAGGTAAAGGTAATCGTGGACAAACCAGCGCCTATTTCATCGCCGGGAGCCACAGGAAAGGTAAAGGTAATCGTGGACAAACCAGCGCCTATTTCATCGCCGGGAGCCACAGGAAAGGTAAAGGTAATCGTGGACAAACCAGCGCCTATTTCATCGCCGGGAGCCACAGGAAAGGTAAAGGTAATCGTGGACAAACCAGCGCCTATTTCATCGCCGGGAGCCACAGGAAAGGTAAAGGTAATCGTGGACAAACCAGCGCCTATTTCATCGCCGGGAGCCACAGGAAAGGTAAAGGTAATCGTGGACAAACCAGCGCCTACTTCATTACTGCGAGCCGCGTAGATAGAAAGTGCGTAAACTTGCCGATGCCTATTTCATCACCGGGTGTCACAGGAAGGTAAAGGTAATCGTGGACAAACCAGCGCCTATTTCATCGCCGGGAGCCACAGGAAAGGTAAAGGTAATCGTGGACAAACCAGCGCCTATTTCATCGCCGGGAGCCACAGGAAAGGTAAAGGTAATCGTGGACAAACCAGCGAATATTTCATCGCCGGGAGCCACAGGAAAGGTAAAGGTAATCGTGGACAAACCAGCGCCTACTTCATTACTGCGAGCCGCGTAGATAGAAAGTGCGTGAACTTGCCGATGCCTATTTCATCACCGGGTGTCACAGGAAGGTAAAGGTAATCGTGGACAAACCAGCGCCTTTTTCATCGCCGGGAGCCACATGAAAGGTAAAGGTAATCGTGGACAAACCAGCGCCTATTTCATCGCCGGGAGCCACAGGAAAGGTAAAGGTAATCGTGGACAAACCAGCGAATATTTCATCGCCGGGAGCCACAGGAAAGGTAAAGGTAATCGTGGACAAATCAGCGCCTATTTCATCGCCGGGAGCCACAGGAAAGGTAAAGGTAATCGTGGACAAACCAGCGCCTACTTCATTACTGCGAGCCGCGTAGATAGAAAGTGCGTGAACTTGCCGATGCCTATTTCATCACCGGGTGTCACAGGAAGGTAAAGGTAATCGTGGACAAACCAGCGCCTTTTTCATCGCCGGGAGCCACAGGAAAGGTAAAGGTAATCGTGGACAAACCAGCGCCTATTTCATCGCCGGGAGCCACAGGAAAGGTAAAGGTAATCGTGGACAAACCAGCGCCTACTTCATTACTGCGAGCCGCGTAGATAGAAAGTGCGTAAACTTGCCGATGCCTATTTCATCACCGGGTGTCACAGGAAGGTAAAGGTAATCGTGGACAAACCAGCGCCTATTTCATCGCCGGGAGCCACAGGAAAGGTAAAGGTAATCGTGGACAAACCAGCGCCTATTTCATCGCCGGGAGCCACAGGAAAGGTAAAGGTAATCGTGGACAAACCAGCGAATATTTCATCGCCGGGAGCCACAGGAAAGGTAAAGGTAATCGTGGACAAACCAGCGCCTACTTCATTACTGCGAGCCGCGTAGATAGAAAGTGCGTGAACTTGCCGATGCCTATTTCATCACCGGGTGTCACAGGAAGGTAAAGGTAATCGTGGACAAACCAGCGCCTTTTTCATCGCCGGGAGCCACATGAAAGGTAAAGGTAATCGTGGACAAATCAGCGCCTATTTCATCGCCGGGAGCCACAGGAAAGGTAAAGGTAATCGTGGACAAACCAGCGCCTATTTCATCGCCGGGAGCCACAGGAAAGGTAAAGGTAATCGTGGACAAACCAGCGCCTACTTCATTACTGCGAGCCGCGTAGATAGAAAGTGCGTAAACTTGCCGATGCCTATTTCATCACCGGGTGTCACAGGAAGGTAAAGGTAATCGTGGACAAACCAGCGCCTATTTCATCGCCGGGAGCCACAGGAAAGGTAAAGGTAATGGTGGACAAACCAGCGCCTATTTCATCGCCGGGAGCCACAGGAAAGGTAAAGGTAATCGTGGACAAACCAGCGCCTATTTCATCGCCGGGAGCCACAGGAAAGGTAAAGGTAATCGTGGACAAACCAGCGCCTACTTCATTACTGCGAGCCGCGTAGATAGAAAGTGCGTGAACTTGCCGATGCCTATTTCATCACCGGGTGTCACAGGAAGGTAAAGGTAATCGTGGACAAACCAGCGCCTATTTCATCGCCGGGAGCCACAGGAAAGGTAAAGGTAATCGTGGACAAACCAGCGCCTATTTCATCGCCGGGAGCCACAGGAAAGGTAAAGGTAATCGTGGACAAACCAGCGCCTATTTCATCGCCGGGAGCCACAGGAAAGGTAAAGGTAATCGTGGACAAACCAGCGCCTATTTCATCGCCGGGAGCCACAGGAAAGGTAAAGGTAATCGTGGACAAACCAGCGCCTACTTCATTACTGCGAGCCGCGTAGATAGAAAGTGCGTGAACTTGCCGATGCCTATTTCATCACCGGGTGTCACAGGAAGGTAAAGGTAATCGTGGACAAACCAGCGCCTTTTTCATCGCCGGGAGCCACATGAAAGGTAAAGGTAATCGTGGACAAATCAGCGCCTATTTCATCGCCGGGAGCCACAGGAAAGGTAAAGGTAATCGTGGACAAACCAGCGCCTATTTCATCGCCGGGAGGCACAGGAAAGGTAAAGGTAATCGTGGACAAACCAGCGCCTATTTCATCGCCGGGAGCCACAGGAAAGGTAAAGGTAATCGTGGACAAACCAGCGCCTACTTCATTACTGCGAGCCGCGTAGATAGAAAGTGCGTGAACTTGCCGATGCCTATTTCATCACCGGGTGTCACAGGAAGGTAAAGGTAATCGTGGACAAACCAGCGCCTTTTTCATCGCCGGGAGCCACATGAAAGGTAAAGGTAATCGTGGACAAATCAGCGCCTATTTCATCGCCGGGAGCCACAGGAAAGGTAAAGGTAATCGTGGACAAACCAGCGCCTATTTCATCGCCGGGAGGCACAGGAAAGGTAAAGGTAATCGTGGACAAACCAGCGCCTACTTCATTACTGCGAGCCGCGTAGATAGAAAGTGCGTAAACTTGCCGATGCCTATTTCATCACCGGGTGTCACAGGAAGGTAAAGGTAATCGTAGACAAACCAGCGCCTATTTCATCGCCGGGAGCCACAGGAAAGGTAAAGGTAATCGTGGACAAACCAGCGCCTATTTCATCGCCGGGAGCCACAGGAAAGGTAAAGGTAATCGTGGACAAACCAGCGCCTATTTCATCGCCGGGAGCCACAGGAAAGGTAAAGGTAATCGTGGACAAACCAGCGCCTATTTCATCGCCGGGAGCCACAGGAAAGGTAAAGGTAATCGTGGACAAACCAGCGCCTATTTCATCGCCGGGAGCCACAGGAAAGGTAAAGGTAATCGTGGACAAACCAGCGCCTATTTCATCGCCGGGAGCCACAGGAAAGGTAAAGGTAATCGTGGACAAACCAGCGCCTATTTCATCGCCGGGAGCCACAGGAAAGGTAAAGGTAATCGTGGACAAACCAGCGCCTATTTCATCGCCGGGAGCCACAGGAAAGGTAAAGGTAATCGTGGACAAACCAGCGCCTATTTCATCGCCGGGAGGCACAGGAAAGGTAAAGGTAATCGTGGACAAACCAGCGCCTACTTCATTACTGCGAGCCGCGTAGATAGAAAGTGCGTAAACTTGCCGATGCCTATTTCATCACCGGGTGTCACAGGAAGGTAAAGGTAATCGTGGACAAACCAGCGCCTATTTCATCGCCGGGAGCCACAGGAAAGGTAAAGGTAATCGTGGACAAACCAGCGCCTATTTCATCGCCGGGAGCCACAGGAAAGGTAAAGGTAATCGTGGACAAACCAGCGCCTATTTCATCGCCGGGAGCCACAGGAAAGGTAAAGGTAATCGTGGACAAACCAGCGCCTATTTCATCGCCGGGAGCCACAGGAAAGGTAAAGGTAATCGTGGACAAACCAGCGCCTACTTCATTACTGCGAGCCGCGTAGATAGAAAGTGCGTAAACTTGCCGATGCCTATTTCATCACCGGGTGTCACAGGAAGGTAAAGGTAATCGTGGACAAACCAGCGCCTATTTCATCGCCGGGAGCCACAGGAAAGGTAAAGGTAATCGTGGACAAACCAGCGCCTATTTCATCGCCGGGAGCCACAGGAAAGGTAAAGGTAATCGTGGACAAACCAGCGCCTATTTCATCGCCGGGAGCCACAGGAAAGGTAAAGGTAATCGTGGACAAACCAGCGCCTATTTCATCGCCGGGAGCCACAGGAAAGGTAAAGGTAATCGTGGACAAACCAGCGCCTACTTCATTACTGCGAGCCGCGTAGATAGAAAGTGCGTAAACTTGCCGATGCCTATTTCATCACCGGGTGTCACAGGAAGGTAAAGGTAATCGTGGACAAACCAGCGCCTATTTCATCGCCGGGAGCCACAGGAAAGGTAAAGGTAATCGTGGACAAACCAGCGCCTATTTCATCGCCGGGAGCCACAGGAAAGGTAAAGGTAATCGTGGACAAACCAGCGCCTATTTCATCGCCGGGAGCCACAGGAAAGGTAAAGGTAATCGTGGACAAACCAGCGCCTACTTCATTACTGGGAGCCGCGTAGATAGAAAGTGCGTGAACTGCCGATGCCTATTTCATCACCGGGTGTCACAGGAAGGTAAAGGTAATCGTGGACAAACCAGCGCCTATTTCATCGCCGGGAGCCACAGGAAAGGTAAAGGTAATCGTGGACAAACCAGCGCCTATTTCATCGCCGGGAGCCACAGGAAAGGTAAAGGTAATCGTGGACAAACCAGCGCCTATTTCATCGCCGGGATCCACAGGAAAGGTAAAGGTAATCGTGGACAAACCAGCGCCTATTTCATCGCCGGGAGCCACAGGAAAGGTAAAGGTAATCGTGGACAAACCAGCGCCTATTTCATCGCCGGGAGCCACAGGAAAGGTAAAGGTAATCGTGGACAAACCAGCGCCTATTTCATCGCCGGGAGCCACAGGAAAGGTAAAGGTAATCGTGGACAAACCAGCGCCTATTTCATCGCCGGGAGCCACAGGAAAGGTAAAGGTAATCGTGGACAAACCAGCGCCTATTTCATCGCCGGGAGCCACAGGAAAGGTAAAGGTAATCGTGGACAAACCAGCGCCTATTTCATCGCCGGGAGGCACAGGAAAGGTAAAGGTAATCGTGGACAAACCAGCGCCTACTTCATTACTGCGAGCCGCGTAGATAGAAAGTGCGTAAACTTGCCGATGCCTATTTCATCACCGGGTGTCACAGGAAGGTAAAGGTAATCGTGGACAAACCAGCGCCTATTTCATCGCCGGGAGCCACAGGAAAGGTAAAGGTAATCGTGGACAAACCAGCGCCTATTTCATCGCCGGGAGCCACAGGAAAGGTAAAGGTAATCGTGGACAAACCAGCGCCTATTTCATCGCCGGGAGCCACAGGAAAGGTAAAGATAATCGTGGACAAACCAGCGCCTATTTCATCGCCGGGAGCCACAGGAAAGGTAAAGGTAATCGTGGACAAACCAGCGCCTACTTCATTACTGCGAGCCGCGTAGATAGAAAGTGCGTAAACTTGCCGATGCCTATTTCATCACCGGGTGTCACAGGAAGGTAAAGGTAATCGTGGACAAACCAGCGCCTATTTCATCGCCGGGAGCCACAGGAAAGGTAAAGGTAATCGTGGACAAACCAGCGCCTATTTCATCGCCGGGAGCCACAGGAAAGGTAAAGGTAATCGTGGACAAACCAGCGCCTATTTCATCGCCGGGAGCCACAGGAAAGGTAAAGGTAATCGTGGACAAACCAGCGCCTATTTCATCGCCGGGAGCCACAGGAAAGGTAAAGGTAATCGTGGACAAACCAGCGCCTACTTCATTACTGCGAGCCGCGTAGATAGAAAGTGCGTGAACTTGCCGATGCCTATTTCATCACCGGGTGTCACAGGAAGGTAAAGGTAATCGTGGACAAACCAGCGCCTATTTCATCGCCGGGAGCCACAGGAAAGGTAAAGGTAATCGTGGACAAACCAGCGCCTATTTCATCGCCGGGAGCCACAGGAAAGGTAAAGGTAATCGTGGACAAACCAGCGCCTATTTCATCGCCGGGAGCCACAGGAAAGGTAAAGGTAATCGTGGACAAACCAGCGCCTATTTCATCGCCGGGAGGCACAGGAAAGGTAAAGGTAATCGTGGACAAACCAGCGCCTACTTCATTACTGCGAGCCGCGTAGATAGAAAGTGCGTAAACTTGCCGATGCCTATTTCATCACCGGGTGTCACAGGAAGGTAAAGGTAATCGTGGACAAACCAGCGCCTATTTCATCGCCGGGAGCCACAGGAAAGGTAAAGGTAATCGTGGACAAACCAGCGCCTATTTCATCGCCGGGAGCCACAGGAAAGGTAAAGGTAATCGTGGACAAACCAGCGCCTATTTCATCGCCGGGAGCCACAGGAAAGGTAAAGGTAATCGTGGACAAACCAGCGCCTATTTCATCGCCGGGAGCCACAGGAAAGGTAAAGGTAATCGTGGACAAACCAGCGCCTACTTCATTACTGCGAGCCGCGTAGATAGAAAGTGCGTAAACTTGCCGATGCCTATTTCATCACCGGGTGTCACAGGAAGGTAAAGGTAATCGTGGACAAACCAGCGCCTATTTCATCGCCGGGAGCCACAGGAAAGGTAAAGGTAATCGTGGACAAACCAGCGCCTATTTCATCGCCGGGAGCCACAGGAAAGGTAAAGGTAATCGTGGACAAACCAGCGCCTATTTCATCGCCGGGAGCCACAGGAAAGGTAAAGGTAATCGTGGACAAACCAGCGCCTATTTCATCGCCGGGAGGCACAGGAAAGGTAAAGGTAATCGTGGACAAACCAGCGCCTACTTCATTACTGCGAGCCGCGTAGATAGAAAGTGCGTAAACTTGCCGATGCCTATTTCATCACCGGGTGTCACAGGAAGGTAAAGGTAATCGTGGACAAACCAGCGCCTATTTCATCGCCGGGAGCCACAGGAAAGGTAAAGGTAATCGTGGACAAACCAGCGCCTATTTCATCGCCGGGAGCCACAGGAAAGGTAAAGGTAATCGTGGACAAACCAGCGCCTATTTCATCGCCGGGAGCCACAGGAAAGGTAAAGGTAATCGTGGACAAACCAGCGCCTATTTCATCGCCGGGAGCCACAGGAAAGGTAAAGGTAATCGTGGACAAACCAGCGCCTACTTCATTACTGCGAGCCGCGTAGATAGAAAGTGCGTAAACTTGCCGATGCCTATTTCATCACCGGGTGTCACAGGAAGGTAAAGGTAATCGTGGACAAACCAGCGCCTATTTCATCGCCGGGAGCCACAGGAAAGGTAAAGGTAATCGTGGACAAACCAGCGCCTATTTCATCGCCGGGAGCCACAGGAAAGGTAAAGGTAATCGTGGACAAACCAGCGCCTATTTCATCGCCGGGAGCCACAGGAAAGGTAAAGGTAATCGTGGACAAACCAGCGCCTACTTCATTACTGGGAGCCGCGTAGATAGAAAGTGCGTGAACTTGCCGATGCCTATTTCATCACCGGGTGTCACAGGAAGGTAAAGGTAATCGTGGACAAACCAGCGCCTATTTCATCGCCGGGAGCCACAGGAAAGGTAAAGGTAATCGTGGACAAACCAGCGCCTATTTCATCGCCGGGAGCCACAGGAAAGGTAAAGGTAATCGTGGACAAACCAGCGCCTATTTCATCGCCGGGATCCACAGGAAAGGTAAAGGTAATCGTGGACAAACCAGCGCCTATTTCATCGCCGGGAGCCACAGGAAAGGTAAAGGTAATCGTGGACAAACCAGCGCCTATTTCATCGCCGGGAGCCACAGGAAAGGTAAAGGTAATCGTGGACAAACCAGCGCCTATTTCATCGCCGGGAGCCACAGGAAAGGTAAAGGTAATCGTGGACAAACCAGCGCCTATTTCATCGCCGGGAGCCACAGGAAAGGTAAAGGTAATCGTGGACAAACCAGCGCCTATTTCATCGCCGGGAGCCACAGGAAAGGTAAAGGTAATCGTGGTCAAACCAGCGCCTATTTCATCGCCGGGAGCCACAGGAAAGGTAAAGGTAATCGTGGACAAACCAGCGCCTATTTCATCGCCGGGAGCCACAGGAAAGGTAAAGGTAATCGTGGACAAACCAGCGCCTATTTCATCGCCGGGAGGCACAGGAAAGGTAAAGGTAATCGTGGACAAACCAGCGCCTACTTCATTACTGCGAGCCGCGTAGATAGAAAGTGCGTAAACTTGCCGATGCCTATTTCATCACCGGGTGTCACAGGAAGGTAAAGGTAATCGTGGACAAACCAGCGCCTATTTCATCGCCGGGAGCCACAGGAAAGGTAAAGGTAATCGTGGACAAACCAGCGCCTATTTCATCGCCGGGAGCCACAGGAAAGGTAAAGGTAATCGTGGACAAACCAGCGCCTATTTCATCGCCGGGAGCCACAGGAAAGGTAAAGGTAATCGTGGACAAACCAGCGCCTATTTCATCGCCGGGAGCCACAGGAAAGGTAAAGGTAATCGTGGACAAACCAGCGCCTATTTCATCGCCGGGAGCCACAGGAAAGGTAAAGATAATCGTGGACAAACCAGCGCCTATTTCATCGCCGGGAGCCACAGGAAAGGTAAAGGTAATCGTGGACAAACCAGCGCCTACTTCATTACTGCGAGCCGCGTAGATAGAAAGTGCGTAAACTTGCCGATGCCTATTTCATCACCGGGTGTCACAGGAAGGTAAAGGTAATCGTGGACAAACCAGCGCCTATTTCATCGCCGGGAGCCACAGGAAAGGTAAAGGTAATCGTGGACAAACCAGCGCCTATTTCATCGCCGGGAGCCACAGGAAAGGTAAAGGTAATCGTGGACAAACCAGCGCCTATTTCATCGCCGGGAGCCACAGGAAAGGTAAAGGTAATCGTGGACAAACCAGCGCCTATTTCATCGCCGGGAGCCACAGGAAAGGTAAAGGTAATCGTGGACAAACCAGCGCCTATTTCATCGCCGGGAGGCACAGGAAAGGTAAAGGTAATCGTGGACAAACCAGCGCCTACTTCATTACTGCGAGCCGCGTAGATAGAAAGTGCGTAAACTTGCCGATGCCTATTTCATCACCGGGTGTCACAGGAAGGTAAAGGTAATCGTGGACAAACCAGCGCCTATTTCATCGCCGGGAGCCACAGGAAAGGTAAAGGTAATCGTGGACAAACCAGCGCCTATTTCATCGCCGGGAGCCACAGGAAAGGTAAAGGTAATCGTGGACAAACCAGCGCCTATTTCATCGCCGGGAGCCACAGGAAAGGTAAAGGTAATCGTGGACAAACCAGCGCCTATTTCATCGCCGGGAGCCACAGGAAAGGTAAAGGTAATCGTGGACAAACCAGCGCCTATTTCATCGCCGGGAGCCACAGGAAAGGTAAAGGTAATCGTGGACAAACCAGCGCCTACTTCATTACTGCGAGCCGCGTAGATAGAAAGTGCGTGAACTTGCCGATGCCTATTTCATCACCGGGTGTCACAGGAAGGTAAAGGTAATCGTGGACAAACCAGCGCCTATTTCATCGCCGGGAGCCACAGGAAAGGTAAAGGTAATCGTGGACAAACCAGCGCCTATTTCATCGCCGGGAGCCACAGGAAAGGTAAAGGTAATCGTGGACAAACCAGCGCCTATTTCATCGCCGGGATCCACAGGAAAGGTAAAGGTAATCGTGGACAAACCAGCGCCTATTTCATCGCCGGGAGCCACAGGAAAGGTAAAGGTAATCGTGGACAAACCAGCGCCTATTTCATCGCCGGGAGCCACAGGAAAGGTAAAGGTAATCGTGGACAAACCAGCGCCTATTTCATCGCCGGGAGCCACAGGAAAGGTAAAGGTAATCGTGGACAAACCAGCGCCTATTTCATCGCCGGGAGCCACAGGAAAGGTAAAGGTAATCGTGGACAAACCAGCGCCTATTTCATCGCCGGGAGCCACAGGAAAGGTAAAGGTAATCGTGGTCAAACCAGCGCCTATTTCATCGCCGGGAGCCACAGGAAAGGTAAAGGTAATCGTGGACAAACCAGCGCCTATTTCATCGCCGGGAGCCACAGGAAAGGTAAAGGTAATCGTGGACAAACCAGCGCCTATTTCATCGCCGGGAGCCACAGGAAAGGTAAAGGTAATCGTGGACAAACCAGCGCCTATTTCATCGCCGGGAGCCACAGGAAAGGTAAAGGTAATCGTGGACAAACCAGCGCCTATTTCATCGCCGGGAGCCACAGGAAAGGTAAAGGTAATCGTGGACAAACCAGCGCCTATTTCATCGCCGGGAGCCACAGGAAAGGTAAAGGTAATCGTGGACAAACCAGCGCCTACTTCATTACTGCGAGCCGCGTAGATAGAAAGTGCGTAAACTTGCCGATGCCTATTTCATCACCGGGTGTCACAGGAAGGTAAAGGTAATCGTGGACAAACCAGCGCCTATTTCATCGCCGGGAGCCACAGGAAAGGTAAAGGTAATCGTGGACAAACCAGCGTCTATTTCATCGCCGGGAGCCACAGGAAAGGTAAAGGTAATCGTGGACAAACCAGCGCCTATTTCATCGCCGGGAGGCACAGGAAAGGTAAAGGTAATCGTGGACAAACCAGCGCCTACTTCATTACTGCGAGCCGCGTAGATAGAAAGTGCGTAAACTTGCCGATGCCTATTTCATCACCGGGTGTCACAGGAAGGTAAAAGTAATCGTGGACAAACCAGCGCCTATTTCATCGCCGGGAGCCACAGGAAAGGTAAAGGTAATCGTGGACAAACCAGCGCCTATTTCATCGCCGGGAGCCACAGGAAAGGTAAAGGTAATCGTGGACAAACCAGCGCCTATTTCATCGCCGGGAGCCACAGGAAAGGTAAAGGTAATCGTGGACAAACCAGCGCCTATTTCATCGCCGGGAGCCACAGGAAAGGTAAAGGTAATCGTGGACAAACCAGCGCCTACTTCATTACTGCGAGCCGCGTAGATAGAAAGTGCGTGAACTTGCCGATGCCTATTTCATCACCGGGTGTCACAGGAAGGTAAAGGTAATCGTGGACAAACCAGCGCCTATTTCATCGCCGGGAGCCACAGGAAAGGTAAAGGTAATCGTGGACAAACCAGCGCCTATTTCATCGCCGGGAGCCACAGGAAAGGTAAAGGTAATCGTGGACAAACCAGCGCCTATTTCATCGCCGGGAGCCACAGGAAAGGTAAAGGTAATCGTGGACAAACCAGCGCCTATTTCATCGCCGGGAGGCACAGGAAAGGTAAAGGTAATCGTGGACAAACCAGCGCCTACTTCATTACTGCGAGCCGCGTAGATAGAAAGTGCGTAAACTTGCCGATGCCTATTTCATCACCGGGTGTCACAGGAAGGTAAAGGTAATCGTGGACAAACCAGCGCCTATTTCATCGCCGGGAGCCACAGGAAAGGTAAAGGTAATCGTGGACAAACCAGCGCCTATTTCATCGCCGGGAGCCACAGGAAAGGTAAAGGTAATCGTGGACAAACCAGCGCCTATTTCATCGCCGGGAGCCACAGGAAAGGTAAAGGTAATCGTGGACAAACCAGCGCCTATTTCATCGCCGGGAGCCACAGGAAAGGTAAAGGTAATCGTGGACAAACCAGCGCCTATTTCATCGCCGGGAGCCACAGGAAAGGTAAAGATAATCGTGGACAAACCAGCGCCTATTTCATCGCCGGGAGCCACAGGAAAGGTAAAGGTAATCGTGGACAAACCAGCGCCTACTTCATTACTGCGAGCCGCGTAGATAGAAAGTGCGTAAACTTGCCGATGCCTATTTCATCACCGGGTGTCACAGGAAGGTAAAGGTAATCGTGGACAAACCAGCGCCTATTTCATCGCCGGGAGCCACAGGAAAGGTAAAGGTAATCGTGGACAAACCAGCGCCTATTTCATCGCCGGGAGCCACAGGAAAGGTAAAGGTAATCGTGGACAAACCAGCGCCTATTTCATCGCCGGGAGCCACAGGAAAGGTAAAGGTAATCGTGGACAAACCAGCGCCTATTTCATCGCCGGGAGCCACAGGAAAGGTAAAGGTAATCGTGGACAAACCAGCGCCTACTTCATTACTGCGAGCCGCGTAGATAGAAAGTGCGTGAACTTGCCGATGCCTATTTCATCACCGGGTGTCACAGGAAGGTAAAGGTAATCGTGGACAAACCAGCGCCTATTTCATCGCCGGGAGCCACAGGAAAGGTAAAGGTAATCGTGGACAAACCAGCGCCTATTTCATCGCCGGGAGCCACAGGAAAGGTAAAGGTAATCGTGGACAAACCAGCGCCTATTTCATCGCCGGGAGCCACAGGAAAGGTAAAGGTAATCGTGGACAAACCAGCGCCTATTTCATCGCCGGGAGGCACAGGAAAGGTAAAGGTAATCGTGGACAAACCAGCGCCTACTTCATTACTGCGAGCCGCGTAGATAGAAAGTGCGTAAACTTGCCGATGCCTATTTCATCACCGGGTGTCACAGGAAGGTAAAGGTAATCGTGGACAAACCAGCGCCTATTTCATCGCCGGGAGCCACAGGAAAGGTAAAGGTAATCGTGGACAAACCAGCGCCTATTTCATCGCCGGGAGCCACAGGAAAGGTAAAGGTAATCGTGGACAAACCAGCGCCTATTTCATCGCCGGGAGCCACAGGAAAGGTAAAGGTAATCGTGGACAAACCAGCGCCTATTTCATCGCCGGGAGCCACAGGAAAGGTAAAGGTAATCGTGGACAAACCAGCGCCTATTTCATCGCCGGGAGCCACAGGAAAGGTAAAGGTAATCGTGGACAAACCAGCGCCTACTTCATTACTGCGAGCCGCGTAGATAGAAAGTGCGTGAACTTGCCGATGCCTATTTCATCACCGGGTGTCACAGGAAGGTAAAGGTAATCGTGGACAAACCAGCGCCTATTTCATCGCCGGGAGCCACAGGAAAGGTAAAGGTAATCGTGGACAAACCAGCGCCTATTTCATCGCCGGGAGCCACAGGAAAGGTAAAGGTAATCGTGGACAAACCAGCGCCTATTTCATCGCCGGGATCCACAGGAAAGGTAAAGGTAATCGTGGACAAACCAGCGCCTATTTCATCGCCGGGAGCCACAGGAAAGGTAAAGGTAATCGTGGACAAACCAGCGCCTATTTCATCGCCGGGAGCCACAGGAAAGGTAAAGGTAATCGTGGACAAACCAGCGCCTATTTCATCGCCGGGAGCCACAGGAAAGGTAAAGGTAATCGTGGACAAACCAGCGCCTATTTCATCGCCGGGAGCCACAGGAAAGGTAAAGGTAATCGTGGACAAACCAGCGCCTACTTCATTACTGCGAGCCGCGTAGATAGAAAGTGCGT
Organism: Nomada fucata; assembly: GCA_948146005.1. NCBI lineage: Eukaryota > Metazoa > Arthropoda > Insecta > Hymenoptera > Apidae > Nomada > Nomada fucata. The sequence goes on from OX411282.1 coordinate 11,246,163, forward strand.
GAACTTGCCGATGCCTATTTCATCACCGGGTGTCACAGGAAGGTAAAGGTAATCGTGGACAAACCAGCGCCTATTTCATCGCCGGGAGCCACAGGAAAGGTAAAGGTAATCGTGGACAAACCAGCGCCTATTTCATCGCCGGGAGCCACAGGAAAGGTAAAGGTAATCGTGGACAAACCAGCGCCTATTTCATCGCCGGGAGCCACAGGAAAGGTAAAGGTAATCGTGGACAAACCAGCGCCTATTTCATCGCCGGGAGCCACAGGAAAGGTAAAGGTAATCGTGGACAAACCAGCGCCTACTTCATTACTGCGAGCCGCGTAGATAGAAAGTGCGTGAACTTGCCGATGCCTATTTCATCACCGGGTGTCACAGGAAGGTAAAGGTAATCGTGGACAAACCAGCGCCTATTTCATCGCCGGGAGCCACAGGAAAGGTAAAGGTAATCGTGGACAAACCAGCGCCTATTTCATCGCCGGGAGCCACAGGAAAGGTAAAGGTAATCGTGGACAAACCAGCGCCTATTTCATCGCCGGGAGCCACAGGAAAGGTAAAGGTAATCGTGGACAAACCAGCGCCTATTTCATCGCCGGGAGGCACAGGAAAGGTAAAGGTAATCGTGGACAAACCAGCGCCTATTTCATCGCCGGGAGCCACAGGAAAGGTAAAGGTAATCGTGGACAAACCAGCGCCTATTTCATCGCCGGGAGCCACAGGAAAGGTAAAGGTAATCGTGGACAAACCAGCGCCTATTTCATCGCCGGGAGCCACAGGAAAGGTAAAGGTAATCGTGGACAAACCAGCGCCTATTTCATCGCCGGGAGGCACAGGAAAGGTAAAGGTAATCGTGGACAAACCAGCGCCTATTTCATCGCCGGGATCCACAGGAAAGGTAAAGGTAATCGTGGACAAACCAGCGCCTATTTCATCGCCGGGAGCCACAGGAAAGGTAAAGGTAATCGTGGACAAACCAGCGCCTATTTCATCGCCGGGAGCCACAGGAAAGGTAAAGGTAATCGTGGACAAACCAGCGCCTATTTCATCGCCGGGAGCCACAGGAAAGGTAAAGGTAATCGTGGACAAACCAGCGCCTATTTCATCGCCGGGAGCCACAGGAAAGGTAAAGGTAATCGTGGACAAACCAGCGCCTATTTCATCGCCGGGAGCCACAGGAAAGGTAAAGGTAATCGTGGTCAAACCAGCGCCTATTTCATCGCCGGGAGCCACAGGAAAGGTAAAGGTAATCGTGGACAAACCAGCGCCTATTTCATCGCCGGGAGCCACAGGAAAGGTAAAGGTAATCGTGGACAAACCAGCGCCTATTTCATCGCCGGGAGCCACAGGAAAGGTAAAGGTAATCGTGGACAAACCAGCGCCTATTTCATCGCCGGGAGCCACAGGAAAGGTAAAGGTAATCGTGGACAAACCAGCGCCTATTTCATCGCCGGGAGCCACAGGAAAGGTAAAGGTAATCGTGGACAAACCAGCGCCTATTTCATCGCCGGGAGCCACAGGAAAGGTAAAGGTAATCGTGGACAAACCAGCGCCTATTTCATCGCCGGGAGCCACAGGAAAGGTAAAGGTAATCGTGGACAAACCAGCGCCTATTTCATCGCCGGGAGCCACAGGAAAGGTAAAGGTAATCGTGGACAAACCAGCGCCTATTTCATCGCCGGGAGCCACAGGAAAGGTAAAGGTAATCGTGGACAAACCAGCGCCTACTTCATTACTGCGAGCCGCGTAGATAGAAAGTGCGTAAACTTGCCGATGCCTATTTCATCACCGGGTGTCACAGGAAGGTAAAGGTAATCGTGGACAAACCAGCGCCTATTTCATCGCCGGGAGCCACAGGAAAGGTAAAGGTAATCGTGGACAAACCAGCGCCTATTTCATCGCCGGGAGCCACAGGAAAGGTAAAGGTAATCGTGGACAAACCAGCGCCTATTTCATCGCCGGGAGCCACAGGAAAGGTAAAGGTAATCGTGGACAAACCAGCGCCTATTTCATCGCCGGGAGCCACAGGAAAGGTAAAGGTAATCGTGGACAAACCAGCGCCTATTTCATCGCCGGGAGGCACAGGAAAGGTAAAGGTAATCGTGGACAAACCAGCGCCTACTTCATTACTGCGAGCCGCGTAGATAGAAAGTGCGTAAACTTGCCGATGCCTATTTCATCACCGGGTGTCACAGGAAGGTAAAGGTAATCGTGGACAAACCAGCGCCTATTTCATCGCCGGGAGCCACAGGAAAGGTAAAGGTAATCGTGGACAAACCAGCGCCTATTTCATCGCCGGGAGCCACAGGAAAGGTAAAGGTAATCGTGGACAAACCAGCGCCTATTTCATCGCCGGGAGCCACAGGAAAGGTAAAGGTAATCGTGGACAAACCAGCGCCTACTTCATTACTGCGAGCCGCGTAGATAGAAAGTGCGTGAACTTGCCGATGCCTATTTCATCACCGGGTGTCACAGGAAGGTAAAGGTAATCGTGGACAAACCAGCGCCTTTTTCATCGCCGGGAGCCACATGAAAGGTAAAGGTAATCGTGGACAAATCAGCGCCTATTTCATCGCCGGGAGCCACAGGAAAGGTAAAGGTAATCGTGGACAAATCAGCGCCTATTTCATCGCCGGGAGCCACAGGAAAGGTAAAGGTAATCGTGGACAAACCAGCGCCTACTTCATTACTGCGAGCCGCGTAGATAGAAAGTGCGTGAACTTGCCGATGCCTATTTCATCACCGGGTGTCACAGGAAGGTAAAGGTAATCGTGGACAAACCAGCGCCTATTTCATCGCCGGGAGCCACAGGAAAGGTAAAGGTAATCGTGGACAAACCAGCGCCTATTTCATCGCCGGGAGCCACAGGAAAGGTAAAGGTAATCGTGGACAAACCAGCGCCTATTTCATCGCCGGGAGCCACAGGAAAGGTAAAGGTAATCGTGGACAAACCAGCGCCTATTTCATCGCCGGGAGCCACAGGAAAGGTAAAGGTAATCGTGGACAAACCAGCGCCTACTTCATTACTGCGAGCCGCGTAGATAGAAAGTGCGTGAACTTGCCGATGCCTATTTCATCACCGGGTGTCACAGGAAGGTAAAGGTAATCGTGGACAAACCAGCGCCTATTTCATCGCCGGGAGCCACAGGAAAGGTAAAGGTAATCGTGGACAAACCAGCGCCTATTTCATCGCCGGGAGCCACAGGAAAGGTAAAGGTAATCGTGGACAAACCAGCGCCTATTTCATCGCCGGGAGCCACAGGAAAGGTAAAGGTAATCGTGGACAAACCAGCGCCTATTTCATCGCCGGGAGCCACAGGAAAGGTAAAGGTAATCGTGGACAAATCAGCGCCTATTTCATCGCCGGGAGCCACAGGAAAGGTAAAGGTAATCGTGGACAAACCAGCGCCTACTTCATTACTGCGAGCCGCGTAGATAGAAAGTGCGTGAACTTGCCGATGCCTATTTCATCACCGGGTGTCACAGGAAGGTAAAGGTAATCGTGGACAAACCAGCGCCTATTTCATCGCCGGGAGCCACAGGAAAGGTAAAGGTAATCGTGGACAAACCAGCGCCTATTTCATCGCCGGGAGCCACAGGAAAGGTAAAGGTAATCGTGGACAAACCAGCGCCTATTTCATCGCCGGGAGCCACAGGAAAGGTAAAGGTAATCGTGGACAAACCAGCGCCTATTTCATCGCCGGGAGCCACAGGAAAGGTAAAGGTAATCGTGGACAAACCAGCGCCTACTTCATTACTGCGAGCCGCGTAGATAGAAAGTGCGTGAACTTGCCGATGCCTATTTCATCACCGGGTGTCACAGGAAGGTAAAGGTAATCGTGGACAAATCAGCGCCTATTTCATCGCCGGGAGCCACAGGAAAGGTAAAGGTAATCGTGGACAAATCAGCGCCTATTTCATCGCCGGGAGCCACAGGAAAGGTAAAGGTAATCGTGGACAAACCAGCGCCTACTTCATTACTGCGAGCCGCGTAGATAGAAAGTGCGTGAACTTGCCGATGCCTATTTCATCACCGGGTGTCACAGGAAGGTAAAGGTAATCGTGGACAAACCAGCGCCTATTTCATCGCCGGGAGCCACAGGAAAGGTAAAGGTAATCGTGGACAAACCAGCGCCTATTTCATCGCCGGGAGCCACAGGAAAGGTAAAGGTAATCGTGGACAAACCAGCGCCTATTTCATCGCCGGGAGCCACAGGAAAGGTAAAGGTAATCGTGGACAAACCAGCGCCTATTTCATCGCCGGGAGCCACAGGAAAGGTAAAGGTAATCGTGGACAAACCAGCGCCTACTTCATTACTGCGAGCCGCGTAGATAGAAAGTGCGTGAACTTGCCGATGCCTATTTCATCACCGGGTGTCACAGGAAGGTAAAGGTAATCGTGGACAAACCAGCGCCTATTTCATCGCCGGGAGCCACAGGAAAGGTAAAGGTAATCGTGGACAAACCAGCGCCTATTTCATCGCCGGGAGGCACAGGAAAGGTAAAGGTAATCGTGGACAAACCAGCGCCTACTTCATTACTGCGAGCCGCGTAGATAGAAAGTGCGTAAACTTGCCGATGCCTATTTCATCACCGGGTGTCACAGGAAGGTAAAGGTAATCGTGGACAAACCAGCGCCTATTTCATCGCCGGGAGCCACAGGAAAGGTAAAGGTAATCGTGGACAAACCAGCGCCTATTTCATCGCCGGGAGCCACAGGAAAGGTAAAGGTAATCGTGGACAAACCAGCGCCTATTTCATCGCCGGGAGCCACAGGAAAGGTAAAGGTAATCGTGGACAAACCAGCGCCTACTTCATTACTGCGAGCCGCGTAGATAGAAAGTGCGTGAACTTGCCGATGCCTATTTCATCACCGGGTGTCACAGGAAGGTAAAGGTAATCGTGGACAAACCAGCGCCTATTTCATCGCCGGGAGCCACAGGAAAGGTAAAGGTAATCGTGGACAAACCAGCGCCTATTTCATCGCCGGGAGCCACAGGAAAGGTAAAGGTAATCGTGGACAAACCAGCGCCTACTTCATTACTGCGAGCCGCGTAGATAGAAAGTGCGTGAACTTGCCGATGCCTATTTCATCACCGGGTGTCACAGGAAGGTAAAGGTAATCGTGGACAAACCAGCGCCTATTTCATCGCCGGGAGCCACAGGAAAGGTAAAGGTAATCGTGGACAAACCAGCGCCTATTTCATCGCCGGGAGCCACAGGAAAGGTAAAGGTAATCGTGGACAAACCAGCGCCTATTTCATCGCCGGGAGCCACAGGAAAGGTAAAGGTAATCGTGGACAAACCAGCGCCTATTTCATCGCCGGGAGGCACAGGAAAGGTAAAGGTAATCGTGGACAAACCAGCGCCTACTTCATTACTGCGAGCCGCGTAGATAGAAAGTGCGTAAACTTGCCGATGCCTATTTCATCACCGGGTGTCACAGGAAGGTAAAGGTAATCGTGGACAAACCAGCGCCTATTTCATCGCCGGGAGCCACAGGAAAGGTAAAGGTAATCGTGGACAAACCAGCGCCTATTTCATCGCCGGGAGCCACAGGAAAGGTAAAGGTAATCGTGGACAAACCAGCGCCTATTTCATCGCCGGGAGCCACAGGAAAGGTAAAGGTAATCGTGGACAAACCAGCGCCTATTTCATCGCCGGGAGCCACAGGAAAGGTAAAGGTAATCGTGGACAAACCAGCGCCTATTTCATCGCCGGGATCCACAGGAAAGGTAAAGGTAATCGTGGACAAACCAGCGCCTATTTCATCGCCGGGAGCCACAGGAAAGGTAAAGGTAATCGTGGACAAACCAGCGCCTATTTCATCGCCGGGAGCCACAGGAAAGGTAAAGGTAATCGTGGACAAACCAGCGCCTATTTCATCGCCGGGAGCCACAGGAAAGGTAAAGGTAATCGTGGACAAACCAGCGCCTATTTCATCGCCGGGAGCCACAGGAAAGGTAAAGGTAATCGTGGACAAACCAGCGCCTATTTCATCGCCGGGAGCCACAGGAAAGGTAAAGGTAATCGTGGTCAAACCAGCGCCTATTTCATCGCCGGGAGCCACAGGAAAGGTAAAGGTAATCGTGGACAAACCAGCGCCTATTTCATCGCCGGGAGCCACAGGAAAGGTAAAGGTAATCGTGGACAAACCAGCGCCTATTTCATCGCCGGGAGCCACAGGAAAGGTAAAGGTAATCGTGGACAAACCAGCGCCTATTTCATCGCCGGGAGCCACAGGAAAGGTAAAGGTAATCGTGGACAAACCAGCGCCTATTTCATCGCCGGGAGCCACAGGAAAGGTAAAGGTAATCGTGGACAAACCAGCGCCTATTTCATCGCCGGGAGCCACAGGAAAGGTAAAGGTAATCGTGGACAAACCAGCGCCTATTTCATCGCCGGGAGCCACAGGAAAGGTAAAGGTAATCGTGGTCAAACCAGCGCCTATTTCATCGCCGGGAGCCACAGGAAAGGTAAAGGTAATCGTGGACAAACCAGCGCCTATTTCATCGCCGGGAGCCACAGGAAAGGTAAAGGTAATCGTGGACAAACCAGCGCCTACTTCATTACTGCGAGCCGCGTAGATAGAAAGTGCGTAAACTTGCCGATGCCTATTTCATCACCGGGTGTCACAGGAAGGTAAAGGTAATCGTGGACAAACCAGCGCCTATTTCATCGCCGGGAGCCACAGGAAAGGTAAAGGTAATCGTGGACAAACCAGCGCCTATTTCATCGCCGGGAGCCACAGGAAAGGTAAAGGTAATCGTGGACAAACCAGCGCCTATTTCATCGCCGGGAGCCACAGGAAAGGTAAAGGTAATCGTGGACAAACCAGCGCCTATTTCATCGCCGGGAGCCACAGGAAAGGTAAAGGTAATCGTGGACAAACCAGCGCCTATTTCATCGCCGGGAGCCACAGGAAAGGTAAAGGTAATCGTGGACAAACCAGCGCCTATTTCATCGCCGGGAGCCACAGGAAAGGTAAAGGTAATCGTGGTCAAACCAGCGCCTATTTCATCGCCGGGAGCCACAGGAAAGGTAAAGGTAATCGTGGACAAACCAGCGCCTATTTCATCGCCGGGAGCCACAGGAAAGGTAAAGGTAATCGTGGACAAACCAGCGCCTATTTCATCGCCGGGAGCCACAGGAAAGGTAAAGGTAATCGTGGACAAACCAGCGCCTATTTCATCGCCGGGAGCCACAGGAAAGGTAAAGGTAATCGTGGACAAACCAGCGCCTATTTCATCGCCGGGAGCCACAGGAAAGGTAAAGGTAATCGTGGACAAACCAGCGCCTATTTCATCGCCGGGAGCCACAGGAAAGGTAAAGGTAATCGTGGACAAACCAGCGCCTATTTCATCGCCGGGAGCCACAGGAAAGGTAAAGGTAATCGTGGACAAACCAGCGCCTATTTCATCGCCGGGAGCCACAGGAAAGGTAAAGGTAATCGTGGACAAACCAGCGCCTATTTCATCGCCGGGAGCCACAGGAAAGGTAAAGGTAATCGTGGTCAAACCAGCGCCTATTTCATCGCCGGGAGCCACAGGAAAGGTAAAGGTAATCGTGGACAAACCAGCGCCTATTTCATCGCCGGGAGCCACAGGAAAGGTAAAGGTAATCGTGGACAAACCAGCGCCTATTTCATCGCCGGGAGCCACAGGAAAGGTAAAGGTAATCGTGGACAAACCAGCGCCTATTTCATCGCCGGGAGCCACAGGAAAGGTAAAGGTAATCGTGGACAAACCAGCGCCTATTTCATCGCCGGGAGCCACAGGAAAGGTAAAGGTAATCGTGGACAAACCAGCGCCTATTTCATCGCCGGGAGCCACAGGAAAGGTAAAGGTAATCGTGGACAAACCAGCGCCTATTTCATCGCCGGGAGCCACAGGAAAGGTAAAGGTAATCGTGGACAAACCAGCGCCTATTTCATCGCCGGGAGCCACAGGAAAGGTAAAGGTAATCGTGGACAAACCAGCGCCTATTTCATCGCCGGGAGCCACAGGAAAGGTAAAGGTAATCGTGGACAAACCAGCGCCTATTTCATCGCCGGGAGCCACAGGAAAGGTAAAGGTAATCGTGGACAAACCAGCGCCTATTTCATCGCCGGGAGCCACAGGAAAGGTAAAGGTAATCGTGGACAAACCAGCGCCTATTTCATCGCCGGGAGCCACAGGAAAGGTAAAGGTAATCGTGGACAAACCAGCGCCTATTTCATCGCCGGGAGCCACAGAAAAGGTAAAGGTAATCGTGGACAAACCAGCGCCTATTTCATCGCCGGGAGCCACAGGAAAGGTAAAGGTAATCGTGGACAAACCAGCGCCTATTTCATCGCCGGGAGCCACAGGAAAGGTAAAGGTAATCGTGGACAAACCAGCGCCTATTTCATCGCCGGGAGCCACAGGAAAGGTAAAGGTAATCGTGGTCAAACCAGCGCCTATTTCATCGCCGGGAGCCACAGGAAAGGTAAAGGTAATCGTGGACAAACCAGCGCCTATTTCATCGCCGGGAGCCACAGGAAAGGTAAAGGTAATCGTGGACAAACCAGCGCCTATTTCATCGCCGGGAGCCACAGGAAAGGTAAAGGTAATCGTGGACAAACCAGCGCCTATTTCATCGCCGGGAGCCACAGGAAAGGTAAAGGTAATCGTGGACAAACCAGCGCCTATTTCATCGCCGGGAGCCACAGGAAAGGTAAAGGTAATCGTGGACAAACCAGCGCCTATTTCATCGCCGGGAGCCACAGGAAAGGTAAAGGTAATCGTGGACAAACCAGCGCCTATTTCATCGCCGGGATCCACAGGAAAGGTAAAGGTAATCGTGGACAAACCAGCGCCTATTTCATCGCCGGGAGCCACAGGAAAGGTAAAGGTAATCGTGGACAAACCAGCGCCTATTTCATCGCCGGGAGCCACAGGAAAGGTAAAGGTAATCGTGGACAAACCAGCGCCTATTTCATCGCCGGGAGCCACAGAAAAGGTAAAGGTAATCGTGGACAAACCAGCGCCTATTTCATCGCCGGGAGCCACAGGAAAGGTAAAGGTAATCGTGGACAAACCAGCGCCTATTTCATCGCCGGGAGCCACAGGAAAGGTAAAGGTAATCGTGGACAAACCAGCGCCTATTTCATCGCCGGGAGCCACAGAAAAGGTAAAGGTAATCGTGGACAAACCAGCGCCTATTTCATCGCCGGGAGCCACAGGAAAGGTAAAGGTAATCGTGGACAAACCAGCGCCTATTTCATCGCCGGGAGCCACAGGAAAGGTAAAGGTAATCGTGGACAAACCAGCGCCTATTTCATCGCCGGGAGCCACAGAAAAGGTAAAGGTAATCGTGGACAAACCAGCGCCTATTTCATCGCCGGGAGCCACAGGAAAGGTAAAGGTAATCGTGGACAAACCAGCGCCTATTTCATCGCCGGGAGCCACAGGAAAGGTAAAGGTAATCGTGGACAAACCAGCGCCTATTTCATCGCCGGGAGCCACAGGAAAGGTAAAGGTAATCGTGGACAAACCAGCGCCTACTTCATTACTGCGAGCCGCGTAGATAGAAAGTGCGTGAACTTGCCGATGCCTATTTCATCACCGGGTGTCACAGGAAGGTAAAGGTAATCGTGGACAAACCAGCGCCTATTTCATCGCCGGGAGCCACAGGAAAGGTAAAGGTAATCGTGGACAAACCAGCGCCTATTTCATCGCCGGGAGCCACAGGAAAGGTAAAGGTAATCGTGGACAAACCAGCGCCTATTTCATCGCCGGGATCCACAGGAAAGGTAAAGGTAATCGTGGACAAACCAGCGCCTATTTCATCGCCGGGAGCCACAGGAAAGGTAAAGGTAATCGTGGACAAACCAGCGCCTATTTCATCGCCGGGAGCCACAGGAAAGGTAAAGGTAATCGTGGACAAACCAGCGCCTATTTCATCGCCGGGAGCCACAGGAAAGGTAAAGGTAATCGTGGACAAACCAGCGCCTATTTCATCGCCGGGAGCCACAGGAAAGGTAAAGGTAATCGTGGACAAACCAGCGCCTACTTCATTACTGCGAGCCGCGTAGATAGAAAGTGCGTGAACTTGCCGATGCCTATTTCATCACCGGGTGTCACAGGAAGGTAAAGGTAATCGTGGACAAACCAGCGCCTATTTCATCGCCGGGAGCCACAGGAAAGGTAAAGGTAATCGTGGACAAACCAGCGCCTATTTCATCGCCGGGAGCCACAGGAAAGGTAAAGGTAATCGTGGACAAACCAGCGCCTATTTCATCGCCGGGAGCCACAGGAAAGGTAAAGGTAATCGTGGACAAACCAGCGCCTATTTCATCGCCGGGAGCCACAGGAAAGGTAAAGGTAATCGTGGACAAACCAGCGGCTACTTCATTACTGCGAGCCGCGTAGATAGAAAGTGCGTGAACTTGCCGATGCCTATTTCATCACCGGGTGTCACAGGAAGGTAAAGGTAATCGTGGACAAACCAGCGCCTATTTCATCGCCGGGAGCCACAGGAAAGGTAAAGGTAATCGTGGACAAACCAGCGCCTATTTCATCGCCGGGAGCCACAGGAAAGGTAAAGGTAATCGTGGACAAACCAGCGCCTATTTCATCGCCGGGAGCCACAGGAAAGGTAAAGGTAATCGTGGACAAACCAGCGCCTACTTCATTACTGCGAGCCGCGTAGATAGAAAGTGCGTGAACTTGCCGATGCCTATTTCATCACCGGGTGTCACAGGGTGGTAAAGGTAATCGTGGACAAACCAGCGCCTTTTTCATCGCCGGGAGCCACAGGAAAGGTAAAGGTAATCGTGGACAAACCAGCGCCTATTTCATCGCCGGGAGCCACAGGAAAGGTAAAGGTAATCGTGGACAAACCAGCGCCTACTTCATTACTGCGAGCCGCGTAGATAGAAAGTGCGTAAACTTGCCGATGCCTATTTCATCACCGGGTGTCACAGGAAGGTAAAGGTAATCGTGGACAAACCAGCGCCTATTTCATCGCCGGGAGCCACAGGAAAGGTAAAGGTAATCGTGGACAAACCAGCGCCTATTTCATCGCCGGGAGCCACAGGAAAGGTAAAGGTAATCGTGGACAAACCAGCGAATATTTCATCGCCGGGAGCCACAGGAAAGGTAAAGGTAATCGTGGACAAACCAGCGCCTACTTCATTACTGCGAGCCGCGTAGATAGAAAGTGCGTGAACTTGCCGATGCCTATTTCATCACCGGGTGTCACAGGAAGGTAAAGGTAATCGTGGACAAACCAGCGCCTATTTCATCGCCGGGAGCCACAGGAAAGGTAAAGGTAATCGTGGACAAACCAGCGGCTACTTCATTACTGCGAGCCGCGTAGATAGAAAGTGCGTGAACTTGCCGATGCCTATTTCATCACCGGGTGTCACAGGAAGGTAAAGGTAATCGTGGACAAACCAGCGCCTATTTCATCGCCGGGAGCCACAGGAAAGGTAAAGGTAATCGTGGACAAACCAGCGCCTATTTCATCGCCGGGAGCCACAGGAAAGGTAAAGGTAATCGTGGACAAACCAGCGAATATTTCATCGCCGGGAGCCACAGGAAAGGTAAAGGTAATCGTGGACAAACCAGCGCCTACTTCATTACTGCGAGCCGCGTAGATAGAAAGTGCGTGAACTTGCCGATGCCTATTTCATCACCGGGTGTCACAGGAAGGTAAAGGTAATCGTGGACAAACCAGCGCCTTTTTCATCGCCGGGAGCCACATGAAAGGTAAAGGTAATCGTGGACAAATCAGCGCCTATTTCATCGCCGGGAGCCACAGGAAAGGTAAAGGTAATCGTGGACAAATCAGCGCCTATTTCATCGCCGGGAGCCACAGGAAAGGTAAAGGTAATCGTGGACAAACCAGCGCCTACTTCATTACTGCGAGCCGCGTAGATAGAAAGTGCGTGAACTTGCCGATGCCTATTTCATCACCGGGTGTCACAGGAAGGTAAAGGTAATCGTGGACAAACCAGCGCCTTTTTCATCGCCGGGAGCCACAGGAAAGGTAAAGGTAATCGTGGACAAACCAGCGCCTATTTCATCGCCGGGAGCCACAGGAAAGGTAAAGGTAATCGTGGACAAACCAGCGCCTACTTCATTATTGCGAGCCGCGTAGATAGAAAGTGCGTAAACTTGCCGATGCCTATTTCATCACCGGGTGTCACAGGAAGGTAAAGGTAATCGTGGACAAACCAGCGCCTATTTCATCGCTGGGAGCCTCAGGAAAGGTAAAGGTAATCGTGGACAAACCAGCGCCTATTTCATCGCCGGGAGCCACAGGAAAGGTAAAGGTAATCGTGGACAAACCAGCGTCTATTTCATCGCCGGGAGCCACAGGAAAGGTAAAGGTAATCGTGGACAAACCAGCGCCTATTTCATCGCCGGGAGCCACAGGAAAGGTAAAGGTAATCGTGGACAAACCAGCGCCTACTTCATTACTGCGAGCCGCGTAGATAGAAAGTGCGTGAACTTGCCGATGCCTATTTCATCACCGGGTGTCACAGGAAGGTAAAGGTAATCGTGGACAAACCAGCGCCTATTTCATCGGCGGGAGCCACAGGAAAGGTAAAGGTAATCGTGGACAAACCAGCGCCTATTTCATCGCCGGGAGCCACAGGAAAGGTAAAGGTAATCGTGGACAAACCAGCGCCTATTTCATCGCCGGGAGCCACAGGAAAGGTAAAGGTAATCGTGGACAAACCAGCGTCTATTTCATCGCCGGGAGCCACAGGAAAGGTAAAGGTAATCGTGGACAAACCAGCGCCTATTTCATCGCCGGGAGCCACAGGAAAGGTAAAGGTAATCGTGGACAAACCAGCGCCTATTTCATCGCCGGGAGCCACAGGAAAGGTAAAGGTAATCGTGGACAAACCAGCGCCTATTTCATCGCCGGGAGCCACAGGAAAGGTAAAGGTAATCGTGGACAAACCAGCGCCTATTTCATCGCCGGGAGCCACAGGAAAGGTAAAGGTAATCGTGGACAAACCAGCGCCTATTTCATCGCCGGGAGCCACAGGAAAGGTAAAGGTAATCGTGGACAAACCAGCGCCTATTTCATCGCCGGGAGCCACAGGAAAGGTAAAGGTAATCGTGGACAAACCAGCGCCTATTTCATCGCCGGGAGCCACAGGAAAGGTAAAGGTAATCGTGGACAAACCAGCGCCTATTTCATCGCCGGGAGCCACAGGAAAGGTAAAGGTAATCGTGGACAAACCAGCGCCTATTTCATCGCCGGGAGCCACAGGAAAGGTAAAGGTAATCGTGGACAAACCAGCGCCTACTTCATTACTGCGAGCCGCGTAGATAGAAAGTGCGTGAACTTGCCGATGCCTATTTCATCACCGGGTGTCACAGGAAGGTAAAGGTAATCGTGGACAAACCAGCGCCTATTTCATCGCCGGGAGCCACAGGAAAGGTAAAGGTAATCGTGGACAAACCAGCGCCTATTTCATCGCCGGGAGGCACAGGAAAGGTAAAGGTAATCGTGGACAAAGCAGCGCCTACTTCATTACTGCGAGCCGCGTAGATAGAAAGTGCGTAAACTTGCCGATGCCTATTTCATCACCGGGTGTCACAGGAAGGTAAAGGTAATCGTGGACAAACCAGCGCCTATTTCATCGCCGGGAGCCACAGGAAAGGTAAAGGTAATCGTGGACAAACCAGCGCCTATTTCATCGCCGGGAGCCACAGGAAAGGTAAAGGTAATCGTGGACAAACCAGCGCCTATTTCATCGCCGGGAGCCACAGGAAAGGTAAAGGTAATCGTGGACAAACCAGCGCCTATTTCATCGCCGGGAGCCACAGGAAAGGTAAAGGTAATCGTGGACAAACCAGCGCCTACTTCATTACTGCGAGCCGCGTAGATAGAAAGTGCGTAAACTTGCCGATGCCTATTTCATCACCGGGTGTCACAGGAAGGTAAAGGTAATCGTGGACAAACCAGCGCCTATTTCATCGCCGGGAGCCACAGGAAAGGTAAAGGTAATCGTGGACAAACCAGCGCCTATTTCATCGCCGGGAGCCACAGGAAAGGTAAAGGTAATCGTGGACAAACCAGCGCCTATTTCATCGCCGGGAGCCACAGGAAAGGTAAAGGTAATCGTGGACAAACCAGCGCCTATTTCATCGCCGGGAGCCACAGGAAAGGTAAAGGTAATCGTGGACAAACCAGCGCCTACTTCATTACTGCGAGCCGCGTAGATAGAAAGTGCGTGAACTTGCCGATGCCTATTTCATCACCGGGTGTCACAGGAAGGTAAAGGTAATCGTGGACAAACCAGCGCCTATTTCATCGCCGGGAGCCACAGGAAAGGTAAAGGTAATCGTGGACAAACCAGCGCCTATTTCATCGCCGGGAGGCACAGGAAAGGTAAAGGTAATCGTGGACAAAGCAGCGCCTACTTCATTACTGCGAGCCGCGTAGATAGAAAGTGCGTAAACTTGCCGATGCCTATTTCATCACCGGGTGTCACAGGAAGGTAAAGGTAATCGTGGACAAACCAGCGCCTATTTCATCGCCGGGAGCCACAGGAAAGGTAAAGGTAATCGTGGACAAACCAGCGCCTATTTCATCGCCGGGAGCCACAGGAAAGGTAAAGGTAATCGTGGACAAACCAGCGCCTATTTCATCGCCGGGAGCCACAGGAAAGGTAAAGGTAATCGTGGACAAACCAGCGCCTATTTCATCGCCGGGAGCCACAGGAAAGGTAAAGGTAATCGTGGACAAACCAGCGCCTACTTCATTACTGCGAGCCGCGTAGATAGAAAGTGCGTAAACTTGCCGATGCCTATTTCATCACCGGGTGTCACAGGAAGGTAAAGGTAATCGTGGACAAACCAGCGCCTATTTCATCGCCGGGAGCCACAGGAAAGGTAAAGGTAATCGTGGACAAACCAGCGCCTATTTCATCGCCGGGAGCCACAGGAAAGGTAAAGGTAATCGTGGACAAACCAGCGCCTATTTCATCGCCGGGAGCCACAGGAAAGGTAAAGGTAATCGTGGACAAACCAGCGCCTACTTCATTACTGCGAGCCGCGTAGATAGAAAGTGCGTGAACTTGCCGATGCCTATTTCATCACCGGGTGTCACAGGAAGGTAAAGGTAATCGTGGACAAACCAGCGCCTATTTCATCGCCGGGAGCCACAGGAAAGGTAAAGGTAATCGTGGACAAACCAGCGCCTATTTCATCGCCGGGAGCCACAGGAAAGGTAAAGGTAATCGTGGACAAACCAGCGCCTATTTCATCGCCGGGAGCCACAGGAAAGGTAAAGGTAATCGTGGACAAACCAGCGCCTATTTCATCGCCGGGAGCCACAGGAAAGGTAAAGGTAATCGTGGACAAACCAGCGCCTACTTCATTACTGCGAGCCGCGTAGATAGAAAGTGCGTGAACTTGCCGATGCCTATTTCATCACCGGGTGTCACAGGAAGGTAAAGGTAATCGTGGACAAACCAGCGCCTATTTCATCGCCGGGAGCCACAGGAAAGGTAAAGGTAATCGTGGACAAACCAGCGCCTATTTCATCGCCGGGAGCCACAGGAAAGGTAAAGGTAATCGTGGACAAACCAGCGCCTATTTCATCGCCGGGAGCCACAGGAAAGGTAAAGGTAATCGTGGACAAACCAGCGCCTATTTCATCGCCGGGAGGCACAGGAAAGGTAAAGGTAATCGTGGACAAACCAGCGCCTACTTCATTACTGCGAGCCGCGTAGATAGAAAGTGCGTAAACTTGCCGATGCCTATTTCATCACCGGGTGTCACAGGAAGGTAAAGGTAATCGTGGACAAACCAGCGCCTATTTCATCGCCGGGAGCCACAGGAAAGGTAAAGGTAATCGTGGACAAACCAGCGCCTATTTCATCGCCGGGAGCCACAGGAAAGGTAAAGGTAATCGTGGACAAACCAGCGCCTATTTCATCGCCGGGAGCCACAGGAAAGGTAAAGGTAATCGTGGACAAACCAGCGCCTATTTCATCGCCGGGAGCCACAGGAAAGGTAAAGGTAATCGTGGACAAACCAGCGCCTACTTCATTACTGCGAGCCGCGTAGATAGAAAGTGCGTAAACTTGCCGATGCCTATTTCATCACCGGGTGTCACAGGAAGGTAAAGGTAATCGTGGACAAACCAGCGCCTATTTCATCGCCGGGAGCCACAGGAAAGGTAAAGGTAATCGTGGACAAACCAGCGCCTATTTCATCGCCGGGAGCCACAGGAAAGGTAAAGGTAATCGTGGACAAACCAGCGCCTATTTCATCGCCGGGAGCCACAGGAAAGGTAAAGGTAATCGTGGACAAACCAGCGCCTACTTCATTACTGGGAGCCGCGTAGATAGAAAGTGCGTGAACTTGCCGATGCCTATTTCATCACCGGGTGTCACAGGAAGGTAAAGGTAATCGTGGACAAACCAGCGCCTATTTCATCGCCGGGAGCCACAGGAAAGGTAAAGGTAATCGTGGACAAACCAGCGCCTATTTCATCGCCGGGAGCCACAGGAAAGGTAAAGGTAATCGTGGACAAACCAGCGCCTATTTCATCGCCGGGATCCACAGGAAAGGTAAAGGTAATCGTGGACAAACCAGCGCCTATTTCATCGCCGGGAGCCACAGGAAAGGTAAAGGTAATCGTGGACAAACCAGCGCCTATTTCATCGCCGGGAGCCACAGGAAAGGTAAAGGTAATCGTGGACAAACCAGCGCCTATTTCATCGCCGGGAGCCACAGGAAAGGTAAAGGTAATCGTGGACAAACCAGCGCCTATTTCATCGCCGGGAGCCACAGGAAAGGTAAAGGTAATCGTGGACAAACCAGCGCCTATTTCATCGCCGGGAGCCACAGGAAAGGTAAAGGTAATCGTGGTCAAACCAGCGCCTATTTCATCGCCGGGAGCCACAGGAAAGGTAAAGGTAATCGTGGACAAACCAGCGCCTATTTCATCGCCGGGAGCCACAGGAAAGGTAAAGGTAATCGTGGACAAACCAGCGCCTATTTCATCGCCGGGAGCCACAGGAAAGGTAAAGGTAATCGTGGACAAACGAGCGCCTATTTCATCGCCGGGAGCCACAGGAAAGGTAAAGGTAATCGTGGACAAACCAGCGCCTATTTCATCGCCGGGAGCCACAGGAAAGGTAAAGGTAATCGTGGACAAACCAGCGCCTATTTCATCGCCGGGAGCCACAGGAAAGGTAAAGGTAATCGTGGACAAACCAGCGCCTATTTCATCGCCGGGAGCCACAGGAAAGGTAAAGGTAATCGTGGTCAAACCAGCGCCTATTTCATCGCCGGGAGCCACAGGAAAGGTAAAGGTAATCGTGGACAAACCAGCGCCTATTTCATCGCCGGGAGCCACAGGAAAGGTAAAGGTAATCGTGGACAAACCAGCGCCTACTTCATTACTGCGAGCCGCGTAGATAGAAAGTGCGTAAACTTGCCGATGCCTATTTCATCACCGGGTGTCACAGGAAGGTAAAGGTAATCGTGGACAAACCAGCGCCTATTTCATCGCCGGGAGCCACAGGAAAGGTAAAGGTAATCGTGGACAAACCAGCGCCTATTTCATCGCCGGGAGCCACAGGAAAGGTAAAGGTAATCGTGGACAAACCAGCGCCTATTTCATCGCCGGGAGCCACAGGAAAGGTAAAGGTAATCGTGGACAAACCAGCGCCTACTTCATTACTGGGAGCCGCGTAGATAGAAAGTGCGTGAACTTGCCGATGCCTATTTCATCACCGGGTGTCACAGGAAGGTAAAGGTAATCGTGGACAAACCAGCGCCTATTTCATCGCCGGGAGCCACAGGAAAGGTAAAGGTAATCGTGGACAAACCAGCGCCTATTTCATCGCCGGGAGCCACAGGAAAGGTAAAGGTAATCGTGGACAAACCAGCGCCTATTTCATCGCCGGGATCCACAGGAAAGGTAAAGGTAATCGTGGACAAACCAGCGCCTATTTCATCGCCGGGAGCCACAGGAAAGGTAAAGGTAATCGTGGACAAACCAGCGCCTATTTCATCGCCGGGAGCCACAGGAAAGGTAAAGGTAATCGTGGACAAACCAGCGCCTATTTCATCGCCGGGAGCCACAGGAAAGGTAAAGGTAATCGTGGACAAACCAGCGCCTATTTCATCGCCGGGAGCCACAGGAAAGGTAAAGGTAATCGTGGACAAACCAGCGCCTATTTCATCGCCGGGAGCCACAGGAAAGGTAAAGGTAATCGTGGACAAACCAGCGCCTATTTCATCGCCGGGAGCCACAGGAAAGGTAAAGGTAATCGTGGACAAACCAGCGCCTATTTCATCGCCGGGAGCCACAGGAAAGGTAAAGGTAATCGTGGACAAACCAGCGCCTATTTCATCGCCGGGAGCCACAGGAAAGGTAAAGGTAATCGTGGACAAACCAGCGCCTATTTCATCGCCGGGAGCCACAGGAAAGGTAAAGGTAATCGTGGACAAACCAGCGCCTATTTCATCGCCGGGAGCCACAGGAAAGGTAAAGGTAATCGTGGTCAAACCAGCGCCTATTTCATCGCCGGGAGCCACAGGAAAGGTAAAGGTAATCGTGGACAAACCAGCGCCTATTTCATCGCCGGGAGCCACAGGAAAGGTAAAGGTAATCGTGGACAAACCAGCGCCTATTTCATCGCCGGGAGCCACAGGAAAGGTAAAGGTAATCGTGGACAAACCAGCGCCTATTTCATCGCCGGGAGCCACAGGAAAGGTAAAGGTAATCGTGGACAAACCAGCGCCTATTTCATCGCCGGGAGCCACAGGAAAGGTAAAGGTAATCGTGGACAAACCAGCGCCTATTTCATCGCCGGGAGCCACAGGAAAGGTAAAGGTAATCGTGGACAAACCAGCGCCTATTTCATCGCCGGGAGCCACAGGAAAGGTAAAGGTAATCGTGGACAAACCAGCGCCTATTTCATCGCCGGGAGCCACAGGAAAGGTAAAGGTAATCGTGGTCAAACCAGCGCCTATTTCATCGCCGGGAGCCACAGGAAAGGTAAAGGTAATCGTGGTCAAACCAGCGCCTATTTCATCGCCGGGAGCCACAGGAAAGGTAAAGGTAATCGTGGACAAACCAGCGCCTATTTCATCGCCGGGAGCCACAGGAAAGGTAAAGGTAATCGTGGACAAACCAGCGCCTATTTCATCGCCGGGAGCCACAGGAAAGGTAAAGGTAATCGTGGACAAACCAGCGCCTACTTCATTACTGCGAGCCGCGTAGATAGAAAGTGCGTGAACTTGCCGATGCCTATTTCATCACCGGGTGTCACAGGAAGGTAAAGGTAATCGTGGACAAACCAGCGCCTATTTCATCGCCGGGAGCCACAGGAAAGGTAAAGGTAATCGTGGACAAACCAGCGCCTATTTCATCGCCGGGAGCCACAGGAAAGGTAAAGGTAATCGTGGACAAACCAGCGCCTATTTCATCGCCGGGAGCCACAGGAAAGGTAAAGGTAATCGTGGACAAACCAGCGCCTATTTCATCGCCGGGAGCCACAGGAAAGGTAAAGGTAATCGTGGACAAACCAGCGCCTATTTCATCGCCGGGAGCCACAGGAAAGGTAAAGGTAATCGTGGACAAACCAGCGCCTATTTCATCGCCGGGAGCCACAGGAAAGGTAAAGGTAATCGTGGACAAACCAGCGCCTATTTCATCGCCGGGAGCCACAGGAAAGGTAAAGGTAATCGTGGTCAAACCAGCGCCTATTTCATCGCCGGGAGCCACAGGAAAGGTAAAGGTAATCGTGGTCAAACCAGCGCCTATTTCATCGCCGGGAGCCACAGGAAAGGTAAAGGTAATCGTGGACAAACCAGCGCCTATTTCATCGCCGGGAGCCACAGGAAAGGTAAAGGTAATCGTGGACAAACCAGCGCCTATTTCATCGCCGGGAGCCACAGGAAAGGTAAAGGTAATCGTGGACAAACCAGCGCCTATTTCATCGCCGGGAGCCACAGGAAAGGTAAAGGTAATCGTGGACAAACCAGCGCCTATTTCATCGCCGGGAGCCACAGGAAAGGTAAAGGTAATCGTGGACAAACCAGCGCCTATTTCATCGCCGGGAGCCACAGAAAAGGTAAAGGTAATCGTGGACAAACCAGCGCCTATTTCATCGCCGGGAGCCACAGGAAAGGTAAAGGTAATCGTGGACAAACCAGCGCCTATTTCATCGCCGGGAGCCACAGGAAAGGTAAAGGTAATCGTGGACAAACCAGCGCCTATTTCATCGCCGGGAGCCACAGGAAAGGTAAAGGTAATCGTGGACAAACCAGCGCCTATTTCATCGCCGGGAGCCACAGGAAAGGTAAAGGTAATCGTGGACAAACCAGCGCCTATTTCATCGCCGGGAGCCACAGGAAAGGTAAAGGTAATCGTGGTCAAACCAGCGCCTATTTCATCGCCGGGAGCCACAGGAAAGGTAAAGGTAATCGTGGACAAACCAGCGCCTATTTCATCGCCGGGAGCCACAGGAAAGGTAAAGGTAATCGTGGACAAACCAGCGCCTATTTCATCGCCGGGAGCCACAGGAAAGGTAAAGGTAATCGTGGACAAACCAGCGCCTATTTCATCGCCGGGAGCCACAGGAAAGGTAAAGGTAATCGTGGACAAACCAGCGCCTATTTCATCGCCGGGAGCCACAGGAAAGGTAAAGGTAATCGTGGACAAACCAGCGCCTATTTCATCGCCGGGAGCCACAGGAAAGGTAAAGGTAATCGTGGACAAACCAGCGCCTATTTCATCGCCGGGATCCACAGGAAAGGTAAAGGTAATCGTGGACAAACCAGCGCCTATTTCATCGCCGGGAGCCACAGGAAAGGTAAAGGTAATCGTGGACAAACCAGCGCCTATTTCATCGCCGGGAGCCACAGGAAAGGTAAAGGTAATCGTGGACAAACCAGCGCCTATTTCATCGCCGGGAGCCACAGAAAAGGTAAAGGTAATCGTGGACAAACCAGCGCCTATTTCATCGCCGGGAGCCACAGGAAAGGTAAAGGTAATCGTGGACAAACCAGCGCCTATTTCATCGCCGGGAGCCACAGGAAAGGTAAAGGTAATCGTGGACAAACCAGCGCCTATTTCATCGCCGGGAGCCACAGGAAAGGTAAAGGTAATCGTGGACAAACCAGCGCCTATTTCATCGCCGGGAGCCACAGAAAAGGTAAAGGTAATCGTGGACAAACCAGCGCCTATTTCATCGCCGGGAGCCACAGGAAAGGTAAAGGTAATCGTGGACAAACCAGCGCCTATTTCATCGCCGGGAGCCACAGGAAAGGTAAAGGTAATCGTGGACAAACCAGCGCCTATTTCATCGCCGGGAGCCACAGGAAAGGTAAAGGTAATCGTGGTCAAACCAGCGCCTATTTCATCGCCGGGAGCCACAGGAAAGGTAAAGGTAATCGTGGACAAACCAGCGCCTATTTCATCGCCGGGAGCCACAGGAAAGGTAAAGGTAATCGTGGACAAACCAGCGCCTATTTCATCGCCGGGAGCCACAGGAAAGGTAAAGGTAATCGTGGACAAACCAGCGCCTATTTCATCGCCGGGAGCCACAGGAAAGGTAAAGGTAATCGTGGACAAACCAGCGCCTATTTCATCGCCGGGAGCCACAGGAAAGGTAAAGGTAATCGTGGACAAACCAGCGCCTATTTCATCGCCGGGATCCACAGGAAAGGTAAAGGTAATCGTGGACAAACCAGCGCCTATTTCATCGCCGGGAGCCACAGGAAAGGTAAAGGTAATCGTGGACAAACCAGCGCCTATTTCATCGCCGGGAGCCACAGGAAAGGTAAAGGTAATCGTGGACAAACCAGCGCCTATTTCATCGCCGGGAGCCACAGGAAAGGTAAAGGTAATCGTGGACAAACCAGCGCCTATTTCATCGCCGGGATCCACAGGAAAGGTAAAGGTAATCGTGGACAAACCAGCGCCTATTTCATCGCCGGGAGCCACAGGAAAGGTAAAGGTAATCGTGGACAAACCAGCGCCTATTTCATCGCCGGGAGCCACAGGAAAGGTAAAGGTAATCGTGGACAAACCAGCGCCTATTTCATCGCCGGGAGCCACAGGAAAGGTAAAGGTAATCGTGGACAAACCAGCGCCTATTTCATCGCCGGGATCCACAGGAAAGGTAAAGGTAATCGTGGACAAACCAGCGCCTATTTCATCGCCGGGAGCCACAGGAAAGGTAAAGGTAATCGTGGACAAACCAGCGCCTATTTCATCGCCGGGAGCCACAGGAAAGGTAAAGGTAATCGTGGACAAACCAGCGCCTATTTCATCGCCGGGAGCCACAGAAAAGGTAAAGGTAATCGTGGACAAACCAGCGCCTATTTCATCGCCGGGAGCCACAGGAAAGGTAAAGGTAATCGTGGACAAACCAGCGCCTATTTCATCGCCGGGAGCCACAGGAAAGGTAAAGGTAATCGTGGACAAACCAGCGCCTATTTCATCGCCGGGAGCCACAGGAAAGGTAAAGGTAATCGTGGACAAACCAGCGCCTATTTCATCGCCGGGAGCCACAGAAAAGGTAAAGGTAATCGTGGACAAACCAGCGCCTATTTCATCGCCGGGAGCCACAGGAAAGGTAAAGGTAATCGTGGACAAACCAGCGCCTATTTCATCGCCGGGAGCCACAGGAAAGGTAAAGGTAATCGTGGACAAACCAGCGCCTATTTCATCGCCGGGAGCCACAGGAAAGGTAAAGGTAATCGTGGACAAACCAGCGCCTATTTCATCGCCGGGAGCCACAGGAAAGGTAAAGGTAATCGTGGACAAACCAGCGCCTATTTCATCGCCGGGATCCACAGGAAAGGTAAAGGTAATCGTGGACAAACCAGCGCCTATTTCATCGCCGGGAGCCACAGGAAAGGTAAAGGTAATCGTGGACAAACCAGCGCCTATTTCATCGCCGGGAGCCACAGGAAAGGTAAAGGTAATCGTGGACAAACCAGCGCCTATTTCATCGCCGGGAGCCACAGAAAAGGTAAAGGTAATCGTGGACAAACCAGCGCCTATTTCATCGCCGGGAGCCACAGGAAAGGTAAAGGTAATCGTGGACAAACCAGCGCCTATTTCATCGCCGGGAGCCACAGGAAAGGTAAAGGTAATCGTGGACAAACCAGCGCCTATTTCATCGCCGGGAGCCACAGGAAAGGTAAAGGTAATCGTGGACAAACCAGCGCCTATTTCATCGCCGGGAGCCACAGAAAAGGTAAAGGTAATCGTGGACAAACCAGCGCCTATTTCATCGCCGGGAGCCACAGGAAAGGTAAAGGTAATCGTGGACAAACCAGCGCCTATTTCATCGCCGGGAGCCACAGGAAAGGTAAAGGTAATCGTGGACAAACCAGCGCCTATTTCATCGCCGGGAGCCACAGGAAAGGTAAAGGTAATCGTGGTCAAACCAGCGCCTATTTCATCGCCGGGAGCCACAGGAAAGGTAAAGGTAATCGTGGACAAACCAGCGCCTATTTCATCGCCGGGAGCCACAGGAAAGGTAAAGGTAATCGTGGACAAACCAGCGCCTATTTCATCGCCGGGAGCCACAGGAAAGGTAAAGGTAATCGTGGACAAACCAGCGCCTATTTCATCGCCGGGAGCCACAGGAAAGGTAAAGGTAATCGTGGACAAACCAGCGCCTATTTCATCGCCGGGAGCCACAGGAAAGGTAAAGGTAATCGTGGACAAACCAGCGCCTATTTCATCGCCGGGATCCACAGGAAAGGTAAAGGTAATCGTGGACAAACCAGCGCCTATTTCATCGCCGGGAGCCACAGGAAAGGTAAAGGTAATCGTGGACAAACCAGCGCCTATTTCATCGCCGGGAGCCACAGGAAAGGTAAAGGTAATCGTGGACAAACCAGCGCCTATTTCATCGCCGGGAGCCACAGGAAAGGTAAAGGTAATCGTGGACAAACCAGCGCCTATTTCATCGCCGGGAGCCACAGGAAAGGTAAAGGTAATCGTGGACAAACCAGCGCCTATTTCATCGCCGGGAGCCACAGGAAAGGTAAAGGTAATCGTGGACAAACCAGCGCCTATTTCATCGCCGGGAGCCACAGGAAAGGTAAAGGTAATCGTGGACAAACCAGCGCCTATTTCATCGCCGGGAGCCACAGGAAAGGTAAAGGTAATCGTGGACAAACCAGCGCCTATTTCATCGCCGGGATCCACAGGAAAGGTAAAGGTAATCGTGGACAAACCAGCGCCTATTTCATCGCCGGGAGCCACAGGAAAGGTAAAGGTAATCGTGGACAAACCAGCGCCTATTTCATCGCCGGGAGCCACAGGAAAGGTAAAGGTAATCGTGGACAAACCAGCGCCTATTTCATCGCCGGGAGCCACAGAAAAGGTAAAGGTAATCGTGGACAAACCAGCGCCTATTTCATCGCCGGGAGCCACAGGAAAGGTAAAGGTAATCGTGGACAAACCAGCGCCTATTTCATCGCCGGGAGCCACAGGAAAGGTAAAGGTAATCGTGGACAAACCAGCGCCTATTTCATCGCCGGGAGCCACAGGAAAGGTAAAGGTAATCGTGGACAAACCAGCGCCTATTTCATCGCCGGGAGCCACAGAAAAGGTAAAGGTAATCGTGGACAAACCAGCGCCTATTTCATCGCCGGGAGCCACAGGAAAGGTAAAGGTAATCGTGGACAAACCAGCGCCTATTTCATCGCCGGGAGCCACAGGAAAGGTAAAGGTAATCGTGGACAAACCAGCGCCTATTTCATCGCCGGGAGCCACAGGAAAGGTAAAGGTAATCGTGGTCAAACCAGCGCCTATTTCATCGCCGGGAGCCACAGGAAAGGTAAAGGTAATCGTGGACAAACCAGCGCCTATTTCATCGCCGGGAGCCACAGGAAAGGTAAAGGTAATCGTGGACAAACCAGCGCCTATTTCATCGCCGGGAGCCACAGGAAAGGTAAAGGTAATCGTGGACAAACCAGCGCCTATTTCATCGCCGGGAGCCACAGGAAAGGTAAAGGTAATCGTGGACAAACCAGCGCCTATTTCATCGCCGGGAGCCACAGGAAAGGTAAAGGTAATCGTGGACAAACCAGCGCCTATTTCATCGCCGGGATCCACAGGAAAGGTAAAGGTAATCGTGGACAAACCAGCGCCTATTTCATCGCCGGGAGCCACAGGAAAGGTAAAGGTAATCGTGGACAAACCAGCGCCTATTTCATCGCCGGGAGCCACAGGAAAGGTAAAGGTAATCGTGGACAAACCAGCGCCTATTTCATCGCCGGGAGCCACAGGAAAGGTAAAGGTAATCGTGGACAAACCAGCGCCTATTTCATCGCCGGGAGCCACAGGAAAGGTAAAGGTAATCGTGGACAAACCAGCGCCTATTTCATCGCCGGGAGCCACAGAAAAGGTAAAGGTAATCGTGGACAAACCAGCGCCTATTTCATCGCCGGGAGCCACAGGAAAGGTAAAGGTAATCGTGGACAAACCAGCGCCTATTTCATCGCCGGGAGCCACAGGAAAGGTAAAGGTAATCGTGGACAAACCAGCGCCTATTTCATCGCCGGGAGCCACAGAAAAGGTAAAGGTAATCGTGGACAAACCAGCGCCTATTTCATCGCCGGGAGCCACAGGAAAGGTAAAGGTAATCGTGGACAAACCAGCGCCTATTTCATCGCCGGGAGCCACAGGAAAGGTAAAGGTAATCGTGGACAAACCAGCGCCTATTTCATCGCCGGGAGCCACAGGAAAGGTAAAGGTAATCGTGGACAAACCAGCGCCTACTTCATTACTGCGAGCCGCGTAGATAGAAAGTGCGTGAACTTGCCGATGCCTATTTCATCACCGGGTGTCACAGGAAGGTAAAGGTAATCGTGGACAAACCAGCGCCTATTTCATCGCCGGGAGCCACAGGAAAGGTAAAGGTAATCGTGGACAAACCAGCGCCTATTTCATCGCCGGGAGCCACAGGAAAGGTAAAGGTAATCGTGGACAAACCAGCGCCTATTTCATCGCCGGGATCCACAGGAAAGGTAAAGGTAATCGTGGACAAACCAGCGCCTATTTCATCGCCGGGAGCCACAGGAAAGGTAAAGGTAATCGTGGACAAACCAGCGCCTATTTCATCGCCGGGAGCCACAGGAAAGGTAAAGGTAATCGTGGACAAACCAGCGCCTATTTCATCGCCGGGAGCCACAGGAAAGGTAAAGGTAATCGTGGACAAACCAGCGCCTATTTCATCGCCGGGAGGCACAGGAAGTCGGGGGGTTGATAAATCATAATGGTTTTTGATACCAAATCGAATATGGTATATCTAGTTCTGGAGGTACAATTTTTATGAGTTCACCCGTTATACAGATTCTTCGATGGCCGCCGGAAAAGCGGGAGCCTAACACGTTGCCACGAGCGTGCACGTATATACAAAATTCAATGTGTAGCAGCTATAGTTTTTTGCAAATATCTGGAAAACTAAGCCCTAGCGGCGCTTATATGCTCAAGAAAAAGTAGTTCAGAATACTCAATTCTACAACATATTCAAAAATCACCGAAATTGGTAAGGTAGTACCACTTCCGTACATTTACCGATTTATGTACTGTACGGTAATTAGTAAATAGTAGTTGCTCGAAAGGGAGTAAAACCCGATCTCGCTGGGCAACAGTATGGCTAGCTGGCACCGATATGGTACAAAGCTAGTGGATTCCATACTGAGCCCCGAGAATGATTTCCATGCCCTTTTTATACTCGAAAATTAGTCTAAAAGGATGGTGGGGGCATGGAATCTTCCATGGGAGTCCAAAGATTCTTCTGAAGGGACTGAGCCATTGCGCCATCGTGGAAGGGGCGGTTCGGGTGCATGCACTCGTGAGTGCCAAATAAGGGCATAATACAGTAACGCAGGAATTGAAGGCTTTCTACGTAACAAATTTATAAGATATTTACAATTTGCAGTGCAACAACAGTGTATTGGTAACTAGTTATATAAATCCCTATAATCAAAGTTAGTTTAACATATATGTATACACGTAATTACGTAGATAATTGAAAAATGTATTATGTCAACACTTCTAAACTGATAATATTTCATTTAGTGCAAACTAAAATTATAATCGAGCACAACATTCAATAAATGATAATTTAATTAAGGCATTCAGTGCTCTACTAAATTCATATTTATAATTTGTACTGGCATTTTCAGCAATACAAATAAAAGCTTAGTAATAAAATTTGCGTAAATCATATTAGAATAGAGTAAAATTAACTAACGGATACAGGTGACTTGTAATAGAACAGCGCCTCGGTCAATAAGTATTCTGTCACCTGGTCTGCATACTCGTGGTAATTCACGATAAGAAACCCAGAAACACGAAGCAGATCCGGCTCGTTTTGCTATACTATCAGTTACCACATGTACATTATTACCTTCTTCCAATTTAGCGTAACCCTGCGAATATTTATAGATACTCGATGTAAATAATTAATATTTTATAACATAGAAATAATAAAATTGCCAAAATGAGAAAGAGGAGTATAGAAATTGTATCGTAACTGCACAATTAACAATTATAGTAACTATCTTTCTCATTGTGTCAATTTTGTGGGTTTGTATATTAAAAAATATACATCTGTTATTGCCATACGTTTAATTTTGTGAGTAGCTGTATGTACATACATACAGTTTTTGAGATTTAATTCGAATAGTTTAAATGTGTAAAAACGATTAAAAATATATTTCGCGTATTATTCAGTTCACTGTGGCTTATAATTAGCCATATCTACTGTACGCTCAATTTCCTGAGCAGCTTTATATCGTGACCGATTATTTCACTACGTTCGAAGGCAGATTAATATGCACACAAACGGATACTGTAATAATTTACAAAAATGCAGTACTACGTTAATATTTATAATCCGATAATTTTGTATTAGACGAGTTATATCTCTAGTCTGTTTGCAATTGGAAAGAAATGTTAGATGGAAATTTGACGACTTCATAGAGGATTAAATTTACTTTACAATATTTTTGTGCAACAATATTATATCGATGCGTGTGCATTTAATTCTTTAGAAAACCTAACAGAACGGATAAGAGTACATTGCACAGCAAAATCTAAGCAGAGGGCAATGAAAAAAAATAATGGAAAGGCAATATAGGAATTATTTAAAATTCAATGGAGATGAGTTTTATCTTGTTTAATAGGAATAACTAAAACATTTATTTAAGATATCTTAAGAACAAGAAATATCTCGACAACTTTACACTGATCATTTTCTTCCAAAAAATTGCGAGAGGATTTAACTTTTAATGGACATATGTTGCCTCTCACGTGACATTGAAGTTTTTACTGCATCTGACGTTTGTCACTTCTTACGTAACGTAAAAGAGAAGCATCAGGTAAAGCGACGGCCTCACAGGAAATCAGGCCTCAAGCGTTGACGCCCGGTAATAATCTTTGCAAAAAAATGCGACAAGTATAAAATGGATTACCGCATAGTATGTACATGTATGTATGTTCAAAAGAGTAATACATAATCTTCTTTAAACCATTCAACTGTTTCCTCTAATATTTGTTTCTAATTGTACTCAGAAGAGATATGACCTGTTCTAGTTATAAAATTCGGAACATCAGATGCTCCAATTCATTGAAGACTGTTCTACTTCTAGAAAACTCTTCTTCTTTTTCCTTCCTTCATTTCTTATAATTCAATTTTTTCAAAACACAAATCATTGAGATCCTGATTTATGGCATTTTTATTTTTGCAATTGAATTAAAACCTTTCCATTATACTTTCATCAATTCCTTAAAAATCTAGATGCAAGAGAACTCTATAATAATATCGATCAATTTCATCAATTTAATCGATCAATTAATTTTCTTTTATTAACTTGAAAATCGTTGAAATTCTGAAATTCATTGCGTTTACTAGTAACAACTACTTAGTAATTACGTAATGTCACTTTCAAAATTGTATAACATCCAGAGATTGGCTATCTAATAAAATCTTTCAAAAATTAAATATTGTTTCTATGCTAGCAGACATAAGGAAGATTAAAGAGGACACTTTAATCAATTAAATCATTCTAATATTAAAATCCAATATCTTTTTACGCTTGCAAACATAGAGACGGGTGTAAGAAAATTATTCTTTTTGCAAATTAACTTTCCAATTCAATACATTCAATTTTCTACGCGCGAGTGTAAAAAGGGCCCAATGACATGACATTACGATAGTAGGATAAATATGGTTCATTTTTCATCACTGAAATAAATATTGACTTATGTGATACTAAACGATAGTCGTACTAAGCTCGTCCCGTCACTGTGGAATCCACCCGTCCTTATTTCAGGACCTCGAAGATTCATCGCAACTCCTAAAGGGTAAACCTCGCTGGTAAATTCGTACATTCTGTTCCCCGCTTCTCTGATAGACTGGACAGTGATTGCATGCCACTTTTCTATTTGATGAGACATGTTCAAACGGACAATGTTTGCTCCAGCTATCATCATGTTAAGAATGGCGTCAGGATGAGAATTCTTAGGACCTGCATGAAATATACGGAATATTGCACCAGAGATGACCTAAATTTTGTTTGCGTACTAAATCAGGGAAATCGAAACCAGTCCACAATCACGTGTGCAGTAGCGACAAATTGATACAAGGCGTACCTGCCTTATTTACAGTTGCATGAAAAAACTTTTCAGTTTTTGTTTCAAGAAGCACGTGTGACAGCGGACACATTTTTTTTTCAAAGTCACTTTTTCTAAAGTTATTTCAAAATCACGTGTTCTTTCTTAGTGAAACCTGTATACATACTTGGTGAAACCGATTTAACGAGTTATAACTAGTTTCACTAGTTTACAAATATCGCAAAGATATAAGTTTGTAGTGAACAGTTTTGCTTAAAGAATTTTATTCCACTTTATTTTTCTTTCCTTTGCGAAAGAATGACACATTTCAAAGGTCTCGAAACAATTCCGTTTCGTCAAAAGGAATTTGGGAAATAATTTATACTCGACCGTTTCAACATTATTTTATGATAACACATTGCTGCCATTTAATTGTATTAGTGGTGCCTATGCGTTTCAACTGTTTACTTACCCAATGTAACCATAATTCGAGTAAGCCTTGCTAATTTAGGACTTGAATTTATATCGAGCTGTGTTATATGCTCGAGTCGCGTATTTTGATAAGCTGCTTTCATTTGATCGTCTGTTATAAATTGATCTTCCATATGTGGCATCTATGTGTTAAAAAATAATTCAACAATCATTCATTATACAGGGTGTTTCCGAAATCGCCAACCGAATTTTCAAGCTTAATTTCCTCAGAAACGAAACCTCGTATGGAAAAACTTTATTCCATATTTTCGACTCAACTTTATGTGACGAATGGTACAACCCTGCTGGTTGTACCATGATTTCGGAAACACCCTGCATACACGCATGTAATAATAAATCTGTAAACTAGAACAATTTAATACTTATTAAGGTAATTAAGGTAATAAACCTCGCATAACGCAGGCAGTTTTTATGTAACGCGATCTTGAAATATCTTCACTTTATATATTTTTTGAAATACATCACCAGTGGCAAAGTACTTAATGTGATACGAATAAATTAGATCTGAATATGAGTTTCACATAACGCGGCACTTTAATGGAACGGAATATCCGCGTTATGCAAGAGTTACCTGTATTTCCATGTGAACGTCTCTAAAATGAATAACTATTGAGAAAGACATATACAACGAACTGTATTCTTCTTCACTTGGTTATATAATTTAAAAAATTAGTAAGATCGGACATTTTTACAAGCACAATAATGCAAACTGTGCACACAGGTGCATCATAAATTCTGTCCCTAATAATAAGGGCTTTAAGTAAGCGTACGTAAATTAAAACAGAAGACAATACTTCGATATCCTTTACTTTTATGGTAAATTTTAATGCAAAAATTAATAGGATTATTCATAGTGACCAACATTTACTAGCGCAAACTTTTTTTACTTTCGTATATTTGACTTTCGAGGGGTAATAACGCTGTTGTCATTATCAAATCTATCTCCAAACTTTTGATATAGTGGTAAAATATAGAACCAACCCTTTCCTTTTAACTCTCGTGCGATTTCTTTTATTAGAGACAGTACTTGCTTACGGTGCGATTACTAATTTTCTATCGATAATATATATATATTGATAATTGTGGGAAGAAATAAATTTCCTGATGATACGTTTAATTATATTCTAAAGAACCGTGAAACAGTAAATGAAAAAATTGTAATAAGTAGAGATAAGTATAATAATATTAAAAGTAAGATTAATCTGTGTATATTTTAAATAATTGTTTTATAAATAAAACTGAAAGGCATCTGCTTGGTAGCTGTAATTATGATCAGATAAGATTGCTGGTTAACCATTGATATTTATAATCTACAATTGACGACTAATTTCGTCAATCGATTAAATCAATTAATTTGATTTAACATTACATTACATTACATGGAATAACTTGATGACAGAAATAATTAATAGTACAATTTATTGATTATAAAATATAAGGAAAAATGCATTAAATGTCTGATGGGCGACTTGAGGTCATATTTATATACAAAATACGCCAATCCTTTCTTTTAGATATTTTGAATAATTATATATTAATTTATATTTTACTTTAAACATTAATCAATTATATTTCAAAAATAGAGATTCAAATTTGATAAAATCTGTAAAAGTACCCATGGCATTCGGCGGCATGACTTTATCCATCCAGTTGCAGGTGAAGTATTGTTAGTGCATAACATTATGTAGTCCTGTATATGTAGCTGTAGATAATACTTTTACACGTTTCAGGGCCTAAATATGGAGGATTGAGTTTTTGTGACTGTAGCTATTTGTCCATTTTATTATGAAATTACTATTACTATATATGTATAAAGTTGGAATTACATATTGTGGTTATACGAAAAGTGTGAATACTGCGTTTGTTTGGTATCAGAAACTACGTATGTATAGTGTGTTTATTTAAGACTTAATACTGTAAGTTTCTTATTAAAATACGAAATTTCTAAACGTATACGTTAAGCACTATAGCATTTTATATGAATTTATTCAACATTTTCTTTCCTCTCTTTTTACTGAAGAAATGATTGAAAAGATATAAATCTTTAATATATTGTAAATTACGCTTAAACATATAGATTATTTTCAGAATATTCAAGGTACAGGAACGGCCGAGGCGGGCCATGTGCATTTCGCCGATGCACGCTGTCTTTGTCTAGCGTAGCTTTCTTTCGGGGCGAACCCTAAAATGGTTAAAAAGGGCCATAGTGACGTAGGCGTCTTCACGACCGACGCTTTAAAAAAATAATAATAAAATATAAAATAAGAAAATATAAAAGTACAGTCAATATGGTAAATATGGACCATTCTCTTGCACAGTGATAGCGTGCAGGACACAATTTATGCCTTCATGAAGGCATTGGCGACAGTCTCAAAAACAAATAAACGTGAGGCCACCCGAGGCGAAACCTTAAACCCTGAGACCCTTAAGTCCAGCTGAGGCGATGACGCACACCTCCGTCGATGCATGCATCGCAACATGTTCCATCGTGTAGGGCCCCCATAAGGAAAGGCAGAACAACAGCCCAAGGCTTGAAGTCGATGATAACCAGACGCACACACTCAAACCTAAACGAGACGATACGCGAATGATACTTTCTGGTTTCAATAGCGAAACCTAATATTGAAGCATATGCTTCAACGCCATAAACTCTTGATTCTAAACAAAACCCTTAACTTACAAGCATATAAATGCTTGTTTAAGTCTTTTAAGATGTTGAAAAAAGGGAGATCATATTGCGTGTGTAAATATATTTGCATTTTCTTTCCCTGATCGAGGGAAAATATATCTTAATTCAATTTAATTTATAACTACATTCGCGAATCCTTCCTTACTTACTAGGTACTTAACTAATCAGAAGGATGATAAAAAGGGCAGGGAAATAAAATAAATTTCTTTATTTATCTTTCCTACAGAAAATGAAGATTGAAGCATACTGTTGTCATCTATCAAGCAATAATTCAAATTTAAATAATTTACTGCTACAAATAATGACGGTAGTTTATTGTTTAATAGCGGCATATTATATAATGTATGTATATTTACATGTATATGTGTATACAATTGTATAGATACATATAATCCAAGGAATCGATATAGCGTAATCATAAACTAAATTCTCAATTGATAAACAAAACACTTGCTTCTTTCGGGAAAGAAGAATTTAAGTTCAATCAAATTGAATGACCATTTTAAGTTTTACAAATTCAAATTCGATAATGCATTTTTATGCCAAACGTAAAAGCGCATTAGAAATATGAAGAATTTCTAGCTAAATGAATGATTGCATTTAAATATTAATAAATTTGATAGCGAGTTAACACGTTTTCTTAATTATTAAATTAAAATAGAAAATATATTTAAATGGATATCGAATGGTGCTGAATAAGAACGCCACTTCGGTTTCTCAAAAGAACCTTCCGAAACTGTTATTTCAACGCCTGTAGTATGTTTTCCATGGTTTGACTGACTTTTATTATCACGCTATATCGCTTCCTTCAAGTATACATACGTATGATTATACATACAAATATTGTTCTATACTGTATTTATATGTAGGTACATTGTATGGTAATAATACTGTAGCTACTGGCATCTTCAGTTTGTTACCCTTTCAATGACTTTACTAAATTCGTCATACATTGTCATACAATATAAGTTACATACATACTGAATTTTTCAAATCTAGTATTGTTTAATACCATCTGCTGTATGCAATCCAGCTAGCATATGCTTACTCGACCGTCCTAAAAAAGAAAAAGAGAAAAAGTATTAAAATGTATATCGTATTCCTTATTGATACCATGAAAAGTAAAGTAAAATAGAATTTGGAATTCATTTGTTAGTACAGTCTTGCATACGTAAAGAAACATGCATGGTGAAACAAAAGGGTTCATGACTTTACAGACTTATGAATAATTGTATAATAATTAATGAGATAAATAAAAAATATTTGATCTCTATCAAATATGTTAAAAACAATCGTTTGGATGTGATATAAGAAGGTTTACTTCCACGTTGACAAGAGATGTTCGCTGTTTCCCTCCTCCGCCTCTGGATATTTTCATTCTTTATTCGTTGTTAGAAGCTGACTACATTATTTATTCCGGTTCGATACACTGTACTCTTTGAGTATGTCCATAAAAAGAAACCCAGGGGATTCAAGCCATGTGATTAATGAATATTTTTGAATTGGCACAGCTACGCTAGTATAGTCTTGTTTGTGTTTAGTCATTCAAATCTGATTATGAGCATAAATCTTTGGCCAAAGACTGCGATAATTTTATACATTTCGAAATTTTCGGCCTTGGCAACGACATTCACCCTTTAAATGTACACCCGTCCCTCAATTTACGCCGTCAATTTTTGTATGTGTTTTGTGCAAGTATGTGTTTTACGCAGCAAATTTACCTTAATTTACACGGAACTTTTTATATGCGGAATTGATTTACGCGATCTTAATTTACGTGGTCAGACATATTTTCCTATAAGTTTTAAAATTGACAGTCAATTTAAAATTGACAATTGACAAACAGTGTGACTTTGGACGTTGAGAGGACGACATTGTTACTATACTGTTTAGATTTGCAATATATATTTTTTATTTTTAACCGAGTCATGTCTAACGAACTTTTAATCACACGGAAGAAGAGAAAGTCGATGTGTTTGGACATGAAAATGAACATTTTGAATATGCCATTATAGACATTTGAAACATACATTCAACGAGCGTTAAAATTTCGTCAAAATTTATTGAAATGTTGCAGAGAATGTCAGCAAATTTATGAAATCTCAGTAACAGAAAATATTGAGAAAAACTCATCCGGAAAAATTGACATTCACAATGAAAATGAAGACGAACTTCCAAATATTTCAAGCGATGAGGATGATGAGGTTGTGCCAATTAAAGAGAAGAGGCTTATTGTTTTGAATTATGGTAGCGATAGTGACATCTAATAAAACTTACATACTTCTGTTTCTGAAATGTCTTACTCATTTTTTCGCTAAGTTATGTGAAATATATATGTACACGTGTATTTCTAAAACTTCTACTAGCTTTTGTTTCCAATATTTTTCCTTTTATACTGACAGATTCAATTTACGCGATTTTTATTCGCGTAAATCAAATCCACGTGGAACGTATATTCGCGTAAATTGAGAGACGAATGTATATCGAATATTTTCTTAAAGATATTTTATATCTCTTTTATACTTTTTCCTGAAACAGTTGCATGACTCGTTTCTTTCTTGATGAAGCAATTGTTATTTAGAACTTAATTATTGGCGCATTTCAAGTTAGCATAAAGGAAGCGTCAAAGATTGCAAGGAAGTACGTATATGCTAGTAAAAATGTTATTTTTTGGAACGATTGGTAGAACAAGAATTCATTTTTATGTTTGGATATTTAAAGCCCCATGCAAAAGCTTAGTATCACCTATCGTATCGTATAATAACTACAGATACATGAATTATGGTGACATGTATCCTGAATTGTCATAATTAAAACTTACTTTCTTAGTTTGTTGACTTTAACTTGTAATAACATTTGAGGCACATAAACTTGAAATTAATCATATTTATTTGATAGAAATAATTTTTATACGCAGAGAAAAATTTCTTCTCAAAATCTGTTGCTCACGAAATTTACATAAAGGGATTAAGTTATAGTTCATAACAGGGGGCACCCATTATTCTACTGCGAATTCGTAAAACTATTTCTAATAAACTACTTGAAATTTCCAAAATTATAAACGGAAGAATATGTATTTTGGCATGCTCAAAAATTACTTATTGTAAGAAAGTTAAATCCACAGGTGATAATTAGAATTAAATAAGGCGATTGTCGATCTGCCTATAATAAATGTAGTTAAACCAAAGGCACACGTATAATAAATTATTATTAGTAGACAGCACATGCAAAGCAAGGTATTGAATGATATTAGTATGGTAGAATACGTTCAAACATGCAGAGATTACAAAAGGTATTCATAGCTATCTGTTCCGCTACGCGTACTGCATGCATCATCGTCTTGAGGAACTACAATATCTACATACAAAATACGAAGTGTATTCGTAAATCCCGATCCTTGTCTCCATCCAGTGACTACCACAACTGAACTCCCAGCTTTGACGAATCCATGGCTTTTGCCGAATTTCAATCCAAATTGAACACGTACGTCAACATCCTTCACCCAGTCAGACAATGGTGCGTCTGTAATTAAAAATTAAATAAATTATAACTCTTCTACATGATTAAATAATTGTTATATGTGCAGAAGAGTGACGATCAGCCAAGATCATGGGTAATCAAACACGTGTATAATACGGCACTCTTAAATTGTATATTAAAATGTAATATTGTGCATAACTATTTCGTTGATTGAAACTTCGATTAACTACCATAACGATATCTCATTAGTTATACTTTTATACTTTTGGAAGAATGAAGTTACAGACATAGAGTACAAAGCAGTTTCGATAATACGGTACTTCAGTTAAACGGGACTCAGAACAGAATATGTAGTTTGTTAAAAATTAGTAAATAAAAATATGGTGGATAATTTGATAAAAGGGTAAAGGGTGGTGGATAAAAAGGAGGTTTAAAATTGGTATTTGTATATACAAGTACAGGAAATTTTCATGCTGAACATATTATATTATGTTGATCAGGTTTGGGGTATTTGGTTAATTTCCACAGAACTCTCTTTGTCTCTATGCCTGTGCATATCTGCTTTAAACACACTAAATGCTGTGGGGGTCGTTGCTGGACGGCAACGCTTGAGTTAATCAGACAACTTAAATTAAATAAAAGATACATATAAAAATATAAACCTCGCAATGCTTATTATGTAAGAGATAAAATTTTCTTAAATATGTTTATCGTATTGAAACAATTAAATGCCAAATTAAAATCCATATTTTCAGTAGAATACATATTTTTCTGACACTCAACGCATTAATATCTAGATGCATTTTGTAATACAAAATGTCCCTATTACCTTCGTAATAGAGTGGCAAGATACCACGGTAGAGATGTGCTTGTCGTGCAACTTGATGGAATCTGGTCACTGCGATAATCGGGCATCGGGGTCTGTATTTTGCGATCAAGTGTGCAGAGCGACCGGAAGTTGTGATCACGATAATAGCGCTTGCTAAACATTTCACAGATGCTTCTACGGCAGCGATACCAATGGCATGAGTAGCATCGATTGGAGGTAACGCTTTGCTTGTGAGGTCGTTGAAAATCTGTGTCTGCCAAATAGCAGCCTCTGCTTCCTTGCAGATGTTCGCCATTGTACGCACGCATTCCAATGCATATTCTCCTTTGGCAGTTTCACCTGAATATATTACGAGAATTAATAAATAGCATATTACAGTAATGTTTAAAATTTGTGCATATTTGATTGCTATACACAGTACGTCATTTCTTGAACAAAAATTTTTGATATTCCTCTTTCTAAGGAAATCTTCCTATAGTATACACTGTATACTATACAGTGTGCCCACTATAATGCTCGTAAGGCAAATGCTAGGCATCTTCTTTATTAAGTTTAATAATAATGAAATTAATAATGAAAAGAGAATATAGGCGTCGAGCGATAAAAATCAAATTCACGATGAGCATCTGTAAAAACAGGCAGGTCAAATGATACAATATGCTAGGACTTGGTATATAGTACAAGAATTCACCCTTTCGCTACGGAAATCGCGCATATACGCCCCCAGATATTCTGCAACTGTTTACGAAAAATTGATAGAAGCTAGCGTCTACAACAATGTATCATGGTTGCAATTATTTATATAAATTACCCCTTAGATGATGAATTAGAGTCTCTATCTAAGTGTTTATGAGTATGATTCTTATCATTCTGATACTATTATTCTTATTTATTTCCGATATTAATAAATCACGGAAATGTGTGTTTCTGATGGTACCAGAGCGGAAAGCACAACACCCTCCAATTAGGATTTTAATTGTTTAAATCGTAATACGATTAATCTTACTTAATGTCTTTGAACCGCTGTGTACGTAACCGATAATATTTTATTAGAATCAGTAAGGAAAGAGTTTATACCTGACAACATGACGCAGTCTGCGCCATCAAGGATAGCATTTGCTACATCCGACGTTTCAGCCCTGGTTGCACGTGGTTTCTTCACCATAGATTCAAGCATTTGTGTTGCACAAATAACTGGTTTGCCAACTTTATTGCATCTACTTATCATAGATTTCTGAGCCAGGAATACTTTCTCTGGCGGGATCTCGATACCAAGATCACCACGTGCTACCATAATGCCATCAGACGCTTCAATAATTTCATCGAGATTCGTCATGCCTTGCTGGTTTTCAATTTTTGATATGATTTGAATGTTCTTGCCCTTGTCACCAAGGATCGCTCTAATTTCCGTCAGAGCTGAGGCGTCTCTTATGAACGAAGCGAAGATCATATCGACCTCTTGGTCAACACCGAATTGCAAATCAGATTTATCCTTTTCAGAGACCGCTGGCAAATCTACTGGAGAACCGGGCAGATTCACACCTTTGCGAGAACCAAGCATTCCACCATTTTCAACGGTGGTCACAATTCCATCGGGACCTAAAACGAACAGAAGAGTTATTGCATTAATTTACGTTTACCCTTTTAATTTGTCTCGGTTGAATAGTAGCGATTCGTGAACATGTAAAATAATAATTGTGAAACATTCGAGTACTGCAGTTTTCTATTAGTTCTGAGTAATTTTGATAAGAAATATTACCTGTAGACATTTTATTCAATTAGAAACAAATTTCTGGGTTAAAATAATACGTGTACGAATTAATTTAAGAGTATCGTCCATCCATTATGCATTAATCACTAGTCACAATGAAACGACTTTTTTTACGTTACGCGTTATTGTGTATCGTAAAGGAACAAATATATCGCATAGAATATAAATCTGTGGTTATTTTCTGCTTCGACATTAATTTCTACTTGGCGAATGTGTATTATAACATTCAAGATAGGTAAAATAACAAAGAATAGATAATAAAATATTAATTAGAGGTACAAATTTTCAATATCTCCCGGTCATATTGAAATTTGCTTATTTCTCTTAGCAAATAATTAACAGCAAGCAGAGCTTCTAATATCCTTTAAACATACAAAATATTCGTTTCACAGTTACTTAAGATACTTATAGAAAAGTGGACATGATACGTACTGACTGCTGTAACTATGAGGGAAATCAATCCATCGTCGACGAAAACGCGACTTCCAACCTTCAACACGTTAGAAATATTTTCGTAATCCACATAAACCACATTAGCATTGCCTTTTTCCATGAACGCCTTATCAACAGACAATTTGAAAGTCTGGTCCTTCACTAATTCAACTTCGGCGGATCCACCCTAGTAACGTAATAAACCATTAAATATCAGAAAACCCAGCAAGTGAGAATAATAAAATTGAGGACACAAAATGACAAGAAACAATGTAACACGATGTCCAAAACCTTCCGTAAAATTTGTATTAAGGTGTTACTTAATAAAACGTGCCATATGTCATATGGAAGCTACGGGATTGACGAAAAACTAATGTCGAGTTTCCACAGTAGATTATACTGCCACGATTTCCAAAATAAACAATTTTCAGATGCAATTATGCCGTTACTCGTGAGATAACAAAGGACTGCAAATACATTGTTCAGTAGTGTCCCATATTTGTCAAAAACAGCCGTTTTTATTCGCCGAAAATATTACCTTTCGGCCAACCCAATATCAATCTAAACGCTATGCTGCATTACGAAAAACAATATATGAGAAATACAGGTACAAAGAAATAAGTTACTTACGCCTTCGAGGAGACCAGTACGAATTTCAGGTCCTTTAGTATCGAGCGCAATCGCTACAGGAACGTTCAAGCCCGAGCGACTAGAAAGATTCTTCTGCGCTTGGCGAACATTGCGAATGGTCTCGGCATGGTACTCGTGTGATCCATGGGAGAAGTTCATTCGAGCGATGTTCATGCCCGTTTCGATCATTTTCTCAAGGGTTTCTACGGACCTGGAGACCGGGCCGATAGTACAAATGATCCCCGAGAGTCGAACGTACGATGCATGACTATCGACGTCCAAGGCGCATATGTGATCTAACTGACTTTGAGCGTACAAAGCTAGTGTATTGGGCTTTCCAGCCATCTGCAAATATGTAAACGTATTAGATATATAGAATTTGTCGCATTCGAAAAGTAAAGTTGAAAGCGCCTCAGGGCCTACTTTGGAACATTTTGCTAGAAGGCTAATTCAAAAAAATTACCATGCGAATAGTATTTGAAAGAGAAAATAAAACTTTATATCTGAAAAACTAGTTTGACTAGTGTTGCAATATTGATAAATTAACATCGAAGATATAATGGTATTTAGATAAAGTGGTCACAACAGGATATAAGGACAAAATTCGTAGGCAGATGATTTATTTTGACATATGCAATGTTATAGAGTTTTGATAAAGGTAGTGACGGAAACAAGTAGAATGTTTTTTAACGTTTAAGGTATCTTTACTTCCAGATATAATTTTATAAGACCATAAGACTAAGGCTATGTATAAGACTACGTAGAAGGATGGCGGAAGTTCGTCCAAAGCCGAAAGGCACGGACTAAATAAAGATAGATAGATAGATAGGTATCTTTACTTTGTGAACTCTCGTTTTGGTTAAGCATACATAATACAAAACGAAAACTTTAAATTAGAAACACACGTCAAATACATTTGCATGCATTCCAATAATTATTAATTATTTGAATATTTATTTGAACGTGCAAACAAAACTAATAATAT
Source organism: Nomada fucata (assembly GCA_948146005.1). Classification (NCBI taxonomy): domain Eukaryota; kingdom Metazoa; phylum Arthropoda; class Insecta; order Hymenoptera; family Apidae; genus Nomada; species Nomada fucata. The sequence goes on from OX411282.1 coordinate 11,287,066, forward strand.
ATATAAACGATCGTTCGGTGATAACAGCTTTCAAACTAATTTAATTTAAAAATTATCATTTATAATTTATGAAATATCATGTTAATACAAAAATTTGAACGATTTTGTACAAATTTCGATTAAACAATCTACGCATTCTTAAAAAAAAGAAATAGAAGTAAGGAAGTAATACAAAAAATATCCTTAAAGTTTTGCAAATTACTAATTACTAAAATTGATTTATTAAAATACCATGTTTATGAAAGATAATTATTTTGCAAAGCCATATCCTGAAAGATTTAAATCGCAGAAAAAATATTCACCTCACGCTAAGGGGATTGAATGAACATTAATCTATCAGGTGGAAACTATTTTGTGAGTAACATATAATTAACTATGTGATACAAAATTATACGGTAAACTACGTTGAACAATTTTACTAGAATACAGTACATACTTACGTACTCATATATCTATTTTGCTTCAGATATATAGTCTGTTTCAGTAATATTGTTAAATAAATCAGTAACAATATTATTAGATACAGCTCATTAATAAATAAACGTCACAAATAGCTAGCAGTGCAATTTATAAATATGTATTATAAATATTTGGGTTAGTAATATTCGTGAATATATCTGTTCGTACACTAGAATCTTTCACGTTCAAAATTCATCTCAATACATACTATCAACGCGCAATTGAAAACTGTACTATCGCATTTAATTAAAAAAAAAGGCATATATTACAATGCATAATGAATAATGAAAAAGGACTGTCAGCTGTTATAGATTCCTGACGCTTTAAGAAATTTTTTTGAATCTATCCCGCTCCTATCACATGCCGAATGATATCATTGTTCATGTAATGAAATTAGATATTATCAGTGTTAACCCTTTGCTTTTTTTGTTTCACATTATTATACGTGTCAGAATTGATTATTTAATTTCCGTGTTGAATGGCTGAATAACTCTAATAATTCATAGCAGCATTCTATTGTAAAGCCAATATCTATATTATGTTTGGGCACAGAACAAAAACTTTGTAATGTAATCTTCAGCATGAGTGCCATTTGTTATTGTACATTACGTGGTTAATTATAATGAATCGCCATTTATCCACGAAGTACCATAATTGTAATGTAATGTAAACGTATATTAATATCAGTGTCATTCATCATTTAGTAACAAACTGCAATATTATATAAATTACAGAGGAGTGTACAATCACTTCATCGGAAATGTTATAATTTATAAATATGATCTAACTAGCTACAATTATGTAATAATAAAAATATGAATTTTATAATTTTAAATAAAGTCTAGCTACTTATTATGATACTTATTATGAAAGTGTGTGGGTCATTCCACGCCAAATCGATCACTTTTGGACGTCGCCATCGGCGATTTTGCTCTAAATGAAATATGTTGTTTAACTATTTCAGGGTCTTGTATAGTATTAGACGAGATATTTTCGACCAGGCATGCGATCTATCTTTTCCGATGTTCGTCTATTAGATCTTAAAGTTTTATGGGTAATGGGTGAGTCACCTAAAGACGACGCTAAAATATTTGTTAAACTTACAACAATAGCCGGTTCTATTGACGTTGAAACGATGCTGGAACTGTCACTACTATTGCGTATTTCTAGGGCGACAATCGGGATGGACCTGGTTCAGCTAATGAAATTTCCGCTTTTTGTTTTATGCGTACGTAATCTATTTTAAGGCGATGAGCATTCCAAATCAATGCCTTATCAGGAAGCATCGGACATGCTTAACGCATACTCAATGTAATATTACGAAGTCCTTTCGCGAAATCCCGATGTCCCGTTTGTTTAAAAGGATTACAGCACTTTCGACGCATCATTTCTAACAATTCGCTCACTCTTCTATAATTTGAAGTGCACGTTACGAAAATGTCATAGAAACTGAACATTGGAAAAAGGATGCACGAATATATAAGAAATCCCACCATATCTTCTAAAGAAGGAAAATGGCAATAGAAAGAACATAAAATGTGGTTTTGAGACGCGACAACAGTTTCATGGAAATTCAGGTGTAATTAATTTTTTTTAGAAAAGGTTCTTTACTAGTGGTCTTCTGGTAGCCATGTAATAAACAGATTTTCCGTTTTTAATAATGTCCAAATTGTATTCATGTTTCTTGAACACAATAAGTTTTATGATCTTATTGCTTTCAAAACGATGATCGAACAAATGGATCTTTTCCGCGTCACCTCGAGGTTAAAGACTTAATTAAAAAGGTGTCGTTGGCCAAGACTGGTTATTAATATTGTTCTCGAGGTATAAGTAGGACCATTTAGTCGTATATGAGATCTGCTGGTATTGCTTCGAGACCAACGGGTGTAGGCAACCGACCATAATAGCGGAAGCACGCGACTAACCTACTTGAAACGGGGGGTTGCCGCGTCCTTTTCCAGCTCATTGTGAAGCCAATTTTTGATTCTTCATAATTTGGAAGTCTCATTTTGAAGGGGAAACTTCAAGGACATATTCCTTTTCAAGATTTAAGTCTGTGTGCCCCATCATCGAAAAAAACGCAAAACAAGAATTTGTTTATATTTTTCGACATTATAAAGTTTACAATCGAGGTTGAAAAAATTATTTTATAATAGCCCCATACTTTGTGAACAAACCAACAAAAAAGTAGTTCAATCGCACAAACAGTTCCTGAGATAAAAATTCCTGCGTAAAGCCCGTTTCGCAAAAATGGGAAAAATTACACATTTTGAAGATCTGTATTTTCTAAACAAATTGTCAACCGCGAAAATGATGACTTAAACTCCCTCTAATTTAACATGGACTACGCCGATGGTGACGTCCAAAAATGATCGATTTGGCGTGGAATGTTAAATACGGTAGCAAGGCTTTTATACAAACAAATAAATGGAACATTTTGTAGATTCAAAAATATTGCTTTTTTTATCCTAGGTGAAAGAAAAATCCTATTTTATACGTTATACCCTTTATTTATACATTTAAAGGATCTCATACTTTGTAGCATTTGAGAACAGAACAATTCCAATAGATTACCTACTTCTAAGGTACATTTAAAATAAATTAAAGTAAGTTAAAAAATCATGAATTGTTCTCCTAGGAGTTTATAACACTAATTTGTTATAATACTAAATAATAAAATTGAAATGTCAAAGTTGTAATTTCCAATAACGCGATTTCAATCATCAATCACTTTTAATCATTTATTAGGTTTTTTATTATAATAGAGCAGTTTATTATAATAGTATGTCCACAGTTTTGTTTTTCCTAAGCATGTCAGAAAGTATCATAGTCTGAACTGAATATAATAATTGGAAAACCAGTTATCATATATTTTGTTTGCAAAGCATTACGTACAAACAAAAAACACTGCTTTCATGTTTGAATGATAAGACTATTAATACAATACAAAATTATATTAACAACAGATGTTAGGTAGATATTAAATTCCATACTTTCACACACATCTAAAAATATTGCCATCAACTGAACCACGTACACGTAACTTTCATTCTTTGGTCTTGAAAATTGTTGCCTTAAAGCTGTATAGTGTATTTTCGATCTCGTACGACTAAATTATTATATGCTGCTATATTAAATTAACTTTGCAACCTTTTTGTTAAAGTATTAGCTAACGATTATAAAAGTAATCTGGATTTCAAAATTAATCGTAGATACGGAATATAAACTTCTGGCAATAAACGAAACTTTTACTATTTTTACAAAGCATGTGGATTATCCAACTATCCCCCTAGTCCAAGCATTTTTTTAATGCAATAGTTATTAAGATAAGATATGCTGCGTAGAGTATAACTTAACCACGCAATTAAATATATCAAACGTTGCATTTACGCTGATAACAAATAGATCGAAGATCAATTTTTAATTTACTTCCATTAAACAAAGAATCCATATAAATTTTACTGCATCTAAGATATCAGTCACGCATTTGAGATATGAAAGACAAGTAAAACAGCGAATAGTTACATTATTGTAAGAAGATGTTCCCTTAATTGACTGCTAAAGTTTTAAACATGAAATAAATATTTTTACTATACGATGAAATATTTAAAAGTGAATGGACTGATTGCCATAAGGTGGAGCATTAACCACAGAAATATTTGTCCAATAATAAACTAACATATAATTTTATAATATTATTAATAACAATAATATGTACAATGAAATAAGCCGTGTACATATTTCTGCATTTCCATTAATCAATACACGTTTCTTAATTTTGACATATAGCTAACACAATAAAATATTTGAAAAGAATGATCAAAATGCATTGTATTTATTTCTTTTTACTAGCAATCAGATTTATAGTAACAGTCAGTCCACACAGTAGTATGAGTTTAATTAAACTTTATGTACATGTCGAATATAATGAGATATTCAAAGAAATCATCCACCAATGTAACAGGGTTTATTGGACATATGTATTTTAATGTAAATAACGATTTATCATTTTTAAATAAATGGCAGTTTTATTGTTTTGTTTTTAGCAAAACAAACAACAGTTATTGTATTTAATACTTGTACCGTTACAAAACTATATTTAAAAACAAACCTTAGAGGTTGCTTACCCCCACAAAAAATTCCCACGATAAAAATTGATTCAGAAACACCAATGCTGAAACAAGAATTACTTTTATGCGCAATTTGACATAAAAGACCTTTGTTTTGCAAGTAATGGCCGTTATATCATTGATGAAATTATTAATGAATATACATGTACGTTGTATATGCTCGTTGCTCTGTTCACGCGCACATTTTATACGCGTTAAGCAATTCCCTCAATTACGCGTAATTTTCATGCCGGATCTCATTTTACGGCGTCAGAAAGTATACACATTGCCTTTATGAAAATAAGTATTATTATTATTACCATGAAAACATTTTGTCCTAATTGCTTTCCTTACATTACAAAGAATTTTGTTGTTTGTTTTGTGGAATACAGTCAAAATTTCTTTTGCTTTCATTATAACTTTTTTTCTTTGTCAATATCAAATAAATCAATGTAAAATGAATATATTTACAACGAACACAATTTATTCCTCTAGGTATCTTTTTTTCTTTTTTTTCTAATGGTACTCTTCTTTTAAACCATTTAACGTACATCGAAGGATACTGTACCGAAATATTCAATCTTAACAGATCTGTCGACTTACCCCTTCGTATACATATGTTCTAATATATTCACTGACAAATTGATAAAAACTTATATAAATAGAATAATAACAAAATGCGGACGAACGAGAGCAATGTTTTCTGATGTATGCATTTACCAGTTTAGTAAGGTAAATCTAAAATCTGTATTCAAATGATTGTTAGAAAGTACTAAGTGAACTTGATGACATAGTACTTTTAAATTTCGGTTAAACTATGTATACATACATGCATTGATGAATAATTCTGAGGCTACTCTAACAAAAGGTATGTCGAGCAGATCCCCACTGACCCAAAGGTGTAGAATCGGTTTGTGATAGTCGTGGCATATAATTTGAATGATTTTATGTCAGCTATTGAATTCTAATTTGAAACGTAATTTTCCCCTGCCCGCTACCAATAGGTTAATATTATGTGGTCGAGGAAGTATACACAACTATATATTGAATTTAGTCTTAAATCAGAACATAAAAAACATTCAGGTGATATAAGTAATATGTATATACATATATCGAGATACATACTAACGATCATTGTACCGTAAAGCACTGCACACACAACTCATGCGAAAAATGTCTCACAACTATATCTTTATAATATATTACAGTCACATCCTAAAACTATAATAATAGGAAGGCGCACAAAAATATAAATACTCGTCACATTTATTCAACTAAAAAAATCATAAACATTAGATTATATATTACATATTAAACAAAAAGAAAAATACAAGCTAGCCAAGCGTAAAATCAGTGCACTAGAAGCTGAATTGAAATTTACAGAAAGGGAGCACAACAAATGTTTGCGAACGTGATGCTATTCAATCGATGGCAATATGTGCTATATATCGTTCCGTACTATTATTAATGCACGTAGGGGTTGGTCCATTGCTAGAAATACATTCGCTCCAAGGTTTATATCGACCAACGTGCAAGAATAAATTTTAAGTCCTCTCAACCCTTTGTCTCACGATTTTTCAAATTAAACCAGAGCTCAAACTTGACTAATATTCGTAATACAGTAATATATCGATTAGTGTTCAAAACTGTATCCACGATTAGTGTTCATTTCTATCCCCACTACTTGAGATGGTCCCCTCTGGACCAGCGAAGCGTGAAGCGCAGATCATGTAATCTGAACCCAGATCGAATGTCGGTGAGGGCTAACACTGATGCAAGCGAGATTAAAAATTAAAACCTGTTCATTTTTGGTCCGCTTTAAATGAAATTTTACCAAAATGTTCGTTACAATCTCATGATTAAAATGACACCAAACACAATATGATTTCGACAATTTTTACTTATCGTGGTATTAATAACTTTACTCCCCTTTATTATTGTTTTCGATGACAACTAGAATATGTGTATATTAATTGTTAACAATAAGGTAAAAAAGGACCCGAACTCACTCGAGAAACGTGTGCAGCACACGATTAGTGTTCACATTCAGTTCCAAGCGAGGTACACTAATTGAGACATTACTGTAACTGACTGTGCTGTCAATGGCTACCACGAGTTACGTTTGAAATTTATGGTACACAGTGAATTATGCTCATGTTTTTCAATCACAACGTTTTATCTGTGCACTCGCGCCACTCGTGCCATTCGTTGCGAGACAAGGGGGTTAAAACCAAATATAAAAGAAGAGTACAAACTATGCACAGCATTTCTTTTCTTAGACATGGCTTAAAACTAACCTTGAGACTGATTTATAGTGATGTGCCTACCCCCTTCTGAATGTGTAATGTACAAAAACTTTATCTTGAATTAAAACGAACTTTACTATCTTCCGTTTGCCGTTACGATTATATTAAGTGTCGAATACTATCGTAAACAAATTTGAAATATGATTATAGTGTTATCTGACAATTGTGTAATAATTTCTTTCAATGAATTGTATATTACGAGTACACTGATAATTCTTAAATCAATTCTTCATTCTTAAAACATTGTTCTCGGATCAACTTAATTTGCAATCGATCTGTTTTAATATTCGCAAACGTTTTATGTGACACTTTGAATGAAAGTAACAGTATTTACATGATACATATGCGATAAGAAGGTCAAGTAAAATAAAAAAGGAATTGTGACAAGGCATGAAGTAAAATTATTCCAAAACAATTTGCCAACACGTTGATCACTCAGATTGTCAAATGTTGTAATACCTGATCGTGGATGGTAACCCAGACCATTCTGGCAGGCTGCGCAAATAAATAGGAGACACGAATTAGTGGTAATGCATTACCGACGGCACCGCTGCTACGTCTGAGTGCATTCGCCAATGCACAAGGTGTAAACAGCTTATCAGACAAGCAATGAAAGTTTCGCGACAAACGGAAGTAGAGGGAGAAGCTGAAGACGTCTGTTGGACGTATTAGACGATGGCGGCGCCAATGCATACAGCAGGTGTACCAAAATTCAAGTCGACGCATTCTAATTCGAACCATTTATTGTAAATAAATGTATTTTGCAACAACGTTTTAGCTATTTCATCTTGCTTCATTTTGTTCAAGAGTTACTCAATGTCCATGGAGGCCAATGGAAGATATAAAATTCCACAAGAACGAGTTAGTGATAACAATTTGCTTAAGAAATCGTCGTCTGATCGTAACAAATATTGTTCAAGGAAAGGTTACTGTAAACATGGCAAGTCGTATGTTCCGCAAATCTAATACAAAATCGAAGTGTAGAATTCAATCTAACTGGTGAGTTTGCCCTTTAAATATATTGATTAAATATTTTCGAATTTTCCCACTCGTAGCACATACATAACTATTAATATTGCAAAATGTTATTTTATTTGAAGTTTCTTATAATGTCCCATTTACCAGAAATATTATTCTCCAAAATTCTTTTCCGTGATATGTAAATAAAGTTCAAGTTAAACCCAATAATTTGGGATCTCTATTGTAATATTTAATTGATTCACACATTTGGGCTCAATTTGTAATACATTCAGATGAAACTAATATTCACAAAATTATTTTAATATAGATTAAATATAGAGAATATTATTTTTATAGAATAAAAGAATTATTTTTAGTAGAGATATGCTTGACAAAAATGAAACATAAATGCTCATCATTCCAGTGTGTCCCGTCCTTTTTTTATCCGTATTATTCTTTAATGAAGGATTTTTCTTATCGCATTTGTCTGAAGTTATCAAAATTCGTGATTCATATGAAAAATTTCTCGTTAGTATCACAAAGAATTTATTAAGAATATGCGACCCCCATTATCAGGAAATTAAAATAACCGCGATATACGAAGTATGTAATATCCTATCTTTCAAAAAATAAAATATTTTAATATCACTATACATATAACATGTAGTGATGCTGTGCAACTGTCACTTAACCTAATAATTGTCATACAAAATAACAATAACAGTATGCACATACCTTTCGTAATTTACATACATATTTTTTCTTGTATATGTTAACATAAAATGTAAGATGTGTATTAAAAAATGAATATATATATATATATATATATATATATATATATATATATAAATCGATTGTTTATGCCGCAAAAATCGTCACTTTTAATGGAAATAAATCATGGACAACCTAGTACCATCATCAGTCTAAACACGAATGCCATACGTCTGCATTGTTTGTCGCCATCGTCTGGAGATACCTGATACTTCAATTAAATCAAGCACGTAATTTTCAGAAGTCATACACTATAAAAGTAAGAATATACGGTATAATATGTAATTTTGGCATATTGTATACATTTCTTTGTTTCGTACCTATACTATTTCTGTGAGTGTATACAATGTGCTCCGGAGATACAAACTTTTACCAAGAATTATTAAACTAAATTATTCAATTAAATTGTAACTATCAAAATCATAGTACAATGCATAATTCAAGCAGTTTCTTTCTGCATAATATCTTTTATTAAAATATTTTAACGCACTTTGCAACTATACGTACACACATGAACTGTGCTAAAATGAAATAACAGAAGAGAATTTTGAAATTAAGTACAAACATGGTCCTTAGCGACCAAATTTATCTTGAGTGGTATAATGTTGTCACATTAATGAGTTCAGCGCGTTACATTGCTCATAAATATCAATAAACTCTGCCTAAACAGTGATATAAAATACTCATATATCTGTATCACCAACTGCTAATTTATATGAAACTCGTTTACCCAGGTCTATATCCTTGAAATTGCACGTGGAGGCGAAAATTATTCCTATACCCCGATAATCGAGAGACAACATAATAGATAAAATACATAAGACCCTCCCTTATCCGAACAACTATTATGTCTATTCACTATAAACAGACTCTTTTCTTTGCGGCATATATATTGTAATACATTCAGATGAAACTAATATTCACAAAATTATTGACATTCCATAAGAATATCATTGACACGTAAACGTCTAATTGTAACAATTCAAACGAAATCAGAAATACTTAAGAAATTAGAAAGTTAGGTAGAGTACTTCGGAATTAGCAAAAGAATATAATATTGGGAAATCTATAATCGTTGGCATTAAAAAACAGAAGGGTGAAATTTTAATAGAGGAAGTTTAACGATGCGGATAAATAACAATGTAGGCGATACTGCGTACCAAAAGTTTGTCAAAGTTGAGGGTAAAGGAATGACAACATCCGGACCTATTCTTTGTGAAAGAGCTGTAGAATTAAATATTATTCAGCAATTACATATCTCTGATGAAACGCTACACATCTTTGTGTGTCAAAAAGTTTACGCAATTTAGCTACAAAGGTATGGAACTCGTAAATTTATAATAGAGACGATTCTTATAACATTATCCCAATTTTGTTATAAATCAGCTGGTTACTGTCTGCGAAATATCGAATAATTCGTCTAAGAAAAGTGTGTTCGGTAAAACTACGTAAGTGCTCCGACCTCTCTAATTTCGATGATTTGTGAATATGTTGTAGAACTGAGTATCCGGAACAACTTTTTCCTATGCATATAACCGCCGCTCGGTTTTAGTTTTCGAAATATTTGCCAACAAATATAGCTACTACTACATTGAATTTTGTATATACGTGCACGCTCGTGGCAACGTGTTAGGCTGCCGCTTTTCCGGCGGCCGGCGAAGAATCTGTATACCGTGTGACCTCATACAAATTGTACCTCTAGAACTAGATATATCATATCAGATTTGGTATTGGCGGGGGAGGGGCTATGCCCCTTCCCCCTGCAGCCCCTCCCCGCAAAATCAAACCCAAACCTAACCCGAATCTAATTTTTATTTGATCAAAAATACTGCAGATATGACGTTCTGCGGACGTGCAGAGTGGAAGGTCAGGTATCTAACCATGTGTTAAAAAATCATTACGTTTTCGATGAGTTGACCGAGTATACAGTTTCTCATCGGAAAAGAAAATTCTAACCTAAATTCATATTTGATTAAATAAAAATTAGATTCGGGGCAGGTTTGGGTTGGATTTTGTGGGGAGGAGGCCGTGCCCCTCCCCGCCTATACCAAATCTGATATGATATATCGAGTTCTAGAGGTACAATTTTTATGAGGTCACCCGGTATACAGATGCTTCGACGGCCGCCGGAAAAGCGGCAGCCTAACACGTTGCCACGAGCGTGCACGTATATACAAAATTCAATGTAGTAGTAGCTATATTTGTTGGCAAATATCTCGAAAACTAAGGCCGAGCGGCGGTTATATGCATAGGAAAAAGTTGTTCCGGATACTCAGTTCTACAAAATACTTAAAAATCATCGAAATTGGAGAGGTCGGAGCACTTACGTAGTTTTACTGTGTGTTCTATTATCCGAACGGTCTTGTCTTTCTATTAGATCGGATAATGGAGGTTCTAGTGTAATTGAAACGTCACCGGTTGAAATTCTCAACTATTTCAGGATTACTCAAGTGTATACTCGAATAAAGGTTCATATTTCTATATGAGACGAACGCAAGAGACAAGCACAGAACGAGATTGCTACGATTCTGTTCTTTCATTTCTTTTTAACCCCTTGCCGTATTTTGGCGAATCTGACTCTTGATACAAATTCTAGACCAAACATGAATATCACAAGTCCGACTCGCGGAATTAAATTCGGACCATATTGTAGAGATTATCTTCTGTAAACCTCACATGATTGGAATGCAGGACGGGGATGGTAATAAGACTTCAATTTCCATTAACTATTAACTAATTTATTAGTATAACTTAGTTAGTTCAACTCTCTTCTACTCTGCTTTGTTTACAATATGTTTTTTATTTTTAGTCGACGTAGTCACACTTGGAGGTCCCCAGTAGACTGTAATTTCTATAGTTTTATTCTATATTTTCATTTCTATAGTACTTTTTTATATACGAAGTATAGTTTTGTAAATTGTTATTTGTATTCTGTTATTTAAGATTTATAGTCTTTTACTTTATTACAGTAATATATTTTAATTATATTACAATTATATTACTATTATATAAAATAGTTAATATATTTTGTATAGTATTATTACTAAATATTAACTGTTTATATGCCGTTTGCTATAGTATATGGCATACAAAATATATATATACATATACAAAAAGGAATTAAATTAGTGTCTACAGCAAATAAACGCTTTTTCCCGTTCTGTGAGCAGTGATTTCACGACCGGCTCGTATTGCACGTGCTCTCGCGCATCACGGTGGCAAGTTTAGCGATCGCCGTTCCGAACCGGTTGGGCCCGAATTTTGTCGAGCTAAATCGCACGGTAAGGGGTTAAATAAAGCAATTTATACTATTCTCTCAACTCGTGATCGTGTCGTGATCGTCATGTGCATGAATATCTTATGTATAAATGGACAATAATTTTCATCTACTTATACACAGATATCTCAAGAGTGCACGACTACATGAACTCCATCAATAGCCCTAATCTGCACATCCTTGTGCCAGCAAGAAGTATATCGTTATCGGTCCCACGTTTTGCAGTCTTGGTATAATATTGTAATAAAATATTTTCAAATCTGCACAGCCTAGCAGTAAATACAGATATTACTATCGCAATATTATTGCTGCGTATTTTTGGAGAATAATCGATATTCGATTAGTATAAATGTTTTCGAAAGTGTAAGTTTTATTATCATTTGTCGATCAACCATCATTTGTCGTTGAATTACTTCAATCTTTATGGATCAAAATTGTTAAGCTGTTCTAAAGGAATGGATATAGAATTATTTCGACTGAAATTGACAGCATGTATACATTACAAATAAGATCAGATATTGTAGGATTACGAAATAAAATTTTTGAAGAAATTATAAGTCCATTGAAGATATGAACTGAACAAATATTTTTCTAATTGTTCTTGCGCATCAGGGGACTGATATTAAGAATGCTGATGCAATTTTATAACAAATTTGTAAAAAAAGCGAGGCTTATAAGATAGGTATCATGCCGTATAATGTAAAACGGTTTTCTTGTACGATTATTTCTGAACCCGTTATTCTGTTACATTACCACCAATTGCAATGCAATAAAAGAAACTCAACCGTGAAATATTGTTACAGATACTGTAATTTTATCTTTTTTACTAGAAGTTGCACACTTTTGGCGTGTACACTCTTGTGTTTAAGAGACGTTCAATGCTCCACAAAATACTATCAACCGCATTAATTAATATTATGTTTCCAATATTATTAATATTTAGAAATAAAATATGCAATAACACTATCACTCAAATACTTAAAAGTGTACAGTATTCTCATATGTGTACATATATATAAAGCCCAAATTAAATAAACTTTCGAGGAAGTAGTACAAAAATTAAAAGCTGGAATCCAATTTGCACTTTTATGTGGACAATTTTTAATTTAAACCGCGATTTTTGAGATTCATTCTCATTTGCCTTAGGATTTCGTAACAAAACTATTGGTACCTGTTTTTACTTATTTGGTAGGTTTCTATTGATTGTTCATTCTAATATAACAGATAAATATTGTCATAGAGAAAAAAGGAGCAAGAATTATTGTTATAATTAGAAAGTTGTAAAATTATACAGCATATTTTAAATAATGCACACATTTCGTATCCCATATATTTTTGCACATTTTGTATATATGTACAGTTTAAAAAATCTAATCTACAAATTCCTTTAATTCACAAATCACTATAGGCAATATTTAGATAACTATTGAGACGTATCAGAAATTAAATCACAATAAACAAAGTGTTAAAAAGTACATATGATATACTTTTTTACATATGTATTACATCTGCATCAAAATTCGTACTCTAAGTTCAATTTTTGTAAAGATTATTAATTATTTGTCAAAAATCCTTCAGTGTTGTTACAGTAAAAATAATTTACTATTAAATTGCGTATGCTGCACTTTTACGAATTAGAGCATATATTCGCTGGTATAATTAATATCATAATCTATCGCTATTACTAATATTAATAATGTAGAATAAATCAGATTGTTTATCAATTATTTTGGACATAATTGCCAATAAGAACAGCATTAACTGTTATCAGAGTTATCAAAAGTTGAATGACCGTGATTAATCATCGAGATAATCAAATTAATATGTTACATCGACATATTGCGATCTACATTATTTATACAGCACAAGATTAATTTTGCAAAAGTAATGTCGATATTGAACGAATTTGCTTATACTCAATCTCGTATCCAACGAATAATAATGAAATAAAACCGGAAACAACATAACCTGTTATGCAATCGTATCTCGTGGCGAAGTGACGCAAATCTCACCGCAGTATGATAGTTTATAAAATATAACATCATTTCTGTTTTCTACGTAGCAGAAATGCCTAACACTATTCTGAGATCATTTTTATCCGCATGTTATCGACTACTATCAGAAAATACTATAACACAGAACAATTATTATTCCTATATCTTTTTGAGCTCAGCAGTTAATGTTTCCCATGTGGAATTTAATATACGATCATTTATACCTATACCAATCAATTAGAAGTTAACCGAATTAACTAATTGTATATTTGATGTATACAAAAATGTGTGCGCAACATAGTCGTTTAAGCGTTGAAATTACATATTTTTCCATTGCTTACCATTACAATAGGTCTATATTATAAAACTTAGTTTATTTCTTTCATATGCATTGTCAATATTGCAAGAAATCAATATATACTAACAAATTCTTGAATGCAAACAAAAATGTAAATAAATGGTTAATAATATACAACACTACTGTATTTAGTGCTTAATAAAACATTGTATTAAAGAACTCAATGATAAAACTTTTTATATACCTGTTATATTTCCAATGTAAAATTGATTGAATGTATAATGAAAACAAAGATATATTAAACAAAATGATATATAAGACTGATATGTATAAATTAAGATTTTTAGTTGGTTTTCTATTTAGATTATCTAGAATAGCGGTAAAACACTAATGAATAAGTACTTTTTAATCGTGTTAAAATATGTGTTTTAAATGTTTTGTATGGTATATTATAAATCGTTTCTAAATAATATCTTTTGTAAATGTATGTGAAAATGAAAAACACATTAATTATTAGAGATACGTTTGCACGAACACCTATAAACTGAATAGATAGTTAAACTGATACATTTTACAAGTGATAATCCAAATGAAATTTTAATATTTCTTCTTCTCGTTAAGGAAACATACAATGTTGAAAATAAAATTGTTCCGTAACATTATATGCTTTTAAACTTTCAATAAATATTCTAGAATTAAGTACAAAAAACCATTTGAAATAATAAAGTACACTTGTACGATTGCATTTGAATTACATAAAAACCGAATAGGAAAGAAGAGAACTGTATAAATAAATAATACAAAAAAGCGTTATCAATGATGGAATAATTTTGGCAGATGTGTTAGTTCAAGGTCACAGTCATATTCGTCATGTTATGTATGCATTTTTTTGTACTGTTGCATTCATACATATGAACAAGGACTAATAACAGAACATTTCAAAATAACAAACCTCATGTAAAATATCTGAGAAATGAAAGAAACAGATAACGAAAATTGAAAATTCGGTTAATTCCGGTATAATACAGAAATAAAATGTTTTTCGATTTCAATTTCGTAATACAAGAATTATTAAAGAACATACGCAAAATCGTTTGACATTATATATCTCGCAAGTTAAAAATTAAAAAAATTTATTCGAGCCATTACCTTCTTTAATTCGTTGATATAAAATTCAAATAGAATAAAACCGAAGTGTGTGCGGTGAGTAGGAGCACGTCGAAATTGCACACCTCTTCTCGCAGATTATACGAAACTAATGTTTTAAGGACACGAAAGGTCGCTATTTCCTAGTGTATTTCCTAGTTACATATCAGTGGGCTGGTTCTCAAATGTCACTGCTGTTACGCTATCGTATTAGCAGGCCTTAATATCTAGTAACATCGAAATAACGATCGATGACGTAACTGTAACTATCGATTGCGATAATAATTTAGGAACGAAATTAGCAGCCTACGCTGTACTACCTAAAGCTGTATATTGATTAAGTCGTAGGTTGTCGAACAAAAGGAAAGTCAGAGCATACGGATTGTTCCGCGGCGCCCCCGCGGAACTAACATGGGTGGTCCGTAAGTCTTGCCGTATCCAGAAATGTGGCATAACTGAAATGATTGTGAACAACTTTTTCCTTGACTAAAATATTGTATGAACCTTCGTTTTCGAATTATTAACGAAAAACACTGGCCAATTAGAGCGCCCATACAGTGCGAGCTCAGGTACAACTGCGCGCGGTCGTGATCGGGTGCATCCAGGGCCAACGTACGGCAAATATTACATCGTCTTAAATTAAGAGTAATGTTTAATTATTAGTTATTCGTGAATAACACTTAAATTAACAAGCCGTTTAATAACTGTTCCATACTTTTATTCGTTATCCAAAACGTATAAAGTGTTTTATTACTTACGAAAATTTCTTCGGGTAATTAATGTTAGAAAAATAAACTTACCCTTTCGTTCGCGAAGTAACCTGCTTCGACGGAAGTGGGTTCTTGGCAGTTGGTCATTGCACCGATTCTGGTCTATGTTGTGACTTCACTTGGAAGTTTCTAAAGGTTATTTATTACGGACCATAAAGAATCAGCTAAAGTTTATTAAAACATGTACGACCTCCGGAGGTTGTCGGAACCCACGATATCTTATTCTGGCCGCCAGATGTTCTACCGCTGAACAAAGCGACCTCTCAAGAGCCCCTTGACTCTTGAGCGCGCTATCTCTGACATTCGCGTGTTTTCCTTAGTTTTCCCGCGTATTTTCTTAATACGCGTGTACCCTGACACCCTTACCGAGAAGCGTAGCATTGCCACCTCCACGCGCCGAAGTGTCAGTAGAAACCCAAGGAGACCCAACCCCATTGGACGAGACGAAATCAAAAGGAGGAGCACGGATCTCGGGAAGAGGAACGAGAGCCGAAAGGGAAAGAAAAAGAAGCCTCGCAGAAGAGAATTTCTTTATCTCTTTTTGCAGTACTTTCTACGCTGATTTACAGAATAAATAGTCGTTCTTTTTAACTTTCCAACTTGTGTTTGATTTTTCCGCGCTTTGCTACAAGCAGGGCCGTTCAACGCTCCACGGGCAACCGAACTGACACAAACTCTCCATATCCCACCAATGGATACGCAACACCTTCATAAAAAGACGGCTAGCAATCTGCATAAGGAATAACCTTCAACGTGCAAATGGCTATGGCTTTTATGACGCGCAAGTAATAGAACTGCTTCTGAAGCAGTCGTTTTATTCTCTAATCCGTCAAGGTAGCAGAAATTAAGTATTCGCGAACTCAACAGTTAATTGCATGCGTCGTAAACGTGAGTTTCCAAAAAGACCTCGCACCTGAGCCGCAGTAGAAAGGACCAGGTTAAGCTCTAGAACCCTGGTGGAAAATTCCGCTGGGTTGGCAGACAAATTGCAGCGTTCAAAGAGGCCACCGCTCCCCCTCTCTTAGGAAACAGATTCCGGGCGCTAAGGAAGGGTGCGTCTACCCCTTCAAACAACGCTGGCGAGACATTACACATTTTTCCTAATATTTAATCAATGTGCATAAGAAATGCTTCCGGGTCGACGTGAGGGGGTGCACTCGACGCGAAAACTTTCAGGGTGCTCACCAAACTCAGTCATTATTAATGTTGTTATTCCGTCATCCATTGCTAGGTTTCTTACCCAGCCAAGTCATTTCTTTGGATCTTGAACGACAAGTCACCAACCACACTTACAAAGGAGAACACCTCCTATACAACTCCGAAGTATCCGTTCTCACGAGGGGTGGAAACATCGAGATTCCACCCGATACTTCGTCAAACATACAAATCGAACATTCACTCACTTCATTCATTCAATCGTTGTCATAGTTTAAGTGTTGCTTTCTTAAATACATACCAACCGTTAACAGAACATCGCTCTTGCGCCATCTGAGCCGCGAAAATTTAAGTGACTACAATATTAAAAATTGATCAGATTTTCTGATTTTTATAATAATTCGTGCCGGTTGTGGCACGCGCCGTCATGACTTGAATCATAGTGCAAGGGGTTCGTAATGGAGAACAAATAAGCGTTTAGAAGAAATATTTTTCATATTTTTATTTTGTGTAAATAGTTTTTATCCTGAAAACATGAAAATATGTTTTTCGCACTTACTGTTAGATTAGTATTTCATAGTAAATAGATGAATGTTTTGGTAACTCGAGCAATTCCAATATTTACGAGTATTTAAGATCTGTTCGAATATATTCGGGTAATGAGAAAAATTTCGTGCTTAAAATTCTGTGTGTCTTGATTTTTTCAAGTACGAGTAGTTCGCTTTCTTTCGAGCAGTTCGTCGATTTCGACTAGCACGGAAAATCAAGCGCTCGACTCGGCACGACCGACCGAACATTACTCGACTCGAATTTCAAGTACTCCCACACCTTTAATTAGGACCCATACCGTCACACACCCTTGTCAAGCGTCAGGCGTTAACTTAATGTCAATTGACTCTTTAAGATATATAAGTACTCTCTTGTTTTTATATAGATATCGGCTTAAAATATTCACAGCTACACTTAAATGAGGTCGGGTACATAACATCACGTACATCAAACATCACATAAGATTTCGACCTAGAGCATCATATTTCTAATCGGAATTTAAGGCATCATAATCTAATTTATTTTCAAGAGGTGTACAAACAGACTTGCATTCAGACATATTGAATTTACTTAAAATGGTTTTGATGTGTGAGCTGTGATTCATTGTTATCGTATTATTACAGCTTTCAACTTTAATTCCCAGAAAGAGTTTGATATCTTTTAAATCTACCATAGAAAACTTACTCTTCAAATAATTTTAGAAACTATTAATTAAATCCATATTAGCTGTAGCAATAACAAATCGTTCACATAAAGAAGCACATTTGAATTCTTCCGTATACATTGTATATACAGGTATCTCAAAACTCAGGGAGCATCGGGAAACGTTGACCAAAATGTTGTTTGTAGCTTCGTTTTTAAATTACTAACGAAAAACACTGGCCAATCAGAGTGCCCCTATTTTATATAGTAAAAAAGGCATGTCCTTATTCAAGGGAGAAATTATCGAATGAATTTAGAAGAGAAGCGTGGAGCAATCGGACCCTATCGGTCCCTCTTAATATAAACACTTTTGTATAAGCATTGGAATGCTATGGTCCAAAATATTCTCAAAACTATAAGAGATAATTTTAATTTGGTTTGGTTTTATTCAATGCATAAAACTAACAGCCACTACACTGTCACATACATTAACGAATGTAGGCGACATGTAGTGCCAATGGTTATGACGGATTACGAAGTCTGCGCGTGACGAACCAATCACCCTGCGATAGAGGACACGGCATCAAGGGCCGATACCGCCCTGTGTGATCGTTTCCGCTGCCGATTTTCCACTAATTGTAAGCCTGAACACGACGGGTGCGTGTGGAAGCAAGTGCGCATGCTTGTCAGATCGGCCAGATCTGTATCGACCATCGAGACGAGCGAATCAGATGAATAGTGAATAAATTTCATTACGCAGTACTGTATTCATTCGTCTCTAAGAGGCCGACTTTGTTACACGTAGGAACAGTAAAGCCTGTCGATATAGGATTAATCTTACACCATAAATCTTATAGTAGAAAAAAGAAGTGGCCGGCCAATGGAAGTGATAGTGACTTGAGTTCTCCAATCCGGCTGCAGCATTAGCTTTTGAGGATTGCCTTGAAAGGTCTGGATTGACCCAATGTCAACAATTCGTGGGCGAATAGGTAAGTTTAACTAGCTCTTCATAAGGTTAGTAATCCAATTCGTTTTTCTTAAAACATAATTTATTCATCTGAAATCGTGCTGTTAAATAGAACATTTTTTTCATAAGTAATAAAACACTTTCTTCCTTTCGGATAACGAATAAAAGTATTGAACACAGTTATTACACAACATATTAGTTTATTTGTTACTCGCGTGTAACGAATAACTCCACATTCTTCTTAATGTAAGATGATGTAACATTTGCCGCACGCTTTCCTCGGTACCCACCCACGCTCGGCCAATGCGTTCACGACCCAGATTGAGAGTCACGCTCTCCTGGTGAGCGCGCGCTCTGTCGGTGCTCTTATTGGTCAGTGTTTTTAGTTAATAATTCAAAAATGAAGCTTGAACCAACATTTTGGTAAAGGAAAAAGTTGTTCAGAGTCACTCTAACAATCCGTCATTTCCGGCTGTTACCGTAGTTACGAGACACCCTGTATAGTCCTATTTTCTTATATGAATTTATATGAATTTTTATATCATAATGAATTAAATTTCAACTGTATTATGCTTTCAAATTTCAATTTAATTTTTACTTGCAAATATAGTGTCTATGTTATGCTTGTCTATTATGCAATTTTCGTTAGGTTATGTATATTTATTTCTTTAAAGTATGCAATGAAAAAGTAAATTCCCACTTGTACTTATAATGTAAGTAAATATTTCTGCACTCCGTAATTACGTATGTATACATATATCGTCTACCTGTGTAGAAAAATGGTGCATGCATACATAATATGTACATCTGCCGATTATTGCAATTACATTTTGTGTTTGAATCTTATTTCGAGCAGTAGATGTCATTCTTCAAGTGTTGTTGCGAATTTGTCCTTAGGGAATTCTTTAATTCATACTGGGTTCGTGCGTCCGTGGAGCGCTGAAGCGTGGGGCGCTGAAGCTGCTCGTGGTAGAATATTAATTATGAAACGAAAACAAACGAATAACTATTTAAATATGAATGAATTTTTAATAACTGATTAACAAAACTTTGGGAAAACTTTAAACTTTATCTGCGTGCTATCGCTTTCGTAACTAACGACAGAAGTGAAAGTAGAAAATATCTATTTCATCTCTTAACATTAAAACACTTAAAAACTTTGTTTGTCACCAATTAAAATTAACATAAGTTTAACAAATTAATTAAAACTAATCCTCTTGGCTAATATTTTATAATTGTCAGCTAATCAATAAATAATAAGTTGTTCAGTAGCAACGACATTTTGATAGTTAATCAATAAATAACGAGTGCTTAACGCCGAAGCAATGCAATTAATGACATTTAATCAATTAAACAAATTCCATCAGAATTGCTTTGCCTTCACAATATTGCAGTTTAAATTCCGCGCGCGTTGGTTCGCACAACAGTTGATAGAGGGAGACTATTACAAATTGAGGGTTAGAGGTGGAGAAATATCGATAGTCAGCACTATCGATCATTTCCGATAGTTGGACCATTGATGGTTATCGATAGTGATGGAATGTTATATACATACAGATAGCGATTTATGGCAAGTTCGAAAGCCTTTCCTCATCTGGTCGACACGTAGCCCGATTAGCTTGCCAGATAACGTTGGCCGTCGATATGTTCGGTTCTTGCGACCAAACAGTTACCGTATGCATCTAGCAACTACATCTAATTTAAACAGATGTCAAACTGTTTGGAGAAGTAGATAAGGATGCATTTGTTTCTAGGCATAGAATAAATTAATTTGCAATAAATGTGTCCAAATAAAAAAAATTTGTCCCAGAGAAAATTCGCGTATATAACCGAAACCATGTTGTTCGAAACGGCGTTGATCGAGGGATTACTCTGCATATGTAGTACGTACATAATTAATGTAAGGAAGAGCGCTCTCTTTAGTAGTCAAGGAAATAACGCTAGGCGCCGAGGAAAGAAGCACCCTCCTGAAAGCGCGCAAATACAGTTCAATCTTGAACAAAGGATATCAAATTCTTTAAATTGCAGATTTCATACCCAAGATCACACGGCAGAAGCCAGTCTTTAATAATAAAATACTATCGCTATAGTTAGTTATAGAACAAATGCCTATCATCAAATTACCAACCATTTTTGATTTCGCGGCATTACAAATATCAATCCACATTTTCGATAACTATCGATAATATATGTTTACTATCGTGGGTTTCGATAACTATCGATAGTAAACATATAGTATTGATAGTTATCGATAGTAGCAACAATCGATAATATCGATAATGCCATCGATATTTCTCTACCACTATGTGACAGTGTATGTATGTTGTTACATTCTATCCTTCGGTTCCGCGATTACATTTGATATTTTTCTATTATTTTGCAAAACTCCTTTCGACTTTATTAGTATAAACCATGGAAAATAAATCCTGGCGAAAGAATTCTGAAAATGATCCTCTTTCGGTGTCTTACCATGAAGGTGTTGAAAGGTAAATGAATCATTAATACAGTTTAACATCATAATTTGCTGCATTGTACGAAATTGACTGTGATGAATAATCTCCTTAGTTATACTTTGAAATTCATTGTTGTTTCTGTCAATCAATTACTGTCGAATATTTGTATTATTTTATCTCATTCGAATGCAACAATTCAACTACAAACAGAAGATTGACAGAACTGGAAACTCAGAATACCAATTCTGTCACTATTTGAATATTATTTTTTCACTCTTTGGCTGTAATACTTTCCACTGTACATTCATAATATTAGAATATATGTACGGTCAAACCTCGGCAACGTGAATCAAGGGATGAGATAAATTTTCGAATTGCGTAGTTTTCGCCCCATCGAAGTTTTCGAGTAAGAGAGGTTTCACGAACGAAAACTCAACTTACAGAAGCATATAGCATAGCATAGAATATGGGTTAGTCATAAATTTTGTATGCCCTATATATTTTTCTTTCCATAATATTGGATTTCTCATGCTAATATTTTTATTTCTGCGCTGTTGCAACCATCTTAATAAACACTCCTCAACTGCAGGACATTCAATGCCTTCATCCCTCTTACAATTGAAATTTGTCACGTTATTTTGAATTCGACAGACAGATATGATACAGTTTTTATTGGTCAATCAGTCAAGGTTGTTCTATTCCATTCAAACGTAACAAATAATGCGAGTGATAGAAGGAAATGAACATAATTCTTGTCTTACAGATGTGCAGCAGATGCCATAGTTACCGTGGTTAGACTGTATATTCTTTAAATCTGTAATGAATAACAAAGATCTTTTTCATGGCATAATAAAGTGGTAACTCAAAAGAGACCAAATTTAAAAGAATACTATTGAAATCCGCAGTGTACTACAAATGGCACATAGACCAAACATGTGACATATAACAAGGAAAGATATCTGTTGAAAGAAAAGCTAACGTAGTGTTTCATTTGCCGTTCGAATACAACAGTTTCATAGATAAATACTGTAGTTAAATGATAAAAACATATTTCAAAATTCTTTAATTGTAGTATTTGTTGTAATCGATAACAATTCAAGGCAATTACTTTATCCTTGCGGTACTTTGTACTCAGGATTAATAGCAAGAGATTCACATGTAATAACTGTGACTGTAAAATAAGTCGCGTATATTTGGTATCGGATATTTAATATTTTCGGACTTGAAAACTAATTTTCTATGTGCAGATATTTTAATTGGATAAGTACTTATTCTGCGAAATATAATATCTGTCTAAGGATAACTGTACAAAGTGTTAATAAAAAGGGTCCAGATTTTTGTGGGCTTATAGCACACAGAGGAGTAAAAAATGCCTAATCAGAACTGAAAATCTTCTCAATATAATATTTAGTTTTGTATTTAACATTTTCTGCGCAGCCATTACCTATAGGTCCCAAACTTCTACACTGATTTGAGGATCTATCAAAAGTCCCATCTGAAGAGAGTTAAGTGTGTTTGATATTGCAAGTGAGTCTCTTTGTATTGAGCATCTTCTGCATGCATGGCAGTTATAAATAGAAAACTAAATGTTATAGCGCTTGCATTAATTTTAGGCCCTATGCTGATTAGACATATTTTACTCCTCTCTTTAAACCCCCCATTATAATATAATATATGTGTGTTTCAGGCTGGCAGGAGTAACAGATCATATAGCATTTAAAGTTCCTTCCAAAATTGTAGAAAATAGAAAACAATTTTGGTCCGAGTTATTTCACAAGTACACAGAGCAAGTATGGATCATTTTATTACCATCTAGTCATTAATTACCGTCTTTCATTAATAAGTAATGCTAACAAATATAATGTATTTTAGATATTGGATGATACTGAATTGGATATTCGTACGTTCAAGCCTTGTATAAGAGAATCTGTATCTAAATCATTAAGTTTAGTACAATATTGGGTAAATACTGGTTATTTGCCATATAATAATAAAAAAATTCATACCGACAAGGATGCACAGTCTGAAACCGTTGTGTCGTTATCAGAAGAATATTTCAGTTTATCTGATCATCATGTTGTAGAAGAAAAAGCAAACACGGAACATGTTGAAATCAACTTGAAAGCTAGCTCTTCCAGTAGTTCTGTTGATACTGCAGCATATATTTTATCTAATACAAATACAACTAATAAAGCAGAAACCATGGCTATTGTAGAGGGTGCAAAACATAGACGAGTAAGTGATTCTCAATGTCGAGAAAGTGTAGAAGTGATACAGGTGGCTACAGATAAACAGCATCAAAAGAGTAATGAAGATATTGTAGTGGATAAGAATGGGAATAGTTATGAACCCCATTCTCTGTCAAGTTCTAGAATAGCAGCGTGTGAATTGCAACAAGAACTTTCCAGGGTGGAAGAAAACGTTGCCCATCTCCAGGAAACTTCAGTCGTAGAAGCTAATAGAAATATATTGTTAGAATCAAAATCGAATGACAGAAACAACAAAAATTCTCATACAAAACCAAATTTGAAAAATATTCAATTATCACCAACCGAACAAAGTTACTTCGAAAACGAAATTACGTCGCCGCAGGATAGTACTACAACAAATAGAAATCGTAAGAAGTTATACACTGGCAGAGATTCACCTGTCGATCTATTAAACATGAAAACTAGTAACAAATATATAATACCTAAGTTAAAACGATATTTACATCCGGCATTAGACTTTGGATATAAACAGCCAAGAAAGTATAAAATATGTAAACAAAGAAGAAGAAAAAATTCTCATTTATGTAATAGCCTACTAAATGCCAGTCAATTCAGTATCTTCCGTTATAAACACAGATCTACAAAAAAAAGAAAAAGCTTTAATGATATTAGTATGGCAATGAGTAATCTCAGCAAAATTGATGATAAACATTCTAAAAATGGTAGTGTTACTGATTGTTCAACAAAGGACAAAAGTTTAATAGAACATGACAATTTTCACTGCGTTAAACCGAAAATATTGAACAATGGATGTGGGAGGACAAGGAGCAAATTGAGGACATCAATGGATCATGTAGAAAAGGACAATAAGATAACACATAAAGAAAAATTACGAAATTTATGTCCTGTGGTATACTTGAAACGATTATCAAAGTTTGACATTGAAAAGTATAAAAGATCAACAAGTGTAATTCAAAATCGTAACAACAGGATTATGCCCCAGTTGTCCACAAATTTACGTAATTCGAAACCAGCAGTTTGTTGCTCAAAACCTAGAATGCAGAAACGCAAGCAATCAAATAAAACGTTCGGCACATACGAAATTGTAAATCCAGTAGTTTTACTGGAATCGCTAACAGAATTTGAATTGCGTAACTATAAAACAGTTCCTAATTCAGGAATGATTATGGCCAATTTAAATCCAACAGTTCGGTTAAAAAGATTAACAGAATCTGACATTTGTAAATATAAAACTAGCAACGCTATAAAAACACAGAGTCAAAATGCCTTATTACCTGACACTGTTCATTCACAAGACATTCATGTAAAGAACAATCAGCATTTAGAAGTGATTCCGTCGTACTGTTCTGAGTCTTCGACAAGTATTATTAATTTAGTTTACGAAGATACTGCTAGCGACCAAAGTACCCTGTTATTTTGCAAATGTGCCCCTGATGTGTCGCTTGAAAACAGTTCCGCCACTAATTTGTCTGTTTCATCTGCAAACAGTTCTCAGACTGATTCTTTATTCATGGACACTGGTAAACAAATGTTAAAATCAAAACTGACAGTCGCAAGAAAAGCTGAAATAAAAAGTAAAGTGGATGTGATTGGAAACAAAGTTGATCTTTCGTCAAGTGATAACGGAAGCAAGAAGAAAGTGAAAATATTAACCAGAAATCGGAAGAATAAACGTGTTACGGAAAATAAGACGATTAAAAACACCCCTGATGTAAATGAATCGTCCAAAATGCGTTTAAGAAGTTCGACGATAAATGTGGGTGTATTTAAAACCAAAAATGTATGGAAAAGTGATACTGCATCATCTTCTGATAATCTATCTGATATCTATGATAACAAAAATACAAACTCCAATAATATTTTTTTATCTGACGAAGAGGATAATTTTGTGAAACTTGTGCATTGTCCAGAAGACGTACAGCAATCGAAATTAAAGCAGCGTTATAAAATATTGAATCAGGATTTCAATAGCAAAGTAGAGAAAGCAAAAGGTGATAGATTAAATACGAGTAATAGTAGTACGAAACGTTTGAGAAACATTGGAAGAAAACGGAAAAACAGTAAAGTATTTTCAGAATCTACTACAGAGGACTCTCAATCACTAGAAGATTTTATTGCAATAACACCTCCAAAGTTGCCAAAATCTTGGTCACCAGGCAGAGGACAATGTAACGAAGAGTTGAGTATTAAACAGGCTGTAGTAGCAAGTAATAAAATGTCATCCAATGTGGGCAGTATTACAGACAAAAACAAATCTAATATAAGGCGACTATGTTTCAAAACAAAAATCTTTGATTCCGATTCTGAGTCATTTACAGTTTGATACTGTTTATTTAATAATGTTGTTATCGGAGGATGTAGAATAGTTAACGAAAGGTAATCCAAAGTATTATTAGAATTGGGTACAAAGCAAGTAAAAAGGGAACCAAAAGCATCGTCATCATTACTTTCTTTTCGTTTTTTGTATCAAATTCAATTGCAGGCATAGAAAGTAATTTACATATGTTCGTTATTTGTTGAATTAACTATAAAAATAATAATAGTTGTAAAAAGGTATATAGAATTTAATATTTCCACAGAAGTAAATAAATTTCGTAAAATTTAACGATTAAGGACTTAAACGAAAAATGATTCCATTTGTAGTAAAATTAGCTTTTGTACAGGGGTGTGTAAATAAAAGAATGACGTAGTTATGAGTGATAGAATTTTGTATTTAAATATTTAATTTTAAGCAGCAGTGTAAAAAGTGTACAAAACTTGACAGGGAACTTATTACGTCTCTGATTAGTATTATGATAAGGTGAAATGAATAATGTTGGAAAAAATTCTAAGTCTCTAGAAGTTAAATAATGATTTTGCAAATTTCGCCAAGGCTGCAATGTTCTGAAATGTGTTAAAGTAGTATGTATAATATTGTTTCACCTATTATAGAGTATTGTTCCAAACATATGCAAATAAATACATGCGTACAATTGATGTATTTCATACAAATATATCTTTTTTCATATCGATTAAGCGATTATTAAGGTATTCTATATAAAACTAAAAATACAAATATAAAATCATTGTTATAAGTAATAATTAAGTTTGATAATAAAAATGTTTCGACACGTTTAATCATTTTTCGTTACGTTATTTCATATTCGATATTATTATTGCAAGTTATCTATAGTGTTACAACGCTGCGAAAATTTGGACTCACACTTCTAATATCCTTCTTTCTAAAATTATGCATGTACATGATACCCAAATGACTCAATTGATTAAATTAAATTCAATTTAATTCCGTTCGTTGTTTATTTAAAAGACTGTCAATCAACAGTACAAGAAAGTTAACAAGGAACACTTAACTGTGGTTTGGTATTTCACTGTATGAAACTAAACAGTGAAAAGTTTTTAATTAACTCGAAGTCTATTGGTATAAATTATAATAAAGTATTTGTTTCTAGTCTAAGTTTACTTGATAAAACCGATAAACATCTCTTAAAATGCTGGACGTCACGCGGGTTGGCTTAAGTTGGCTTATAATCCCCGAAATCGTCCCAAATATCCAATCTGGTACTCTAAACATGTGTTTTCTTAACGCTTAGTATGTTCTCATGGCCTCATTGCATCGGTTTAATCAAGGGTACGTAAGTCGCTGGTGAAAGTAAACAGATCAGTCCATACAACATCGTTAGTTTAAGCTTTTAAACATTTTTAGGCGGACGTAAATAGGATATTTGCCACGTAAAATAATTAAATATTGTTTTACGTGCATATGCTATATGAACAATACTATTTCACAATTTACAGTTTATATACTTCTTCAAAGTGGGTTATATTATGTGTATATGATTTTACTCTATGCTTCTTTAAGTGTGCATGAGTATTAATGTAGGAAATAGTGTAAGATAATGTTTGGTGTGAGTAGCGCAAGAATTTGTTACCTAAAATAATTGTCTCCGTTTGGTTGTTTAATATTTGAATTAAATAATGGGGCTTTTCTGTCACGCAGAATTTTGAGCTCGAATCTGAACGTATTTTTGCTGCATACGTTCAAAAATGTATAGGAAGCTTGCTATGAAAGTTAAAGATAAAAGATGAAGAAAAGTGTTAATGCATTCGTACTACACTAATTTTTTAAATTGAATTTACAAATTTCTTCGTGCACTTTTGATTTATTTTTGCACAAGGAATCATCATCGTTGCTGTCATCATAATTTTTTTTTTTAAGAATCCTTCATTTATATTTGTCAATATCGTGTATTTTGTGAACTGCTTGTTATTAACAACTGTTTAGGGATCAGTATCAGTCAATCATTATTT
This sequence comes from Nomada fucata, assembly GCA_948146005.1. Lineage (NCBI taxonomy): Eukaryota > Metazoa > Arthropoda > Insecta > Hymenoptera > Apidae > Nomada > Nomada fucata. The sequence goes on from OX411282.1 coordinate 11,315,461, forward strand.
AACTAAATAAATTTTTTAGTTATTTACTTTTGGAAACCTGTTTGGACTTTTCAACTACCCATATATGCTAATACAAAATAACTTTATTGTATATCAACAGTTTCGATTAATTATTGTTTATTAGGGTATTAAAATGCAGTTGGTCCATTAACATTATATGACGCGAAGATTGCTTTTCTTGTGCATCGAAATTCCATCTTATCGTTAATGTTTTATACTAACTTAATTTTTAGTGCAAGCTGCTTCTTCGTTGCATGTATCTTCATGTTATTTTTTATTTTCTATACACTACCGAAAAGACCAACAGAATCTTTTTATCATTTTCCATTAACAATTTTAAAATTAGTAAACGATGATTACTAATGTTAAATCTGTAAACGGAATTGCAATTATATAATTATTTAAATTGTAATTATTATGTTCAAATGATGATAAATAGAAATACTTTTATACAAAACATATCTTATACCAGACAGGAAACAAATCCGTATTTATTATACTCTAATGTCAAGTTTATTTCGACCCTTTAAATCTTTCGCAAAAAATACTTGTTTCTATTCAGTTGCCATTGAGGTGGAAAACAGCTATTCAATTTACAGTGTATTTCTTTTCTGCGTCGGGATAAATGAAGTAACAAGAATTAATTATATTTTTATTGACAATGACATATTAATATTAATGTTTTGCAATCCTCTTCTGAAGTTTTTGGGCGGTTTGGATTCTATTCTATCCACATTTAAATATTTCAGACACGTACATGCTTCAAATATGATGTTACATTAACCCTATTTACGGTCGACTATTTGAATACAATCAGTTTTTTGCCGACCAGTCTTGTAACGTCAAAATTGACTCACAAATGGTTTCGATTAAATTTTATTATATTTCAACATTTTTTTATATTTCCAGAGAATTGTGGGTGATTGATTTACCTACTTTTTTCCATCTTATACTAATTATATATTTGATATCTACCTGTAATATCTTTCATCCACTGTCTTTGAATATAGAACATTTCTAGTTCGTACTTTTTTTAACAAATATTTACAAAATCATATTCAATTTTTCAGGCTTAATCACACCTTATTTGTACTATTTTTACTATCAATTAACGAATAAAGTACTACCTCAAATGGCCTATGCATCAGCTAGTCCATATTTAAACCCTGGCCTATATTTGGTCCACTTCCCCTACAAACAAAATCTAAAAATGTTAACTAATCTTTGTCAATTGGCGATCAAATAATGAATCAGTATAATACCGATATTTATAAAGACCAGATGCGTTAAAAATAGTAATACACATATAAATAATGGGTACAACAGAGCAGCAGGTAATTCCTCGTGCAAAAGTAGGTCGACAATATGCAACGAAATGTTTTTATACAAAGCGGCGTTTTTGAAGATATGGTATTGAAATAATCTTTAGGTAAATGTGCAATTTCATTGGCCCTAATCTTCTTGGTTTACCTAATTAGGCTGTTCAGCACATTTCTATTCATCTGCGAATCTTATTTTTCGTTTCATTTCACAGTTTACTAATAAATTTAAAATAATTGCATACGCATTTCTCTTTTACTTGTGGCCGTTCTGTTTTTCCATTATTTGATTGCTACACCTACTACGTGTCGTTTCGAGAGAACGAAATACAAAAACTGAGACACGTAACCCTCCAGGGTGAACGTGTCCCATGTGACGTGATCAAAGCCAGTATTTTCAATGTCCGTAACAGGATTACTATCCAGGCGGCAACCTCCAAAAAGTGACGGCCATATTCTTGTTTCAGACAACGCTATTTGCAACCACCTTACGAAGGTTCCTCCGTTCTCAGGTATGTGTTCTATGAACAAGTATTGACCACCCTGAAACGAAGAGCAAGAAATTTCTGATTATTTGTATATACTTATATGCCTACATGAAAAAGATAATTGGCATAAATGTATGTAGGCATCTAATTTTATTTGGGTACATTTAAAATTTAATTATTGCAGATCTCTTTTCCTAAATGTGTGTATGGACATATGTTCACCATATTTTTGTAACTCAATGTTATTTTTGCACTAATTTTATATAATATGGTTTACTCTGAATAAGCACAAAAAGATTCATTTAATACCATCTATTTTATTTTGATATTTCGAACACCATTCACAAAGCTATGTACAATCTCAAATTGGGAATCGTTCTTAACACCACACCTATTTTACGACACACTAATAACGCGATTTGTGCTATTTTTGCACTCGTTTGTTGTATTTAAAGTTGAACAATACAATTCGGTGCACAATTCGATTTTCAAGCATATCGACTTACAGCGCCTCACAGATTCGTCACATTCTACCTCTAATTCTACCCTTATTCTTTGTCAATTTAAAGTTTATCCAAATATTTCTTTTCCGATACCTTTTTCTTCGACCTCATGAGAACCATTCGTATCCGATTGTATAGTAAACGCGATTATATTTTACGAAAGAATAAATATTTAGTTTCATATGAACAAATCTATGAGTCACTGTACCATATATTATATATTGTTCCCGATATCGTGAATTCAATTAAGTGCCATAATTATTAAATCATATTACCGTAGTTAGGACTCTGTGAATTTCTTTGAGCGTCGATTGTCTGGATGTCACTGAACATAAAGATCTTGTTGTTACCACAATATCAACGCAACCTGCGGGTACCTCCTTCAAAGAGCTGCCATCGCCAACTATTAGTCGTTCGATAATGATATGTGAAAATTGCCAGGAGCGATTTCCTTTTATCAGATACTCAGCCAGTCTCAAGTTTCGATCAACTCCAATTAAATGTGTACTGTCTGGATAAAACTGTATATTTTCACCTGTAACGTTCAGACTCTCTTATTTTGCATAATTTTTATTTTATTGCCCTATGAGCCGCTCGTTAGCCAAATCGGTTAACTCCACTTTTGGAATTTTTTCAAATTGTATCGTCAAAGCGCTTTTGATGGAGTCTTAACTTTTTATGTTTATAGTAAATTTCCTTCCTATTGGGTTTAATACCACCAAATAACCAACATTTCTTCGGCCACAAAGTAATAGATTTATTTCAGAAGCCAATGCGATTAATTCCATACGCTTATATAAATCATTTAAATGGCGATTTGGCTAACGTGTGGCTCATATATTGATAGTTCGTACGAGTTTGCATTAACGGAAAATGCACTCAAGTGTTTGCATTCGGATGGTTCCTTTTGTCAGCTACAAGTGATTACATATTTCTGTGTGAATTTTTTCAATATATTATCCCTCCTTTTCCAAGCCAAACAATTAACGAGCTAAATGCTAAATGGCATTGAGATCCTAAATATCGCGAAGAACTATTTTTTGTTCATTCATTTTTTTACGTATTGATATTACAATTCAAAGCCACAACCAACTCGAATATTTTGCAACAAATTAAAACATCTTCGGTAACAGAAACTGTTATTTATTAAAACCATGTTAATTACTACAGGCAATTATTATTACAGCAGAAATAGATGCAGAAAAAGTATAGATAATGAATACAATCTAACCCAAAGCTTAGTCAATCAGGTATTGTATCGTCTTCATTTAAAGTTATAATACAAAATTGTCAGAAATATTTTCTTTTATTTAGATGGCATTTTCCAGTTGCTACCAAGTGCCAATTTGTTTTCTTAATTTTTGGGAATAAATAGTAGGAAGGCCATCCAAATTCTTCTCTTTATTAAAGGACATTATTATTATTACACATTTACATATAGCTATTCACTGTGACAGTAGGTAATAATAGTAATAATAACTACTATCACTTATTAATTAACAGCCCAAAGAGCCTTTAGTTCATGTGTGGCCAACAGAACTCAGTAACATGTACACAATAATGTAATTGATACAATTATAATGTCTATGAACTAGCGATATCGCCAGCCGGGTTGAGAAGCATGTAATTTAAAACAAAATAAAATAGTAGGGCTTCTGACTGTGCCGTCTAATATTGCGTATAATATTTTATACGCATACACTAGGTCCAACATAAGACGTCGACCCTCGAGCGATATTAGATTAAGTTGATGCATTATAAGTAAGTAGTTATGGTCAGTGGCGTAGCTACCGTGGAGCAATTGGAGCAAACTGCTCCCGGCGCACGAATCATGAGGGCGAAAAAAATGTAAACGAATTTACCGGTTTGCCAGATTTTCTATAAAATATGAAAAAGATAAAAAATATTTGTTAGACGAATAAAACTAATTATAAGCGCCTAAATATTTTAGTATGCACTCGACTTATCATAATTTTGGCTGCACAAAATACACATGATAAACTTAACATTTTATACACCTAAAATTCCAGTGCTCGTTTTACTTTGTCTGCAGTGCAATTTCTTGTTGCCTGCAGAACAATACCTTATTAATATTTTTTAATTTATTAATTTTTTAATTATTTGACGGTTTCCTATTATCCTGCTTTTATGAAAGATTTATATCGTTAAACACTTATAATTCGTCAGGTGCTTATGGGCATTTGGAAATGGTACAGTATTTATTTTTCACAGTTATCAAAATATTTAATATTGTAAATGGTAAATGCCGCAAGGAGGCACACATTTATATCACAAAAATGTTATACAGCATATATGTGTATACTACTTTTTCAGTATACTTCAGAAAAATGTGCAGACGTTCCAAGTGGCAAGTTTTCTTCACGTACAAAATGAGAAGCTAACATCATTTTTTTTAACTATTACACATGAACGTATCCGTTAAGGATGGTACAGCATACGAAAAAATGTTGTTTCACATTACTATAAATGCAAAGAGGGATAAGTCCACTGCTAAAAATATATGCTTCCATATCTATTATTGGAAATATTAATTTTATTACCTACAAATTTACATAGAACGTACAAACTTTATAACATGACGATTATTAAGTGATTGGCATTCAAGTTTATTAATTTATAGCTAAAGGTAAATGCCCTGAATTTTTCTTCAGAACACCATGTAAACAATATTTCTTTAATAAAAATACTGAATAAAATGGAAGTGACAGTATCACGAATGTGTAACGAACGACCTTACACCGAACAGTTTTCGCGGTCACCCTCCCCTACTTTATAATTTTCATATTTTGCACACGTGTACAATCTATAAAATTGAAACTTGAAACCCTCTATGATAAAAGAGAAGAACATACAAATCATATGTATTATAAATTTAATTTATTACGCGTGGAATGTATAAAGTTTAAGCATAATAAATTAAGCTTATAATACATGGGTTTGCATGCTCTTCTCTTTTGTTATAGAGCCATAGGGGGTTTCAAGTTATAGACGCTCGACTTTGCATGTGTTTTATAACGAACGAATGCTATAGCGGATGAAGTTCTGCAGCGAATTAAATCGTTATGGGATACCCCATTGTATTCAACAATGAGCAACGCTATGAATATTTCCAGTAGTGTGTGCCAGATAATAATAACAAAAAAGCTAAATGCGAATGCAAGGTATGACCTGTGTATGTGTATCCGAGGGAATTGTTAAAAAATGGTTTTACCAATATTTTTCTTAGCTATGGACAGACGTTAACCTAACCTTGGAACTGTGTTCATTGATACAAAAAAATCTTACACTCGGCATGTCTAAATCTGAAAGAAAACTTATCGAGAAATATGTACATCGAACCATGGCTCGTTCCATATAGAATAAGATTTTCTGTTAACAATCAAAATAATTTTTAAATAGAAACAGTGAATTTGGTTTCTGGTTCATTTATTATGCTTTTTTCGCGTTCTATTATATCACATAATAACACATTTAAACAATTCATTAGAACAGTGACAATTTCTTCAAGCATTTTACTTTAACTCTATTTCTACCACGATTTTGTGTACCCCTACTTCGACCAAAAGGTGTTTTTTGACACTTTTGCGTTTGAATGCAAATATCTTGGGAACAGGGAAAGAAAAACATACCGCATAATGAATTTAACAACCAATACAGGAAAAGTCAAAAATTTAATCGAGGAAAACGATTGAACTAGTGGCAATAATTTCAAGCGAAAATCTCAAAAAGTGTCTTTTGACACTTTCGGTACAAATAGTGTTAAACGTATTTTTACAATTAATTGTATGTGATATTAACAGTTAAACACTTCTGTACTGTACAAAATATAATCTGATGACTTTTATCTATTGTTCCCCCAAATTCCCTGCACAAACATTCTTAGTTTGAAGAAAGAATTAAGACCATCATTTTGTATTTTCATTATATACACATGAATATACTGTATGTAGGATACTTAAAAGACGTTGCAAATGTTTGATAATAGGGTTCCAAATATTTAATACAGGAATTTCGTTTTAATAAAATGAAAAACATCTGACAATTAATTGTGCAGTTTCTTTTAACTTCACTGTAAAAGTCTTTTGAACATATTTCCTTCTTCAAATCACCGATTCAAATATATGTACATACATGTATATATATGCAATGCACACCAGTTTTAACACCGATTTCGAGGAGACGTATGCAGCCCATGGATCGCAATACAGTATCGTTCGATGTGACATGTTCTAACGATTTAAATAAATGTTTCTTATAGGGTGTAGTGAGTTCTGCGCATTCCACCTCGAATCCTGTTAAATAGCTTTTGTAAACACTCTTCTGTAGACTCGGCCATGCGCGCCATATTAAAATTGATAGGAAGATGAAAAAAAGGATTAGGAATCCGTAACTCGTAATCACATCGCGTATCCATAAATCGTTATTGCTCATTTTTTCTGTTCGCCAAAAATTAGTTGCTAGATTATTTCGAGAATCTTTCGCAACGTTTGGCCTCTTATTAATTTTACGCAGAAAGATCAAAGTTGTGGATCGTAAATAATTCTACACTGCGAATATTAACACTGTGCTTCGTTTTTCTTCTTTCTTAAATTGTATATCTTATGCAAATTCTTTATGCCAAACACTGCACCAATTTCGAAATTGTTTTTGCAAGACATGTACACACTCCGATGTGAGATGAACAGTAATTACTGAAACGGAATGAAGGTTTGGCAATCACTCGTGATAAGATAAGCATTATAATTATGCTTTCTGAATGGGCAATATGCTAGTCAAATAAACGCTCATCCCAAGAACATAATTACGAGTTACCAAAGCTGGTAATATGTTAATGATATTATTTAATGTTGCTCTCAATTCTAGAGTAAGTGGAGTACTATTTACAATAGTCACAAACCTATACGGAAGGTTCAGAAGCCAATCAGTGTAAATCCATTGGGAAATAAGGAACTAAAAATACCTTTAAATAGGGTGTTTACGAATTACTTGGAAAAGAATTACAGTGTTAGTACCGCTATCTATTGCTTGCGTATGAAAATCGTGACATAATTGATTTAGCAACTGAAAGTTTTAACAATAAAGAGGTTTTTGAACAACGTAAATCATTTTCGGGGAAAGTTGGACTTACACTGATTGCCTTCTGAGCTCTCCATATATCTTTCTTAACACCTGCACAGTCACTGTGTGTCTACATATAGCAATAAAAACATTTCATCCAGAGTTCTGCTTCGGTGTCCCAAAGTAACGTCCGTGACAAAGTATGCGACGTGCACCCTTATCGTTTGCGCACTCTCTCTGATGAATTTTAATAAATATTGGCTAGCCCATATTAGGACCCAGGTTTGTATCCCATATTTAGATAATTTGGTTAGAAACATTAAGGGCAATAGTATTTATCGCTGTGCGATGATATTTATTACAAAAGCTTTACTACAAAGGAGCATACGATGCCCGCAATGTAGTGCTCTTCGTCAATTAGCTCTTAATTCAACGGATGATTGCTGAAGAAATGAAACGGCCTTGCCAGAAAAACGTTTCAAGAAGGCGAAATAAAAGAAAGGACACTTTTCGCAACATAATACGTAAACGAAACAGGCACAGGTCACCATCTCCTCCGCAGCGCTTCCTATGTTCACAAGTTTTATTTCGGTTTATTTTTAATAGAGTGAAGCAGTGGTGTAGCTACCGCGGAGTAGTTGGGCCAAACTGCTCCAGGTGCACGAATCATGAGGGCGCAGCGTTAGAAAATTACCGCAATTGGATTTATTAACTTGAATATGTTATTGTTGAAATGGCTTCACTCTCAAATAAATTGTTATTAAGTAAGGTTTTAATCGAAATACTTGCATACATCTTTTGGGGTCGCACACCGGATTAAATTAATGCAGTTAAAATGATACATGGCAAAATACATATAATAAGTTTTTGATCGTGTAAATAGTAGTATAATAGCATAATTCGTAGCACTTTGAAAAGCCGAAAAATGTATAATCATAACAGATTCATTATTAGACAATCGTTAGTATAAGAGTAGTTGCTAAGTTGTATATAACAAATCTTCATTATTTATAAAAATGAAGTTTCATTCTTCCCCCAACGTAGCAATACTTAATTTATTTAATAGTTATAGTGAAATAAATAAAGTTACATATATTATCCTATAATAACGCTCGTTTCGATGTACTTGAAGCCAATTTATTGACAAGTACCTGCTGCATTAATTGCAAATGCGAATTAGAAAATTATCAATCTTGGGAGTATAAAATGATGCAAAGTTATGGTCGTAAGAATAACCATTTTTACCAGTTTAGACAGAATTTTGGCCAATTGCTCTGCGCAAAATATAAGCTACCATGAAACTTTTGCATCTAAGAACACGGGCCAACCACTTTTGGTCGACGTTTATTTGTTTTTTCGCCGCGATTACAAGTGGAGACGATAATTAGGCGACCTGTTTTAGGCGGTACACCCTGTAGAATGGCAGGGGCAGCAGAGGAGAAGGAGGGTGAATATTAAAAGTTTCACGGAAGGGAACACGATTCGACCGGCAAAAAGAGAAGGGGGAACAATGGTCTCACGTTTTCGAAATGCGAGAAAGCGCGCATAAGTTAACAAAGGGGAAACAGCCAAGCGGGCAAAAAGAAAAACGCTCGAAACGAACATATCGGCGCAAGGGGAGCACCATTCTTTGTCACACGAGGTTTTAAGAGTGACCACAAACAAAACGGGTCCGATCAATTTGGTCTCTCGAGCGAGTGCGCGCATTCGTTCGCCTTTTGCTCGTGATATTGCGCGTGTGTACATACACGGGACACACATCGGTCCAGCACGGTTCACATCCGCGAAACTCGAAATTCGTTCGATTCAGGAGCATTTCGCTAGCCCCGGAGAGGCGTTTTGTTGTCAGCATTGGGGCGGAGAGGAGGCCGACCGTTTTCGTAATGGCTCGTTGATTCGGGAGAATCGCAAAGAGTCATACACGCGTCTTTCTTTCTTGTCACGAGCACGTCAGATTTTTCAATGTGGACCGTTCTCTTGCTAATTTTTCGATTTTTCTTCGATACTGCTCAGGCCGTGTGTTATGTTACAAAAGGCGTTTCATTGAAACCTTTTTTTAAGTTATATTATTCTCGATAATTTATGGGCATTATTGTATGCAAGGAACGCTGTTATGCTTTATTTTATTGCCGGATTACATTCATCAAAGTTTTATACGATTTTATAATACTATAAATAATGCTGCCCGTTCTATTTTTTCAATTCGAACTTCTTCTTTAATTTGCCATTTATTGTTTATTCGTATATAAATTGGTAGTATTATATACGTTGGAACGCATTCCAAGCCAGCGGAAGGGATTAAATGGTGAGCGAATTCTTATATTGAATTCGTAATATTTTTACTCTATGTTGGTTTAAACTTATGAAATATATTTAGCTGCAAGCAGTATTTCTTTCGTTTCCTACGTGATGACGTCAATTGTACATAATGAAACAAGAACACTGTATAAATGCCATATTTTAAACTTGTACATGGTTCGCAATGCGTTGTAGAACCACTTAAATGATTAATATACGTTGATATTGTTCTTAATAGTAATTGTTTTTAATTAATGTTTACAGAATAATGCAAGCGCGTATTCTTTATCAATAATAGAGCTGTAGCAACTCAATTTAGAAATTCAAATAATAAAGCCCGAGAAATAGCGGGTACCCCTGAAATTAGGCAACCTACTACCCTTTTCAGAAGACATTGTGCAGTATTATTAGGTGCATTCCAATATAATGGATATTACAGGTATTATACATTTAAATAATAATATATAATAATTTTCAACATTTCAATTAACTAGATACAGTAATTAGACACATGCGTATAAAATTTTTAATAAAAGAGCAGGAAAATAATTGCCATCTTTCACAAAACGATACGCTATACGGTTTTCACAATTATTATCCACACTTTTGTTTTTAGATCGTTTGAGAACAACATTTGTCTGTGTATTGTACTTGTTGATGTATGATACATATTTTGAATTAATTAGGTGAACCAATGTACTTTGTATGATACATATTTTGAATTGATTAGCTGAACCAATGTATTTGTTAATTATCTGCTACAGTTGAAGAATATATTAAATATTGGTATACATACATCGTAGCCAGTTTTCCAATCAGAATTGTTTACGAGAAAAGTTTATAAGACCGCTCAAAAAGCTATTTCATAAAATTGGAAAACGCTGTGGCATGTAATATTATACGCCATAACTATTGTTGGTACTACCTACTCCAATGTCACCATCTGTACGCGTACCAGAATGCATACAGTAAGCAACAAAATTGGCTCAATTTAACTACAATATCATGAAACGCAAGAAAATAAAGATCAAGAGCGCTAATTATTCATCGCTGACTGTGATAGAAAATCAAAGCACGCCTTTAACATTCAAAATACATTTTTCTTTGGCGGCAATTAATAATTTATATGACTTCAGGTATTGCTCTACGATTTCTCATATCTAGGGTGAAAAATTTCAGTTTACCTTAATATTTTGCCCACAAGCCTTCCAATATAAAGCCTCAATTATTCTCGCCATACTATGAACTAGTCTTGTACTGTAATTTTGAAGAATTTGGTTTATGCAATTCAATAATCTGTGCCGTGAGAAAGTAAATAGTTCGCAGCCACTTGATCGATTCAATTATTTTTACTATAATCGTCGTGCTGTTGTGCGTTCAATTAGAAAACTTCCGTCTGCTCTTTCCTCTCATCCCATTTTCTGTCATTCGAGAATGCCCGAAGGCATGTCAGCAAATTTAAGTTGGACACGTACAACCGCGTGAACAGTTCTTCGAGTACCCCGACGGCTTATTGGTGAGCACGAAGCGAGCCGCCCACCTATCTGTTTGATCTTTCGAGAGTGAAAAATATTTAAATGCTGTCGTTGCTGTTTTATACCTCGTGTACTTGTGCGCGTCGCGTCGCCGCGAATCTTGCAACTTTTCCTTCGCAAATGTACAGCGGGCGTTTGATAAAGAGCAGCTCCGAAAATTCTATTGTATTTTATTGGGCTGCTGGTGGGGTGGTGCTGGTAGAGGTGGCATACTTCGTGGTACAACAGAACCAGGGGTGATTTCTCGAGGACAAAATAAACGAAATATATTTGATGGCAAAATTGATTTTGAAAGTGTCGGCGAATAGATTATGTAATATTGAAAGTCTCCTTCCAATGGAAATAAAATATTTTGCATGATTCTGGAACATTAAAAATGTAGGGACGCAGCGGGATTCGTTAGTAAGCTTCTTTAATTCGTCCAGAAAAGTCGGCGTAGGATAAATAGGGTGTTACTTTGTATCAATATTTGTAACGCAATAATAAACTGTTGTATCGTTTAAACAGTGTCACTGTTAGATAATGTTTACAAGCACTGTCATAGACAGAGATAATCGTCAATGAAATGTGTATAATAATTGAAAATAAGTTGTATAACCTTACGGTTATATATATATATTTTATAAGAAATATGCAACACAATGTAAACTATATAGGTATTTGAATTTACCAATTTATCTAGTACCTTAAATTTTGTCAAGTTAATCGCTTTGGAAAATGAACGCTGCAGAATGCCCTTTTCACATTCTGGATGACTACCTCCAAAAAAAATCACTATTTGCGTGCATCATTAAAAAGGGTAACAGACTTCAAACCGGCAATTCAAACAACATCTATGACACAACTTCCGACACAAAGTTTATTCAACCACGACTAAAGGCAATTCACCGTAACATTAATTAAATCATCCTGAGACGGACATTTTTTTCGTCCCAATGACTAAAAGCAGCGTGGAAGTGCCTTGAAGTATTTTTACTCCGTTCGACAAACTACCTGTAATATATTGAACGCAAGGAGGGATTCAACTTCAGCGAAACACGACGCCGTGAGGCATACAAGACGTACTTGAGAAGAAGCTCTTTTTTTCAAGTGTCGCTACGGCAGCGAAGTCGAAGGCATTGTCTCCATTGTTGGCGAATCGTAATCAATATTTTCACAATATGGCGCCATTGTGCTTAGCACGAGCGAGGTGCAAGGGTTCTTCGTACGTTCTGCGAAGCTTTTATCCCTCGGCTTCGTTGCGGATCATTGTTTAACAAGCACGGTAAAGCAACGTGCTATAAGGTATCATAAAACGAAGCGTGTCCAACGTTCCCCTCGTTCTACCATTATTCGTTAGAAATCGACAAATTATATTGCTTATTTTATTCTGATTGCCCAAATACAGGCTTCGGTCGTCGAAATGGGATCATTAGAAATGTTCAATATTGTCACCTTCCTAGTCGAACTGAAACGGCCCTGTACGAAGTTTGGCAGCAAAGTTGCACGGAGGTTTGTCGAATTTCTCTATTAAAATTAGAACAACGTTGTAAATAGCTGTAGTAATATTGGAAATGTAAAGAAGACTTGAGGGAGGGTCTACGGGTGACCAGCTGACAATTTTATTACGTAAGGCAGCCTAGAAATGTTTTTAATAGAATGTCGCAAGTGATTTTTGTAATATGTTATACAATATCAGCGTATTTTAATAAATAACAGTAGAATTGTTATGCACATAATACCTATTAGAGCCCTGGGCATCGAATCAGGAGCACACGATCGATGCGAAATTAAGTAAAATTATATAAAACTAAAGACCTAAACGAACTTTAATGATTAATTTTATTAACTGCTAAGGTCTTGCACATATAAGTGTTAATATTTTGTGTTCCACTCCCTTGCTTTTATCTTGCTTCGCTCCTGCATGCTTTTATAGACTGCATTTTTGTATTTGAGGTCAATAAGAAACTGCACTATCATGTCCTTTACGTCTTCATTAATTTTCCAAGTATTTATCTACAATATTTGTTTTTATGTCGGGTACTGCGGTGCCTTGTGATGAGTAGACAAGTGATTTGAATAGGTTCCAGGCATTTCCCATGGCACACAAGTCTAGCTAATTGTCTGGCCATGAGAGTAGAGTTTCACGGTAGTAATAAATCAGCTGCCATGTATACATGGTCGCCCATGTATTTAGTAATAATTCGGACAGCTAAGGACAATTTGTCATTCGTGTTACAGCGTTATAGTTAGAGGAGTGAAATTTTTACACGTGGTCCTAATTCGATGGTCAGAAGCTGTAGATCTACGACCACCACGCGACTACATTTGTAATACAAGTGACAATAGATACTGGCCTTGTGAAAATCGACCTGGAGTAGGTACGAACTTTGGCGTACGACTGAAGTAATAAAGACATTTAACCCTTGTGTAGGCAACCGGGTGGTACTCGGGTACCCATTTCTATATTTGCTTCAATAATTTTTCTAGGTTCGTGACGAGAAATCCCAAAACCATTCCGGATCTCCATTCTTTCGACACGTTCACGTCAATTCACGTTTTGTGAAAAAAATTCATGCAAAATATTTTAAATAACTAAGCTTCAAACTAATTGCGATCATTTTGGTTGCCCACGCAGGGATTAAATCGTAATGTACAAATCCATATAATTATTCAAAGCGATCAGTTTTTGCCAGCACGAACTTTTTAACAACCAATTGCCCATGCTCATGCATGGCTGAATACTATTCCTAAGAATATTTTTCACCCTCGTCGCATATTTTTGGCTTCCCAAACGCCTTGATATTGCCGCCGAGTGTTTCGAAAGCCATCGACATCAGCAACAATGTATCTGTCGTTTCTTAATACTCGCTTAATAATATACGGCCCTTTAAGCTTCGGAATAAGTTTCTTTGATGCTGCCGGAGTGCTATCAAAGTTGCGTACCATAACTAAATCTCCTCCATATTTTCCGGCGCATAAAAAAACAATTCCGAACCCCTTTTCCTATATAAGAATACCAGGCAATTATGCATTTCAAAATTAGCATCCGCACCTTTGTCCAACCTATCAGCTATTTCTATGATAGCATCTATTATAGGAAGAAATTCTATTTTCTCTTTCGCATTTCCGATTTCGACAACAATATTTTTCTGAAACTTATCCGTTCTTTCCGCTAAATCTACGCAATGTACCTGCTCTATTTCCCTCTTATCCTTACAATCGCTAGATATCGCTTACAATTTTACCTCCCTCTTCGCTGCTGTACAATCTTTGGCCATGTGGCCATGCTTGCTACAATTATAGCACCTCGTTCACCTCTGCCAGTCGACACCGGTTTCCTTAGCTATTGTATTCCTGTTTTGATATCCCTGCCTTCTGCTCTCCCTCGCCTCTGGTTTGCCGCCCGACGATGCTTCACGGGATGTTTGAATTCTTCCGCCATCCAGTGTCACGTTCTCAAACGCCTTCAAAAGGTCCGCCAAGGAATCAAAGTGCCGAATTCGCGCCATATTCCTCAATTGCTTGTCCAGGATACCATCTATCAGGCATTCCATCAATTCGTCCTCATCTATTGAGACATGGTTACGAAAAACAATTTCGTCATGGTAATAAAAGCTGAACGCTTCGTTACGTTTCCAGGTTCTTTCCTCAAATTTTCTTCTTAACATTAGTTTGCTCTATCTACGATCAAACATCTTCTTCATTGTTCGCAGCAAGTCCGTTGCGCTATATTCAATATATTCGGGACGCGACTGAAACCGTTTGAGGCCTTGCCCTTTCAGCTTCGACCCGATTAATATTCTCGATGCATTATCGTCCAAATCATATGTGGAACGAAGCAATTTTACTTGATTCTCCCAGTTGCTAAAGGAATCCCTGCTTCCACTAGACTCACTGAGCAACTCACTAACCGCTTTCACACTTGTTTTCGGGCGCATTTCGTGCGTATCGTTCACAGATCTCGGAGATTCGCGCAAAATTTCGTTTTCTCGTTGCAGCAGTCTATTCTCTCTTTCCAGAACTTCCAGACCGTCACTTCTATCGTCACGCGTGCCTTCTCGATGCGTACTGTCGCGCAGTCCACCTTCCGCACCTTCATCAGGAGCATTCATCACACTTATCCACAATCCGTTGAGATCCTCCTCTTGCAATCGGCTGATTAATTCATTTTTCGAACCATAAGTCGGCAATCCCAATTTTGTCGGGGCTTCCTTAAGCTGAACCATTTTAAAATCATTTTTAAGAGTTTGCAGATACATTTAACGAAGACAGATACGAGTTTAATTATTTAACAAAATTTGTACTAACAGAAATTAATTACACAGTACTCTTGTGGACGTCTCCATTGCAACGTCCAACCAGCACCGTTGATTTTTTATCTCCTTACGCTTTATATTGTGATAAATAATACTTTCTATGAAAATTTCCGCGGCTGATTTACTTTTGCTCCTCACTCTGCCTCAGGAATAAAATCCACTGAAAAGTTGCCTCCTCTTCCATTAATTTATTATTTAAAGCCACTTCTATTAAGGACAGAATTTATTCTAGTTCGTGGAAGACCATTTTAGTTGGTTTTTGTAACGACGCACGAAAGCAAGCATCATTAACGTCACGTTAATATAAACTAAACACCAATCATTAAATAATGGAGAAAAATGGAATTTTCGTATTAAACCCGCTTTTGCTTCAACCTATTGTATTAATTTCATTAGCTCCTCCCCCCAAAAATAACGACACTAAGGAGACAATTGCAGAACGCAATTTGAAGGGACACGACCTCTCGACTAGCAGGCAACAAATTTTCACTTCAAGGTACACAGTCAGGTATCCTTTAGCGTCTAAATATCGGTGCTATATTTCATGCAACGAGTGTCGCGTGGTACCTTGTTGCGTTAGCGCGCGTTACAAACAGGACACCGGTGCCCCTGCCATAAACTAATAAATGCATTAACTAGGACCGACAATACGTCTATCACCAAACAAATCATAAACGATCACAATGCATGAAGGCAACTCCAGATTGAGTAAAAGAATGCCGTGAAAGTAACGGGCCGTGTTCTTGATTTACGACGAGTGCTTATTTCCGAGGTTACGGCAACACGCTGACACGAGGCCACGATTTTCTTCTCGATTCAGCCCTTGAATGGTGTCTGACTCGCGTCACTTCCGGTGTCATCGTTTCGCGAGCCAAGTCTACCACGTCTACCGATGTACTTTCCCGCGATAGTAAATTTATGGTAAATTGGTTTCAACTCCTATGCCAGTTGTAGATCAGCGTAGACGTGGGGCGATGAACGTCCTTCGTTGTATTTTAATCGCCTGGTGCATTATCCGATAATTATGTGGACTTAAGAATGCTTAGGGGATGAATTGTGAATTAATCGGTACCGCGACGGTTGAAAATCGATTTAATTTACAGAACGATTGAATATTTGTACGCTAAGCGTGTTATTACTTACGAGTAATTGATAATTAGAAATAGGAGAATAGTAATTGAGTATAAGTATATTCTCGTTACGGGGAGGGGTAGCTTTGAACATTTCATTGTTTTCAGGTTGCGTGTTTCGATATAGTTGCTTTAAAGTGCACATGTAGTTCAACGATTGTCAAATATTTTAATTGTTTCGGCAGTAAGTTTTAAAATAACGCAGACCTCACAGAATCTTTATATTCGTGTACCCTACGAATAGTATTTTTAGATAATCGAAGTTGTAGCAACAGAGATTTTCATTTTTTGTTATTTCAATAATTATTTCTTTTTTTTTGTGTCAAAATCCTTAAGGGTGTAAAACGACTTTTTCAACATTTAATTGATACTTATTCCGTCCTCGTTCCATTCATTTATTTTAAGGGGGTCAAATTTTATGACCGCTATAAAACATTACCGAACTGTCTCCTTTTCGATTACTTTCTACTAAATAACATCCAGCGTATTCTCTGTATCCGCGAAACTTTCATTTCTCTAGTAACGAAATCGGTCGAATGTTTCTTTTTTAACTAAAGATTATTTTATGGGTAAGCTTAAGTATGAAATATAAACTAACATCTACAAGAAAATGTCAAAAACTTTGATCTTCAGAATTATCGGATTACTTTTTCAAATTTACTTTGGAACTTTTATAGTTTGTAGAATTGCGCATTGCTGATACTGAAATAGTTGGACGATGTACACCTGTAATTGTAGGTGAATTTTATGTTCTCGTGTAAAAAATAGAAAATGTCGAAATAATGGTGAAATTAACCGAGTTAAATCATTTATAGGAAGAATAATAGTATTTCTTCGGAGTATTCAAAAATTATAGAATATAAAATACACTGATAGAATAGAATAGAATAGAATAGGATCACACATAGAATGACATTGATTATTATAAAATTCATTGTCAAAATAATAAATACATAAAAGAAGGTCATTGATGTATCCAATTACTTTAATCGAAAATTAAGACATTAAAAAGCTCATCAATATGATATCACATTTGCAAAGGTGTCTACAGGATAATATACCATTTCCTTTTCTCTGTTAACTTTGACCGCGATGTTTCTATCGTTTCCATTAAAAACAGAACACGAAAATGCTTCCGAAGCGAATGAATCATTTTTAAAACCATTACAGCATCGTAGATATTTAATAGACGCAATTAATATTTCTCGCACCATAATTTCGTGGCAATAATTTTCTCCGCCACGGTAGGCAGCCCGCGTTCATCCAGATCTATCATAATCCGTCCTCCTTAACTAAAATATCCATTTCAATTTATTTATTCATCGCGGTCTATACGTATAATCGAGCGATATATAATAGCTGCACCTGCATATAATGCGTTACTAAACCAGCAATTAATAAAACGTTTCAGGCAGGACGCTGAAACTCACGAGGGAAGATAACTCATTCGCAGCTGCACTCCAATATCGCAAGCACTCGAGCCGTTCATCTCGTTCGCGTCTGTCTTACATAATAGTCGATAAGGGGCCGGGAAGGGAACAGGGCCGGTCTGTTTCCACAGAAGGAACAGAAGGAAATTCGAAAAGGAAATATTTATCGGAATCGTGCGGGGGGAGAAGGTGGTACGCTCGTGTGGCGGCCAAGCCGAATAGAAATCTTTTCCTCGAAGGATCGGCGCCGGCAAAGGAGAACGACAGAAGTTCCAGCTTCGACGGGGTCTCGTCGGCACCCTCTGTAGTTCGATCGTGGGCGGAGCGTCGCGGTGCTCGGCGTCGTGTGTGAAACAGAAATTGTCAATGGACGGTATTGTTGGCACGCCGGTGCGTGGCGGGAAATAATAAATGGCCGAGCTGCCGTGCTTTCGACCCGTAAAAACCGACGATACCGGGGCGACACCCTCTTTTTCCTTCGACACTGTTAATGCGCAAAATCTTTGCACCGGCGTGAGCCACCCTTCTTTCCTGTCGGCCAACCTACCGACACCTCTGCCCGATCAAAATGGAATCTATTCAGCGGCGCTGCGCCCGATCTTCCGTGAGCTTCAACCCTTGATGCGCGCGCGCTGCTTCCGGCCTTGCTCGCGCACGAGAACCGGAGGCGGAAGACGTTTCGAGCTGAAACGACGATGGATCGCCGGTGTTTCGCACCTCTCCGTCTCCGTTCACGGCGCGACCCTTGGAAACTGATCCGGGGCCGGGGCCGATAGAAAGGAAAATTAGGGTACATTCTCTTCGAGTGAAGAGTACGACGATAAATTTCAGTCGTGATACGAAATCGTCGAGGCGGATGAATTATGTAAATTCGTGTCAAGAGAAATGTGTTAGGAACAGGAAGAAAATCGAAATAAGAATTTATTTATTATTACATTAAGTATTTCTTGGAGCCAACAAGGTCGATCGAAATTTGTTCAACACTCGAACTACCGATAGATTTTGGTATTAGTCAGATAGCATACGTTAGACAGATTACGAACACGATAGTCGTTAGATGGGCATTGAATAGAGGCAGGTACATATATATGTCATTCTGTCTTACCGAAACTCATTATAAATTGCTGCAACGATACCTACGAGAAATCTGAAGCAAGTTATTTTGACTTGCTTGGTAGTTCTAGTGTTAATGTGAAAACGCAGCGCGATATTAACTTCGAGCAGGGCACATGTATTACGAATACCAAGAAATGTAAATCTGGGTAAAACAAAATCGCTCTTCACAGCAGGGACCTATAACGAAATGTAAAATACCGGTATTTTTACCGGTATTGTACTTTCATAATCTTTATAGAAACCGAAATACCGGCATCACATCATACCGATATATTTATGCACCTACGATATATTTGTCGGTCATTTTTTCGGTTTTCCCACTTTATTAGAATACAACTTTCAGAATGCTTTTAGACGAAGAATTTACTATAGCTGTAATGTCGAAATTACGAAAATATGCATATATAATGTGTTCGAAATTGAAGAAGAATGCAATATTGCTGTTGTCGGAATTCGGAAAGTCGTCAGTCTCGTACAGCAAATATTGTAACGTCAAAGGCACCGTTTCTTTTGGCAGCAGCGGACTAATTGAAACATTTTATTCTTCTTTGCGGTCACATTGCAACTTATATCGTGGACGGGTAAGTGGAATGCGAGCAGCGGAAGATATCTTCTTGAAATCAGGGACTAGAACGCGGAGACTCAATCTAATGATCGAGCATTGAACGAGCAAATACTAGGCAACAGAAAAAGATTTTTGGTGTTTATTAATTTATTAAATATAATAATTGTAGGACAGAATTATTACGTTAGTTCAGTAATACTTATTATTTGTGTTTATTATTAAAGTTTCAAAATATTATTAGTCTACTAGTTTACTTTTAAATCATTAGTTAGTACTAGTATTAGTGTTAGTGTATATACGTGCAAGAAATCGATCGAATAAAGAATTCTAAGTCAGAAATAATGGAATACGGAACCGAAAAAATATCGGTTTCGGTATAGCTCTGCTAACGTAATACCGGTATCAAATCCCCGATATCACAATGCTTGTGGTTTCTCTTAAAATCATCAGGATCAACTGAAATTGTGAAATTATATTATACAGTAATGACATTAAATCATTGAACTAGATAAATCAATGACATGCATACCACGGCAAACATATTACAATGATCTACCAAAAAATGGGTACAATTTTTATAAGATTAATACGGCCATTCTTCGAAGCGACTGCGACATTTCTCCAAATCAATTAAAATTTTTAAAGGGACGGCACAAAGATCAAGTAAATAAAAAAGCCGAAAGTGAGGGCTTTTCTGAGAACGAACAAAACCGCTTCAAACTGTCTTAAAATAATAACATTTTCGCAAAAATAGCATTAAACCATTAACGCAGAAGGGACGAAGAAATTCATTCAAATGCAAACGTATTGCGCATATACAAACGACTATGTACCCCAAAATTAAAAGGATTCCGGAAACGAAACCACCCCTTCTCAAACCGGCTCTCAATATTCATCCGCCACCCGAAATTCGAAATCGGAAAGAAGAATTGCAACTGGAACGATCCATGATCTCCGTTTCAGCAAACTATACGGTACAATTTCAACGGTCGTAGAATTTTCCACGGTGTTCGTAACAGTACAGAAGTGTGTCGTCGAAGCGCGTTCCCGAGGCCGAAGATCGTGAGCAGAAATTCACGTCATGATAGGACATTAGTGTTTTACGACACTGCATTATCCGTGTCGTCACGGACGTCACTCAAAATCAGTTTCCATTTGTAGCAAGTCGAACGCACGACGGTTCCGCACGCCGGAAGGAGGCACGCCGACTTCAGGGAAAAGGAAAGAAAAAAAAAAAAATGCGACTTTGTCGTTTACGAGATGACTATTGATCCAGGCCCGGCATTGTTCCGGGGCATCCGAAAGGGATCGGCAGGAAACTGCGTTGCGTCCACGAGGCAGTTTCCTTTTTCACCGTGCCTTCGCAGAGCCGGGATGTTTAACCGTGACGCAATGAACATCAGTAATTTACAACCGTGCTGCTCGACCGCCCGCCGTTTCTTCCTCGCCAGCTTTTCACGAACAACACCTACTTTTCATGCCTACATTGTTGCGCACTTTGGCTTTCCTTCGTTTCGCCATCGGCCCGGCAACAATTTTACCTTAACCCTTGGACGCGGAACGCTGCCATTTCTAGGAATAACGCGCACCCACTGTACGAAAATTGGATCATTCGTTGCTGATTTCACTGTGACATCTTCTTCAGTCCCCGCGGAAGAATGACTGTATCGGCTTTTTATTTTTTATCCTGTTTGCGAAGTACCTGAAGAAGTACCCCAAGAAATTGGGACTATTTTTCTATCGTTCTGCTTTTATTATTTTTACACGAATCGACGGGTTTTGAATATTTTCTTGGCGTTGGCACGATCGTGCCAGGTTTTTACATGAAACTATATTTTTATAAATCAGAAGGATTGTAGATGGAAGGCTGGTTCGGTACATATTCATCTACTAACTGAAAGGTGTTTCGAATTATTAATATAAATTATTATGAACCTAGATTTCATTATTTGCTTTAAAAGACTGGTGCTGCTAATAATATTATCTAAATATGAAGTTGAAATATATGTAGTAATATCATCCGATGCCGAGGAATTACATTAATCTTGCCCATTTGCAATCATAATCGTGCCCATATACAATTAATTTGAAAAAGTCCGTCCATCAAATTCCAAATATTTCAAAAGGTGCACGGATTTCTTAAACACTTTACGACCAAAAAAACACTTTCTTAAACAGTTTACGACAAACTTCAGCAATCCCCAAAATTAAGTAATAATTTATCGTCCACCCGGTCACGGAAACCATCTGACCGTTCATATATTCACATTTAATATCTAAATCTAATATTGAAAGAAGTATACAATATTTCAGAAAGGAATGTTTAAATTAAATATGAATATTCAATTAGCAATATTTCAAGTTCAGCGACTCTACGTAGATCTTTCTAACCGAGTGTACCCAATTGCGCATCCATCCAAGTCCCGAACATTTCAAGTAACCAAACGCATCATAATTCAGACCTTTTTTTTACTTCGATAAAAAAGAACACGTCTTTTGACTCACGTTTGATTTTTACTCGGGACAAATAATGCATCCGATACGTGGAAAGCTATTTTTCATCCCATTCTCCACGCCACCTTTCCTTACCTGGACAATACCGTGTGGGGAAGCCGAGCCACCATCGTCGCCGCGGATCCCATCCATGCCACCATCATAGGCACAGTATCACAGTGTGGCTAGTTTCGCTAGGGGCATCTGGATCTAGCATAAAAGACCCACCACCGCAAACAATGGGACTCACAAATCGACAGCCCCGCCCCCAAGAAGAAAGAAGTCAGGGGCCCATGCCGACAATACTCTGGCATGTTTTTCAATATTTAGTCATCATGACTTTTCGTCGGCCCTTTCGCTCGAAATCTCCGCGTCGAATTGGAAACTAGATAATTCAATTAGAGAGCAGCTGCCGCTACAGCTATACGCGCAGGTAGAAGACATCACGGGATTATGGGGCGACCGTGGCGACACGGGGATCGAGGAAGGACTCCCAGTCACCCCTCGTGTTTGGCGAAATTCTTGATATCTCTATTCGGAACTTCTAGATGTGTGTATATACATGCCTGTCCCTTTTTTGATTTTTCTGCCTTCGCTGGAGGATTTTTGCGATTCGCCGATGAGCCGCAGCGTGGGCGTCGGTGGATGGAAACTGTAAAGTTGAGTATTTATTTGACAGTACGTTACGGTTATGTGAGTCAGTTGCATTTTCAGAAAATATGTGATAGGAAAGTGCTGCAGCTATATCGCATTTCAGTTTCACATCGAATCATTGCTAAGTAGAGCATGGAACTGCGTTATTGTTTATTGGAAATGTATTATTGTTTAGTTGTAATTTTTGCCTGCCGGTTACAAACTGCCATTTCGAGGCTTTCACACTTTTTTTGTTGTGCCCGCATATATATTATATAATTAACGCTTATTGTAACTTATTGCTAGTTCCCACTTCTATTCTTTGTAATAATTATACATATAGGTGTCAAATATGACAGTGGGATCACAATTTATGTAGTTTTACAATAACCATTTTTAAGGACTTCGATGGCTTCTGTCATATTTTCCTCGGAATAATTATTAATCTCGGTTCTTTGATTTTTTTCTTGCATCTGGAGAAGAAATTGAAATCCATTTTATTATTTAGTAATAAATGTTGGATGACAGAAACAGTGTTTCCTGTTAGGTACTATCAAATCGAAAAAAATGCAATATATTTAAATCTTTATTACTGTCTTCGAACGAGGATTATCGTAAAATAATTTACCTCCTTTATTTCTTTAAAAATCATATATTAAACCAAAGTAAATTCCACTTTAATATGCGCACGCAAAAACTTTTTACAGCAATCGAAACGAAAAATAGCTGGCAAACAAAATGACGTGAATGAATGATAAAGACTGCCGTGGTCTTTATAATACTTAATTTCCAATAATTGTCAAAGCTTCGAATTCTTGTGTAAGATGTAAGTAAACTAGCAAATTAAACAGTAGGTATACCGTCTGCCCAATAATTATTATCCAGATCCATGTTTTCCCAATTAAAATTGATCAAATCCTGACAAATTAAACCAATTCTTTTGTAGATTGCACTTTGGCTTGCCGAATTTTCCGAAGGCTGCACTGCTAGATACTGTGTAGAGTGATTTTTGTTACGCCCAAATTTAAATTCATACATGAAGATCAGTCGAATTAATAATTTATCTATTATTCACTTTCATACACCATACACTATAGACCACGGAAGATATTCTATTTCCTCAATTTTTAGTGACAAATCGACGCGCGATAAATCCCATTTCGTATCACAATTAATCGTCCAAATTCTCAATGCCTTTCAACGCTTGAGAATTAAGCCTTTTCACGTGCAACAACTTCCTATGCATACTGAAGTATTATGTATCCCGCCGTTCGACAACTTTCCTCACTCGCTGCATACAATAATACTTACAGCATTGCAAAATTCAATGTCAGAGCCGTAGTTCTGGGCAAGATCGGCATTGTCGAATGCAGACGGCGAGGCAGGTCGTACTGTAAGAAAAGAGTGGACATTCTAAGAGAGCGATTATGCACGCAATAAATAGATTATCGCCGATGGTGACTCCCGCGGTGAGTGACGAATTTCCCTGAATACTCGTCGAAAATTCGTGTAAGACCTAGCCCGGATGGTAGGATCGGCCACGTACCAAAAGAACGCCAGAGAAATATGTTAGATGAAAAGTCTACAGAAGGTTCTTTCCAAGGCAGTCACGGTGAATTTTTCAAATTAGTTGCATCTGGTGCCTTTCCTTCTTCTCTTCTTTTTTTTTCCTTCCTCTCCCTTTAAGAACATTATGTCCCATAAGTACATAATGAAGCGGACACTTGCTTTGAATTTTTGCGGGTCGGGTTTGTAAAATTTAGACCTCTAGTGAATTATTCACGATTGTCACAGTGACATGTCAGTGAGATTTTTATCATTTCGTTGCAAAATGGTTGCTACCATTGACTCTTTTCAATTCTTACTCAGCTTTAATTTCCTTCGTCTCCAATCGGATGAATAAAGTTTAGCATCAGAAAAGTGACCAGTTTGAACTTCCCATGAAAACAGTAGCGCTTAACAGCAAATGCGTCGGGTAGAAACAGGGATTCAGCAAGTCCTGCACCACCAAAATTCCGTTTCAATAAACTCAATTCCACCGTATTCTTATTTTCATAGGTGCCTGAACTTTACCTCGATCGCAATAATACTCTCTACCGGATTATGCTCATTCGCTGATCGCAACTCAACCCGCACGTTCCAAATAAATTAAAAAGGAAGACCGACCTTGGCACGTAAAAAATTGACGCGCAACGCGCGATTGTCGATTCAACGGTCGCGGAAGGTAGAAGAGGGTCGACGACGATGGCTGGATGCAGAGAAATTTGTTGAAGGAGAAATAATTTGGATTTATCGAACGATAGCGGTACACGTTTGTCAGAGGAGGAGACCTGCCAGGTGTGAAACCGACGAGCCCTGACCTAATGGAGCCACAAATCAATGGCACGATGGGCCATCATTACTTTTGCTAACACAACGTGTTTACCACACAGAAACCGAGCATCGGAGCTTTCCTGCCCCCACGAAGGGCAGACACTGATCCACCTCTCATCCCTTACGCTCAATCGCTCGTATTGTACAGCACCGTGTACCGCGTGTGCGGAACAAAAATCATTTGGCGCTTTCTGTTTGCTCCTTCATGCTAATCGAACAAGACTAAAGCTGACCCCTGCTCTTCCAAACGTATCCATCTATCTGTAGCCATTATTCAGTTCACCGCCACAATACATTCAATACATTCGGCGCGTTCAACGGCGAAAGGAACATTTCACTTGTGTATACGCATTCACGAATAGCACGTGTGCGAATTTTGGACCCGAAAATGTGAAATTATATACCGTGATTACAATGCGTAGAACTTTCGTGGATGCTCGGGATTTAGAGAAACGCTTGGCGACGATTGTGTTTCGCGCGGACGTCAGTATATTTATTGTCTACGAGGAAAAGGGTGAAAATATATTTTCACTCGTATCTCATGTTGATTCGTGTTGTGGTTGAGTATTTCATAGAAGGATATAGGGGAACGTTTTAAGGGGACTCACAGCTGAAGAAAATTAGGGGGACGTTGTTTTTCTTTTGTTTTGCCAATTTTTCTAAATACATGTGTTTTTTTAATAATGTTGTGTATTTACTGTATCTATATATGTACTGTACACCCGTTTTTCAAATACATTTTCACCCATTTTTTAGAATGCAAGAAAGCAAATTCAGTCACAATTTTTATGTACGATTTACTCCATTTTTTTTCTCGCAAATGATCGTCATTCATTATAATAGAGAATTTGATTCTTCCAAATAATACGTCCGCCGGAATGTCCCGTCCGTTTTTGTATTCAAAGAAAATAATACATTCTCAATACATTTATTAATATTTACTGAATGATAGAATTTCAATCGTTAACGCATAGGTAGAAATACAATGGTAAAAACAGGCAGCCATATATGTCGAAAATTGTAATGGCATTATCGGACAGAACATTCCGGTATACCTAACATATTGAAATAACTGTTCGGCCAGAAACATTTGGCAGTCATTGTATTTTCAAAGTCCCTTCCATTTTCTTCGCATTTCACGTTCACGCGACATAACAGTTCTCCTCGATAATATAGAACAACGATCCTGCACTCTAGCTCAATAACTCCAGCAAAGATATTAATTTGACCCCGGATAAAATTGATTCGACAATAAATCTAAACGACGAATCGATCTGTGCGCGATGGCCTTTAGACCAACCCGTCGACCACTGTATTTCCGCCTGTTGATAGATGTATACACAAGATCCTTTCTGCCGTACCCGCAACGTGTCGTGCGGCTTACAACACGGCTTCTAACATTATTACTATTAGCAGGGCCTCGCTCACGGTTACGGCTCCATTATTGTCCGTCGCAGGGAAACTCGTCTTTTAGTTGCCGCAAACGTGCCTACGATCTGCTTCTATCTTTTATGTCTGTCCTCTTTCATCTTTGACACGAACTGGAATCGGGTACCAACCGTGTGATTAATGAGGCATCCACGGGTCGCTAGAACGCCCAGCGACGGTGCGACTCCTATTCGGAGCCGAACCGGCAATTTTTATTGCTTCTGCTTTCCAACGATACCGACATCATCGATATCTTTACCAAGATTAATGATTTTTATCGCGTCAATTAATTTATGACCGCCTCGGGTCACCGTTTAATTCTTGGATTCATTTCGAACATCATTGATATCGTTTTGTCAATTTAACGAGCAATCGGCGAATGGTCGACCGATTTTCTGAAGATTTCTTCTCGCTGTCAAAACAATATTTCTATACACGTACACAGGTGTGAGCCTTCACTGCCGAAGAAGTAAGGTTTGGACCGCGGACAGTGGGACTTAATTTACTTTTTACTTTTTATTATAGCGTTATTATACAGTTCTTTTGAACGCCATCGTGCGTTACTTGCGTGCGCCTTGCAAGATATTTAACGGGCTCGTTGAAATGGTAAGATTTATTTTCACGGTGTTTGAAAAGTAATTACCTGTTTCTTGAAGGGTATCGAATGTGTAAATATATGTTGCGGCTATATGTAATAGAGTAGGTGATGGGTGGATATTTATACGTATATTCAACGGGTACCTTCATATGTAGAAAACATTTGAGATGCGTTCTTTCATTATTTGATTCATTTTGGTTTCGGTTACAATAGATCTCCTTATATAATCGTTAGTATTTTATGAATTAAATTAATTAATTCATTGTTTAAAGAATTTAAATTAATCACCTCAGAAGAGTATAAATCAAATATTTTAATTTTTTACATCCAACTCGACCGTTCCTTAAAACTACATTATCTCTTAATTCAATTACAGGACAGAAACTGTAACAGAGATTCACTGCTCGCGTGATTGACGAGTTTTCGTAGATCGAAGTTCACACGAGAGCCGGGGGTGCTAAAGAAATACAATT
Source organism: Nomada fucata (assembly GCA_948146005.1). NCBI lineage: Eukaryota > Metazoa > Arthropoda > Insecta > Hymenoptera > Apidae > Nomada > Nomada fucata. The sequence goes on from OX411282.1 coordinate 11,343,220, forward strand.
CGATACATTTCGTATCGAGATACATATGTTGTCCGCAGGTTGGGGGAAGATGGATCTTTGAACAAGCCACAAACAAGCAAACAAAGAAACTCGGCCCGATTGTCACGTCACAGTAGCGGTAGAATGCGGATGACAATTGTATACAACAATAAGGCTATCCTACACTACCGATTCATAAATTAGTCGCTCAGGATCCTATGACGAATCCTGGGGGACGCGTTCGCACGTCATTCCTAGTTACCAGGACAATAGCATCAAAATGCTGTCATACGAAACCTCGTTGATCTCCTATCGTTTCTGCCAACAGTCTCATCACTGCCATTTGTTGATGTAACCGCTTTTTACAACAAACTTGACAGAACCTTCCCCTACCGCACGGTGCCCGAGGGTAGTACTTTTATTGTTAGATCGTACGATTAGCAATGTTGTTTCCTCGCGCGAAATGCCAGTTCGAAATATTATTACTTATTTCTGATTTATTTATGATAATAAAACGGCTTTGTTCCATACAATAATTGCATATTCAGTTCATACGCATATGTTATTATTCATTGCTACATACAAACGTGTATTAATTTTCAATTACTGATATATCGCATTGACCACCAGATTTTCTACTTTTCTCGTCTCTTAGGTAATTTTTGGATGCCTACAAGTTTGACAAAGGTGCCGTATGTAATATCTAATAAAACTGACAAAATTGAAAAATTGAAATTGCGGAAATCCGCTTTGACATATTTTTACGTTTAAGATATGTTCATTGTACGTACAATTTGCAAACATTGTAAACTGAATCAGCAGCTTATATTGTCTTTTTTCAATTCATACTTTGTACTCTATCGTAAATAGTTCTCGTTGACATTTATATCTGAATTATTTTTGAAATGATAAACAACGGTCGATGTAGACTATAGAAAGAAAGTTTGTACCGACACACTGTTTAACGAGAATACGAATAACTATTCAAACTGTGGTAAGAAACAACCCTACTTATTGGGAAATGCAATATTTATACTTTCTTTTTCGATCTTTAAAATTTACAGTTGATATCAATCGATCTTTCTTCTGTAATCCGTTAGTTTCCGAACGCACAGATAAAATTACAATTAGTTGTAGATTATATCTATTACTAATAAGATTGCAAGACGACCCGAGTTGGACGAGGAAAGGAATGAAAGATTACCTAATATTGGACGCATTATTACCTGTAAATGTAGCATTGTACGGCTATTTGCGAGTGTCCGCGATATGTAGGATTTCTGGAATTAGGTGGCACCTCAACAATGTCCTTCAATCTCGAGAGCAGAACCTACGTAATCCTGGCTCAGGATAATCTGACCTCAATGGCGTGGCGCGATACAGATTCAAGTGTGAATGCGTCACTTAGGCTTTTCTTATTGTTAGTTGCAATGTGCACTTTTCTCTACACCTATTTCGATACCGAGGTGTAAAGCATCACTTGTAATATACTGGATGCTACGATTCCGAGTAAGGTAAATCTAATGTTGACTATTAATACAAATTTCTCAGACTGTGCGTTACCGTAACATTGTCTGAAAACTGTGCAATTGGGACCAAAATTTTATTAAATTTTTAGCCTAGTGCTTTTTGAGCATTTCGGTCCGGTGCTCGGGGATTAAACCTGTGTGTACTGTATTTGCACGTATTGGAAATATTTATTGTGCATTCTAAGAAACGTCGAATGCAGCACTTTTAATATTTTTCTAATTATATACATATCTAGGTATAGTAATAATACCTACAGTTAACTATCTAGGCATATTGAAATGAAAATATTTTCGAAACTAATAGTTTCTTGATATATGTAGCTCAATAATTGTTTGCACAGGGAACACCAAAGTGTATTTCTCAATTGATTAAAAATATATGGATTTCAGAAATTAAGGTGACCTATTTTTTTTTTAATAGGACGAAATGTTAATTATTGCACTTTATTGGCTACTACAATCTAATTAATTCCATGTAGATATACCGTATATTTTTCGAGGATGCCGTTACACTGTGCAGCCTGAATACCTGTGATATTCTGTTCAATATAATCTATCAATAATTGATAGTATATTTCAATTTACCGTCGGCAACGTTATAGAAGGTTTATTATCTGACATAAAAGGAATGTAGCATATATCTTTCTTGAACATTTTGCATACTTCGATTGCCTCCCATCACCGGTACAATGAAGCGCAAAAGTAGTAAATTCGAATACTACGAATATAAAAATAAGGTACGGTATACTTTCCACATTAATTAAATGCATTCAATTACACAAGTGGATACGTATTTAACCGCCTGTTATAAACAGGTGTTAACTAGTTACAGAAAGTATTCGGGTACGCAATTCAATTACATTATTTTATTCTTCACAACTACACCGTGCATCGAGGCGCAAGTTTTCCTATTGTCTACTCTGTAACTGTATCACCACTTTCACCCCGCACAATGCCCAACATAAAATCCTCGCAAGAGCAATTTTAATAATCCGCCAGTTGTCAAATAACTGCCCAGCTTTCCCAGATACGCACAGGCGTATTAAGGGTAAGCAAATTATCTGTCGGCGAATCTTTCATTCAAATTGACCGGTTTTGCGTCATGAAAGCGCAGTTCCTTGTTAAAAAGATTCGGTGCTGCTCGAATCTTTTCCTCCTGATAGATGTCTCGTCAGATAGGAGTTACTTTGGCAGTGCGTAACTCGATACCTAGATTACTAGAGGGTAGGCAACGAAGAACAGGAAAAAAATGCAGGTCTGAAGCCGAGGAGGGGCACAACCGTTGTATTTGCTCAATTTACAGTTGCGTAATTTCATAATGAAGACCCAACGTTCCTTCTTCCTTCTTCCTTCTTTTCTTCCCCCCTCCCTGTGCGATCGATTTTTCCATGCCCGAAAATGTTACAATGGGCGACTTGGCCTTTTGAGAATCTGCGAGCGAATAAGCCATCACAATGCGCGAGTCTCGTTTAGGTGGATGTATCGAGGTGTCGTGTTTCTCGGTTGGTTCTACGAACAAGGAATACAAAACAAATCAATATCGGTAGTTTTTCGGAAGCAACCGGTTTTGACAGCAGCGTGTAGGACGAGAATTTGAAAAATCATTGACTAATGAACGCGATGCTTTCGCGAACGCGTTGAACGTTGAGTTGCTGGCGATTTGCTCGGATACTTCAGATTTCGTTCTATATTTGAGAATGAAGATATTTTTAATTTCAATTATACGTTGCTCGTTTTCATTCGCCTTGTTTCGTTCAATTCATTTTGGATCATACCATTCTGGGGTAATTGAATTATTTTATTATACATGGATAATGTTTCAGTCCTTTGTTGCCGATGTAATTATTATATATCTTACATTCTTCAATTACGATGCAATGTAAGATTGAGAATTTTCATGTCACGTTTCTTGACAATTACTGTTTCCGTGCAAATGTGCCATTTAATATTAAGGGTCAAGTATCGCGTTAATTAGTGTGTCGAGTATTTTAAACGTTACTCTTGTATGCATACATGCAGAGGAGTCGTTACAGAAGGCACACGTGTCGTTTTCGTTAGCAAACGTTTAAGTTACACAAGGATTAACCAGCAGTTTTACTTTCACAGATAGACAAGGGTTTGTTTTGAATCCGTAACGAAACCTTGTGTTTGACCGAATCGAGGCCACTTGATACAATGGCTTTTGTAGTCGAGCCTAAAATAACATTTGCAGCTTGTCAAACCTTTTTACAAGCTTCTGCTGAATTTTTCGAACGATTGCATTTTGACGCTTTTGTTCCTCGGAGGAACTTGCCTTGAGCAAAATCTTCGAGTGGCCAATTCACGTGCTACGTGCATCACGAAATTCCCTATATTTTTGTTATCTTATTGCTTCGTCTTTCGGGAGGCAAGAATAGTGTTGATTATTTTGTGCAGCCATTAATCTAATAATAATGCGCCGTGAGGCCCTTTCAATCACAAATCAATACAAATGAGAAACAGCTTACTTGAATATCTCTAGCGCTGCCGTTGCTGCAACAATATTATTCGTGTTGAAATCAAAGGGGATAGATACATTTGCTTAACAGTTCCCAACCAACTCTGCACGCGTCTTCCGAAAATGCTTCGTACTACGTCGCTGATATCAAAAATATCTATTATTAATCGAAACATTCAATAACTATCCTTCTCCGCACCAAATTTAGGACGACAATCGAAATGGACGAAGATTATTTTGGTCGCAAAGGCTGGGCAGAGGATGACGCGAGCGGTAAATATTAAAGCTACAAGCAATTACATAGGCGTATATTTGTATCAAGTTTCTAGAAATACGCTGATTTATGACACGATGAAATACGATAGAAACGTGTTCACTCGATCGTGTGAAAAATCTACGGACATCGCATTAATTTGCGCGTAAGCACATAGCGCGAGCAATAGAACGCCGTTTCGCTTAGTGCACGCGTATGTATTCCACCGCGTTGAAATATATAGCGTGAACCCAGGGGAATCGTGTAACGTCGAAAACGCTCCACGGGCCGCGTTTAATAACGGCGATCAGCGTGCTGGTCGAGAGAGAGAGCATAGGAACGTTGCTGCGCGTCTTAGGACATGCATAATGGCGGGTCACCGTGACTAAAAGGGCTAATCGTGACAAATGCAGCCGTTACCGCCTCTTCAGCGGTCTTGGAGAAGACTTCAAAAGCGTCTCGCAGGCTGCTGTAACGCGTTGGCGTGTTATATCTTCGTTCCCAGGATGGGTCACCTTCGAAAACTTCCCCGGTGTTCCGTCGTTTTTATCTGTCGCACCGTTTCGTCCAGGCCAGCGCTGTCGAACCGTGAACGAGCCCAAGCCTTTTCCAGGCGTTCCAATGCTTCCTGAATACATATCTACGATTGTATTCGTTTCCGAGTATTTCGTGTACGGGAGTGCAGCAGATGACGATGGCGAACGTGCCGCGAGTCTATTTGTTCAAGTGCCCCTCTAACCGCAAACGGAGCATCTGCGAGGATGAACCGCTTTGCGAACAGTTTGCGAAAGCTGTGTTCATTCGTGGCAATGGTAACGCAGACATTCGAATCGTTTTTTTTTCCTGTTGAAGTACGAAGCACAATGCGCCTGGTCGATTTAATTACGTCGTTGAGATTTGTAATTAGCGCGAAGATGATTTTAATCGAGATGACTGGTTCTGGTATATTAGCGCTAGAACAACCGATAGGTTTTGGTACTATTTAGACAGTATGAGCACGAAAGTGGTTGAATACAGATTAAATGAAGATATATATAATTGCCATTCTGTCTTATTGAAAGTCATCATAAATTGCTGCAACAGTACCTATATGTTAATAATTTTCGAGCAAGGAATCTAAGACCAGTCATTTTGGCTGACTTGCCAGTTCTAGTTTTAAAGTGTTCTTCGTGTGTATCGTGGAACACCGTGCGACGAATTTTACAGTTATTAAATTTGTAATAAAACAGTGGAATGTAGTCGGTTCGACTGGAAATACTATTTATAATACTGTTGTAGCACTGCGACAAGCGTGTAGGTATTTATGCAATGCGAAATGCAATTCGATTTCGATTAAATTATTTGTGGCAAAGAGCTAAACGATACTAAACACGTGTATGGTAGGTGTGTCAAACGGTAGATCACATTTTTCAATATCAACTTGCATACGAATTACTGCCAGAGAAGAAATGTAACAAAGTATTCCAAGTGGTGAAATTTAAACAATTCTCCCCGACAAAAAGCGGCCATTAAATGTTTGAACACTTCCACCTTGTTTACTTTACCACCATGACGAATCATCGTTACAGTATTGTACAAGCAATCGGGCCAATACTTCCACGAATTCGGAACGATGCTCCTACTGTAATGACCGATAATTAAATAGGAAACGGTGTCGTTTAATTAGTATAACGAAACGCCGAGAATTGAACGGAACGACGCGACGTTAGCGGCGAGCAAACCGTGTCAGAAGAGGAGAGATAAATTGACCGAGGCGAGAAAGTATTTTTTATTGATCACGTTTTGACAGATGTAGCGAGCATGTTCGAGCAAAAAAGCAATTTATTAATTAGCGAGCCTGCCTGTCCGCTGTCAGAATATACTTCTTAACGACTCGATAATTATACATTTAATGTGATCGAGCCGCCACAGCTGCCCTCCGACGTAGCTGACAAGTTCGTTTGAAAAAGCCTTTCGTCGGACAGCCACATCCTCTTCCTTTGACTAACACACTGCCATTCGCGGCTACCAAGAGATACTTGGACATAATTATTTGTCGAAATCCAGCTGTGTTGTTCCATACTCGTTTCGAAAGTGTTGACAGCAAAATTTCAGTTGCCTGCCTTCAGGTGATTTGATCAACTGGTTCTAATTGTCCGTTCATTTTTTGGGGAGGTTTTAATAAGGATACGTACGCACTTGTGACAGAGAAGTTGTTGCTAATGTAATCAATAGATTATTAAAATATTGACATAAAAGGTAGATAAAGGTGGATAAAAAGCCTTTAAGTAGCTAAGAATTTAATGATAACTGTTGATATTACTCGAGATGTAGCAGATATTATAGAAAACAAATAATATACTCTATTAATTGTTGCTGTGTGTTCCTGTCATATTTATTCAGGGAAATTATGCTATCAATGTTACTGGGTTACAGTAAATGTTTGAAATAATTATTTGCTGTTTCTCGACGGGGGAAGGTCAATTTAAGTGAAATTTAACTATTGATCAGCAAGTGCAGCTTGTAGCTGCAACTGCCTTTCATTGTTGCACTAAAGTGATTCCTGTGCATAGGAAAATTTAAGGTAGGCAATCATTTTGGTGGTAGATATTATAATACTACGGCTTCATGCAGTGTACAAATTATAAGTAATATCTGCTGAGTTTGATTTTTTATTTGGTTCTCGACAAGTATTTATTTCCTACATTATATCGGTAGAACCTTCTTAGCTTTGCTCAACTCTATAAAATATCTCTTTTCTTAGCTGAAGATCTGCTCCAAATTTATTATCTCGTCCTGGCCAATTATTTCCATTCATTACAAATAATCTCTGCAAAGTTCTAACTCGGTGACACGATGAAAGATCTTCTAAAATCTTCAAAACCTTAATGTCTTGCATCATCGCGCAATTAAATTTTTTAACGTTTCTTTCCATTAATCTCCTTGCAGGCGCAGGAGCGTTAAATGATCTTTTAGACATTTTTTTAGTCTTTGTTTAACGACACATTAAAATCCTTTAATAAGCTAGAGTATTTAATATCTTCGCTACAAATCCCTCTATTAATTATTGGGAAAATAAATATCTCTGTATTTCATTCAATGTGACCCAAAAATATATATAGCAAATAAGATCTGCTATGCAGGGAAGATTACAAAATAATTGGAAGCAATATAGTAAATCACAAACACGTTAGCCGCCCTGTTAATTCCAAAGTTAAGCTAAATTATCTGAAAACATACATTTTTCTTCGCCTCTAAACATAATGCACGCATGCAATCCAAATAAAAATTATTGCCCTCATCATTTTCTCTGCGCAATTTTACAAAATTGGCCGAATTTGATCGAAACACTGGTGAATATCAAATTATCGCCGCAACAAAGCGTATGTGAGATTATAAAAATTCGATTGCTAAGGAGCCATGCCCTTTCCATCCCTCGAGGGCTTCGGTCCCGTTGTGTAACTCTATAACCCGGCATATCTGCACATTTGTATCGAGCTGCAGGGTTTCAGGTCACGGCCTCCTTTGTTGCCCGATGATGTTGTTTCGTTTCGTTATTGGCCGCAAGGTTGCTGCACGGTGGTACGTACATGTATACAGACGCTTCGCTGTATCGCGATTAATGCCAGGGGGTAGTTTCTGACGGCATATGGTCGTGTATCGTGTTACAAGACGTTTGTCATCATCAGAGTGGCCATTGTTCTTGAGAGTCTCAGGGTGCTACCGGGTAACTGTGAATTCTTTAAAAAGTGTCAGCCAGCTTCTTTCATTTTGACCGCTTTCCTTTCCTCGAACGACTTCTCGGATCCCTTCACCGCCGTTCGACTTGGTAACATTACCCCTGTTTCGCATTTTCTAACGACAGTGCACACTGTACGCGTTTCGGGTTTATGCTTCGTAACGCGTATTCTAGAATAGATTTAAGAACAGAGTTTTCCGCGTACCGAGAGGGTAGAAATGTGTTTCTTCGGCACAAGGAGGAAGAGGACCGAAGAAAGTTTAATGAAACAGCTTTGGTTCTCGTATGAGTGACTCTTGTATCTTTTCGATCAACTATTTTTCTTTCGAAACGCATTTCTGGAAGTTTTAATTAACCATCTGTACATTCTTGTAACTTTGAAGTCTCATACTTGACATCTGTATTTTGGAAATCTCAACTAGCTTTTCTTAATTATTTGCCAAAGTATTGTAGTTGCAGGTATCATCATTTTCAAGTTCCATACCCGACATTTATATTTGGTAAACTTTGCCTGATTTTTTTTAATTATTTGCCAAAGCATTTTGCAGGTGTATGATTCTGTTGAAAATAATATGTTTGTTATATCCTATGACTCGTTGCAAATTTAGGGTCCCAAGTTTTTCTCTTACAATAAACTGTTTGAAATCTTTTTAAATGTAAAACTAAATGTACCTAAATATACTCTTTATTTGCATCAAGAATAGATAATTGACTATGAAGATACAGTTTCCCAGTTATCGTGTTTGAAAGAATATGTTAAGTGAGCAAATCATGTCTATACTATAACATAAAATAGTAAAAAGATATTTTTAAAAGTCGCTAACTTTAAAATTACAAATCAATTTCGTTCAATATTATGATTAAATGATAGTAAAAGGACCTTGCAATTATAAAATAATCGTGTATCACCGACTTAAGTGTTCATTCTTTGTTCTTTTAAAATGAGCAAAATGTTTAATCACATCCCTTTCTTATTGTTTGTTCAATTAATTATGAAGTATGTCAAGTATCGCACAATACAATTGTATTCCAATAGAACTTTCCGTCAGGTATAATTAAAAAAAACAATTAATCCCTGCCGTTTTTCCGTCGAATTATTTTATTTCTAACGCGGTCGTTGTTGCAACTTTCGTCATTTCGGTGGGAAAAAAAATATCGCAGAAATTATTTCGGTTGGAAAGTTTCATAAATCAATATGTACAAAAGCTGAAGGGTTCTTCGTCTACCCGGCTCATGTAACGCTATCCGCGGTTATTCCGGAATCAAATGTCGATCATTACGTGTAATCAAACGGTTGACTGGTCTCGCAATTGAATTTTTTTTTCTCCAATTTATTTTCTACTCTATAGAACGTTATTCAGGTGTACGGGTTACCTGATACAGCTGTCCCACCGATTTTTGGAGAACATTACGTGCTTTCCCCTGTAAACCCATACTGCATTTAAGGTCAATTTTGTAACCCATTGATGTCGAAGGTCGAACCGTTTTTCGATAACAAATTTTTGAAGGGTTTCTTTCACCTTTCAGCTACCTGATGTTACGTTTCCCCGAACGTACCTTTTATAGTGACGTCGCGACTGCTGAAGGATTGATCTTTCCCCCCTGCTATTTATAATGCCCATTTCAAATGTACTTTTACTTCCGAGTTTATTAATAAATTGAATAATGAAAGAGTTTTCATGGATGATTCCTTTTTCACTTTTTTTTGTACAGTACACAAAAGTGGATCTTTTGGACAGCTCACATCCGCTGCTCCAAAATCGGAACAGAGTTATATAATTTACAAACATGTTGAGTGTGTCACTGGAAGCAGGTCACCCAAATATGTCCTTTAGTTTTAATGATGAAAGAGAAATTTTGCACATAATTTTAATGGCATCAAAGAATGAATTCCTGGGAAGATAATTTCATTATTTTGAAGTCAAGTTAGTGTTAGTTAGAAGTTTACAAGATGGTCGATATTTTTTATATGACGAATGTATAGTACCTACAATAATAGATGCTAAATTTATATTTTTACCTTCAAAATTAATATAATGTTTTCACGAATGTCCTAGGTTCCAGCGACATCGGGTGCCAAGCAACTGTATAATATTATATAATGTAATACAACTATTATACGTATAATGGACGTGGAAGTGATGTGGGAAATTTCGCATACCTTTTTTATTTCATACGTGAACAAATTGAAATGAAATGAAATCTTAAATATATCATTATCTGTGTTTAAAGTTTAAGCGAGTGTCTGCTAAATTTCTTCTAAATTTCGAAATTGTAAACTACCTGCGTCCGAAGGTGAAACGCTCATCGTTTTGTAATAATTCAGTCTAACTGTGAAAGAATCATGTACGTACATATATTCTGTGTAGACGATTAAATAAATAAAAAAAAATGAGAAGTGTACACATATTTTGCAAATCTTAAAATGTACTTCACTCACAAAACTTATTCTTCTAGTAAAAAGAATTCTATTCCACGTAATTATTATCAATGTATTTCTATATTTCTCAAACTGTCCCGCACTTTATCTATACGAAGAAGACACAAGTTCTTGCATCAATGATTTAAATAATCATGTACACCCGAACTATGGTTATCGATATTCATCGAACGTTATTGATCGAAAATAGACCTCCCAAAAGAAATAGCCCGTATTAAATTCGATTAAAAGACATTTGCCAAGAACGGTTAACCAAATTCTTAGGTACAGGCAGATCTGCCGCAGATCCTTTGCGAAAATACAGCGTGTCAACTAGACACGTCCAAAGTCGCGGTCGACTCGTCGATCGATGCACCCCTTGGGATTCTTTGTCAGATTCAGATTATGGATTTCGAATATCGGCTAAACGAAGGAGGAGGAGAAGTACGAGGCGCACGAATAAGTTTCGAACGGTCCCCTAAACATTTTGAAGGTGTTCAAAACCGTGCCTCCGCATTGCTGGAAGCGAGCGCGTGGCACGAACGAAAAATCAATACATCATCCTCGATCATAGCCTCGGCCTCAGCCTTTTCGAATTGTTCGCGCCGTTTTCGCGCTACAATCCGCCACAAGGACGAACTGAGGAGGGCACGGCCCAGGAGGCTGGACTCCTATTCCGTGTCCTGGACAGCCCGTCCTTCGAGAGAACTCTGCCATCCCGAGGGAAGTTTCGCTGTGAATCCGATACCAACTAATTCTCTCGAGGGCTGGCCGACTGAACTCACTGGCACCTCTTCATTCTGCCCCTTTGGTGACACAATTTCCTCGCCGACAACTGTCCGCTACTTGGCCGGCAGAAACATTGTTTCTGCGAATGCAGCCAAACATGGATTTTCTCAATATCGCAAGGAGAACGAGGGACGATGGTTTATACGTTTTATATGCGGAGCTATCGAACGCGTGGAGCGATCGGGACGGAGGTGCTTTCTCGTGAAATGCGAGCTGATTTTTCTTAGAAGTTTTTGGGCAGATCGAATTTAAACTTTCGTTATGTATGCGTAATCTGTTGGATTCGTCGAAAACTATTTCTGTTCACTTTTGCAGATGTCAGGAATTGATACTGTTCAAACTACTGTGTCTCGGTAAATTGTTTCATAAATTGGAAGCTGTAGAAAATGTTATCCTCGTCGCGAAATACAAATATCTTCTTTGATTTGTTCGAAAACGACATTATGTTTGCAGCCTATATTTGTGCGAGGAAGTCATACTTTTTTCGACCGTTTGAAAACTATGCGAGCATACTGTACAATAAACTGTTTCTGGGGAACATAATTGTTCTTCTAAACAAGCAGAACGAGGATTACTTCTGTTACTACTTGATTTCCACTCGATTATTGTTTACTTACGGTTATTTGAATTTCATTTTTCCTATAGATTAACAGACGAGATAGCTGTAATTACACGAAAAGGTTTGTTTAGAATTAAAATATAAACCAAACTTTCACCTGTCGTTATATAGCAATTCGTTACCCAATTCTTGATGCCGTCATTATAACATAATGACACGTTACTATCCTTTCATCCTTTCCAGTTGATTATGACGAGCTATGAATTAAATGAGTCATCTTTTCCGTATTACATACTTTCACACAAATGATCCACGATCCCCAAACCAGAATTCGTAACAAAAAATTGATATCACAACTCAATAGTCATATTTGTTAATCCGCGCTTAATTATATTACCAGTGAAACACGAAACATTTGTCACTTTACTCTAACGCGATAAGCAAGGTGTCTCCGGACTCGACGAGGAAGGGTAAAATTTGTTGCTGTAGGTAGTTTCGAGGATTACAGTAATCGTGAAGCGAAGGAAATTTGTATGGAATCAGTACTATTTTAATGTTTACAAGACTTCAGTTCCCTTTTTTTTTCGGAAAGATCCGCAATTCGTCCAAGGATGTCACAGACGCGCAGCAGATTCATCAATCACTGTGACGCGACGTCGAAGGACAATAGTGTCAGGGTTGTTTTGGCATTGGCACCGTAGGCGGGTTACGGAAGTGAATGGACACCCGCGAATCGGAGGTGTAACCAATCTTGTCCGCGTACGATGTCTCGTGGGATAACCCATTATATTTTCTAAGTATTCGTCCGCCCATCTTACGCCTTCCCGTCCACTTCGTTCGAAGATTCAGCGCACTTGATGGATCAGCGTTCGGATCGCTCTGTGATACAGAGCAAGGAGTCCGACTAACAATGAGCATTCAAAGGGTTCCGTCGTTGAAGTGCGCGGAAAGACGCCCTTCCTTCAACTCTCGGTTGCTGAGCTAGTTTCCTCGAATCCGAAATTCGCTTCTTGGCTGTTATTCGTGGAATGTAGAGACACTATACAGGGTGTGTGAGATTTTTCTGGACAAACGTTGTCGGTGTGTTCTGTGCACGAAAATACGGCAAAAATGTTGTACGAAAGCTGAGCAGCAAGTCTTTGTTGCAAAGTTCTAACGTTGATTGAAAGATCGCCTAATATTCCTGCACAGGGGCGAGGGACAACAGTCGCTTGGCCACCTCAGATCACGTGATATCGCGCCTCTAGATTTTTATTTTCGGGGAACATTGATACAAAAGGTTTATTACTGGGGCCGGGTTCGAAACTAATTTACAAGTTCTCGAAAGTCGAGAACGAAACTGCGAGGTTTCGAAACTCTCGAAACTTTCGGAACTCGAAATTCCCGAAGAATGAAGTGCTGATTTTATTTTGTAAGAGGTATATCTTCTTGTCAGACGTGAATCAACATGTTAGAAATCGCCAATAAATTTTACACGATCGATCTACTTATGTATATTCTAAGAACCAAAAATCGATCGCCGACGATTCGCGATCTCGAATACTTGGCATGCATGCCAATCGAACATACCCGATGCACGCTACGAGCAATTCTTCATTCGTTGCGTATCTTCTTGTTTGGGTTTCGAAAATTTCGAAACAAGAAAGAAGTGCAAAGTTTCGGATTGTCGAGACTCGAAACTTACTCGAGTTGCGAGGGTTTTCGAGGTTTCGACGAACCCATCCCTGGTTTATACAATCGAAATAGCTACACGTGATACACCGGTACAACTAATTAAGGATGCAGCGGCAGAGCCTAATAGAAATCGTCGAGAAGTTGGCAGCGCCACAGAATGCGTGCAACAGCGGTGTCAGACTTGCATCCGCGTAGGCGGACGTCACTTTAAGCAGGAAAATAAAGCGGTTTTACCATTTATGTTATTACGTTGTAATAAAGCCTTGCTGGTCGACTTTCGTAGAACACTTTTTCCTTACTACTTTCGTGCACAGAATACGCTGACAACGTTTGTTCGGAGAAACCTGGAACACCCTCTACACATTGAATTCCTTAACATTATCTTCCAATACTGGGATCAAATGCATTATTCAGTTAGCAAGTCTTTTGAAATGCAAAAATAGACGAATATTCTTTAATTTTTGGCAACTGGGCTATTTTACTTTTTCTCGAACCTGAAATCCTCTCTCCCCTTTTATTTATAGAGTGCAGAGAAATTGTATAACGCACGGGAAGGCGACTCTTCTTTTATTTTCAGTCAATCAGTTGCGTCTATAGGCCCGAGATGCATTTCTCCCATTTAATTCGTACAATATAAAAAGAGTGTAGCGTATAAAATTTGTTAAAATTATTTTTCAATCGCAAGATGACACGTCTTTCCTGTAGCGTATTATTAAATTACTAATTCGTATTTTGTCCACGACTTTCTATGCGCCTGTCTGGAACGTCGAACGTGTACACACATTGGCGTATGTTTTGTTATATTTGAGAAGAGAATGACGTTGCTCTACCGTAGGTGAAAATATTGAGAATCATCAGGAGGTGTGAAAGAACGGGGATTGAATCCGAACGGATTGGAGCAAGGTGTGATTAAGTTACAGTTAGGTAGTAGGTACTATTGAAATTTTGACAGGTGGCTGCGGTGCCATTAATGAACGGTACCTTTCAGACAAAACAATTGCCTACAACGTCTGATATCGAGCGGCTAGAAAGTACTGGCGTTACAAACGAAGAACAACTATACATTATCTATTAAAACGGTCGAATTCTTTCCTCAAAATGAGTCTGGCATCAAATTAATTTGTCAAGAATGTTTGAATAGAAGCATTGGATAACGTCGTGCTACTCCTGACGCTACTCTGTTTTTCAAATTTAGTGATTTTACGCGTGATTGTTCGTTCATGAATTGGAACAGTTGGGAATACAAGTAATTGGAAAATATATATTATGCTGTCTAAATTACAATATGAGAATAAAAATGCAATTCTCTTTCTGCGATAAACACGAATGACATGTATCGAAGGTAAGATCTAATTGTTATTTGCTTCATTTATAAAAAGTTTTAGATGCTTCCAGTTATTAAGTGCCCACGTATTTGCACTTAAAATAGTTTAGTAAAATAATAGCGATACGTATTCGGTTAAATAGTTGCACCTATTTTAATATTGATACCTTATACATGGTGCGTCACCGGGTTATGGTAAATTTCGATGGATTACCGTAATAATTCAAGCGGAGTTTGGAAAAAATTAACAGTTTCGTTCAGTTTGCTATAAAGTGTAGGTTCGTTAGCCACGAATAACTACGTCATTAATCATCGTGTATTCGCTGTCACGGCATAGATATATTAAAGCAAATCAAATAATACAGGTGCAATGCCGTTTCCGCCATTACTTGAAAGCAGACATGCCTAATTTTCCTGAACGTACGAAAGCATGTATTTGACACTGTAGTTTGTATAATGCAGTTTAACTAAACTGCATTATTATTATTGCAATATATGGAGGGCTCAGAAGCCAGTCAGGGTAAGTCCAACTTTCCCTGAATATGAGTTACGTAGTTCAAAAACATCTTTATTATTAAAACTTTCAGCTAATAAATCAATTAAGTCACTATCTTCATACCCAAGCAATAGATGACGGTACTAGCATTGTCAGTTTTTCCAAGTAACTTGTAGCAACCTTTTTTAATGGTATTTTCATTTCCTTGTTCCCCAATGGACTTACACCGATTGGCACCTGAACCCTCCATATTTCTGTATATTTCACACCTGTATCTCAATTTATCAGTGTGCAGTGTTGCACGAAAAATCATCGCAAGTCATTGACGTATTAACACGTTCGTTATGAATGCCCGATGCACCAATTCTCTTCCGATGGTCGACGTCACACATGCATACGCTTATTATTCCTATCCACTCCATTTTAAATGCACCTGCACAACTGAGAATCTAAAGCATACTGTGCAAAAGTACAAAGAACAAAGCGTGTTCTGCGATGAACGTTCTTCCCCTTCAGGCTGGCAAACTTGTTAATCAATCACACAACTTCTTGCACACCTTGAAAATTGGTTTTCAAACATGCCTATAGCAGTGGTGTTTCATTCGAACAGAAAGACGATTAATATTTCCAGTGTCCACCATTTCCGTGCTGTCGCTTTCGATCGAAAAAGAAGAATCTGATATAAACGTTAATCTACATATTTTTCTAAAGAAACGTTGATCGTGGGACGCCGCGACTACCGTTACGAGTGTCAAGCTGCGGCCAAGATTCGACGAAACTTTCATTTATGTTTGACAAGGCTTGAGATATTATCCGTGGGTATAATCCTGCAGGATGACAATATTTTTAATTCCAGGCAGGATGTAACAGGATCAGTTAGAGCCAGGGTAATGTTATACCGAACTTACCGCTAATCTACTTTGAGTCTCTCTCGGCGATGGCGAACGGGACAGGGTTAGGTTAACTTTTAATCTCCTTAAGTTTTAGGCTCGAGAAGACGAACCATTTAGCCTTCGCCTCGAATTCGCGAGTAATACGTAATCCTCTTAGGGACGTCAGGTATCAAGGAGTACCTACAGCGGTATGTTTCCCGAATTCTTCACACCGCGACCGGAAATAAATATTTTGTTCCGCACAATCCTCTCCAATCCGTTTCATTGATTCGCCATACGCCTGTATTAAGGTGGACAGCTTAGGATGCGTTCGATTTCGGCGGAAGGGTAACGGCATAATTCGTATTATTTTTATTTAAACGGATTGCCAAATTGCCTTTCTCTGTCTTTCTAGCGTCATTTTATGTAGACTGCTCTGTTTGACTTTGCTACTTGGCTAAGTAAAATAAAACAGTGTTACGGGATTATTTTTACGCAGGTTGAAATAGCGAGTGGATCAAGCGACCACGAAAAATAAAGATAATAATTGTAGGCAAAGTATATAATCGTTTACAAACAAACAGAGATGTAATCTGGTTAATTTTCTGTGGCATTATCCTGGAGCGTTACTATAAAGTTGTTTCGCACGGAGTACCTGCATGCTTCCTCGCTGAAGGAGAAGCGTTTTTTACTTCGTCGAATAAAATAAAATAGGGTGCGAGATTATCTTTATGCAGGTTGAAATAGCGAGTAGAAATGTAAGAAGATTAAGTGACCTCGAAAAACAGGGGTAATTGTAAGCGGAGTATAAAATCTTCTACAAACAAGAAGAGATCTAATCTTGTTAATGTTCGGTAGAATTATCCTGAAACGTTATTATAAAGTTATTTTAAACCGAGTAACTGTCATCCGCTTATATTAAAGAAGTTCAGAAACTAAAGTTTGCATTGGGGAAACAGTGTAGCAGTTAAATTTTTTGGGAACATCGTTCTTTTTCTTAACAGGAGTTCCTTTCGAGGATTTTCTTCCGTCTGAAACGACAGGCTTTTAAGCTAAAGGGACACATGTAACTTTGTTTACAATTCAAATAACATTTCGCGCAAAATCCTTGGGCACGAATTTAACATTTATAAGTTAATGGTAAAGTTGCTTCGTTGTGCACAAGAAGTGTTGTAGAAGCACAAAGTATCGTAAAGTATGAAAGCAGTCAAAATTGATACAAAACTTTGCATACGTTAAAAATACGTAGCACAAGATTAACAGAAATACTTCTCCACTACACGCTATTGAGACGATCCATTCCAGCTAACAATATCGAAAGATAGTTTCGGTAATAAGGATACAATAATAAAAGTAGTACTTCCGCCGTAGAAATTCAAATGCAAAAAGTCAAATCGAAGAACAACGCATGAATCGTTCTAAAGCACGCACACTAATTTAAAAATTGTGTTACAGCTAAAAAAAGATTGTTTGTGCAGGGAAAATCGAAGCACAGCTTTTTAATCATTCTGAAACGTCTAGATTAACATTAAAAATCGTGTTTCACTTAAAAGAAAAAATGGCTCATTTAATTTAAGCCGTATGTCTTGTACAGACGTTCACTCCTGAATCCCCTTCTTATTTTATTCCCTAATCCACAGTTTTCCTCTCCCTGATGTAGAGTAGACCCTGCGTGGAACTCGTCGTACCGGTCCGTTTCATAGCGGATCGGTTGAAATATGAGCACCTTTAGTCGAAGGCCTAATAGGTGTCCGCAGCAAATAGGTTCGAGCGATTGCGGTATATACAAACAAAAAACGACGTTTGAAGAACGCGAGGGCGGGAATAAAGGAGGTGCAAGCATAAAGCAGGAAGACGGTGCCGCCGTTACACAGGATAATCGATCGCCATTAGCACCCTAAAAGACATGTCCGCACACACATAAAGGCGCACCAGCCGTGTCCTTTCGACTAAAAAATTGAGCTCGCCTTCTTCGGGTCGGGGGAACCCCCGGCCGTGGCATTTCCGTGTCAAGGGGACATTAATACGAGGCGCACCGCTGACAAAATGGTGGACACCAATTCGACCACCCGCTCGCGTAACAAACGTAGAAATTAATAGCGGACACCAGTCAAATCTGACAACTTACGATAAAATAGTTTCTCGATGGAATCATCCCTTTCATCGGTCCGTCAGTTGTCGTCTCGGGTTAGGTTTCGGTGAGAAGCTTTGGGACATTTGGAATAGAGATTTTTTTGGTACAGGCTGGGAACGATCACGATGGGCACGGTTGGAGATGGGCATTATTCGAACCGTTTCGGATAAATATATTTCTAAGACGGTTGCTCGAATAAATTCATTTCTGTCGATTATTTCGTCCGGATAATAATTATTCGTCACTCGTAGTAAGTTATTCTTTGTATTTGTTCGAATAATTTATCATTATTTATTTGAACACTTTTTTCTGAAACAAATAATCGAGTTCCTGTCAATGCCGACGTAGATTTTTTCGGTGTAACGCACCGATGACTTCCACCGCACCCTTGGAAAGATTACTCGGTTATGCGTCAATGATAAAACGAAAGAGTAATGAGCTATCAGATATAGCGTGTGAAAAAAAGGTAATTGCAAAGCAAATATAAAAAGAATTGAATAATAAAATGTGCAAAAATACATTTACATTCGGTACATTAAACGTGTTTCTTCGTCCATATATCTACACGCAATAATATAGTAAATGAATTCTTTATGTCCAGTCTTGTGAAAAGTTTTAAATTGTAGAGTCAAAGTATTGGTGTTCATGTAGCTAAGAATTGTGCTACATAACGAGAATTCCAATTTTCTGATTTACTGCAAACACTTGAATATCATTATAGCATATCTATATGTAGAATTGATACGAACGTTTGACGTGTTTTCTACTTTCAATGGTAAAGTTCTTATTGGGTTTACCACTTTTGCCAATATTCATTCCTATTAGTAATAAAAATCGTTTCTCGATAAATACCTACTATGCAAATTGACAGATATTAATAGAATTATGTAATTTGTATGTATTCAAAGCGAACTCGAATATATTTTATATTAGGCGAATTAATATGCTTTCTAATGATTTATATCTTAATCACTGAATATCTACAGATATCTATAGTATGCAAATAAATTTTGAGAATTTGATTGCATACCCAGTTTTGCTGACTATATAAAACGCTAATTAATATTGTCAGAACTGCTATTAATTGACACAATCATTGCGACACTTATTATTACGTCCCTACTGTTTACAGTACAGTAGAAGCTCGACGACTCCGGACCTCTAAGGTTCTAACGACTCAAAGCCTCCATAAGTCGAATTTATGTGTGCTAAATTCGAGGTTTTTTCTCTTCCCCTGAGGTTCGAATTATCGAGGCTCGACTGCATTAAAAATGATGAATCAGACGGCAATAGTTGAACCTGATAGACCCGGATCGCAGAATATGAGAAACAAAGCTATACATTTATTTCCATCCAATCAAAATGAACAGTTAAGCATGCTTTCCCAGAAATTTCCAACACCTTTTGTGTTGTGCTGCTCGTTTCGCTACACGTGTTTCTTACTTGCGCTAGGTACCAGGCATCACGCATAGGCACTGCATGTCTCGTCGAAAGGTTTACTTTACTTAGCCGAACGTGCATCGAATCATGTGGCGCGGATTTATCGAAAGCTGTTTATATTTATGCTTACACGAGTTTTATTTTCTTCCCCAAGTCTATTATACTACACCCTGGCGGAACGTTAAATAAAATCTCGCTTAATCTTTGCCGTTTGCGTGTCGTAGCTGGAAATGATGTGCCCACAATTCGAAACTGGCAAAAGGCGTTCGAGCGTCGGGAAAATAACCGCGTGGAGGCAAAAAGCGAAACGGAGAACGGATGCGCGTGTCAGGATAATGAGACCGGACTGTTTCAAAGTGGTTTACTTGTTAAAATACGCGTCAGCAAGGGAGCGAGTAGCACGGCCGCGTTTCCTGGACACCTTTACTCAATTTCTGAGCAGAAAATGGCGGCTTCGCTGAATCGAATCGCAATCATGACGGGGAAAACGGGACGAGTTAATTCTAGGCTGTCTTTCTGTCCGTCCAGAGCGAGGAAAGGGTAACACCCTTCCACCCTACATTCTCAAGCAACGTGCCTACGTCTGCTAAAACAAACAGAGGAAGTACGCTTTCTTTGTCTCTTCTACCGTTCGAATGCCCAACGAGAAAGCTCAATCAACAGATGCGACAGAAGTTCCATATAACGTTACTTTCATTGTAATCCGGTTGTTTCAAAATGATTGATGAGTTTGTTCGACGATTTCACTTACACGGAAGTGGTATTTCTAATTGCGTTACAGTTTTAATGCTGTGCTATTATTTGTTAATTAGTTACGAAACAACGCGCTCACGTATGTATCTTTTGATATTGTTAGCTGGAGCGAGTTTAGTTAATGTGGTACAATGGCTAAGTATATTTCTTTTAATCCTGTCCTATGCATTTTCAATTTAATATTCTTGATTAATCACGATGCTTCGTGCTGAATATGCAATAATCTTTACGAAGGATGAACCGAACTTTTTGATTGATTTGTAGGTATTAGATTGTTGTATATCAAATGACTGGATTATTTGAAAAGCCGTAAACATCTGTAGCTTGTAGAAAATATTATTTGTTACTTAAACAACGATCCATGGGATTCAATACAGCTTAACCATGGGAAAACATATATCTTTTTAAACTTATACTTTTAGCCTAAAGAAAATCTGGGTTTTCAGATGCGGGGGAATGTTCGAAACACTTCTTATCCAGTGTTCGTTATCTATTAATTTTCCAAGTTCATATTTTCCGATTCAAGATTTCCAAATTGGTGATGGAAAGCACTATATTTTCATTTTCTGTATTTTTTTTCCAAAGCTGAGGGACACTATGGGTAGCGTCCGTTGCGTTATTTCCAAGTTAAAATTCGACATTTATTCCAGAGTTACTTCGGGGCACAATTTTGCCGGTTCAAGATAAACTAATAGATAAACCATAAAACATGCTGCGTTCGTCTAACTTTAAGCTTTAAAATTTCAAGTTTTATTTACAGTTTGAATATACAATAAGTCCTATTTGCTCGCGCATTTAGTCATTAAAATTTCTTAATCTTCTGTACTTTTGAAAAATCGGCCATTTCGTATTACAATAACTTAGTAAATAAAGTAAATGTTTAGAAAATCGTATCGGAAAGTGACTTCAATGAAAGGGAAAACGCAGAAACAGATGACTTTGTACCTGATTACCTATATTACGAATATCTTACTTCCAGATACTAGAGCAACAGAACATCTTACGCTACAGAATATTAGAAGCATATCATTTGACGAACGCTTATTTAATGCTGATTGTAACAGTACCTGCTGATTTGTTTGCACCAGTCTGCACAAAAAGACGGGTGTGAAATAAAAATCTAACTGCGCTAAATTCATTCATGAAATTTAAATTCTTCTATAACGTAGATATAGTTTCCGTCGGAAATAGATTTTTGCGGATATTATTCTCAATGAATTTGCGGAAGAAGAAGTAAACAAATTCGTTTCTTCCTGAAAATAATTATTTCGTTTGAAAATCTTAATTGCAATGTCTTTTGCAATGGATACTGAAATCATCGGATCTCTCGTCAGCTTTGTTATTTAGTCGAATTGTCAAGAGTCTTGTTATAGTCGAAATAGATCAAGATTAAAGATTCAAAAAATTCCTTGCTATTTCAAACAGAATACTCTTTTTCAATAATAACTGCGATTTTGTTCTATTATTTCTTAGAAGCAACTGGAAAGGGGAGACAAAGTTATATAGCCACTATTCCAAGCTTGCATAAACGAAATGTTAAAGGAAAAGAAATGTGCAGAGTTCTTTGAGCTTCAAATAAGATAAAGGGTTTTTCAATAAGAGCGATTGAACTTTGAATAGAGCTACAACGAAAATTACGGAAGATAATCTAGCACTCGCTGCTTTATTTTAAAGGACATTAGTTGGCAATATACATGAAATACAATATCACACAAATGACCAACACGATTGCGTTTGGTGGAGTGAATACGACAAACCCAATTTTCAATGACTCTGGCACATAAATCAAGCCGTATCTCACCGATAACACGAACAATGTTTGCTTTGAGATGATTAACAGTTTGTGGTTCATTGGAATAAACAAGAGACTTAACATGCCCCACAAGAAAAAGTGTAATGGCGACAAATCGCAAGATCTTGGAGGCCAATTGGCAGTGGCAATTTTCGATATACATATATCTGTCGTTGAATCTCGATTGGACAAGAACTGAGCTGATTGCGTTGAGCAACTGACGTGAGTATCTATCCATGATGACTTGCCGAGCATTACTGAGTGAGTACAAATAACATGCGACACTAACAATTGAATAACGAACATTGCGGCGGCGACAATTGGAAGATCCATCGCTCTTATTGGAAGGCCCTGTAGATTTATTAGAGACCTTCTCGGAGAACTGCTTGGAAACACTGTAATAAAAAGTTATAATAAAAAACGTAGTGCTGAAAGAAGTTCGAGAGAATGCATCTGCTCCAAAATAATAAATAATACAGTGAGAATAGACTATTTTAATTCGTATTCGACTTATGAAACACCAATAATTAATTATAAGTATAAAGCAAAAAAGTGGGTACTAAATGACATTGCTTTCCTGCTATTTGCTTGGCACTTAAATGACGTACAGTTCTAAGGTTCTATTTCAAAACTTTTATTACCAACAAATCTAATATGAAGCAACAAATTTCTTGCAAATACAATAAAAATCTCTTCTGAAAATTCAAGATCGAAGTTCCAAAAAAATAGAAGCTTCGCAAACACGCTTTTCCAAGTTTTCGAATAACTGTTTTCGACTGCAGTTATTCAGTTCTACGTAAATCGATAGTACTCTCCACTCTAAAGTACACAAATAAAAACATATGCGACATGATTCGTTAGAACAAGCCATAGGTATCTGCCAACATCTGCATTGAATCCAAAACCATCAGTCAAAGGCACAATCCCACGTGAACGTATAAATCGAAAACGAAAGGGAAAGGGTAGGCAACGATTTCAGCCGCTACCTCGTGAACTATCCTATTTTTAATAGTTTGTTTATGTCGTACAGGAAAATACAAAACACACTCACGGCTGTTTCCGGGCTACAGAGGGAATTTCCAGAAGAGCTATGTACCTACCTGTAGATTAAGACACACTTTATGACGACGTGGAAGTAGGAACGATGCATTATACGGCACGTTGCTCGCATTGTCGCACAGTACTTTACGAGACAGTTCAGAACATGCGAGGCTGCCTCGATTATTTCCACCTCCTTGACTGCGTTTAACGTTTGTTTCTACCCGTGGTTGCCTGCCGTTCGAACACGCGGCATTTTCGGCCGGAGGATCGAAAGGGTGACGATCTGTGGGATAATGTCGCAGGAAACAGAGAACGAGCAGCCTGTCATAATCTGTACTTTGTAGAAAAACGGAATTGCCGATTTTATCCTCTTCTTTCAAAAACTATCTATTTAGAATATTTCAGCAATTTAACAAGTTTTTTGTCTTTTTGTTAATCCTTATACTGTATTTGGGGCTATTCCAATTGGACTCGATCCCAATTTTACATTACTACATTTGGGTTATTTAATTGTTGAAAATTTAAATACAACTGGACGGGAACAAGTTCCTGTAAGATTTTGTTAACATTTAGAAGATCTAAATAAAGAAGTTATACTAATCTGAAACCCCTTATTTATGTGAATGTAACACGTTTTGTCACACAAATATTTCAGAAACATTAGCGCTATAATAAAAGGGCCTAATAACTTTTCCGCAAACAAACACCAATGTTTCTATTGATCCAAGATGTTACGTGTTCCAGAAACAATAGAAAAATGAGCAAAGTAATTGCGACAACTGTCTTTCACTTGTTTGAATCGTTTCATCATGGTTCATAGGTCACTAATCTTTAAAACACTCGAAAAGGTCAACTTCTCCTTGATAATTTCATTAATTTAGACATACTTTTTATTAGAATCCTCTGCATATTACTTACAAAGACATAGACAGTCTATTTCAACACAGCGATCAATATTAATATTTGTTACCCTCGACGTCGACAAAAAATCGTGACGAAAATTGTCATATTTGGTTCACAAAAGGCGTTCCGTGAAAGGCGGCGTTACAAAAACGCAGATACAGAGAGACGGGCCAAAATAATCTCGTTCCTTTATTCCACGTATAAAGAGATAGAGCACAAAATTCAAGTGAGAAGGATGCGCACATGCGAAGAAGAAAAGGCATGTGTCGCTCGTTCAAGCACTCAATAATGGGATGCGTTTGCATGCAGAGTGAATGTAATCGAAAACGATGTGTGTGCTTTATCGATGTCTTATCTTTCTCGGCTTTGAATGGCCGGGCAGAGGGGATTTCCGAACGTTTGTGCCTTGTATCTTGTATCATGTTAGGAGGATTACATGGAATCACCTGGCGAAGATTGAGCAACAAACGTTTCATTTCACATTAATTAATATCTCCGCCGCAATCGTACACCTAGTCGAGACCTTTATATTTATATCAATCATC
This sequence comes from Nomada fucata, assembly GCA_948146005.1. Lineage (NCBI taxonomy): Eukaryota > Metazoa > Arthropoda > Insecta > Hymenoptera > Apidae > Nomada > Nomada fucata. Next base: position 11,367,916 of record OX411282.1, read on the forward strand.
GTAATGGAAAACGTATTTGTTACATTCTTGCGCAAATAGGTTGCATTGCAAACTTCTATTATTATTTGTGTCCGTCGTGGGTATTTTTTAGGTGGAACAATTGGTTAAGTATGTAATAAATCGATACGTGCAGTTAAGGGCAGAGAGGATTTCTTTATCCGATACAAGCGATTAGGCGATTGCTTTATAATTATGCAACAACTAAATGATTTATTTATTCATTAACAGAGCGGTAGTGTAAGACAGTAAGGTGTCTTAGAAGTTTAGAAGAACCTATTGCGTTTGAGTTTAAACGAGGACTTATTTGTAAATGAAAATGCGTTTTCTTTTACGCGAGTATTGAAAATATGAAATGTATGAAATAATTATTGAAAATTGTCCTCTCTAAAATACCTCTCTGTCACACATACTATGTAAAATATTCCTTCTATGCCCAGTACTTAATTAATCACAGTTTCAATGTTTAGAAATACCCTGTCACAGTTTTTTATACTAATTGCGCATAATTATTTAGCACATAACACGATAAAGTTTATTATTAAAACCTGTTCTCCGTTTTACTCCGTTTCACAGCTAAGAATAAATAAATACTTTGAAATGAATGTCACGCTGTTTGCACGCCACACGGTAAATGAATAATCATTATTTAATAGCCAAACGAGTCTGTGTCTCTCACAGAACTCGAATTCCAAGTTAAGGCGATCGGACCTTTCGATAAGAATTGAAAATTGCAGGTATAATGCGAAGCATAATATAATGGCGACATAATAGTAACGCTAACCGACAGGAGCATCGGACCCTGGTTTCCTATGATTCACTGTTGCTCTTTTCATCGTGCACTTTTATTCTTCACCCCTCCCCGTTCCGTTTTCTTCTCCTCCTCTCGCTGTATCCAGATTTCTATCTGCTCTATTATTACATAAGTTTGCGCCGCGCCAATACAGTCTCCACGATCTTTCATTACAAACATCTGTGTAAAACATATCTTCCTCTGCTCTGCACGAATTCAGATGGGACATGAAAACGTAAAACGGTTGCTAGTATTTCGATGATCGAACGCTAATTTGTATACAGTCGAATGAAAATTTAGTAGGGATAAAGAATTTAACTTAAATTTAGGAGAAAAACTTTCTGGATCGTGTGAAATTATTATTTAGAAATTGTTGTAAGGACGAATGTTTTCAAGTCCCTGACTTTATTCTCGCAATGCCTATTCGGCAGGTACCTCCTATTATTTCTATTAATCGGTGAAAATTAAAACTTAGATAATCCATTGTTCGCTCCAAATGGTATCGCATAAACGAACCTCGCCTACACGACTGCGGCACACCTGCATGATTACAAGTTCTCCGTAGCAAACAATGAAAATATATATATACATAAGATATTCAACGAACGACTAAGCTCAGAGTAGTACAAGTAATTGTACTGAAAAAGTTGTTAATTAATTATATCCGTCGGCAAATAAATAAAATAGTATTCCGTGTTCCCTTCCATTCTTCCTCCACTTATATTTCTATCCTTTCGTGTAGCCCCATACAAGGCTCTGTTGCCTAAAAACAGAATCACTTCGCGTATCAACCAAAGAGCTCTCGCTACATTTCCAAACGCAATGCAGGTAATAAACATCTTTTATGTCAAAGATGCTGACAGTGCTCCTCGAAAGCAGCTTTACACACTGGCGTACATCAATGTTGCGCAAGATCAATGTGAAAGCGTGGTTACAGCGTTCGCTCCTCGTTAATCCTCGTGTTAACCGAATAAGATTCAAGGATCCCGTGCGACGACTTCAACACCGTGAACAATCGCAGCAAGGCGACACTTAGCTCTTGGCAAACAATACTTTTGCAGTGGCGAGAATTAAACGGGCCCGAGTACGCGCGTAAATCAAATCGTGGTAGCAAAATGAAGAAGGAAAAAACTGGGACGAGCGAATTCGAAAGGAGAGGAAGAGGAAAGGATCGAGAAAGGGAAACGACCCTGTATGACAATAAAAGGAAGGGGCGGTGGGTAATAATACATTGTCATTGGGCAACATCTTGATGCTGCGCGGTGGACGTTGTACAGGGCGTTTCGTTTACGGTGTGCACGGTGATGTCGTCGTTACTTTGGAAGATACGAAAAAACGATCGAGAAGAAAGCTGTTTAACTCAGATCGACGTTTATAGGAATCGATGAGTTTCTTCTCCCGGGATCGTTTTTCGACAAGATTTCAAGGTCGTCGATGATTTTTCGATAATCGTAATGCGACTTTAGCTTCATATTATTATTGCTGACAAAAAATGTATTTCAGAAATGTGCGATACGTTCCTTCGAAAGACCTTCGAATGAATATTGACTTGAACTTTGACGCGGAAACGTTGGCAGCCACAACGCTGAAATTCAAAAACGTATCCTGTCCGAAGATGCGATGCAGTTAATCGAAATTATGAAAAGCTCTCCAATTCAAATATTTTTCTGCCCTAGTAGAACAACTTTGTCAACGACCATTTGTTCGTATCCGTAAAAGTAACGAAGATAGTTCGATGTACGTCACAAACGAAACACCCTGTATATTATGGGGTCCATAGTTTCGTACGACCCCATACTTAAGTCTGGTGTGCAATTCTACGCTGCTCATCTTACCCCTTTCCCTTCCCTTTCATTTTTCGTGCTTCGCAAGACATCTCCTACGGGCGATAATACCTCTCATAAGTCATAATGATGTATTTTTGCTCACGCGTCTACGTATAAGGATCTTTCATGGGGCCACGTGAGCTCGCATTCGTACCTGCACAGGCTCTCGCGACGCATACCGTTTGATTCAACGGGCACAATAGGTCGAAGTTTTCACCGATATTTTTTGCTCGAGCGAACGTGCATCGATTAAAGTATGCGTGGAGGAAGTTTTGGGAGGAGGAACTTTTTTTTGATCGGTTGCTTCAATTATACGTATCTGCCTGCGGTTGTTTCAAACAAATATTTATCGTACGATCCGTAGATTGAGCCCCTTTTAACCATTTGTATGAAAATATATATTAGATCACTCAGACATCTACGATTGTCATTACTACCTGGTTTACATTAGGAGAATATTGTTGCCCAGTTTCCCAGTACATCCACTTTTCGCCAGAAGTAACTTGAGTATCGATCACCTAGTGATCATATTCTTCTAAAAAATTCTGCGCTCCACATGCACTTGTAGCCAACGCAATAAATGCCAGCACTGTATGCATCGTACAAAGATCAAGAGTATTATTTTTCTAATTTTATAGAATGGCCGAACTAATTAAACGTGCAGTAACCAAGGAATACGGAAGCTTCACCAGCAAGCACTTATCGCGTAATACGAAATAGGAGAAATAAAATACAAAATAATAAATAAAATAAATGCCCCTTTAAAATTATGGACGGGGAAAAGCTCTGAAAGAGGCGAGATAAATTTTCGGGGGAATCTTTAAACGGTATAGAAGGTCATGTACAGAGTGACATAAGGGATGGGCGACAATAGGCGCATAACTAGATCTGGAGCAGAGCAGAAGAGGGTTGTCGGTGGGTTGTATGTCGGCAAGGGTTGTCAGAATGGGGCCAGAGCCTAGCGCCTCGTAAATCATCGGTTAACGCAGTGTTTAGGCGGGGCGGTTTCACGGTGGGTACAGTCCATGCACGGTTTTCTAACACTAAATAATTCCACCATTTGCAACGGGGTGCGTCGAATATATCCCCACTTTCTCAACCCTCCGTTTACTATGGAAAACAACAAATTGATGTCTTCATTTGGTGCTCGAGAGTCGTAACGGCGAGATTTGCATAGGAAACAGGCCCCGACGTTCTTTTATTACGGTTGTTTCGGCGTGTTTAATGCAAATGAACGCTTAGTCAAATGTTTTCTGATTACAGTTTGTTTCTTCTTGTTCTGTTTTGAATAATCTTGCGATACAATGTAATATGTTTACATCATTGAATTTTCTTTCAATTATTATTCTTATCTTTTATTTCGTTACTGATTGCCAATTGTTAATCGAGGTTTACTATGTGTTTTTTTTTATAAACAAAGTGGCTTGAAGATAACAGCAAGTATTGTACGCTGAAATAGAATTGGGTAGGGTAGATATTTTACTGTCTCGTTAGGTTGCAGAAATTTGATTCACGTTTTGCGAAGCAGCTTAGCACACGGTATAATAAAGTAATATATTTATTTTGCGATGTCTATGCAGCATCTAATAGTCGATGAAATTTTATTTTACCTATTTCTTTTTGTCTAATTTATGTTTGCCGCGACTCCGAAGATCCTGAATTAATTGTTAAGAATATGTTGCAGTTCCCTTATTAATCTGAATACCTCTGTAGATTGTCCATAAAGTTATGCGCGTGTTACTCGCTGCGGAATTAATAAAATGAAACCCAGCAAGAGATCCGACCGTTAATTAAAACAGAAATTACTCTGCGTAATAGTAAACAACAATGAAGCCCAAGGGGGTATCTTATACCATTAATTTACACCATTAATTATTTGTAAAAATAAGAAACTAATACCCAACAAAAATCCGTATCAATAATTAAAAAAGAATACACCCTGCAAAAGTAACGAAAAGGTATACCAGAAGATGCATTACGTTACTAATTAATATAGGAATCACTCTCCGTAAAAATAATAAAACGATACCCGATAAGAAGTCACATAATTAATGACAAACAAAGTTGCGAGAATAATAAAACGATGCCCAGCTATTAAAAGAAAAAAGTTTGAAAACCCGACGCTTCGATCTTCAGCGTGATAAATTAGCCCAAATAATCAGTCCGACAAAATGATTGGATCGTCAAGCTCCGAAAATGGACATTCCAACGAGAGCCACGTTATTTCGCGATAGGGTGGCAAAAGCTGTGTTCGTGTTCTACAGCACAGCGACGACAGACCAGTGTCATTAACACCTCGCCCGTTTCAACATAGCATTCGTCTTGCTTTCGAATCGGTGCCGACGACAACGTATTCTCGCCCATAATCCAGCGGTCGCGTTTTAAACGCCCAGCACGCGGAGGCGACATATTTATGGCTTGTTTTTAAATATTAAATGATGCAAAGGTACCGCTTTGCGAGGATCCTCGCGGCGGACGGCGAGTTCTACTGGTTCTCGGTGATAGAGATGTTATTAACTCCGAAATGCCGACCGCGGTCGTGAACCGTGCCGAATCCTGAACTTGGATTTATGAAGCGATCGAAAAGAATGCGTGCCATCCGCCCTTTCTCGCCGTTAATTCGTAATTGATGTCTTTATTCGGTGGAGCCTGTAGACCAAGGAGTACGCCTGCTGCCCTTATATAGGGTGCCCCATAAAATGTCACACCGTTTTTAGGGTAACGCGGCGCCAGTTTCGAGGGAAACTTTGGATAGCTTTGCCTCGTCTTTGTGGGACCATTGATGTTCGACTTTTAACCCTTTGACGTGGAAGGTCCTTTTTCTGGTACACGGAAATGGTCACGACGTAGACTGGATTTGAAACGATTAAACTGTTTTTCTTTCGCTTCCACCCGTTGCCGCGTACAACAATAAAGGAACAATTTGTAGCAGTTTATGTTATGAATCCGATTTTGGGTGAGGCGATATTATCACCCTTTCCCTTAACATTAAAGATCATGATGCACTATGAACTGTTGTACATGAGCTAAAATTATTCTATGTTAACTTAAATATAAAAGGGGAAAATATTTATGGGCAGAAAAGTTAATAATGTCACCATCCAGTTCTTATTCGAGTTTTTGTATTAAATTAAGTGGCGAGTGAAAGTTGCCTTGCAAGTGTAAAGGGTTGATTTATAAACCAGCTGTACACGTGTATTAATTTTCGTCGTGTCCCGTCACTCTGTACGCATTTCCTGCAATTCGATATGGTTCGTGAATATCTGTATACACGCGCTTTTATGCTTTCGCGATGCTTCTTTTCTTCTGTTTTCTACCTCCTCCTAGCAAGTTTATGTACGCGAAACTATGTAGGGTAAATTAATGTGGTTTCCGCTGAGAAGCAGTCTTCTGCTGTTTATTTAGAATTAGTTCGTAACTACTAAGAGCGGAAGAAGATGATTTATAACATTTCGTAGCTATTGCAAGAATTCACGCTCGGGGTTCTTTGTTTAAACGTTTAGCGAGACTCCGTCTGATTTTTTAATCCTTGAACGGAATTTGTAAATGTACCACTATCACCTCAGAATTTGTCTAGACTCATAGTTCGAATGGCACATTGAGAAAAGAGTATACTCGTCCCAATTATGGGTCAGATAGATAAACCTAATTTCCGCATAAGTATTAAAAAACCATCAGAAAACTGTACCGAAGCAATTGATTTAGGCCAGCCCATTATATACGCTGAACGTACAGTTATATTATTTACTATATTATGTACTATTGCATACATTTGAAATCTTGATGTATATATTTAAAAATATCAAAGATCAAGTAACTTTGCATATAAAAATCGATTCCGCGTACCTTTTGCGATACTCTCTAAACAGTTTTCTCAAATACATTCCAACGCGCAGCATTTTAACTCTCTCGACTTACAAACAATACTTCATTTTCGAAAAGACAAACAACTTTTGGTTTTCCGGCAAAAGCAATGTACCGCGACTGTGTATTCCCGTCTACATAAAAAGAAATCATTCCAGGAACTTCCCGTTCAAACGGGGCGCCGCGCCGCGGTGTCTGTTAGCAAAAAGAATAAGTGGGTGTCAGCCGCGGTTCAAATGCTAAGTACCCGTGAAAAACGTTAGTCTCGACAGTAGTTGCTTGACCTTACATCGTATCAGATATTACCCGCTTTCATGCGAGCTCTTTAATGATGCGATAACGGTGCATCGGAAGATGAGTCGTCATTATTTGGCCGATTCTGTGGCGAGAGCAGGTGGAGGTGCTCCCACAGCCAGAGTATTGGCAATCACCGCCCTTACGTTGCACGAAACCGTGGTGGATGCGTTCTTACCGACTCCGATCTAATGATAGACCGGAAACGGAATCGTTGATGTATTGCAGGCTTCGTGGCCTTCCTCTTCTTTCATCGATCGCGAACAACGAAACGTTCATACAGTAGGTATGTACTTTGTAAATACGATTCTAGTGCTGCGATCTATGCAATATTCATGAGCGGCACGTTTACTGGTAGAAACAAATGGCATTGTATAATATTCAAGGAGCAACGACGGACGATTTTTCGTGAAATGTTTTGCTGAGAAAGTTTTATTGACATTAATAACGAGTGGGTTTAATTCAATGTATATTGGGTACTGTGAAGAGTTCATGAAGAGTCATCAAACCCTGCACGGAATGTTTGAAAATTTGGTTTAATAGACATGCATTTTGTTCAGTTTTCTGCGCGACAGTTTTAGGGTGCATTATTGTTTCTTTGTTGCGATTGACTTGCGTATAGAGGGTAACAGAGGGCGATAGAGCGATGATCGAATACGGTAGCGATTTGTTTTCGTATTTCATATTTAACGTTTTCGATAACAATCATAGGCAAATGATTGCTACTAAAATTTTTGAACGCCTTAGTTATCTCAGCAGTTAGACTAACCCATCCTACGAAATCCAGAGGGTAAAAATCTTGTTTTTGTATAATACGTTCAACGTTGGAGACATTTATTATATCGCTCGCTTTACGCGAACCACACAATTCTCACAGCAATATAGTTGCTAAGTGATTGGTATTCAAGTTATTTCTGGCAAACTGCACTCTTGATCGGAAAAGCGTGCAAGAATATTTATCCAATACACACAAGTATTCCGTATACTCGCTAGTAGGTATTTACACGCATCTTTTGATGAAAATAACCAGTCATCCAAATACGAATTTTGTACACTTTCACTAGCAAACCTTCCTTTATATAAATTATCTTACACTTATCCGCTTATAAATGTACGTGGAAACCGGTAGATATCATTGCGAGGATCGCAATCAATATTTCCAGGTGCGTATTTGAACTGTCATGTGGAACAGAAAATTCTTGTGCTTTTTAATCGATTGCGATAAATTGAACACATGAGTTCTCTCGCGTTTCTCTCGAATATCTCCAGATCCTTCCCCAATTTCGTGCATGTTTTCTACGGGTGTGACTCGATTTCCCCTCAGGGAAGGCCATCATGAACAAGCAGTGTTCCCTTTTATCTGAGAAACGTTTGCAAGTGTTTCGGCACCGCTTAGAGCTTGCAGAAACCAAAATAAGGACGTCTTGTATCTCGTTAAATATTAAATTAGATTGAGTGATGCCGGCAATTTCGAAGCTTAAAAAAGAACGACTCTATGTCTCTACGATAAATATTTGTTTAAAGCAATTGCAGGCAGATATAGAACGGCTAAGCATGCGATTAAAAGAAAAAGCGCAAGAACTTTCCGCGAACCCGATATACATACACACTCCCATGCTGCGTTCTTTTGTGCCGTGTAACTGTAACTTTTCTAACTTTGTATATGCGATAGGGGCAAGGTGCAATCGTAGGGAGGTATAGGAAAAAAAATGATACGCAAAGATCTTGACATTTGTACATGATAAATAAATTAAAACGAGTGTGCAGTTCTTTTTTCTCTTTCTGCTCTGTTTGATATATAGTTTCTTTTCTGTTTTATTGATATCTGCGAACGTGGTAGAATTGGAATCAACATCATTTCATACCATCAATCTAATGGAAAATTTTAATTAACATTCTTTACGCTGTACTTACACTTGTATAATACACTTTCTTCTACTTCGATTACATCCAATCCACGCTGCCGTACTGTAATTACCTGCAAATGCGGTAGTTTTGTACGCAAGGCCTGACAATTTTATGCATGGTTGTGCTGTACAGCCCTATCTGATCGATGCATCACCAATAAAAAGTTCACGGGCATTTGTCACACAAGGCAACTGTCTCACGCTACACAATCAAAATAAATTTGTTGCTCTAAATGTTAATTTAAGTTGCATTACACAAAATGAAGTACAAGATATTTTTGGAGATAACTTGCATTTGCTGTTATTTGAAACTAGCGAAGTTTCGATAGTATCGAAGGTGACAAATTTTTAATTAAAATTTCTACTACAGTATTCGGAAAACGTTGAAATCTTAGTAGATTTAAACAAGGTTTAGATACGATAAATTATTCTTATAAATATTTTAGAAGTTAATTTCTATATTATTCCTAATATTTTCCACTATGCTCGACCTGTCGTAAAGGTACTGCTTGTTTGACCCATTTAATCTTTACATACTATATTTCAAGTAGAAATACGCTGAGTGTTTGATTCATTTAATTATCGAGCGAATATATCCTTTTGTAATATTTGCAATGGAACAAGCATTCGTATTATATCCTAAAAATCTTCGTTTATGAAAATTATAGAGACATATGTTTGACTTATGTTTAACCATTGCCAGTAAGAGATTCGAAGTATCCTCTAGTAGAACAAATAGTATAGCCGATTGTAATAAAAAATATTAGACTTATGCCACAGGATAGATCTCAATATTTTTGTCTCAAATGGTATTAACTACGAAATGAAAGCAATATACAATAACAGATAGTCTATATATTATTTTTGCATCCTATAAAGGAGGCCCCATATATATATTGTCAATATTTCAGGGTTCCCAACACTATTGACTATCCGAGGTCCTCTTAACACAGTGCTTAACTGTTTCATTTGGTTACTGAAGTATTATGCATTTTATTGGCGTCGTTAAAATTTGTACTTATAAGTGTCTCAATATAGTTCCAGAATAATGATACGCTTCACAGAGCGAAACTTTACTAGAGTGCAGCGTTTGAAGTCTGATAGGTCACGCGAAAATGTCAGGTTGTAATGCATATAACATTACTGAATGTCTATCAAAGAAGTGATTAGAACTTGAAGTGAGAAGCTTACAAATGTGTACAGAATACAGAGTGATTCTAGTAACTGGGCCGAACTATACGTTGTATGTACATAGGTACACGACGTATATCTCTGTTTTATGTAAAGATAGTAAAAAAAATTATAAAAGAATTTCTTGCTTGGAATTACGGGTTTCAATATACTTGGAAACGATTTCGTTTTTAAAATGCATTGGTGCACTTATAAAGACTAATTACATGGTTTTTGTTAATGGTTATAATTATTCTTCTTATTAATTGATTTATGGTTACAGTAAATGTTACAGGTTAAACCGTTTAAATCTTAATCCTTCTTTCTACCTTCGCATAGATCAGAGCGTGTTATTTCGTGGATTACTTATCGAATATTATATAAATACTATAATGCGATAATTAATAAAAGTTAAATACGTAATATTTAGTTATATTCATGATTGATTTCACAGCATTTCCCAGGCAGTTGTAATTAAGAAAGTGTTCTAGTATGTACTTTTAAGCGGTGCTGTAACTATACGTACATTGAATAATATCATATAGTACATACCGTCGCACAGTGTCATAATAGAAACAATTTATAACTTTGCACAACAAAAGTATGTATAACTGTAGTACAGACAGATTGCTTTGACTTTCTAGTATAATAATTAAACTTTTTTAATGTTAATAAACATAATGGAATTGCAATTTTATTTTCAACGTTAACAAAAGTATCTATCCTTTTTATGTTTTACGGTTCAACTGGAGTTATCATTTTTTTCCCTCATTTGCCCACCAATATTGCTATCTATGGAACAGCAAAGCAAATATTAATCATTCTTGAAAATTATAATTATAAGCTGTAATTTTGTAAATAACAATGATCATACATGCAACTTGATTCCGCTACGCATTACACTTTAATTAAATATCGTGCATAAGCATACTGAATGTTCATGACATGCACAGTTCAATTGACAAATTCCCTTCAGAAATATAATAATATCAACATCAGTAATATATCTTTCAGTTACAATTACTCGACGTGTAGGGTACTTTAACTTTTCTTGCGAAGTTTATTGGTTGGTTTATTCTTAGAACAAAATGACTTCGCAAGCTGTTCAACGAATTTCAAGAGCAACAACACAAAACTGTCAGTAAAACTCATAGTACTAATAGAATGTAAAAGTAACATGGCAGGATATCGACCACGTATGTAAGTCTCCCGGAGTGCCGCTGCTTTATATCATTCGTATGAAAAGTTAATGATAACGACAATTGGTGTTTCTAACTAGACCTTTCCAAGCAAATGTCTCAGTAAAGAAAGTTCATCACACTTAAATTCACTTCCTCAGGTTTGTTTGTTTATCGACCACTTCTACCGTTACATACTGCATATTTTTCATCGTTCTACACTTACTTGTGTATGATAATAAATTTATCAAACTTTTTCCATCAATTATTTTTATCGAAGAATGTGAAACGTAACAAATTCTCCACTTACCAATCCCATAATGTTTCTTTAGTATAATACCAACGTTTCCAGATTATATTAATAAAACGAGAAACCATAAAAACCAATATGCTATGTTAAATAATTATTTGCAGCGCTGGCTTCAAATCGAATGCAGCTTGCAAAGTTTGCTAAGAATATTTCCAACCGGCACGCATGTGGGACCGACGATGAGTTTAGCTCACAATATAATCAGAATTCGATCGTTCCGTAGCTCCTAAAAATACAGGTTACCATCGTGTGTAATTTTATATTATCCATCTGTCGTGAAACTTATTTGAAACATTGTTGCATTCGTGTGGCTTACAATGGTTGTGCACCCACAATAGTATCAAGAAATAATATACCAAATGAAAATTATTCACACGAGTAGCTTAAATTATCTCAGCGTTGCTTGACGTTTTTATATCTGGAACATTTGTGAAAATGTTCAATGTCAAACAGTACCATATTGAAATAAATTCGTAGCAGTATTTTATAATTTATAAATATATATATACGGTTAACTCCACCTTTTGAATGTCTTCAAATTTTATCGTGAAAGCACCCGATGGACTTTTTATATTTAGAGTAAATATCCTTATTATTTGGTTCAATGTCACGAAATAACAAAAATTTGTTTAGCCACACAGTAATAGATCATTTATTTTGGAAGCCAATGCGATTGACTCCTTACGCATACATATAAATCGTTTAAAAGGGATAATGTATTTCCGCAATGATAATAATAATAATAATAATAATAATAATAATAATAATAATAATAATGCATTTTATAATGTTTACTCGATTTTCTATTTAAAAGAAGAATTTTAATAATCAAAGCGTACCTACAATCAAATCACTTTCCCCGACCCGATTTGGCTAATGTGCGGCTCAATTGTAAGTACAGCAATAATTTTTTTTTACTCGAAGAAAAGAAAAAAACACACACATTAATATTACCCTCGTCTTATTTATTGAAAAAAGGCGAAAATAAATGTTTGGAAGCAATTATCGTTTCTTGTATGCAGTTAGTTCGCCGATTAATCGGTTCCGCCAATTAGCCGGACCACGCGCGGTATCTATTACTGTATATATTTAATACAGAGGAACATCTCGGCAATGCAGCCAGCCACCAAAGAATCGCGAACCACGTTCCCGTATCTATCCAATGTTGTCGCAGCCCAGCCCTTATTTGGGAACTTTTGACTTCGCGGACACCATCTGTCCCCACTTACCTATCCCTGTGGGTCTCGTTGCGTGACCTTCTGGGAAACACGCGTTACACATGTATATCCGCGCGCGGAGAAGTGTGCACACAACGTGGCGAATAGCAGTTATCGAAAATGCGGCTGCGAGCGTGTATGATTTAATATTGCCTACCGTGTCCCCCCTCTAGTCATCCGCATAGTGGTGGTTAACACTTCGTACGGAACCCCCCTCGAAAAACGCAAGGACAGGATGGGCTGGCTACGTTTCAACAGGGGGTGAGGGACATTGTGTTACAGTTACATATTTATCGTCTAACAAATAGGCGTTCGGTGTTATGATACCACGGAGCTGTACCATCGACTGGTTCACACTATTCGCCAAACCAACTCGATATATCACCGCTGGAACAGCTGTCGGAGTTTTATTGCTTCCTCCTTCTTCTGAAAATTCTTTCTCTTTTTTCGTTCATTGTGTCGCAGTCTCTCTTATTTCCTATTTTCTTACTTTCCCTTGTCCTTTTTCGTATTTTTCTCGTTGAGCGCATTATTTTTTGGTATTCTCCTACATTCTTTCCTACTTTCTTGTTTTCTCCTGCACTTTCTCGCTGCTTCCTGTATTCTTTCGAATTTTCTCGTTATTTCCTCGTTATTTCTCGTTATTCTTTTCTATTCTCTTGTTTTCTTCTGTATTCTGTCGTATTCTCTTCTATTTTCTAATATTCCCTCTTGGCTTCTCCTATTCTTTTATACTCTCTTGCATTCTTCTGTGCTCCTCCGTGACATCTCGTATTAATAATTTCACGGTCGCTAAAATTCTCGTAATTTCTATACCGAGCCCGATTCACACATCATGCGGGGACGCACTGCAATAAAAATATCGAAATGTAATTGAGGGAAAAATGGTTGAGGATGTTCTGAAATTCAAACGGGCTGGAAAATAACAGGATTTCGTACCCGGTACAATGTATATACACATGCGTGGGCCTCTCGTTAAAAATTTACCTCCCCGTGCTACATCGCTCCGAATTGATGATTCATTTTCTGCTGTCCGCGGCAGATGCGCACCTGTTTAAAAGGAAATGCGAAACCAGGAAATATTTTATTCATTTTAAAATGAGCCCTCCGCTACGCACGTAACGCATGATTTGTTAAAGAATTGCGGGTAGTATGAAAGTAATGAGCATACGCGGTACCTGTTATTACGGTAACGTCGAATGACATGCTGCAAGGATTCAAATAAAATGTTCAGAATGTTAAACGGTTATAATTTCATTCGTCTTCGTGCTAGAAACGCGTACGAAGTGTTCAGGGGGTTCCTCGTACTTTCAATATTTAATATCTGCAATGCCATATCGCGGAACGGACAGCGATCCGGGACAACAAGTATTCGATTAACTATCGATTAAACAGTAAGTGGCTTGATACGAGCACGTAGCATTGTGTAAGATTTATGAGAGGAGTTAGTGGCATAATTTTTCTGTAATAAGGTTTGAAACTTTGCGTGGAATTTTTATTTACGCGAATTTACAGGAATCGAAAGTGAAATAACAAAATATATTGAAATTTTAAAATGTCGTAAAATAGTTCGAGTGGTACAAATAGTATAATATTATTTCTGCTTCGGTTCTGCGTCAAATTGATTCAATATCACATAGAAGAGTTAATATCGAATGGTGTTCAGTCTGTTCGAACTTGTTACAAAAGCTTGAATATATAAAGAAAATTCCATGTACTCGTACAAATCGTGTCAACGCAATATTTGCAATACAACATGGATATTAGAAAAGTTAGATACAACAAACCTTTAATGACATTAATCTTTAATAAGCAGCAAAAGTGGCCAGTGCAGTCATTTACAAGTGCACTGGGGTCTAGTAAAATTCTCTCATTTATATTTAAATAGTGACAATTCTACAATTATACGCACAATTACAAAAATAATTGAATCGTGGTTATTTATCGAATATCCTCTTCACAATCGTCTGCACTCGGTCCCCCGTCAATCTAGAAAGTCGACCCGAATTTTGCCCCAGGGAGGAGACAAGGTTTACCGTCGATAAACAGCAATGCGTTCGTGTGCAAAGGGGGAGCAGTAATGTCTAATCTGGGGATACACGTATAACTCTATTCGCACAGCTAGAGCGTTAACCTCCGTGGTTCCAGGTCGTTGGATAAAAATTCTCAATGCGCACTTGAAACTTTGTATAGCAATATTCTACTCGATTAAGCCACAGTCGCTTAAATGAATATTTGGAAAACACTCAATGTACACCGGGTTGTTACAATAAATTACACTTCTGTTATTTATCCGTATCCCTTTCACGCGATGAAAAACATCGACTTGCATCTTGCATAAACATCAGTAACGCCTATAACGAAACGGTTTTATGCAATTCTGGATATTTATGTCGGTATGATGTGTAAAATGATGTCACATCAAGCTTGTATTACAAATGAGACTAATGCTCTTAATGCCGTGGTCCATGAATTTCAATAATTAATTGAATGAATTGAAAGTTGCGCGCTTGGAGACGAAATATGCGTTAAAATATACAGGTGGCAAAATAGAAAAAATATACTTTCACAACCTTTCTTCCACGGAAACAGTCGGTAACGATATTACACGGTTTGGAATACATCAAAATCCGTACAGGTATTGCCTTCACTGAATTAGCTTATAGATCCAGCGGTTACGCATTGCGTAACGTTTTATTGAATACTTTCTACGGCTTCCAAATAGCGCCCATAAAAACCTACATAAATTATAAGTTTTGTTTGAAGTGAAAGCAGTTGGCTCAGCAAAGGAAAAGAAAAAAGGAGATAGAAAAAGAAACTAATTGTCAGAATATCGTTAGCTGTGTTACCGTTCGCGTTGTGTTACATAATAATCACAATAATATTGTACCTCCTGTACTTTCTAAACAGCGCCTTCTAACAATGTAGCAACGGCGGAACGAGGATTTGACATATTAACCCGACGGCGGGTGAAAGGTGTGCAACACTCGTCGGACAGATCCGATTTTCTCAAGTGTTACAGACATATGCGTTATTTCGATCATCCCTTCGGAGGTCACGTGACCGCAAAGAAATAGCCCTACGCCTTGCTGCCTCGATTCATTTTCCTCTCATAACGGATTATTTTTTTCCTACCTTTGTCCGTCGAAAACCAGGTGAAAGGCTCGCGGAGGGCCGATTAGAAAAGGTTTAACCAATGTAATCTCATTGAACTGCATCAACCTTACGAAGGAGCACCGATTGTTCGAAACGTCGAAGGAAATTCTACACCTTTTTCGACACTTTGCGATTTTTTCAAAAAAACTGTTTGGCCCACCTGCGACGAGCGTACTAATAATAAAGAGACCGATTTTCGTTATCCATTTTTTGCCTACTCCTTTCGGACAGGCATGCAACACTCATTGTCAGTCTACAAAAGGAACTACGAATGTATTGTCTTGCTTTGGAAGCTATTTATTTGATACACGGGGTGTTCACGAAGTCGGGGCACAAGTAGAACAAAAATGAGAAAAATGAATGTTTTTTCGCAGATTCACGTTTTCGAGAAAATTGGATACGTAAATGTATTCGTTAAGTCGGCTTGCACGTGACTAGCCATAATCTATCTGTTTCCATCATTGTTTCTATTGAACTATAATTGTATTGCTCTAATAATAATTCTTTCATTATTTGACACCAACAATATTTTGGAAACAGCAAGTATTTAAAGAACAGTTATATTTCCTCCAAAATATATATGTTTCTTGGCTCTACTGTAAAATTGTAGTTTTGGCATTTACAGCAAACTTGCTTCCCAGAGGTGATGTACAGCCAATGACATAGATATTAGTAGTCACACTGCCAATAAAAGAAATTGAGCGAAGCGGCTGAGATTTTTCAAGTCAATGTTTTACTATAAACGAACACACGTATAAAGTTCATTCAGAGCAAGTAACAAAATTGCGGAATAGAAACCTGCCTTTTGGCAACCGATTCCAACAAGTTTCTTGCACAGACAGCAACGATACGTATACTCGTATGATTTCTCAGGAAATATTGCACCGTTCCACGATCCATAATAGAACGTGCACAACGTAAATTCAATCGAAGAGCCTTTGGTGGCGCTGAAACGTTCGCGTTTAATCACGCGTACCTTCTCCTCCGTGCCGGTGAATTCAAATTAATCAATTATCCACGTATTAACACCTTTGTAGTTCGCTTGCGTTTTCAAGTTCCTCGGATGCAGTTACCTGAGCGATTCATCACGGGTGCTGGCTTTTAGAGTGCAGAGATCGTGGGACTTTACGGGTTCGCAGGTAGTCGATCACGACCGCCACTCTTTTTCAATTGCGGGACGTGCTCCTTGGGGACGCACGCTCTCTTAGCTGCTCAAGATTACCTTAATGGAATTAGGCGAGGCGAATAGAATTATTCACCGGGGCTAATTACCCTGTCAGCTTCTACACTTAGATTATACTCGCGCCGTTTGTTTAATAAAAAGAACGATTTTTCATGCGCAATATTTACTCGTACAATTTTTGTATTGCTTGACTTTTTACACTATCGTACGCAGTTGATAATTGTTTTGCGTTTACGTACAAAGGCTTACTTGTGCACTGAAAATATTTGAGAAATTATTAGAAGCGGCACTAATTTTAGCTCTGTTAAATAAAGATTGATTATTTCAAAACTTGGGTATGTAACTCAATTACTTATGAAACTAAAATCAAATTTATGTATAGACGGGTACGTATAGCAATGCTTTAAATTATTATTTAATAACGAAAAATTGGAAAGCAATATAAAGTAACTAATCTGCACAAACTGAATAGTATATGCAGTTTGGCATGAAACGTAATTTATCGTAAGCCGACGTTTCAAAGTGGAAACCGTGTTGAGTTATTAAACTATCAATAATATCAGTTTTGGGTAATATTTACTTTCTACTATTTCTTATCATGCTGATTGCAACATTAGATAATACGCAATAGGTAATAGGTACACGTATATTGATAAATTATGAGGTATTAGAAAGTTGCAAATAGAATTAATCGGAAACTTTAGTTCGATTTAA
Source organism: Nomada fucata (assembly GCA_948146005.1). NCBI lineage: Eukaryota > Metazoa > Arthropoda > Insecta > Hymenoptera > Apidae > Nomada > Nomada fucata. Next base: position 11,385,525 of record OX411282.1, read on the forward strand.
GAAGTTTAGAGCGTTCATGGATGGACATTCGCCTTCCATCGTAACAAACGTTTAATTCATTATACCTTGCTCGTTTCTACCTGTTCCATATAAATTTTCGGTACGCATTAACCAATTCTCAATCCTTAAAAGCATTCGTATATCGTAGTTATAATACAGAATGCCTAATACGATAATAACGCAGCTCAACAATGCAGAGCGAGAGACGAGCACCTACCGTGCAAATAAAACGAAGGCTAGAAGAAACATGACAGGATCATGTCAGTTTGATTTCCAGTTCCAAGGATCCACCCCTCCGATTGAATTTGTCGTCGTTTACGTGGCTCGAGGATGACAACTCGACGTTCGTGAATGGGATGCCTTTCGCTTAAAGTGGGGTCACAAGGATCGAAGAGACCGGTTGATTTCGAGGCGGACGTAAAATTTCTACGCCGCTGGAATTTTTCATGCGCTCGCTCACGCGTGCACGGTATGTGCATTAGATATTATACTTCCACGTTCCTTCCACTTCACGACGAATATGTTCCCATTATTGAAGCGCCAGGCATCTCGGACAGGAACGCGTCCAATTTCTTTTTCTTTTTCAGCTACGAGATGCCACGGTTTCGGGTACAATGCGGCGCGGTTGGAAAGTGGGGTGCTTGACAATACTCGTACGTACCGCTGATCTAGGACATATCAGAAGTAGAGTGAAGAGTGAAGGGTGCACTTCATTACGTGCCGTACTCATTACGGCTCGCAAAAGTTGAAACGTGTCTACCTAAAGTCAGCACTTGTAAATAAATTAGGCTTGCCGGGAAGCAAGTTGCGGTTCGCAGTATCCTGCTTCAAACTAACTTAACGCTGAATAATAGATACAGAACTGTTTACCCATTTTGTTTATGACAATGGTAGAAAATTTAGATCTTTCGAGTTCTGCTACGGTCAAACAATACTTGCCGTATGTAGCGATTCGAGAAGAGCATATCAAACGAAATTTAAATTAGAATCGAGGGGTAGAGGTCCCAAAAATTCACCAATTCGCATCCGTTGCAATTATTGCTGTAAGAATAATTCAATTTTTTTCTTTATAAAACGGCACTCGTTACACATAGAAAAAGATATTGTGTGCTACAATCAACGTAAGTTGCATAGGGCTACGTCATATTTCTTCGTAGTATCGAATGATGTGTACAAAAACGAACAGGTTTTGCTTTTTAAGTAATGTCAGGTTGATAATAAAGACATTGCAACACCTCCAAGTTAAATATATAAATGCGACATTTCCATAGTTCCACTTAAAGTAGTGCTTTATGTATTTTATGCAAACTAAATGTATCATGTCGGTATGTCTGTAGCTATTGAAAAACAAATAATACATGCGACCATTCCAGTAACAATTAAAAACCCATTGTCAGTCATTAACAATGAGAAGCAGGCGAAACCTTTATTAGAACTAGGCAAATTTTGATAACTGTACTTCTACATTAGAAGCCCGTAATAAATCAAGTTGCTCAAACAGAGAAGCAACTATTATGTTGTTTGAAGATATAATTGCAGTATTTAGTAGCCTCGTATTTCGAGCTTGTACGCATACAGATCCTAGCAACTTCGAATTCTTGCTTACTATAGGGCATACACCTTAAAGTTTAAAGCATATTTCCTACATTGATTTGTTATCAATTTAAGCTGTCCATGTAGAAGTAGAAAAAACGCATATACATAAGTACAATATTTCGTAGACGCTGTTTTGTACACGGAGGTGATTCATCTACTTCATGATAGCACAGCGAAAGGGTTAAACCTAAAACTGAAGAACATACAATTAATACGAAAGAACCAATGTATGCGCACCAACCGAATAATACATTGTATCCGAACTACGCAAAAAGTAAATTAACAAATAAAAATCATACTTCACTCTTTGCGACACTCAGTGCAATTAATAAAAGACCTATTAAACGTTCCATTCGTTTCAGATTCCAGACTGGGATCAGCATAAGTAACCAATCTGCCGAAACGAAAATAATATCTGTACTAAATATCTTGATCCACGAATACCTAAGAAAATTCATATATACTGTCGCTTCGGTCTAATTTAAAGTGGATCAAAGTTCCCGTCTACCTGTAACTCACGCTCGCCCCGCGATTCGAACAAAAACGGACCACCCCGGAGCAAGTCTCGAACAGTGAGGATTAGTCGGCTAATCGCGACGCATGGCCCATTGATATTTAGAACAAGAGGAACAGGATTATCGTCGGTCATCGGTACGAGTACATAGAATGACGACTTTAACGGAGGTTCCTGCGATTCTCGAGGGGCGATCCTTTCCGTAAACTCGTAATTTACAACTGCACGATTATTCACGGGTTCGAGAACAATCGACCTACGAGCGGACCTCGATGAAAAGTAAGAGAAGCAAGAGGGTGGAAGGGATAGCCGCATTTATGCGAACGCGCACCAGCGACAAGCTGAAAGACACGGAAGCTTGCCAATTAGACGGATTATGAGAAATGTCTATTTCCCTACTGCGACACTGATACAAACTTTTCATCGTTCCCGCAAACAAGTGTGACGTTCCTAACCGCAGCAAGATTTACTGCTCCTGCCGCTCCTGTTGACTCCCCGATAACGGTTCCTTCTGTGGTGTTTAGGATGACGGAGGCATCGATCGAGCACCACCCCTAATGCCGTTCGTGTGTCGAATTTTCGGCGTTTCCGTGAATGAATAGCTAGAGGTGGAAGGATTGCTTCCGCAGGAGAACAAGAATGGGGCGTGCGGTCGCGCTTGAAGATGATTTCATTTTTCTGATAATGGGCGGTCTGTTAGATATGTCCGGTTGAAACAGATTTTTCACCAACGACTCCAACGCCTTCGTTTGGATCGTTTAATCCTCTGACTGAACCCCTCCGATTCTTTAATCTATAGCCACTCTGAGACGGTCTAAGTTGAAAAATAAAATGGGTATGCCATGATTCTATACCCTCTACTCTGTGCTACTGGTGAAATAGTTTGGAATTAATGTTGCAGGCAGGAACAGCGAAGAAAATATTTTTCTCTGCTTTGAAGAGCTCCGAACTTCTTGCTACGTCTAACGATTCTAAACTCATCGCTGGTAGGGTTGGGTATAGACTAGTGAAACCATCGATACCAAACTCAGCTACGTACTTAACTATAAATGATCGATTATTTTCAGTCGCCTCGCAGCTACTATCCCCGTCAAATATAAAGGAATGAAAATCGGCGGACCTCATTTTTGACTCTGCGTAACTTATTTAGCCATCAATACTGTCTCGTACGTGCGACATGAGGTCATGTCGTCGTTGATTGTAAAGTACTAGAGCTACAACCATCACCAGTATTCAGTAAAATGTAAATATACAGGGTGAAAATTATAAAGCGTTGCAGACGAATATCTCGAAAAATATTGATTATGCGCAAAAATGTTTCAGATGAAAGTTGTTCAGGACCGAGGGGGACACCATGCGGTGGGATCTTTATTCTTCCCGGGGGACACTCCAAGGTGAGCTGAACGTCAACTTTCTGTTTTTAAACGGAATGATATGTTTTTTTTATCCACCAACAGCTAGTGCTTTCTAAGACGAGTTCAATGACCTATGACTCAAGGTCATTCAAGGTCAAACTTGCAGGGAAATGCAGAAAAAATATGCGTTTTATTTGTAATCGAAACCAAATCTATTTTTGACAAATACGTAACGGAAAATTGCAATGCCCCGATGAAACGTTGTTTTTCGACTTGCGTACGTTATATCGTAGACTACGAACAATGATTGAATGAAGTCAGTCAATTGTGTTAAGCTACTTGCTGGATAGTCTTATGACTAACCGTGTGACTAACTGCACGTATACCTCGTTCGTGTTCGATTCATAGTTGCACTTGGCAAAGTATAACAGGCCTCGAACAATCACGAAAAATTTCTCTCCACGATATTCTGAAACTTGCCATTAGTTGAAACATAGCTCGACACGGTGGCTAGAATTGCTTTGTATACACTTAATTTTGTAGCTTAACCGACTCGATACTGGAATCGTAGATATTTATTCAATAGCAAGATATAGTTAGTTGCTTGAATATCAATGAGAAGCATATGAACATTTAAAAGTGAATTACAATAAACATTTCTCTGTTAATCCCTTATACACGCGTGTAACTTTGAAATCACACCCTCGACGTCTATGTTCCGTAAAAGTTATCCGAAACTTTTACATAATTTACCAAAGCATTGTGAGTTTTGTACCATTCCATTGCAACCTAAGAATGCATCCGCTTAACCCCATTAGACATAGAGAATTCAGTTTCCTTCTCGTACAAGAAGAGAGAGAAAATAAAATGACGATATAAAATAATCAATCTCCATTTTTCACAATATAGGCTTCACTCGGACTGATTGCAATATTAAAATATTTTGCATCTCCCTAGCTGTCTCTATCATTTATAGAGTGGCATGCATAGAAATTGTAGCTCGTCGCATACTAGAACCGCATGAAGTACAGCGAGGCAGGTAGAGGAGGCGCACAGTACCAACAATAAAGTCAAAGCAAATACAATGAGACGAGGAAAATATTGGAACCGCAGAGTGAATGCAGTAGTGCGTAAAACGAAGAGAAACAAAAACGAAAGGGTTATTGTAGTATTTACTTCGGTTCATCAGCGCGTTCCGAGTAAGGTCAGGGTTCTGATTTACGGTGTTTACATCGGTAATCCTTTTAATGAGAACTCATGGCCGAACGGCCTGCGCGTTTCCTCGGAAGGGCGAAAGGGCTGGAATCACCTTGGCCACCATTGAATGACAAGCAGGGCGGAGCAGCGTTGTGGTTGCATAGATTAGCGCCTGCGCGTACAACACTCATTAGCGAATTTATTGCCCGTTTTCTCGTTAAAACCCCTTTCACTCGCCGTACCCACCACGCCTACCATCGACACCCGGGAAAATCTCTTTGGACCGCGATGACGAACAGTTTTGTTCGTGCCGCGATCCTGCAAAATCTTCGATCGACCAAATCTTCCAGAATTCGTTCCGTCACTCGGCACCATCGAGAAGGTTCCATAGACCTTCGGCGAGCTCTCCGCTTAGTGCGCGTTTAGGGGGGCCGAGAGGCGGAAAGCTGGACAAATAAGCTTCACGCGACCCACAGTGGGGCGAGATCCCCAAGAGCTTGGCGAAAATTCCTTTTTTTCTGGAAACGACGTTTAAACAAATTTCTACGGCAATATTAAAATACGTCGATCGTAGATCTCCAATATAGCTTGAAACGAAAAGCTGACGTTAAAAACAACTGCGATATATGTCATTTGAGAGAAAATGAGAGAAAAATTTCAGTTTCTTGTATTTTTGAGCATAATCCTTGATTTTGTAAACTTTGATCGTATAGATGTTTTACAACGCGTTAAGTATTTTAATTTGAATTAAAAAATTAAAGCAAAATGTAATGTCGAAAGCCAATTATTAATTTTTTCGTTCACAGTTAAGGCCTCTCGAGTCCCACAAACATGTTTTTGTTTTGTTTTGTTTGCATTTCTTGAATGAAAAAATGTCGTCTCGAAACTCTGCAGGACATTGAAACGTCTAATACATCTCCGTTTCATTTTCATGAATAGAAATGTGGTAAAATATGTTGTCCATTAGCATTACTGAAGTCACAAACGGAACTCAAGGTTCACAATGGTCCTTAGCAATGCGAACGATAAGTCGGTGCTTTATCTCATTTTAGAAATGACAGATTCGTGCGCAAAGTTTGGTAAAAGGTTTTCGATAAAACTAAACAAAGCTGAATTTCTCACCTACTTCGTGTCCCATCGATTTTCGTTGCAGTAGCGCGCTATCTGTACTTCTAAATTAAATTCTAACTTGCATATTTGCAAAAGAATTCAGCGCACGTTTGTTCTTGAGACACCAAACACGTCTCGAGCATCGCGTTAGTAATCCTCGGCGGATATTTAATTATCGAATTGCTCGAAAGTCAGCAGAATTTTGTGAGAGAACATTTCGCATCATTCGATATCGCTGTTCGGTATTCAAACACGACCGGCTACTTTTCGGTCCAACTGTATACGTACACCACTGGTTGAAATTTTATGTACATCCACGGAATCTGTATTCCACGTTTTAGGGCCCAAACTGTGGAGCCTAATATGTTTCCGCATCTTAATTCTCGTCCATTGTTCGAATAATTTTGCTGCTCCAAACATAAACTGATTCTCTGCCACCGCGGGTAATAAATGTTTAAAGCGGACGTTCAAATTTGCATAAATGCATTAATAATGTACAATTAAGTTCATGCTGGGCGTTCCAGTATGGATCACGCGGTGCGACTTCTCCCGAGAAACGTATTTTTACTGTGCACGTACGGTCAATGCCGTAATGGGACAGCGGTTGCTTATGCAAACGAATATTTTGCATACTGCATGCTTTGCCGAAATTCGCGTACCTCTTTTGCATCTGTTTCACGGTATCCGTTTGGGACGGTCGATGAATTTTGAAACCATTACCCGAACCTTGTGACAAATCGCAATATACGCAGGCTGGGGACATTTAAATGGGAGCACGTGAATATATCTCCGCTATCGTTGGTCGCAGAAAGAAACTGCAGAGGAAACTGTTTCCAGGGTTACGTCTGACGTCGAAAAGAATTATTTATGTTTTTGTTTCGATATCCTCATAGCGCATACAAAAGTATATCCAACGACCTTAGCGATCGTTCGATCCAGACACGGTTCAATCGAAGACGACTGGGGATGCGCGAGATTTTCTCACGACATTCCTCCACCGGATCGGATACTTGGCAAAACGGGCCGCAGCTGCACTCCTTTCATTTCTATTCTCAGGCGTTACTCGTTTCCTCGTTCGTCGCGCTAAACGGCATTTTCTAGTTCACCCCCGAAAACACGGAAAAAATCTTGCGCCTTCCATGCCTTCCAGGGCGATCAGTTTAATCCCAACTCACCGGCGCGACCCTCGTTCGCGCTTCGCGCGCCCAAATAAGAAGAACGTGGAAACATTCGATGCGCCGGCAAGTGTACCGAAACTTTCGGCCCGCAGCGTGCACCGGTGTTGAGACCCGTCGAGCGGTGATACGGTCGTATCCGTATCAGGAAAACGGCGAAGAAGGACGAGGGTGAAGAGGAGAGCAACCGTAACCCAACCCATACCGGATATGGATACCTGTCTGTACCGCCTCCGCCAATTGCGACCGACGAATCAGACGCGTATCTCCCTGGTTCGGTGTACGAATCGGGCGGGACCGCTTTCTACCCTTCTACGTCTGTCCCTCTCACACCCGCGACCCACCGCGACCCTTTGTCTCTCTCCGTCTCCCCCCCCCCCCCCCCCCCACCCCCATTCGACCCATAGTCTTCTCTTCCGGCTGCACGTCGGCACGTCGGCACGTCGGCACGTCGCGACGTCGGCACGTCGGGCTCCTTTCAAACCTTTTTCCCCCCTTCGATCTCGAAGGCGCAGTCTACGTCGCGCGAGAGGTTTTCTGCCTGCCTTGCGTTTCACCGCGCCGCGCTTCATCGAATCACGAGCCCCGGCGCGGTGAATAGAATTGATATCGGCGGACGTTGACCCGAGATGACCGCCGATTTCCTTTTCCACCCCTTCGCGCGTCTCGAGGAGGGCTCGTTCGTCTGGACGCTTCGGAGAATCTGTTTCGTCCCGGTTCTTATTTGCCTCCAATTATTCGGTTGGCCGCATCGTCGGAGGATGGCCGGGCGTTGGTTGGAAACCGTTCGCCTCCGAATCGATGGACTGGCCGCACCGGGGCTGCGGTCGCCGGAACTCGCGCCGCTGGATGTTCTTGCGGGGACATTTGAATCGAGCGGCTCGTGGCGAACCGAATAGTTGGAGCTCGTGCCGCTATTCATTCGGAAGCAATCGGTTATTGTTCGTTTCGCTCGAGGGACGCTATTGTGAATTCAAAATTTGTCTGGCAAGACGCACTGGAATGAGCTACGGCCCACGGATCTGGAGAGACATCAATTTTTCGCGAAACATTAATTTTGGGAGATCGAGGCTCCACTGAGATCGGGATTGAGAAGCGATTCCTGCCGCATGTTAATCTTTCGATGCCATTCGCATTGGGTAGAAAATATTTTTCGCACCATCGCGATTCGACGAGATATTTAGGTACCTATACTCAAATGGACCACTCCGCGTATCAAGGACAAAAGGAAGATTTGAACACCGCGAAAACATAGAATATGTCATTTCCTCCATCCGTTGATCGATAACTTGACGACACTGCTGCGCGTAGATCGCATATATCGCGTACGTGTTTCGGACGCACTTAATATGTTTGTTATTGCTCTTGTCGCGGAGCTTGATTGGGTGTGTAACGCAAGTTCGGAATGTCGCAAAAATTGTTCTGCAGAGCATCAGACGTCATTGAATTTAATTACAGCTGGACCGGGCGATCGTGAGACTTCTCCGTCGTCTTCTTCCCATCGCTTTCTTTTGTCTTTTACACGCGCTCGCGTCTGTTTTTTCGTTTAGATTGTGTACCTCTGTCTCTCTCTATAACCGCTTAATATTCTCCCACTGTAAACGCCTCCCTGTAAGCCGCGCGATTTGCCGGATCGGAAGAGGGATCGCGCGAAATTATTCAATTCCTTGTCGAATGGAAATATTAATAGCGGGTGTGCGAATAGATTGTGAATTATTTGTTTGCTAGTTTTGTTGCTTAGTTTCAACGCGCACTGTGGCAATTTATTTATTACGGTGATCGCTACCATTTGTTTCGTTTACGCGTTATGCCGCGAAACGTGTCCTTTCTTTTATTTCGCCCTCGCGAAACATATTTCGGGCAAGTTCGCTTCATTTTTTCAGCAATAATCTATTGAATTAAGGGGCAATCGACCGAGGACACTTCTTTTTGGATGGAAAACCTAATGGTGTATGGATGAAAAAATTGCCTCTGCATTTAAGTTGAAATACTGTTCGTTTTGATGCAATTGTAAGTTCAATTCCGCATCAATGTCAATGAACAATAAAGAAAACCGTTCTAATCATTACCCTGTCAGGCACGTATCGAGGTTTTCAACTGAGAACGAAGTATCTACGAAACGTATCGAGCATCAAATAAATCCAGCACGTGCTACACTCGAATACGTCGACCCACACGTGACTCGACACTGCGACCCGCGTTTCACGTTTAGAAACTTGGTGCCATGCTCGTTCACTCGACTCGTCCTGATTTCATCGAATGCCCTCGATTCCCTTATCGTCGATGAGCTATCGTCCTTCGATACGCTTGGCTAATTTGATTAGATCGCATGCATCCAAAAGGAACGCCGCATAAAAAGCGCAACCTTATAGAAATAAGCACGCGAGTGCTTGGAAGCTATAACATTTAAGTAGGTGTAGCAGAACTCGATTTATCAGATTTTTACCGATCTTCCATTAGGCATCTGATGTCCCACTGATCGTAACTTCAGTTACATGGACACCTACGATAGCTATGGTGCAACTGTAGTTTACTGTCTTCATAATTAACGCGTCGACTTCCAATTACGCGATAACGCGTGAACGGTGGCTTGTTATTGACGCCGACCACAAAATATCTCATTCGCGCAGTTTACACGGAAGAGGATTCAGGACAAAATATATTACTCGTATAGTATTACGAATAAAATTGGAAACATAGCGATATATAGTGAACTTTGAAATAGTGTGACGTGGCAGTCACGCGTTAATACAAACTATCTTTACTTTTGTCACCAATTAAGCGAAACCTTAATTCTACCTGCACGTATTCAAATATTGATAAGAAAAACAGGGAGCAAGCGTATGCTCGAATCCACTTATCCGAGCATGAACTGCTATTGCGTGAATAAAAAGAACTGTGGATAGTTGGGAGAATCAGTGGACTCCCGTTATACGAACCACCCAATTTTGTATGAACTTCTCGGCGACAGGTTGGTGTAAATGGAGCACTGCTGCACTCGATACGACCAGAATGGAATAATGCATGTGGGCGTAATAATCAGAGTATGGAAATGACAGATGCTTGTACATACATACATGCAGTCAACATAACTGGGACCTGTAAACAACCTGCTCTTCCGTATTAAAGACGGCGATATCATCCGGCACAGTACATGTTCATTGTATGTGTCCCAATTAGTAGATACGCAATCAGAAGATGCATACAATTAGAATGAATATACATATGATTCGTCACGGTTTCTAAAACATGTAGTTTATTCCTTATTACGATATGCAGTACTTCATAAACGATGTCAATAATAATTTCGCTACTATTGGTGATTAAATTAATAGTGCCACCTGCATAAACCGATGTTTTCGCATTAAAACAATTAGCTTCCTTCTGTAATCGCATAAACTTTTCTACGTTTTATTGGCTGTATATTTTTAATGGAGGCTTATTCGTTAATAATTGTGCAATGTAAAAACCTCGACACTGTGATTTTATTTCTACACAAACAGAAAAAAGGGACATTTTCGTACCGTGGAATTAGTAAATGATTTGTTCGTGCATTCCACCGAAACTGTGAGCGAGCTTAGGGTTTGATATTGAAGCATGGAATTTTCGTAGTGTTATTTACAACTCTTTGTGTATCACAGTTTTGCAATGAATTTTATTGAATTTGATTATGCTTCGTTGATAGAGGCGAGAAGGACGAGAAAAGTTGAATCAGGTATTTTCAATCAATGGGTAATAAGTTCAAGGACAATCTTGTTACAATGTAAAGTACCAATAGTAATTAGTGGTTTCACGGTAATAGATCTTCCAAACAATGATCGAAGGTTGAAATACCTGATTACTGATAATAATCGGAGACGTTTGTATTAGTTAAACCAGACAACTTACAGTTAGCAGCAGGACAAGTATAATAAAGGAACATTAAACCGATACTAAGTGCATTCAGTGGACTGTCGTCTACTCAGTATTATCGTGAGTAATCTCTTCGTATTAGAAACTAATTACCTTATTAATTCTCCAAAGGATTGAGATACCTAGCTTAACCCTTTAACAAAATGTTCAGGTTTCAGTAATAGATCTTATCAAGTCTTCTGTAGATATATTATTCTGACCACACAGTACACTGAACAATTACCCATCGATGTGACATTGAGAAAAACATTGAAACTGAAAAATACATAATCGACAATATTTATATTTTCTACTTTTTAAGATAAAATATATAACTCCTTTAAAAACTATATTTAAGGATTCTCCAGTGTTACAGTTGCATAAATTTTTCGATATTTTGATTATTTGAGCTGCGCGTTAATTCCAGCGCAAAATAATTGGACATCAATGTGTACAAGTACATAGACGTTTTGATGGAAATTGCAGTATAATCGTTTTTTTAAAAATATTTTTCTTGACGTTTCACTTGCTTCCAAATCGGAGCCAACTAGAATCAACTATTCGAATTGCATTCTTTTTATTCAGGAGCTACATATTTGTGGGCATAAAATTTTGGTGACAAGTGAATTTTTGAATACACGATGCAGGAAGAACAATTTTTTAATCTCGGTTTACTACAAATGTAATATACTTGTAACACACCTTCTTCATCTTCTAAAGCTGGGAGCACTTTTAATAAAAAACAAAAACTCGAAAATAATTTCAGTAACAATCACTTAACGATCGCACATCATGTTACAAAAATGTTGCATTCTACGTAAACTTGTAGCTGACGCAACTTGCATTAAACCTTTTGGCTTGACACATTTTTATACGAAAACGTACCTGCAGGTGAAGCAATACAAGAAATATACTAATATCGATTCAAGTACGTTTACGCTCGCATTGGAACTGATTTTAAGTTACAATCGCAAAATGAAATACGTAAAGCGTTTCCAGTAAACATTAAATAATTAAGATGCACGATCCTAATGATGCTACCGTAATTAAACGATGCACCGTGGTATTTTCAAAATTAACTCACCAGTTGATGGCATCCGTCACGGTTAACCAACTTGCTGATTCGTTTGACCCAATTTATCGAGGCATGCGCTGGCTAACTCGATAAGAATTCGACACGCTCCGTGTCGCCCGGACCAAGTCGCATTCGACGAAACGCGAAGATTTCTAATCGTAAAATCGAGCGGGGGGAAGGAAAGAGTGGAGGGGCCCTTTTTTAAAGGGGTGGGGGGAGGGAGAAATGAAATGAATGAACAGAGAAGCGCTCTTATTTGACCCCAGGCCCATTGCGCGAGTTAGCGGACTGCCGCGATCAGTTGGGGTCACGCAAGTCGCCACCCCAATTCACCTAATGGGGACAAATATCATAATTGCTGCTCCTTCTTTGCTAAGCATCCAAATAAATTGATGCCTTCTTGCTCGTTCTCCCCCGCGGTGCCACTCTGACCCGCGATTACCGTGATGTCAATGTTACTTTACACGCGTACCTGTTCTTCAAATTTTATTCGAAGATTTCCGAGTGGACGCGTGCCCACTAGTAAAACTGACTCGAATATTATTGTTGCTATTGTTATTATTGTGGTACGGCGATGTTGCGTGTAATTATATTAATATCGTGGCTGTAAGTTTATTAGTAATATTTTTTCAGTCAGAGCATTGATAGGAAAAAGAAACCGCAGTATTTTATTAGATCATATTTATTTATCTTGGTTTCGTAATTTTCAAAAGATTCTTAGCCCTTCGTGCGCAATTGTTGCATTTCCAACCCTCGGAATTACGAACGTATATCCCGAATGAAGCTGTCTACTACTTCTTTCAAGTATCCCCCGACATGCTACAGCCTACGTGTATTCAAATGTTTCGTAAACAATACTTGCAATATGTCTTATTCAAGCGCCGTTCGCGTATCTATAATAGAACGTTGCGATAGAAGAATAACGGCAACAGTACTCAACGGGTTAACGAACAATCGATGGAATCCTATAGTCGCGATTCAAATTGATTCGCTTGGAAAAGTATACTATGAGAAAAAGCGGTACCGCGTTTCCATCGACTCCTTCCCTCGATTATTTACTCGCATTTTACACCACAGTCCCTAGGACATCTTTGTCGACGCGGGAATTAATTTCCAAGTCGCAGATAGACACGAGCGGCTATAGAGGAGCGGACTGAACCGTACCTATTACACCTATTACACGTACACACGCGCAGAATATGTTGCGAGGCAAAGTTTCGAGGGCAAAGAGTTCCGCGGCAGTTTCAACCTGATGTGGGCGAACACCGTGCAGATATCCACTTGACCCGCGCCTCGACGGTATATTTATCCACCTAAGGTCTGTGGTGTCAACACGAGTCAACAATGGTCAATAAGCGATCAAGTGACCTCGCGGCCTACGCCAATCTTCGCGAGTTTACGACATTTCTCGGATCGTAGAGAAAAATCGTGATCGAAGCCGACCGTTCGCGGACCGATCCTCGTCCATCGCTCCGTGGAGGCGCGATATCGAATAGGATTTTCTCGAAGATCGCGGCGAATATCTCCGAAGCAGCTGAATGGACGAGGCGAATCCGTTTGCCCGTTGCGGAGGGTTTTAACCGAACGATTTAACCTCGCGGCACAGTGTCAGCGGTTCACATTAATTCTGTCGAATTAATCGTAAGCGTCGTCGCAACGCGCAACCCTGCTCCGTAGCACGGATTTATTGAATCAACCGGTCGAATGGTTCATTGGTTATGTCACCGGCTAATCTCGTGTCTACGTTCCTTGCTCGAGACTTTCTTGTACTATATGCATTATTAACGGGGTACAGGCAACGAGAGTTGCAACGAGATATAAGTTTGCAACGTGATTTAAAAAAGAGGAGACTGTAGAACGTTTCTGTTGTACGGAGCGTGGGGTGATGCCAGAGTTTGTAAATAATTGCTGAAATTCTATTAAAAGTCCAGGAATAATCCATTCGTAATTGGAAATGCGTATCCTGTGCTTCCTTTATTATTATTATTATTATTATTATTATTATTGATGGCAGTTACTTATTTTGTTTGGCAGATACACAGTGTGACGTGTACCAGTGAATTACCACGCTCGTGGACATCAATGCTATAACATTCATTGTACTTGTGATGCAGAAGGACACGAATGCTGTAACATTCAAATTTATATGCCACATTATCATGCATTCTGTTCTATATAGGGTTAATTTTTTTTCAACTTGAAACAAAGAAATAATAAACAAATAATAAATCATTTACCTATTTTTGTATCTCATTAAAATTCTTAATTTCCGCGAACGTGTTAAGAGTGAACTATAAACTTGACAAGAGGAATAAAGAAGAGGATGTCCACAAATATTTCGATTCGGTTAAATTTCTCATAGAAAATGGAACGCAGTTCTTGAAAAAACGTTGTTTTAAGCTAGACAGAGATGTGTACATTTCAGAATCTCCGAACAAATAGCGACAGCATTTTCCACCTTATGTATGTACAGCCTTCAAAAGTATCTAGGTACTCGATTATTTTTTGCAGAATATGCAAAAGGGCTTATATAGTGTTGTCGTTTGTTGTTATAAAATTGATTCTTGCGCGTAAATTGTGGAACTGATGTACAATAATAAAGTTTATATTGTATAAAATAAAGTGACTTATTGGAAGATTCAACCTTGATTCCATTGTTCGCTACATCGGCCACCACGGAAGTGCAGGCACATCGTGAATTGTGTTTACTGCATACGAAAGAACTGTATTGATTCGGTGTTCCGATGAAAAGGTTGAACAATGGATACGTCAATAGGAATTTCTGATCGTTGCACTCGGTTGAAATAGGCATTTGTGTGTAGCGTGACAAATGTGACACCCAAAGCATACATGTAGATTTTAGAATAGAAGATACTTGAATATTTGTTTATTGGAGCGCTGTCAAATCTTGACATAATATTCACAGTTAAAAGTCTGCAATTGCACTGAACAAGTACTACATTATACTCATAATTAATTAATAATTCCGTAGAATATAGTTATCGCACCTATACTCTAGTAATAATTTATTATCAGGCAAAGAACTTGCAACTGAATTCGCAAACAGCGATGGGGTTAAATGTCTGACGGGTTTACTTTGGTTAAGTATCTGAAATATTGAGATGATATTTCGAAAATATAGATGTCCAGTATGACTTCAAAGTTACGCGAATGTATACTGGCCGTACCCCTATATATCAAGCTACAAATATAAGTCCCTACGCGTTACGCCCAAACGTCGCGAACCGCGGAGCAACGTAATACAAATATACTAAGAAGGAAAGCCGTCTCATTAGTATTCGGGTAAAGAGTAGGATCGATACCAGTCTACAAAATAATGTGTTTCGAAGACCACGCGGCCTACCGCTATAAGATAATTCGTCCGCAACAAACTTTTATTTTATCTGTTAGATGACACGACAATTTGCTTCGATAACGCCAAATAATACAGCGTTCGCGTTCTACGCGATGGCTTTTGTCGTGAAACGAGCTAACTTGTTAGTCATTTAATAGCCCACACATGCACATGTATACATGCATAAAATAGAAACCTCTTTCAACCTTACGGCAATTGATTATCCGCAACTCGCATAACGTGGACAGTCTACGCGCTTGTATGTATGCATCCTGTAGAAGGGGATAGGTTACTGTCCGATGCGACTCAATTATATGTATAGGCACACTTATATAAATTATATCGCGTACGTCGCGGACACCGTTCGTCGCGCAACAAATACAAACTCAACGTGCACGGTCCATCTTCGATCGCTGCACACAATCTCGCATTTCGACGTCGGTTCGCGTCCGCTACACGTCCATGCAGCGTTGAATAATGTGCCATAGTCTCGCATCGATTAATTAAACGCTTCCGTAAGACGTGCCCCGGTGGTGGTATTTAAAAGATCCCGCAATATTCATTAGCTAAACCGATATTAGGCATCCAGTAGTACGCGTTGCCGTAATAGGCAGCAATTTCTCAGTGCTTTGCATAGCCGATCAAAGACACATGCAGAGTTTCGTAGAGAGGGGGGGATCGTAGGTGGGGCACCGGCATTGCACCTTGCAATAGAAGAGTCGCCGATCACAGCTGCGCGATCGCACGACCCCATCGCCAATTCATCAATGATTCAAGCCGGAGAAGAACGACCGACGTTGCGATTGTCACGAAACCGTAACAGACCACGACTCTGACAGTTTTTCTCAGAGCAGAGTTGTCGAAGGTAAAGGAACCTGTCGCAGAACTTCGATCATCAACCACCACCGTCATCGGACTATTCCCTAACAAGAAGGGGCAAACTGCCTTTTACGCGTGCACGTACTTTGTTTGCTTGTGAATTATTCACCGACTTGTTCAAGTATGTCCGCGCGCCGCGGCGCAGGTGCAACAAACTTGGAATATCGACGGCGCCGTGCAAATAAAATAGAACAGCGCAGGAGTGTTTATTCGTATTGTATGCCCCGGAAGATGTTCGTCGAATCGCGTAGCGAATTTAGTGGACGGATGAATGTGCGCTGCGGAGGGACAATTATTTAATTAACGGAGGGGGTTGAAAGAATTGTGGCGCAGTGCTGAGAGAATTGACGCGAAAGCGGATTATGTGGCCAATTCGCGCAATACCTGATTTCCCGAAATCGAAAAAGAGGAAAGAGAAGGATATAATAAGCAATTCGAAAAGAATTCCTGACAGCAGTGATCTTTTAGAAGGACCCTTATAGTATCTAGTTATTATCATCTGATGTAACAGATTGAGAATTGGTAGAACAAAAATCACGCATATCTTTTTGTTCAAGAAGATCAACCTATGTCCAACAGACTCCATCTAATCTATTACTTTGTTGCCTCTCGATGCAGCAGTCAATATATCAAATAACTAATAATGATAATTGATCTTAGAGTTTTCAAAAACCACAAATCTCTTGCAACTAACCCAGTTAATTCAGTTCATTTGGCAGTTTAAATGGGCACGCATCATTTATTATATTCAATTTATGAATGATAGCATAGTGTAATATATATATATATATATATATATAATTTGTGTCCAAGATTATCTTACATTATTTCCCGTTGATTCGTTCATTCCCCAACAAACATTTTTCCAATCGTTTCAAGCGCGGACCAACCGTTTCTTTAATTACCTTTCTAATTGAGTCCACGAGAGATTCCTTTCGGAGCAGGTAACGATGGTAAGACGGAGGAAAAGAATGAAATAAAATAAAAATGCTGCCATCCGCCGGTACCCGAAGATCGACGTAACACGGTGCCTTGGCACCTGTGGCCAGCGAGCCCTAAACTAAATAGATTAATACGGCCGATATCGTCGCGTTCGGTAATCTTAGTGGACAGTGAGAAAGTCAGCGATTAGAGAAGAACGGCTGGCCCAGTCGAACAGGAATGACGAAGAAGGAAAAAAAGAAGAAGATTGAGAGAGGGAGAGAGGTAAGACGTTCCAAGATCGGTTGTTCGATGAAAGAGTTAATCTCGGCGCCTGGTTATTCCCAGGTTGGCCCTTCGGTTCCTCTGTCCCCGTATGGAATGCGCGCATACGGATCGTTTTGCAGGACTACGAAGAGATTCCCGTGTGATAGAATGGTCCGACCTGGGGCGGCCTGGACCGGCCTGGACCGGATTTCTTCTCACTTGCCATGCGTAGGAGAGCCTTAGCTGCCACACGATCGCGATTCAGCCTGCGGCGCGGAACGACTGCTCCGTTAATGGAAATCGCTGCTACTCTTATCACGCTGATCCTCTCGTGAATTCCATTCTGCAGACAAGTGCTCTTAACGCGTGCCTATGAAACTGTATCTACGTAGATAAAGCTGCGCTGCTACACGCTTCCGGCTGATTGTTTCCGTCTTGCATCGCCGCTCGTTTGCGACCACTCGGCGCGCCTGTTACGTTATTCGGTAAAGATTTTGCTGCATCGAGATAGAGTGCACGCAGAGTCGAGTGTTCGCGAATCGTTTGATCGTTTGATCGTTGCTCGAACGCTTCGTTTGTCGCGTTGATTCGCGGTTGAATTCGTGATCGGTATTAGATATGTTTGTCTGCGTGGTATATTTTGCGGTTGAATACGACCTTGGAAATGAATTGGGCTTTGCGGTGTTACGTAATTTTGTCTGCATTCGGAGCTGGGTTCGAGATTCTGATTTTGTTACCTCCGCTGTGATCGCTTCTTCATTTACCTTTTTACCTGCGCGACTTTTTTTTAACACGTGGACTGTAGTTTTATGCGATTGGAAAATGTGTCGTTGCGATATTTATTGAAATTATTGTATACGTATGAATAGGGAATCTCTCACTTGATTGTAATGGCTGCGTCAATTTTACCTGTTTCGATTGATTCGTAGAATGCATTTATAAATTTGTTACGCTCAAATTTCATCGTTATTGTGTTTCGTGTGATAAGTAACAATGAAATTAATGCGAACTACATTTTTCTTCAACGTATCCGACTTTTTATCCATCCATATTCCATATTTGACTTTTTCGAACTAAAAAATGCGCATGCACGTCATTTACGCGAATCCCAAACGCTTAAAAGAAACTACGTGGAACGAATGCGCCTGGCAAATCGAGGGACCAGTTTAGGATAGTACTTTGAATAATGATACCACTGCACATGTATGTAATGTAAATTAGTGTATTCTCGAACACCTTAACACCTATCTTTCTATGATTGCATTCCATCGAAACAGTGTACACTCTCGTATGAATATTAAATATAAATTAATATCGAGAAATCGAGCAATTTCTACAAATAAAAATATATTCGCGATTTTTCTTTGGTATAGAAGAAATTGAAAAATCCGAGCACTGTTTTGATTCCATAAATTGGACAAGCTTGTTAGTTAGAAATTTAACTCACAAACTGTCAAAGTACTAGAGAAATAATGTGAACTCCAGCGAGGAATCGATTAAAAATAGAAAAAACAATTGCCTATAAAAAGATGAATAGAAACGTACCTACAGTTCGACGTAGAGCAATCGCGAAACTTGCACAAGGAGTTTAGAGCAAGTGCACTACGATCCCGATTAACCGGCTTAATTGAGAGGCAGACAGGCTGAATACATCGAGATCACAATAGATACGATTGAAAACAAATTTTTCCCAAACAGTGAAAGGCCTCGCTGAAAACTGCAGCACCTTCGTAACCAGTTTTAGAGTTACAAGGCATGCCAAAGTGAAAATCGCCCATTTACATAAAGCTTTTCTATAATGTAACTTTTTTGAAATAAAATTTGACCGGCATTTTTGATCAGCCATCATTCATGACGAAGCGCTGAAAGCAGCCGGTGGGTGTTAGAAATCCCAGTTTGTTAAATATACAAGAAATGATTGGAGTTATAGAAATTTGCATTTTCGAAGGACATTTTCGGTTGTGTATACAGGTTTACAGAAACTCTATTTAGTCCAAATGAGATACTGTGCACTCTACTATTTTTCTTAACATTTTTAATCAAATGTTTACGTATCTTCTTCCGTAGAAGTATGCAGAATCCACAGATCCAAATACAAAATACGTACGAATTGAAATATCGATACCTGCATTGCATACACGCATGAACCGCGAGACAGAAACGATGAACTCAAACATGCGAAAGGCAAACAAGGAAGTAGAAATTAATTGGTGTAATCGGCCCACTTCTCCACGGTGCGTTCCAAAATACGAAAACTCTCACGATCGCTCCGGGTCGAGCAGTCCAAACACGAAAAAACCGTCCGATTCAGCATTGAAACTGACTCGCCAACTATATACGAACGGGTTGAACTCGGCGAACGAACGAAACGAAGTAGAAATCCAGTTCCGGGCTTTATTCCCAATTACATCTGCCGGCGCAACAAAGGGACCACCGTTCCCATATTAGCTGATCATCGATTTTTCGAAGGGAGCTTATCTGCAATGGCCGTCAGGATTCGCACAACTCTATCTGAACATCTTAATACCGGAATTCTTGGCCGCCCGTTGAATAGTTGCAGCGGGCAAAACGGCATGTAAACACGCGTAGTGGTCGGTTCCCGGTTTATCCTCGATCCTTTCAGGTTTCCCTAGCCTTGCCTGCGGAGCGTGACCGTGGCTACCTACACACGCCACTCGATGTATCAATGCCATCGATGCGACAATCCAAATATTTGCTAGCAAGATTAGCCACTCTTCACGGGCCACGCCGCTTCCTGTTACTATTTTTTCCTGCTCTCCGACGTCTACCACGAACGTGTCCTCCGCATCTGCCCTGAACGCGCGTTCTCTCACGCGATGCCTCCACCGCTGCGCGGTGCACCCTTATTTTCATAGCGACCGAGTCCTGCTTAATTTTGTTGTAAGATATATTCTCGGTGGTTTGGTTTCAATGTCCGTCGACTTCTCTTCCACTGCTGATCGTTGGACAGCGTTATTTCGTTTTTCTTGCAAGATTTTATCGCCTGTGTACATCGGCTTGTGTGCGGTCGGATGAGTTACGATTTGTTGTACGAATGCGTTGCGTTTGTATTGTTATATATGTATGTACTTGTGTACAAGTTAAACGGATACACGGAGAAGAAAGGTAGAGTTATTAAAAGAGATCAATTCTGGACAGCATTTATTTAGATGCATTAATATTTTCGAAGAACTGCAAGTCCATTTGCGCACCGTTTAACAGTGGGTTGGACGATTTGTGATGCGAGAATTGCAGATCTAATATCTACGTTTCTCGAAGCTTGGATGTTGGAGTTAAGTGGGCTTCTTTAATATTTTAGTAAACTTCAGGTTGCTCGTTTATCAAAAGACGTGAGAGTTGCAATCGTCCAATATCCCATACTCCACACTCGACATTTCATTAAGTTTATCTTTAATAATATTACTTATGATAATATTAAGTGGAAAGTGTTTTATGAATTAATAAAATATTAATTAAATATTAAATTTATATTACTAAATATTTCCTATTTATTCAATAGTTTTTGTTAGCCTATCAATTGAATTAAATCTACTTTTGTTACCCCCATTTAAATCGCAATGTTTTTAAAAGGACGCCCCCTTTCGTTTACTCTATTCCAGCAACAGAAATGTTTGCGGTCCCCGAATAACGAAACTTTTCTAATGCCTGAGAAATGTAAATATTCCTCCGTATATACTCGTACCTGTACGCACGCGTAATGGAGTTTCCAATATATTAACACGCCGTTATAATTTCGACGCTTCACAAATCCCTCGTTCCTTTTTCGTTACTATTTTATCACAACGACTATCGCGCGTTTTATTCATCTACTACGATATCTCGATTAAGCTATTCATTATATAACAACGCTGCGTGGATTTGTTCCCGCAACAGTCTGGTCGAGGTTCCAGCATGGGGAGTGTGCCGAGAGCCGGTTTCCCTGTCGAACTCTTTCCCGATTAACGAGATAATGGCCCCGGTAATCTCAAGGGGCGATCTTATTGCGCGTTAAAGCCGAGCAAGGACCAGGTGGTTTCTCGGTGTAGGCACCTTCAAAAGATCCTTCTTCCTTCTCGCAGAGGCAGAGCCTTAGCTGATCCTCGACGTTCAGCAGCTAAAACGATTTAACGAACGTGAAAAAACGGACGAGTCAAAAGCCCGTGAAAACCACGTTTCTCCCTCATTTCTGGACTCGCCGGATCAAAAGGATTGCTGCGCAACCGCGAGAATCCCCCCGAAACTTTTATTCGCCATGGAAACCTTTTCCTGAGCTACCGCAAACACTTTTTCAAGCGTTACTGCCAGCCTTGCGGGAATTTTCGCATGGTGAAGCGATTGTGGGGTAGCTGCTGGACGTTTCCGCTGGAAACCTTCTATTTTCTTTGTCGCTGTTAGATATAATGACGCGTCACGTGTATTCACAAAATGAAATACAATTTTTTAGAATTTCGGATTGCAGGGGAAGCTGTACTCACTTGTTGTGCAATGGTAAATGTTATATTTATAAGTATATGTACAGAATATTGTGAATAAAGAATAGAATATACAAATATATATAATTGGTACAGTATGATATAATAATTAAATGAGTAAATATTACTTATTAATATAGTATAAGTAAATCGCAAAGCTTACAAATATATTAATATTTATATAATTAATGTAATACAACGCGTAAATGAGTCAGTTTAAAACATTTGAAGATTGGGAAAGAACGGTAGAAAACTTAATCAAGATATGCTCAACAAACTTATTCAATTTTGGTACTCGAACGTTGACATTTAACCTTAAGGCATTGAACGCGCAAAAATACCACATCTGCTTAAATTTCGTTTTCCCTGTAACTAATAAAAAAAGGCATATCGCAGCTAGCTTAAGCTCCGAGCTTCTTAGCTTAGGCGCATAAACTTATTTAACAGTCGGGTACGCGTATTCTCGTGCGTTTCATTCTTTTTGCGGGGCACTACATCAACGGTAACAAATACGAAACTGTTATTCACCGCGAGGGCTAAGCTTAACGAATGGTAGGTGAGCGTAAGCAAGTACTTGTTATGCCATTTTAAAGTTTAATCCTATTACCGCGGAAGCGGCATCGAAAATGACGAATTTCTTCCTCATTCAAGTTCGGTCGAGCAGGCGGACAGTCGATGGCCGTCCGTTCGATTTCTTCGCGATCGAAAAACGATTTGCAGCTAGAATGGCGAACGCATGCTCGCCGCAGGACGTTTGGCCGACGAAGGGTCGAAACGAAAGCGGATACACGTAATCGTTCCTTAGTCGACGTCAGCAGCTGTCACTGTTTGTTGGTTTGCGTCGGGGATTACTTGAAAATAGATCGTAGGGAGGCCACGGTGAAATCCAACACCAAACGTAATCCGTATTAATGATTACGCCTAGATACGTCCTAGGTGAATGTATGCTAACGTGGATTAAAAATGTTTACTAGATTCGCTCAGCGCTCAAAACATATTGGGAAACTAGGCCCGTTCCGTCAACTTGTCATCCATTGCGTGAAACGGTACGTTGCGATGCCACGGGAACGCATATGTATCTCACATATTTCTGTGGCGGATAATGTTACATAGGTGTTACATAGGTGTATATGTACCTGTATATGCGTGCACCAATAAGTAATCTACTTTCCCGTGATTACTTTCATCATTCTCAACATACTGTGAACCGATTTACTTCCGAAAGATGTTGCGATTTGTTCAGAAATTTTCTACTTTCCTTTCCTGAATTGTTTCAAACTTCAAGTCATCAGATAGTCGTCGGACCCTTTTATTATTAGATACGCTGATACTTCTGACACACCTACCAGTTATTGGCAAAACTGCACTGCATTTACGTGAATAAGTAGTAATACAATGTTTCTATGTCCAGTGGACATGCTGAATAATTTAAAACGAACGCCGCGGCGTCCTAGGAGCATTGAAATTGAATAACCCACATTTTGCTACGTACTAAATTCTATGTGATTTTTTATTACCATCTATGAGAAAGGAACTTTTGGGGGAGTTTATACTTTAAATAATTTAGTAACCAACGATGCTATTAAAAAAATGTGTTATAGTATGTATTATAAATTACAATAGAATCGAAAAGTTGAAAATTTCCTGCTCCATTAAACCAGTAAGTGATTTTGCAACGGTAGCTCTGTATATAACACGCTTCATAAATAACTCATCGTCCAACGGGTTATGTTGACAAACAATTCTTTATGGTGGATGGTAAAAATGACGAGAAGCGATCAAATTTCAATTCAGCTGGACCTATCTTTGTCTCATAGACTTCTTCACTGTCAGTCTCGAAGGGTTAAGTATACATCTCGGACATCCCTCTTGTCCCTCTATACTTATCCCACCTCAGGAGAGGGTTAGCTTCCGTTTCCGGATTGGCACGTGAATCACGAGGACCTTGAAGAGGGTATACGTTGTCGTGGTACCACTTAGGCACGTGGTCGCGCATGAAAGACCGTCAGAGATACAGTGTGGCTCCATTATATAATAATAGATTCACTTCTTTGATTTTTCTCTTTCAGGAACACTAAGGGCTCCCTCTTATCCTTCGAATTGTTTCAAAGGATCCTCTGGCGTTGCGGTATTGTTTCTTCAGTATTTGCTTTGTATAACTTTTCATAATATCCATTAATGAATTTTTCAAACGTGTCATATGCATATATAATACTTTTGCCCCTTAAATGATACCTGGAATAAGTAATATTTGAAAAGCCGATTTTTCAGCAGTCCGGATAAAAGAAAGCAGAAGGGTATATTTGATTGCGGTATGAAATTTTTGTATTTTCTTCTGCAGCTGAATTGTGTATACTTGTTTCGAGAATTTTTCGTCTCAATTATAGAGGAGAGTAAACACCCTTGTCTAAACATTTCTTTCAATCACCATCAAACAATTGTTTAAAAAATTGAATACAGTTCGATTCCTGCGTACTTGTTCTTTTACTTTGCACTCACTCCTAGGTACTATTTTGGCTGCATCGAGTAACAATTACCGCGGGCCAATATTTTCCAAAAACCGCAGCAAAATATTTTTTCAGGCACTTCAATACGATTCGATTGCTACATAATTTTTCATCTTTTTCTTTTCACATTCACCAAAGGTTGCCGCC
Source organism: Nomada fucata (assembly GCA_948146005.1). Lineage (NCBI taxonomy): Eukaryota > Metazoa > Arthropoda > Insecta > Hymenoptera > Apidae > Nomada > Nomada fucata. Next base: position 11,409,986 of record OX411282.1, read on the forward strand.
GTATTCCCCTTAATTCCTATTTAAAGTTCCAATTCCTCGTTGCCACGTGTTCGCCACAACGGAAGGTGTTTTCATTGCACACGTGTCGGTGAATCCGGCGTTTCGGACAGTGTCTGAAAAAATAATAGAACTAATTATGTAAATCCTGTCGTTGCGCTCTGCAGCGGGAGCATGACAATACAGTCAAACCAGGAGTCCGCCTGCCTTATCAAAATACTCGAATAGAGAAACGTTCGGGAAGCACGTACATACCACGTGTTGTCCCACTGTGAATCTCAGTCTAGGTAATCTTTGGGAGCGTATTTAAGAAATCACATATTGTATAGCGCGACCTCTCTAAAATAACTAAGAAATGGAATAAGTTTAATTAAATAATTCCCTGCCAAGCACGTTTATCTTTTACAGTTTGTGGCACAGGGTGGGTCAAGTCTCATATGTTCTTTCCCTCAATAATCAAGAGACATTATTAACTGACTTTTGTAACCTGCGTACAATGATTGAAAAATTATGCTTCGTATTGTATATTTGAAAAAAGCAAACGTCCTGTTATGGCACATAATTTGTCTTTGAGAAGAACAGAATTATCAGAATTGGCAGAAAATCTTATGCAAATTAATGTAAAACACACGATCAATTTTATATTCATTTATATGCCACGGTATTGCACTAATGTTCAAAATATATATTACAATAGTCACAGTTATTTACAGTAACCTTTAATATGTGTTCGCAAACACACCTTAGTCCTCAATTTATTCCTCTGTTTTATACAAAATATTTATCATTTATTGGAGTTTATTACACTTTATTGCAGCAACGATGTAAACAGGTCTCCCTCAGTTAGAAAACTCATCTATTCGAGTTCTTCACGCGGAAAAAGGAATCGTCACATCATGTACTACTTTTACTCTGTCTCTATAAAAATCTAATTACCATTACTGTACACTAGATTACACGTTATTGCGTGCACGCGTAAAATTATAATATTTCCAAAAGGAAATAGATGTTGGCGCAGGAAAAAAGACAGCAGCAATTACAGGCAAGCGTTAATAATTTGTCCGTTGGGTCGCAATGAACAGAGGAAGGAGAGAAAAGGGATAGAAAACAAGAGATGATCTAGAATCTAGACGATGCATCGCGATGGTTAAGCTGGAATCTGGAACCCCTGGTGGACGGGAACCGACACCTGGCCGAATGGTGAACACACACGAGACTCCGCGGGACACGAACAGAAGGCTGGCCGCGTAATGAGCATCCCAGTCCTCATAAAATTTCTTCTTTCAACTCCGTAGAATTAGACGATCGATTAAAAGTCTCGAAAAGTCTCGCCACGCAATTAAGAAACACAGTTTAGATGCAAAGATAGCTCGGGCAGACCTTCTCGCCCTTTCCTCTTCCCTGTGTCCATTAAATTAAACATTTTTTTTGCTGCCTTATCCCCCCGTTTCATCGCTGCAAAGCGTAACTGCATTCGGTGGATGCAATTGGTTGCAAAGTACCCTGTCGCATTAATGCAAAATTGTACTATCAGCCTTATGCTAAAACAGTGAATGAATTATAATAAACATGATTAATATAAAGCAAAGAAGTGGAGCGAAAAGACACGACGTTAACGTTATATCTGCAAAAGAATTTTAGAAATCGTCTTCTTCGGTATTGGCGTATTCGTGGTACTGAGACGAGAGATACCATGTATGAATGCAGAAGCAAATAAACCGAAGTCTATTTTTAAGAAATATGGAACGGCTATTTTAATACGATTATGAAACGCAATTTCTAAGCATATATTGTTACAAACCCAATTAATGCTACACGTGCCATTAATTTAAAAATGTATTCCCAGAAAATGTTTAATATTGATGTCATACCAAAAAGCTCACCAATAGCTCTCCAATAAAATATCCCACATACTTATTCATGAAACTAGGAACCACACGCACCGGTGCATGCAACTACTTACGCATAACTATAAATACGTATCGGTTGCGCCTTCTACACCACTAAATTATTTGTAATTGCAAGTTGAATGGAAAAAAGAATTGTCGAAGGATTTAACAGTAGATATGCCTACGGTATGGGGGGATTAACGTTCCATATTTGTAGAGTTCGATAGCGTACATTGTCGGGGATTCGCTCAGTCATTAATCGTCTGGTCAGGATCCGGCATAATTGCTTTCTCGATGGAATTGCGCCCGTGCAACTTAATTGCGCCACGGAGGAACCGCACGCGGGAATTCACCGGATGCTGTTCCGTCCCCGAGAAAAAATGTGGTGACCGCGGGAGCCACACGGCGAGGATCGAGATTCGCTAGTCATGCGTTCTAATTAAGATCTCACGGATCAGGCACACGCGATCGCGATCCAGCCTCGCATGTACGATACAATTCATCCCTGTTAATAATTTCCCGTCGAAAGCGTCGCCATCGAGAGCCCGATCAAATTTACGGACTGCTGTTTGCATCTTTTGCTTAATTGCGTTCGCTGCCGCGCTTGTACCAGTAACTGTGACGAAAACGAAAGCTTGCGCCACGTTGTCATTCTCGTGCAATTCGTTTCTTCTCGTCCGCGTTCGATGTCGGAAAAGCTGGTAAAAATAATTTATCAAAGAAAATATTTCATGAATTGTACGTTGCTGAAAATCGTTTAAAAGTACGATTCAAGATTACTATGATGGTTTCTGTAAAATGTACTCATGCAGAAATGATTGCACACGATCGTTTAAATGGTGGGAAAGAAATAGAGAAGTATATTCGGGCCCTAGGCAGACTAATCATTTTTAATGCAGGATTATATGCAGGATATTTTGCAGGATTTTGTTAGGCTTTTGTTGTGTCACATATTTCAAGCATGCGGGTATGTGAGAAATAGTTCCTTTTATTAATAATCGACGTCGATGCGTTGTCAGTTTTCTTCTCTCGACATTTTCCGACTCTTTTGTTCCGATTCGTGCCATATACTTTCCAAGTGATTCAATTTCGGTAGAATATAGGTGTCGATTTTATTCACTCAAGTAGAAAACTAGATCTCACTTGTACAGTGCACTAAATGTATACCTATTTGACACAAAATAATGAAATTAACGATACTTTGAGAAGCAATCCAAGGATAAGTTTTTCCTAAAAAAAAGTGTACGCGCATTATAATTACAGGAGATCCATAAAACACTCATGCCGTTTCTATTCTATCGCGCACTTCTAAAACAATTACTCCAAATCAGATCAAACTCTTAACTGCACAAAAAGATATCTCAAATGTCCTCGCACTGCAAAATAAAATATCTCCCAAACTGATGGTTTCTCGACACAAATATTTCAGCACTTCCTTGCAGGGAATAAATAGCTGCATCCACCGACGCATTAAAAATTATACAATTCTATTTAAAGAAGATTATGCCACCGTCGGATGGCCTCTTGGCGTTCGTCTGCAGAAAACCTAATTACGCCAGACTATGCATCCCTCGAAGCCATTTAACTTGGCTCCCGATTATTTCTTCATGCAGCGGATAGTTAACGAGTAATTCGCGTTTACAGATTAAAATAGGGCACCCTCGTACGTTCCTACGAAATCCTCGTGCTCGTACGATCGCTGAGAAGTGTCAAGAAACGAGCATCAGTCAACCTGAAACACCCTGTCACCTGGACACGATCGATCACGAATTGCCGCACAAACCGTAAACGTCGTCCAAACGACAACGATACTTGGGGACATTAGTAGAGGACGTTGACGACAAGCGTTTATTCACCGGAGTTTCGCAAACTGGCGGCGAGTCGAGTGGGTGCGAAGGACCGTAGAAGAGAAAATGCTGACAGAAAGAGAAACTGCCGGATAAAGGAAGAAAAAGGCGCGGGGTGTGGAGAAGAGTAGCAGAACGGAAAGGCCATTTCTGCGAGAGCCAATTACGATCCGACTTGGCGTGTAAAGGGCAATCCTATTTGCATAACGCGTCGCGCGAGTTACCGCCACGAGAGTACGATATCTCCATTACACGCGTCCTCCGCTTCGTCCTTTTTTTTCCACGCTCTTCCTCTTTCGCCTCTCTTCCTTGGCTGCCGTAGATCAAGTCCCGCTGGGCTTTTCGACTAACCGATTATTTATTGAAACCGGTGTGCCCGGACCGTTCTACACGGCACGCTGCACCGCGCGGCTGAACGGGAAACTTTCGTCGAGGACATCTTGCACGATCCTATTAGATTGGTCCGGAAATAAATTGTGCGCTTCGGCCACGGCGCTTGCTACTTATCGAGATTTTCTGCTTTTCCCATTTGGATGAGCAGGTAGGTCTCGATGTGTTTTTCGTCGATCCGTGCTGAATAACCTAGTTTATCGAGGCTACCAAATCGTTGAAACTAATTCAATTTAATTAGTACTTTGCGCAGTTTCTGCTAGATTGCGACCCTTCTTGAATTCATATTAAAAAAAGTTATACGAGTTTGCTTCCTTTCTATTGATACCTATGGAAGAAGTTAACCCGATAACAAATCAATGCTAGTGGAAAACGAGCCAAAATGATAGCACAATGTCTGCGCTTCAAAGTCATGAAATTGTATCTGTAATAAACTTGTGGTCAGAATTTCTAGTACACAGTGCTTTAAATTCTAGGCAACGGCAAATCGTAATATATTTTCGGACAACGTACTGGTTGATTGTTCGTCAGAGTAATTTTATTAATTTAAACCTTTCTATTGTAAGAGTGGTGCACTAAATCTATAGCTTTTTTCTGGGAAACCGGTGACGTTTTATTTACAAAAATTGATTTCTATTGGCGCAAAAAACGACAACGGAATTTTTGCGAATCTTTGGATTTTTGGAAGCTGTACTCTGGAATTCTTATTTTAGTTGGTTTTTAGTTGGTTTTTAGTTGGTTTTTAGTTGGAAATATACCGTATAACAGTATTGACAATTGTTTTTTAAACATTGACAATAGTACTACTGACGCGGTACCTTGCTGCACCCCAACTTTTCAAACACCATATACAGAGTTTGTAGAATATCAAAAGTGTTACAGACTGAAAGGGCTACTTATTTAAGCTTTTCGTTTGTTATAATTTTTTATATTGTCAAGAATAGTAATTCGGAGTACGCATCATTCTTTTATCGATATTATTAATTTGGTCCATAATTTAAATTCTTTGCATGTTCTGGAAAAGTCAAGTTATATTTGGCCGTCCAAATATAACCAAATCCATAAAAAAATACAATATCTCCGTAAACCGTAATGCCCCCCCCCCCCCAAATACAACGGATACATACATACAGCGCAAGTACTAAACAAAGAGTCCCTGTAGTGTTCCTTCGTACAGTATTCCATCCTGCTACTTCTTTTGCAATGATTTCCCCGAAATCTTAACGCTCGGCCATCAGTTCTTTCGCCAAAGTCGTTTTATTTAACAGAGTTTTGTTTACAGACATCAGCGGACGAAACACCCTCGCTTCGGTTATCTTCTTTTTCCGATTCTCAGGCGCGTTCTTCGCGACGGGTGGTCATCAAGGAGCCCATTTCTTATGACGTCATTTATTCTCGATCCACGGTCCATACGGGTTCATACGAACGAGAGACTCTCGCGTGTAGATCCCTGCTAATTGCAAACAGATTTATTGGCCCGGGGTTTCTCTTGGAATTTAATACGATTCGCCATGCTCGACGACGGACGTTCAGCGATCGTTTCGGCGAATCGCTTTTTCTCTACTCGATCCCCCTTCGGTGTACCCCTTGCAATTATTCCATTTGCGCTCTATTTGCGCGAATCTCCTGTTCGAAAAATACATACGTTGGACATTACAGGTATCGCTGTTTTAATAGACCCAGCTGCGGTGAAAAGAGTTGAATTAATTTCATTTCCTACGGTTGTGTACAGATTTTGAAACCTGGAACGCAGTGACTTGTGTATCGAATTAAAAAGACACATTTATAGTTGTTAATTATTGAGTTGAGAATCATTCGATTTCTTCTGGGTTTCAATTTATTGGGGACACCGAGATATACTATACTTTGTAAATAATTCTGTTGCATTATGCAATATAGTTCTGAAGTGGCGGAAAGAGGACTTAATAAAATTGATCGTACGTACCTATGTGTAGAATAGAAAACGTCATGATGCCTCGAGAAAATATACGAGGAAACTTGGGATAGAAATTTTTAGAAAAACACTTGGAACCAGTCCTCCTGACTGATTAACGAATCTAGTGTTGAATGTCTATACAGGGTAAGCTAATAAGAACTGCTACTTGAAATGACTCGAGAATTATTGACGTTATGAAAATGGCTAACTAGATGCAAGCACTTTTATTTTTTTTCGTTTTTCATTTATTCAGATGTCAAGGTGAAATGCATGCATGTTTTGGTAACGTTAACAATGTCCGGGTTATTTTAAGTACTAGTTCTATCGACTCACCCAATATACATTTAGCACTTGAATAATTTGTAGACAGAAAGGAAAAACATGGGTTTAAGCAAATTCGAATTGGTCTTTTGTTGGTAGATGTATTTGCATAACGTTTTATAACCAATGTTGATGATCAAATTACTGAAAACATTAATATTTAATTTGCAAGTACATAAATTTGTCACTGTTCCAGTAAATTTTTCATCTTATTTGACCATTTCTTTTAGCACCGATGGACGAAATGAAAAGAACATTACGGTAAACATGTAACTGACCGCACTATGGATACTCGTGACGATATTGAAAAAAGGATCGAAGAAATTCATAAAGGAAAGTGTAATACACTTTCCTTACACTATAAGGATTCCTTATTCCTTAGAATTCCTTACACTATACACTCTCCGAAGTTTGGCAACATGAAGGTATTTGTAGTGAATCTGCTTTTCGAGAATTATTGCAACTTGTCACGCTGACACTGATCCCAATTTAAGCCATAGTTACAAGTAAAACAGCCTGCGCATATACTCCGATCGGAAATAAATTCCAGATTGAAAGATAAGGCCAGCAGCAACAGCACATGTTGTCAACAATCATTAATTATGTACTTAACCCAGATATGGCACGAGACCCGGAACGTTCTTTAATGAACTGCAAATAAATTAATACTGCAAGATTTAATTATATTTACTTTTGATACGCACATCCATAACAATCGGACAACGCCTTATTAATTTCTGCAACGTTCGTTTCTTTAATAAATGAGGTAACATCGTGTGAATCAGGAACCATTATATTCTGCAATATCGTTATTAAAGTGAAATAAATAATTACTGAAGTCAATAAACGCTATGAATATATCACTACTAGTATGGTACAAAACACGGCGAGATTTTAATTAATATTTTATTCATTTAAACGAATTCTGTATATAGAATCTTCTCTTTGCGCGGAAGGAAATAAATTCCTTTTGCGACAAAATGTATATCTACATATGAGCCTTCGCGTTTCTACGAATCCAATTTTTTAAAATTAACAGAATTTGTTACGAGAAATGTTTGTACCTATACCAACCTATTGATAGTCAGGCGAAAATCCCAGGATAAACGAGATCCCAGATGATCAAGACTGAATAATCGCGATCCGGTTAATCGAGAATCTGCTGTTCTGTTTTTAAACGTTTTAACGCGATAACGTGTACAGGACAAGAATTTATTCATCGTATCGCATGCAATAAATGTATAATAATTTATTTAGACAGTTTAAAATTATTATAATTATACAGTTTTAATATTATGTAGAGTGGTGGATGAATAACGATATAATATTTTAGTACCAAAGCAATTAAATTTGGTAAATTTTCGTCGTGAATTGAAAATGTGCCAATATTTTGGTCCGGGTGTAATTAAAGGGGAACAATTTTTTACTAGTTATGTAAATACCACCCATTTTATTCGTGCAGTTTTCTTTTCAAATATTGGCAAATTATGAAAAAAGTTCCAAATGAAAACGATATAAATAGTTACCTATGGTATTGCCTACTGCAAGGTTGCCAACAACCTGCCATATACATATTAATATATTAAATTTCACCTAAACAATTTGATTCGCGTAACGTATACTAATAATGTTATTCATTTGTGTCGTAATTTATTTCATCAATACATTTCGATAATAAAACGGACAAATATCGAACTTGACGACATCGTTTAATACGTGTCGTTAATTATTTATTTGCAGGAACGACGTCGGGGTACCTGTCGCGAGGCTTTAAAACTTTATCGATGGCCGGAGAGGGGCGAGAACACACGAGGCGAAGAATGTTAGAGGGGATACTAACTGGAGCTAGAGGACCACGAACGAGCGCGCGAGAAGGACATGGCGCGGGACGAAAAGAGACAAAAGGAAAAGAGGAGAAAGAAAGGCGAGCATTAACGTCTTTGATGTGCCGCGGAGTCGAAGATGGGTCTTCTCATGCCCCGAAGGCTCATGGCTTGTCACTCAAGCTCTATGCGGATGAACCATCGAACTGTGTGCCTTGGAGGATCTTGTTCTCTCAATCTTTTGCCACTCGACTAAACGGTATCCCACTTTGCAAACGTTTTCGTTTATTCCCTGACAACCGTTTAGCAGAATTCGTGCGACGGTCCATAGCAAACGTCCACCTAGTGAGAACAGAACCGTGAATACGCGATTAAATGAATTATGGCAATTGACGATTTAATGTAACATGTAATCAGATAAGTCCGAAGATGTCACGCCATATTTCAGAATTGAACTTAATTGTAAAGTAGTTTATTTGGAAAGAAAATTAAGTGAAAAACCGCTTATTTTGTTTTCTTAGAAAGGTGAAGATTTACACATTTTACGATTTTGGGACAAGTGGAACGATGTTTCACTGTATCTTCGATTAAAGGATGTGGAATTTTTGTGAGTTACGAACCATTCGAAAGTGGGACTCGAAGTCTGTAATTGTTTATAATTGCTTACGCTTTAGGTATTAATGTTGCCACGCTCGATATTGCTTTTACTGCAAGTTCAGAATATAAAATTCAATATATAAAATACCTAACGGATCTGAATTTTAATTAGTTTTTAGATATTTCTTCGGGGCTCAACATTTTATACACTTGCAATCCCTGTGGCAGTGGCAAACAGAAGAAGCTTCGAAAAATAAGCTATACGTAAAAACACCATAATTTTGCAATAAGAAATTATTGTACTATCGTAGTATACTTGCCTAATTACAATAAATGCATTAAAAAATGACACAGGAAGGTTTTGCCTTCTATATTTCGTATAGAAATGACTAATATACTCCAACGCACAAATACCACTTTTAATCTTCCCTTCATCCATCACAAGATAATATTGGAAATAAAGTAGAAACCCAAATTCATGTAAACAGCAACAACCAATTCCCCAGCAAGTTTTCTAACAATGGAAGGTCCCAAGGTGTAGCGCTGACTTTGCACAATGGTGTAGCTCGAAAAACTGACAAAATCCCATTAACTTCCATTGTTCGAGTCCGACCATTGTGCCAAGACTCGTCAAAAAGTCAGCGTTACACCTCGAAATCTTTTCTCGCGAGAAAAACTGTCAGTAGGTACGTCTCAATCCTCCTTCAAGCAAGCTGGAAGCAAAGTCTCGCAATTCCTACCTTGCGGTGCACAGGTGGCGTAATTTCTTTCATGTGCGAATAATCCGTGCGACATATTCAAATTTGAGAGAAACTCGATCGAACTGCGTTATAGTTGAGGTCACCGAAATGCTGACAGATTGACAGACAGCGTCTTCGCCAAAGTCGATTGAACCTACGCTCAATGAGAACAGGGCTGTGCACTCGAAAAGCTTTGGCAAATAATCGTGCAAAAAGTAGGCAAACAATTGTCAGCTTTAAAAGGGCTCCTAAAGGCAGGAAACGAGGCCGAGCCTGAGAGTAAGCAGGCAACACGCTGATAATTGGGTCGTAATAAATTAATTCGCTGACAAAAGCCCGCGGGACCAAAACAAGGGGCCAGTGCAGCAACAGGGGCACGAAGCTTCAATAGAGTCTGGTAGCATAAAACTTTGGTTCGCGTTCCGTGGAGAAACTGCGGTCGTCGGATGAGCGCGAGTACTCGCGGACTATGGTGGGACGAAGACGTGGCCAAGGAGCGTCAGGGGCAGGAGGAGGCACGTTGGTGCGCGAAAGAAGGACAAGGTATGCAGAGAGAAGCAAAGAATCCGTAGCCTCCATCTTCTCGAGGAGCCTCGTTGGTTCAGGCGAAGGCTGAAAGCTGAAAAGACGTCGGGCGCGGCACGGGTCTCCTTCGTCAGGGATATAAGGTTACTTGTGGGAAAGATGCCTGCGTCTTATTATGGCTTGTTTTGAGCTCTACCAACTCTTTGGTACTATAATTACGCGGTTATTGATAAGTCGATCGGGTTACCGTCGTGCGAACCACTCTTCTAACGCGCACAATGTTCCCTCTAAGCGTTCTTTGCTTCATCGTCGGAACAATGAGAGGCAGGATGACGTTCCTCCGGCTGGATGATCGTCGCTGCTTACCTCCTTACTTCGCTCTTTTTTTTTTTGCTTCTTGTCAAACTGTACTTCGCAGGTATTTCAATCTCAACGACTTCCTTCGGGACGGGTTGCGGAGCGCGGCTGCCGCATTCGCGACCGCTTTCGTCTTTGTAACGATTTATTTGATAATTTAGTGTAACGGAGGTGAACATTTGACCGACGAGGACCCCAAAACTAACGATTGTGCACATAATTTTTAAAACCTTTGGTTTCTTTTCGATGAGCATGTACACGCTTCTGAAGTTTGGCCAGAGCTTCGTCCAACACCCTATACGTGAACATTTATCGCTACCGATAAATGACTAGCGTTATCAAGAAATTAAGATGCGTAACAGATCCTGGGAAATATCGACTGTCTTTAGCGTGAAAAGAACATCATCATCGTGCTATCGCGCTCGTTTATCTACTCAAGCCACCAAAAATTGACTACTCATCCTCCTCTTTCAATCTTCAACCGTGAACACCCGGCCATAAAACGGTTTCAATGGCATTCCTTCTTAGTTTACTACCGGCAAGTCGAAATAGGGTAAAAAATACGACTGTAAATATGTCGGTACTTTTTCTGACAAATAGACACAGCGTTGTGTTACGTATGAACATATGAAACTTTTTCATGAACGCTCTTCGTTTTTCAAGTACGTTTATATTTAAAGGAACATCGTTTTTCTATCGAATGGTGCATAAAAAACTGAACATCGATCCATCGGCTTTTATTCCGTGGTTCTTCTATTTCAAAAGATGTTGGAAGTCTTTTTCTAATATTTTTCTTTGAACGATACAATGAACACGGACAAATTCTGCCATCATTTGTTTTTACGAGTTTAAACTGGGTCATTTCGTGGTTCACGCTGTACATAGCATTTTTCTTCTAGTATAATATCATATCAGCCAGCATCGGGCAAAACGAATTCGTCAATTTTATAAAATCAAGAGGCCCAACATTTTATGAAGTTACAACTAAGAGCACCGTAATTCATTTGGCAAGGACCCCCCCCATTTCCAATGTCATATACTTTCATTAACAAAGCGACAATTCCAGCGAAAATGTATTCATTTGAATTGAAGGAAACAGATACATACTTCGTATGTTTCAACTTCGGGCAATATGTATATCTATAAAATAAGCAGAACGGTGTTACAAACGAATGCGGCTCGGCAAGATAGTAAATATTAGTGTACAAATGATAGAAATCAATTCAATCGTGTGTCCTTACCAGTTGATTTCAATTTTTTCCGTACGTGAATAGTGCATGGCTGATGTAGGTAAGCGATACTGTGCTGGAATGATTAATCGAAACAAGCCGAAAGATCAAGTGGCACATGTGTGTATTAGGCGTAGCAAACGAGTAATCCATTATTTCTTTATCACTTTTATGATCTGCCTATTGTTAACACATGTACAGACACTTATACGTTTCAGCTCAATGAAAACGCTGATTTCTACATCTACAATATCTGCAACAAAGAGTAAAAATATACGATATGTAGGTATTGTCAATATTAGAATATTTTATATGAACAGAATATGTATACATATTTTTTGTTGCCAGAAAATATTTCAATCATCTCTAATGGAATTTCGACTGGGCTAGAATCTGCCATTTGAAAGATGTAGTTCAAAAGTGATGGATGCTCGTGGCCCCAAAGACAGTAGAGGAAGGCATACTTCAGCTACTACTTTAATCTGATCGAAAAGTATGCAATAACTATGAAGTATGACATAGCTCTGCCGACAAATATTCCGATGATATTTCGAACGACTCATCCGAACCGTACGATACGTTGTTGTATTAATTTTCGGATAAATTGATCGTTAAATTTCATCCCAAGTGAAAGCTTGTGTCAGAAATTGTTTCTACACACTCAGAAAAATATAGCTGGCAATAATTCCTTGGAATTTAACAGCCGGAAAAAGCTGAGTTTTGGACAGAGACTGCTCGTTGCTAATACAACAAAAGACGTTGATAAAGAAAAGCTCGAACGTTAGTATTGAAAGCAGGGGATTATTGTTTCGCGGGAGCAGGTAGCAAACCCTTGGCTAGATCGCCGGGTGCACCAGTGTTCCTCGTTAATCAACGTCTGTTCTTCAAATTAATTGACCAAGTTCAATGTTTTGGCAGCTGGTTTCGCTTACGAAATGTGTTGATGACGTAACAAAGCAGATTTCACCGTTCACTAAAATAAGAAATGATCGAAAAATGTCTCTTCCTGTTCCAATTTCTCAACGAAATATTAATTCATACGAATGCATTTAATTGCTAACATTTGTGGGCAATTAATTTGTCAATATAGTCCGTCATTTCATGGATGTCTTAAAGCTCTACCAATATGTATAACGTTGTGTATTGTGTTCGGGTCTATACGACTCAATGCTGTTTTTATACTGGCATAATTTTGTTATTTAACAATTTTGGATTGAAATGAAATCTGTCAAGACGACGCACCCGTTGCATTTCACAAAGATTCAATAGCCCGCCACTTAAAAGTTACGCAACAGACGGGTCGACGGGGCAAACTTAACAAAACGCAATAATTACCTTTTTTTTTTTATTATCAAAGGTGCGGAACCTGTTGATTCTATTTGAGAGAACGCGGCGAAGCGAAAAGACGCGGCGAGCACCGTAGAGAAACGTTAAAACAAAAAGACACAAGTCAAGATGAAGAAACAGGGTTCCATCCCCCGCCAGTTTCCGGCAGCAGGCTTGAGACAAAACGGTTTTCGAACGAAAGGATCATCAGTCACTCCGCGAGCGATTTTGCTCCCGATAAGTTCATAAATTCATGCCGCGTGCATGTAGACAAGAGGACTGGAACTCAGCGACGCCACCCGCTGTCTACCATCTATGAACACGATCTGTGGTGTCTATGTGTATATAGATAAGTAGCGAGGCCTGGAGATGGAAAAATATTCCAGCACTTGTCGCTCCTGCGAAGCTGTTCGACGTCACTTCCACGTTGTATCGTGTTGATCGTGAAATATTTGTAGTGAAATTATTATAATAGGATAAAGGAGGTCCCACTGTCTTCGATGCTGAATGAGCTGAAGCATGAAAACGTATTAGGTTATTCTGTATATAAGTAATATTGCTTCTATGCGAGTAACTTTGAAGGGCTAAAAAGTGGAGCCTATTGTAGTTATTAATTAATTGTTTATTATGTATTTATTTCCAGAAATATATCCCCCCCCCCCAGTAATTCTTTTAATTCGTCTACTATTTTGTTAAACTATTTAGTCTCCATAAAATCTTACAGTGATTGTCAGGCCTTGTCTCGGTTTTAGCGCAGATCGATCCCAATTTTCGTTTAACAACTACTGATACATGGATAATAATTAACGTTAAAAGCAATATGAATAATCAATCAAACGTGTCCGTGCAAACAAAAATCTATTAGCAATTGTTCTGAATGTCTTCAGAAAATTTAACACGTCGAAATAAAGAATTTTTATTATTAAAAACCAAAAGAAAAGGAACGCTTACTTGACACAAGGGTCAGTGCGTGCGCGCATCACCTGTAGAATACAAGTTGCTTTTGTAATAACGAGTGAATGTATTTCTTAAGGTGCATTCTAGTTTGGCCTTTCAAAGCGTTAGCACGAGAATCCTGAGTAAAAAAAAGTGAGTAGCGAACGATCGGCACCTTTGACACCTAGCCTCATAGAAGTTCGTTCAAGCAAAAACTACTTTCAGGTTACGCTAACCGTTTTCATCTTTCGGTTTCCGTCGCGCCTGCGGCGCAGCTTCTCTCAGTTTTCCAAATATCTACCACTGGAGCGTACTTTAACGAAGGCCATTTGCGTGAATTTTTGGGTGGGTTTAATAGTTTTTCAATGCTTGCTACGTGTATTTATCTCACATGTCTACTAGTGTACATCTATTATTGTGCAAGTAAAGGCGTTATACTCTGCACTCGTTGGATTGTCCTTAGCATCCCCTACAATAAATGGAAACAAGATAAAGTTCATTATGGAAAAAGAATTTTAGAAATGATTTTTATCATTATAATAATATTTTCGTTTGTATTTGTATGCAGGTATTTTATCAGGGAGTGATATTCGGTTAATTATTATTATTACATGCTGTTTATACGTATGAATTTTTGTTAACAAATTTCGTTTTTTCCATTGCTGCAATTTACTGAAAAATCGTGCGGGCCATTAAAGTGAGTACCCTGTATAGTAATTGATTCACGCCCCTTTCTAAAATTATTATACAATACCTCGAAATTTGAACCAAAGCAATTACTGAAAAAAACTTAACCGGCTTCACGGACACGCGACGAATTACTTTTCCACAAATTCAATAGGTTTATTCGTACAATGGATAAGTATCGTAATAGCTGCAAATGTTGCAAGCGTGTTTAAGAAGCAAACGCCTAATTACATGATCATCTGCACGTGGCGCGGGGAAATCTATGGGACGTTTGATGATCGTGAGAAGGGATCTCCCAGTTCCGCAGGTTCTGACACCCATGGTAACACAGTGGTGAGTATCTTGTCAATATATTTTTCGTTCCAACTGTGCGAGAAAGAGCGATCTCGTAGGCAAGAAAGCGGGGGTGTCGCGTCGCATAATGTGCACGAGAGGGCGTCCAAGGTGTCCAAAGGGGGTTGGAAAAGATGAAAGGGGCCGCCCGAAATATCCCACGACAGCTCTCGCTGTGGCACACAATAGTTGCTCGTGATTTTGGATCCTTCGCCGGATCGTCGGAAACTGTCAGCCACCTGCTGCTTTGCTTGTGACTTTATTTGCCAAGTCCATCTTCTTCGTTCACGATTCCCCCGCTTTATTGCCGCACTGAAATTTTGGTCACTTTTGCGAGTTTATAACGTTCTGGCGTGAAAGCAATGTTTTCGCATTCCACGTTCTATGCTATCGCAGTATTACGTAAAAGGTTATTGGGAAGTATTTAAATGTATTTTAAAGTAGAGTGTAATTACGTGCTGCACGTTATTCGATTCGTGTGCATTTCTGAAAGGTGTCTGATCGAAAATAGTTGCCAAGTATTCAGATCTTCTTCGATGAAATGTTGTTACAATTTTTTTCTGGTCGTATATTAGGCCCCAGGTCAATCAGATTAATCGCCGAACAGTACGGACAGGCATCATAAGTTGAGACTCGTGAACGAGTGATTAAAAACATATCCTTCGCAAAAGTTGAGAAGCATTCATCAAAATAGTAATAGGTGTTTTATTTATAACTAATTTTAGAGAGTGCAAGTACGATTGCACATATATTACTATTAAATTTGAAACCTTCTATGTGTAGTTATTTAAATGATTTATGAGACGAACTACATTTACCGTTAACTACTTATTTCCTATAATATTTATTTAAATTCATAATGCAAAGTAATCGTTTCTTTATTCATTCGACTCTAGTGAAACGCAAAGGTATTGAAACCCCTCGGAACTTTCGCTGCGCAATGTGAATTATTAATGTCAATAGAACAATTAGAACAGTAGGTTTAACAATCTTATGAATTAAGTGTCGAACACATACTTTCATATAGTACAAAAAGAAAGACATAACATTTAATGAGATTCAGAAGTGCGCCTTATATGTAGTACGTATACCTAGATACTATATTTCTGTGCGAAAAATAACAAATTGGTAACTAGAGCTTTGCTTAAATCTCGAAATAAATATTTGAATTGAGGTCCGCTGTTTGCGTTTCCAGAAAGCTCGTTGGCTGTGACAGGTATAGAAATTTTACAAATCAACGATCTTTGCAAGCATTCCATGTTGACATAGTGGACTAAGTGGTTTACCCGTTTACCTGTTCAGCTCCCGTTTTCCCACAAATAGAACATTCGACAATTCGTAGTTGCCGGGGTAAATAGCGCTACTGGTTTTCATGAAATCAGCAGAGTAAATACTTCGTATTCTCCAACTCTTCCGGTTTACTTTGGCTGCCGTGGACTCTGTCGCGGAAAGGTGGATCGAAGATAAACTCGAGTGAAAAGATACATTTGAAGCGGTGATATTTTTTTTCTCTTCAACTGTATGCGTTACTTTCGTAGGTCGGTATCCTTGACAAATAAATTACTTTTTCCATCGTATAACAAAATATACCTCGCTAAGAAAGTGGACCTGGATTACTAATAGAGAGGCTAATCGAACAGCTAATCGAATCTTTTGGATAACCGTAGATTTGGATAAATTGTAAGAGTAACAGTACAATATAATGTAACGTAATGCAACGCAGCAAGGTGTTTCATACAAGCTATTCTTCACCGTTGTATCTAATCAAACACATTTCGGTTACAATAATAAAAATACAGTTATGGAATCATTTCAAGGCGCTTTACAAAAAAAATTCGAATGTCCAAATCGTCCACCTTTAATTCAAGTAGGCTTTGATAGTCCGACGTATTTATCTGTTTTATCAACAGACATGGCCACTAGAACCGACGGTGAACCGACAATACTTCGAGACAAGGGACCATCGGCTTATGGGATTCACTGGCAGAGACACAATAGCCTGAATGACTTGTCATAACTGTACTTAGCTACGTAGTTGAGCTATAACTTACTGTCGGCATCAAACAGAACGCGTCTACTCCCACCGTCTAATCGAACAAGTCGATTTATGCAACGCTGAATATACGGTGGCGGCCAAACGACAGCTTAATGTTAGACATTTTACGCGATAGACGGAAAGATTGTAAGTTTTAGCAAAATTACAGTCGGCCATGAAGACCTTATTCTTGCAAAATCTAGTTCTTTCCACGGCTAGTTCAATAATAATTAGTTCAATAATCTGTGCGTTTGAAAAATGGGTACATTGTGAAGTACGTGATTCGTGATGAAACATTCAAGTCTACCTTCTCAATGTATTACAATTCCCACGATCCCAATTACAGATCCCACGAAAGCAGCACGTATTCGATACTAGAAGCGTTCAGAAATTTCTATCCAATAAACGAGCTGATTGCGAATTTTGGAAAGCCTCAAACACCTCCGCGTTCCCTTTATTCGTACAATTAGTTGAATAATTTCCAACTGACCTATGTAGACATAGATATACAAAAAACGTTTGGCAATTTGTTCCTACCCAAATCCCAGCCGAGTACCTGGTCAAGAGTCATGAATCGTGTCTGACAAAGGGAGTGCATGTACAGTTAGACCACTGTTTACCGCGACCTTTTTCTATACCTATAGAGAGATAAAAAGAAAATGAGAAGAGTTCCAATCGAAATGACTCGTTACGAAGTATATACAAGAAGGAACATGTAATGCATACCAACAGGGACGGGATGCATTAAGTCCAAGCATTGTGCATCCTGAACAGGTTTCATCTGACAGTTTTATTGGAGCGTGAGCGAGTGTCACGCGTGTAATGGAGGTATTGTAACGGCCCGTGAGGGAATAATACTCCTCAAAGTCTACGTGACGCAACGTCCTCTCGGAGGATTCCTCTCGTTTCATTTCGTTTCGTTTCGTTTCGTTTCGTTTCGTTTCGATTCGTTTGGTTATACACACTCGGCTCGGTTTCACTTGGTCCGGTCACCACGTTGATCGGCAACCTCCACGTGCGAGCGGCCACAAAGAATGATGCGGGTGTCCGTCCCGTCTGATAATTCCATTAGCCTGATGTCGCTGACGCTGGCAGAGCAGATTGATTCGATATCGAGACGGTATCTTCTCCGACTGAACAAGAAGAGTCACGCGCTCGGTCTGGAATGATCCGGGACAAAGGAGTACGGAACGAACTCTTAATATCTTAATTCCATGCGTTCGTACTTTTGTCGGTTAACACTCGAAAACGCATTGATAACGACCGGCCGGGATATATCGTTGACATTGTTCGTAAAACATTGTTCATTGTTCCTGTAAACGTTGCTATTGTTTCGGTTAGTTGTTAATGCGTTCCTTTGAGTACGGCGGAGATTTATCGGTAATTAATTAAATTGCTCTGCCGTAAACGTTAACGTTGCCCTTTGTTTAATTTGCTAATGGGCGTCTTTAGAAGAGGCGGGAATTTATTAATAGGGAATTAAGTCGTTCGATTGTCGTTTGGGAATTCATATTTTTAATAAGAACTAACTTAATATTGCTCGTTTTTGCGAAAATTTCCTATTTGCAGAACGTTTAAATATTTTATGGCGTAGGTAACTGTGATAAAATTGAAATCTGTAAGAATTTGTTTCTGTACATGAATACTTATTTCATGTGAAAGTATTTCGAGTATCGATTAAGGAACCTACGATTATCCACAGTTTCTTTCGTTCGTAGTGCTTCGGATCTCCAAATAATATATTTATATACGTTTGTATTCGTTTATTTTTTGAAATTGGTGGGAAAGACGAAAATACGGAGTCTAACGAAACCTTTCAATGTTTACCAATAACTCGGACTCGACCCTCTCTTCTCCAAACTTCATTTACTTAACCCGCGAGCCGTCTAATAAAGCTAATTAATCCAGGTCCCGCTGCATAAGTGCAATAAAAAAATCGGCTCGCTTAAAAATAGCAAAACATCCGCGAAACTATTTTCCCACCCGTACGAACGACCGCTTCGAGGTAAGCAATGCCGGAGTTCCTGATAGGAATACGATTTTCCAGGCCGCGTTGTCGCTTAGAACGGCCGTCACCGCAGAAAACAACAAATTTCTCCTCTTTGTCACGTCGTTGGAACGAGTTGAAGTTTTTGTCCGTGAAGAATGTCCGTGTCCGCGACTTGCCGTGAAAGGATAATCCGTCAGCGGGTCTCCTCATCCAGCGAAGGAGCTAAACGCGAGCATATTGGAGGCAATGCTCTCCCTTTTCCTCCAGCGCGCTCTTTTACGCCGCCTCCATTTTAATCCTCCGTGTGATTGCATGCCCGATACCAGCTGAAACGCTCACGTGGAAGGAAGGACGAGCGGCGTGTATGAGAGTCTGACAGACCGTAAACCCTTTACCAGCTGCGGGGGGTTCTTCCTCTCCTTCTTCTTTTCCCTCTCTCTTTTCCCCCGCATCTGCCTCCTCCTCGCCTTCCTTCTTCCCTCCTTCTGCTTCTCCTTCTCATTCTCCTTCTCACCTCTGAATACCATCGTCCTCGCCTGTCCCCCACTCCCTCCCGCACTCCATTTCTACAATATTTACTTTCCCTCGCGATTCCCTCGCGATTCCCTCGACTCCTCTCGCGGCGGGCTTCCATCCAGGGTGGAGTTCTGTGGTAAAAAAGTCTTCGCGAGGCTTCGATAGATAGGATTGAAAGATTGAATGCCAGCGCGACGTGGAAACGGGAGAACAATGTTGTAGAACGCGCGTACAAATGTCAGGAGTAAGTGGCGCGACTGATGGAACGGTGAAAAATGAAGCGGTCTTATTTGAAAACGCGAGAAGCAGGGATGACGGTAGTGAGAGTGCGTGCGTCGAGGAGGTAAGGGGCGATCATTAGCTGGTTGTGACGAGACTTACTAATAGGCAACCGAGAGGAGAGATGTCGAGCCGAGAACTCCCTTGGACCTGGTTCGATGATACGACCCGGCCCCTAGGCGGCTCCTTTGAGGGCCTCGATGCCTCCTCGTTCGCTTCACAGAACCGAAACCCAGCATTACGACAGATACACCTAACATCTCAACGACTTATTACTTACACCGTGTTTCGAATATTTATAATTCATCCTTCGACGTCTGTCGCGTCGTTCGAAAAACATTCACTGACAGCGGGCTGACGTTCGGACGTATCAGCCATTGGAAAATAAATACCATCAATACAGACCTCCGCTATCGAATTAGGACCACTAACAATTGGCCAAATTCGTTGAGCGTTTAGTCAAATTGTTTATCAACTTTCAAGGTCCTGCGCGTATGCAATTTTGCCTACCCCCCCCCCCCCTCCCCAAATTGCCTCGAGCGTCCTTTATTTCTTGATTACTTCGCCAGGTAGCGAAAATTTTTGTGTCCAAATCGGGTGACGAGCGCAAAAGTGATTCGAGTAGGATTCAGACACTTCCGCAGCACAAATTTTCACATCAATAACAATTTGTTTGCTGGGATTTTAATCGCTATACAAAGTCGTCCACATATTTAATAATAATTTGGGCAGTTGAGGATAATTTGTCATTTATTATTACTATTTTCTTTTTCACTTCGCGCGGAGGTGTTTCTTCTCACGATGATTTGAGTTATTGCGAACAGGCTATGCCAAGGTCATGCGAACGTACCTGTTGCAGGACTTTTCTGATAATTATTGTTGTGTAGAGTAGATGTATGTTATTATCATTATCACTCGTTCGCATCGATTTCTGGGTTAATAGAGTCGATAAACGTAGACGATCTACTATTTTTCGATGCGAATTATATTTCCTAATATAGGTCAGGGGTCTTAATGAATTTGATTGAGCTTTCCATGCGATCCTTCGACATTATCGCGTCTCTTTTTTACGATGTTTCTTTGTCTCTGCTGTTCGAATTTGCCGCATCCGTATAGGTTACTCGTCTGTGTTTGATTTTCGCAGGCGTATCTGCGGCGAGTCTGTAATTTGCAATTTAACGTCAGAGCCGTACAGCTAGACAAGGGAAATTCCAGCAAGTGGTCCCAATTCGATGGCCAGGTGCTGTATACGCTTTCTTATCGGCTCTTCCATTTCATCCATAATTGCACTCTGTTTCCGTTAGTCGTTTTCGCTCGTGAAGATTAAAGCTTAAGCTCCTGGGGTCTGTTGATAGTCCAGAGTTTGGAATACAATTCGATGGCGAGATTAACTAACCTCCTTTCGTTTTTCTGGGTCTGTGTTCCCGGGCAGGTGCCAGGCATGGGCCAGGTATATACATGCACGCGTCAAACTTTCGACGGGCACTCTAAGTAAGTGACGATGCTTTCAGTTTTAACTGATTTTCGTGGTATCTGAAATTCTTAAGCTCGAGACGTATCGGTTTCAGCCGGGAGGGACCTTTGTTTCTTCAAAGGTTATTATCTTTCCGTGATCTGCGTGTGAAAGGCAGATACCTAAAAGATCCATCAAGAATCAAGCATATCGATGTCGAAAACTAAACACACGTGCCGGGGTTGCTCAGTGGCAGACCCATCAGTTTCAAGTTTAAACGTATCCTTCGTCTTGGGATCATTACGCGACAGACTACTCTTCCCAGGTTGCTTGTCCCACGGGGAAAGAAATGCAGATTTTCCAAGCCAACTGATGGACTGTTTACCTCGAATCTTGTCGACATTATTTGATTTTCAGTTTCAGTGCTTTGTCCTGCTACCTGTCCTCCATTAGAATTCCGTTACTTTCTAGTATAGCGAACGGTCTTCTCTGCGATATTGTAACAAGGTATGAACGAGTTGCCCAATCGCTACGCGTGGAAAGAAGAATGTAATTGATCGAGACGATTTTAATACGATATTGGTAAAATATTGTAGCTACTCCAAAGAATATTGGACGCATAGTTTTCGTTGCAAATATGTGTGCCTGTATTTTTTGTGACAAATTCGTTCATGGATACAGCGTTTCTTAAAACACAACGCGTTTAAATAATATTACAGGAATTTGTTCTTTTTAAATTAATTTTGCCGGCAGAATGTTACAATATTTTCATTTGAATTTCCGCATTTTAATTACTGGACAAAGTCAAAAATAATTACGTGCATACTATGTAAAGGAAGGAACTTGTATTTTAATTTCAGTGCAAGACAGTTGATACTTGCAATCAGCAACAATATCGCTCTACAAAATTTGCACAATTGTAATACTTGATTAATTAAGTTTATACGTATAAATATTTATATTAATCTTAAATTAATATCACTTCCACAAGCCCCGCCTAATTCTTTGTATTCATCACTAGAGATACCTACTTTATTGTCGAAAATATTCTGACTGCTGCGTTATTTATTTTCAAAGTTATCAAAAACATATGCGAGCCTTTACAACGAATTATTATTATTATTGTGTAGGTATTTGGCAATACGTAGTATAATACTTGGGAATCAATTATTGTTATTAAGCTCTACAAACGAATACCAAAAATATCGATTGATGTATATTTATTTACATTGAAGCGTATAAAATGCCATGAACATTTCGTGTTTGAAAAATGGGTATCATTAAACATAGCATCGTTGGAAAATTTATAGACGAATGGACAGATATAGCCCAGTCCATTG
This sequence comes from Nomada fucata, assembly GCA_948146005.1. NCBI lineage: Eukaryota > Metazoa > Arthropoda > Insecta > Hymenoptera > Apidae > Nomada > Nomada fucata. Next base: position 11,432,532 of record OX411282.1, read on the forward strand.
CACAAGGGCATATTAGTAAGACCATGCTGAGTAAATATTTATCGCAATAAAATGAAAGGAAATAATCCATCTTCCCGGAGAAAATTCTACTCGGCAAACCGTTTCGAGTAAAAATATTGTGCCCATTAAATTTCCAACAGCAAAGGGTAAGCCATTTGTAAGCCATGCTACGCGAAAAGTCTGCTCGTCTTTCGAAGATTTTCATGCAACCGTCAAGTCGGAAATCGCAGGAATCTCTATTAAATGCCGGGCATTACCCCGGCTTTTTCTGTCCGCCCGAAAACACATTCAGGTTTCAAGTAGTGTTTTTGAAAATATAGGGAAAAATATTTATGGGATTTGCACGGCACAATGAACCGCCTACAGTCATTAGGACCGATTAGATTTTCGGACAGATATTGTCCTATGGACATATTTGCATTATCCGATTTCCTAGGGGGCTCATTCACCCTCTGCGCCCTGTTCTTCTTTCTCGCGCTCGCGCGCGCGCGCGCTTCCATCGGGTTCCTTCTGATTCTCCTCTTCTTCTAACCTCTTAGCTCGCGTGGCTACCCATTCGAAGAAGGGTTGTCGGCCGGCTGGCCAAATATTTGTCGTAATTACCTCGGAAAGGGGTTTTCTTTCCCCGGATTCCGAATAATCGCATTCGAACGTTCGCTGGTGCACAAGCGGATTTTTCTCTTTCGTCCACTAGATGCTATTATAACAAGCTTTCTTCCTCGTCGAACCGGAAGCAGCTTGTTCTTGCTCCCGTTGGCTGGCTACTGGTCTTTGAGATGCGACGATACAAGCTTTTATGGTCGACGTTTTGGAATAAACGGTGCTTACACGTTGCACACTTTCGATGCTTACCATTCGAGGCTTTCAGAATTCACCACCACCATTCATTCACCGTTCAATGTGATTTCTTACAATATTTCTACCTTTCTATTTTATGACCTCTAATTGGCTTCAAGTGATTGCAAGAATAATGGTTCTACGCTTAGTTTTTGTTAACTTATTTCTCTTTTTATGTATTATATTTTATATTTGTACGATATTTTGAACGAGATATTTTGGGAACGAGTGAATGTACTAGCTAGCACTGTATACGTAATAAATATAGCGAATGGTGAAAGGGCATGATAAATTCATAAAAGAAAACGGAACTATAGAATATCTACAGATGTACCCATATAACTTGTCAGAAAGATGTAAATATCTAGTACGGAAGTTTAAAGAATATTATTAATGCTAGGTACTCAAAATAGCATAAACTAACAGCTTGCATCGCTGGGCATTGCAAGCAGGACGGAAATGTCCGAACAAATTCGCAAAATTAAGTTAAAAATATGACGAATTGTAGTCAATTACTTTTACTGCTTGGAATAGTAATTTTCAATTAATGGAAGATTGTCACAAGATTCGCTATACCTACAGCATGCCACTGCTCTACATTTTCTGGTTCGTTCTTTCTTTTTAGCAGAACACTAGGACGCTAACGCTCCCTTGTATCGTATTTACGATGTACCCAAAATGTTAACAGCATTGTATAATTTTTACAACGTAAACAACGAATACATTCCCAAGATTACGGCACGTGGTGTCCTCCGTAAACCAGGTAGCATATTTTCCAAGTAAAATTGGCAAGGCGTGAAGTTTTATTCTATCATTGCGCAATTTGCTCTGCTACGTAGGCACATTAATGGCGAAGGAGCAATTATCTCGGCACATCTGGCGGTATCGTCGTTAAAAACGCCGTGTGGTTTACGTGTCAAGCGATATAGAAATTATTATAATCACCCCTTCCTGGCTTGCGTTAATTATCGATCTTTCTGTGTGTTTGTAGTTTTGCACACCTGTCGTGAAAACGTTCGCGTATTAAGTGGTGCTGCTTAAAATTTATCTCTGAGCAATGGTTTTGCAATAACGGTTACACTCTTGCAGCAATAAATAGTTTGGTTTCCCTTACGAACGACAATATTTAATTGTATTAAGTGGCTCTACCGGTTAGTAAACAAATGCATAAATAAATATTGAATATCTTTTCATAATACCATTCGTGGTGCGATTCATAATAACGCGTGAATTAATGCGTTTAAATAATCTTCGGCAAATGAATTTGTAGTACAGGTACAGTGGATGATAAAATTCAGAAAATTCAGAAAAAAGAATATCTGTCCTTTGTTTATTAATTAATACGGTGGCGCATGTTTAATAGTAGGATTATAATTTATGGCGATACGTATATCGCAGCTGCTTACTATGTTCCTTGATCTTCTGTTTCCTTTACAATCTTTCCCGTGGAACAATATTTTATAATATCGCAGCAGCAAAATGTAATTAAATACTGTCATATATAATAAATGCATCTAACTTAACACAAGTATAATAAGTAACAGCCTTATCCAATTAGTAGCAACAATCAACACGGTATTACAAGAAGATATGTCAAGCTTGCCTTGTAACAGTTCTTCAGTCGTATTGTTGTTTACAAATATCGCAGTCATTTCCAAAGTATTATTATCGCATTCCAGAAGTAAACGAAATTCTATGAGTTAATATTGGAGGCGTGCGAAAGCTTTAATGAGTATATTAGGGTTTTACAGTTTATCGCATACGGGTTTTATCGTTTCATGAAAAGTTCGGTAAAAGCATAACTAGTATCGCTCCATTGACACGGGATCGAAAACAACATTATTTATAGGATGATCATGGTACCTTCCACTGTATACCCCAAACACATTTTCTAAACGAACCATAACGTATTTCAATAAACGTCAATAAGATTACTATTACTATCCCAGCAATTGACCCTATATAAAGCAATCAAGCAATCCAGCGGCTTATATCCAATACACGCTACTGAAAATATTTATGCAAGCCCCTAGAAATTTACATGGAACGCACAGTGTTCACAACCAATTGTTCATTTATTGGTTGGTAGCCAAATTATTTCTTTCGCGAAGATGCGCCAAACTGGTCACCAAAAGACTGTGAGACGATGTTTTTCTAATACAATAGAAGTTCATTCATCGAGACAAAAGTTTACTTAGTGCCCGAAATCGAGACAGAAGTTTAATTAGAACTTCAGTCGGCGACCACTACAATTATAAAACACTTGCAACGGCTAAAGTGTAATTGTAATACAATTTGTAGCGACTAAAACATACATTTGTCTATGTGACAAAATAAATTAATTCACTAATCATCGCGAAATTCTTGTCCTCGTAATTGCATTTAGAAGTTAATACGTTTTAAAATATTAGAAAGAAGAACAATTCAGCTTCGAATCTAGTTAGATCGAATATGAACTCCCACCATGTGAACAAAAATCATAGTTAGTGGGGAAAATCAATGGACTTCTATTATTGTATACGAATTACCCACTTACATGTACGAACCTCTTGTGCTCCGACGGATTCGAATAAATGGCGCAAATACTGCACGAGCTAAGAAAAATATTAATAAACTACTAATACAGTCATTGACAAACGAGTTAAACTAGTTACCAGTGTTTATTTACTTACAAGTATTAACGTAAAAAGAAACTGTAGTCCTAATCCATTTTCTATGTCAAGTCCCAATGAATTTGTCGAGCTGGAGAAATATTAGTTGCTAAACTAATGGAAGAAAGATATTGGTGAAGGGAGAAATAAAATGTAAGCTCTCGCGATTTTTTCCTACTTAGAATCGCGGAAGAATAAGCAAAGACGTTTTAAAATGACCCGACATTAGGCGATGCAACGATTACCTCCAGCATTTTATGCTTGGCCTGGTATCAGTGTTGGGTAAATTGTTATTTACACACTGAGTAATAATAAAATAAATAAATAATAAAAAATATGATATTAATTGCAAAAAACCATGCAAGTAGTTCCGTTACTTCTTATTTGCGAGCAAAAATTTTCTTTTCAATTCGAAGTAAGGCAAAAAACAAATAATAAGCAGATTTTAGCCCTCACTTATCTGTTCCACTTCGCCCAATGCAATAATCCTCACATTAATACGGCTACTTTTCACCAGACAGTTCACAGTTGATATTTACTTAACCAACCGAACCGTCTATTTCCCATCTGCTAAGTACTAACTAAAAATGCAGGAAACAACAATTGAAAAATAAATGAAATTGGCCATGCACGTAAATAACAATTGCTCAAACACCAGCTAGAACTTCTGCTTTCCATTCCAACTTTCATACAACAAACAACTTCCCGTTAAAATAACCATCGAACTGAAAATTGATTTAATAATGCCCACCACTCGCATCGGGCAAATGATTCAGGCGATAGAATCGGGCGATGGCGTATCGCGTGTGCAAATAGATATAGACGGAATAGAGTCAGTAATGCGGCGACGAAGAAAAGAACAGTGTCGAGGCAGCAAGTGGGAACTCGCTGGTCGAGCGAAATCAACGTGATCGAAGGATGATCGAGGAGGACAGCTCTAACGGACGGTGGCATCTCAGTCATCGACTGCAATCCCACGGCGACGGTCCGAGGCAAGGGTTGGCAGTTAAGATGGATCACCGTGCGGCACGGTGTATGTCGTCAAAGCAGTCATCCAGAGTCCCGAGTCCCGAGTCGGGTTTGCTCGGTAACGAATAACTCTATACATCCCGGTTATTGTAATTTTATTCGGTCCGAAACGTGCCTCGCCTCGCCTCGCCTCGTGTCTATTCCTCTCTGACGTCCTCCACTCCTCGGCTCGCGCTATGCCGAGTCCAGTTCCTCCATTTACCGCTAACTGTCACCTTTTATGAGTCGCCGATGCATGATGATCACTTTATTTAAGAACGTTCACAACCTACGCGCTGCTGCGATCTTTAGGTTCTCCCCTCTGTTTCTTTTTGTACTCTTGCCTCGCGGTGGTTTTGTTTATTTGGCGTTTATCGTGGAACGCCGACCGACACGCGGCTGTGTCCTCTTTCTAGCGCCTCGGGCGTACTTCCATCGGAGCCAGGCGAAACTTATTTGCTAGAACGAAGATGTGGATTGTACACGCGAGTTGTCGCTGGTTTTTTCTACGAAAACTGCGATGGTTTATCTTTTTGTACGTGAAATTCACTGATTTTCCAGGTCGACTATGCTTGTTAAGTGGTTTGCGTTTAATTAGCATTTTTGAATACAATATTGTTGCATCGCTGACAAATTTTCATAGGTGTCCGTTGTTACCTTTTTCGCGAGTATAATATTTACTTGCTTGTAACTTCGTAACATCCTCTCTTATTTTCATCAAAAACATAAACCACCGTTATTCTTAAAAAATCTATGACTCTGCGTATTGAAGCAATGCACGCGTCAAAATACTCTTCATTCGTGAGTGACCTTTATTTTTCCGGTACTATTATGCTTATAATTATATTTATCGTTTTATTAGTTATTCTAAATCACCTTCTGCTTCTCCATCGACGCGATTTTTGAAGGAGCACGAGGTTGAACGGCGATGCACTCATAAACATTTAAAGATGGCTAGTAACATTTTAAGGTTTCCTAAGATTAGCGGACGGCACAAAAATATAAATAGAACTAGTTCTTCCCCAAAACGAGCAGGAAGTAATAATCGTAGGGAATGAGAACTTCTTTTCCTTTTCGTGTAAGTGAATATAAATTTGCGTCGCTGTACGTTACTCGAGTAAAAATTGACTGGATTAACGGTGCAACATATGCAGTATCTCGTGCGAGTTTAGCAAATGTCGCAACGCGTCTTTCGATTGTGGCGATGGTACATGGCCACAAATTACGGTGGCGAATACAATGGAGGGCTGATTCCGGAAAAGGAGGGTAGCTGATGATATGGTAAAGGTAACAGCTAATAATTGATATAATGAGCGTTTCACACCCGGATCGCTTTATCAATTGAGCCAATCTGTCTCGTGACTGTTAGTAGTTGTTAGTAACATATGCTGGTAATGATTGGGCATGCGAATCCAGTGACCCTCCTTTTCATTGCTTGTCTTTAAAAAACAATACGATACAGCTACCTAAATTATTAATCGTCATCTGTGTTGCTCCTGTAAACACGACCAATGTACGTAATTGTTTTTCGTTACTGGCAGACGGACAGGAAAATTTGGTAGCTGTACGCTTTCATGAATTTAAAAGAATTTCTTTTCTTTGCTTCACTCTTAATGGCTTCTATTTGCGTCTGTTTTAAATACCTTATCTATTGCGATTATTAAATAAGATGGATTCCATCGCTAACCTATCGAAACGATACCAGAATGTTAATTCGCATTTACGACATGAACTAAACGTTAGGAAAGAAACTTATTAATTGTATTTTAACAAATTCTCAAAGTATTACGAATTTCGTGCAATTATTTTTTTAAGTACGACAGACAATTCACGCAATGTGTCGCAAGCAATACGTGAATTAATGTAGGGACAGTCTAAGTGTGCAGTTAATAATACAATGATATATACCTAATAGATATGCTGCGGTAAATATTTTGGTAAATACTTCGATTTTCTTAACCACCGTACTGAAATTGGGATCGATCTTACCTTAAAACAAAACAGGAATGTCTACTTTCAGTTTTTGTCCAAAGATAACTTTGAAATTTTGTTTCGTTCTACATATTTACCTTTATGTTACTATAACACGTAGGGTTCAACTTTTGCTAGCATCACTAGCTTGTACCAATCTCCCTCTCCTTGTTCGATCTTAAATTCATACTATCACATTTGGGGGAAAATCAATTTTCTTAGGACTGTTGCGTGCAAAATTAAAAAATATATTAGGGTGAATTTTCTTACAAATTATATTCTCCACTTTGTTGTTCGTAATACGTGAGATTGAATCGTATTGATACAAAATTTCTTATTTCTTGGTACAAGTAAGATATTTTCGTGCAAGGACGAAGCTGAAATTTACTGGATAAATGAATTAATACGAATACTGGACAGATATTGTTGTTAAATTACAAGTACCGTACGAATTATTAACTACGAAAACTAACCAGCGGTCTGTTCTCACGAGCATTAAAGTCGCAAGATGAATTTCGAAAGGTGGGTTGACTGAAAGTACGAAACTGGTAATGCAAATCGTAGTAAAAAAATATTTCTAATCGTCAATCATCGAGAGGTACTTCAGTGTCGAAGGGAGAGCCCTAGAGCCACGAAATCGATACGTTCTCTCCGATCGATTCTTTGGGGTCATTGATACCCAATCATCCGTTCATGATCGCTTTATTGTCGCTGAAAACAGTTGACGCTGATTTTCTCACAACCGTTACCGCAATCTCGAAAAATCATTCGACTGCGAACGTTTAATGGCTTGGCTTCATGAATTTTTCATGGGAAACGTATCAGAATATCTTGGTCGAATAAGAGAATATCGTTTGCTGCGCGAGAAAGTGTGCAGTATTTTACAAACAAAAATTATATTCCACATTTTCGACAAATTCTAATTACACTATTTCGGTGAACAAATTCGTAGACCGGGGGGTTGCGTTTCATACGACAACTCCTGTGCTTATGAACTATAAAAGGAATATTATAAACTTCGAGTACTCGCAACCAAAATTAATTTAATTTTTGATTTAGTGTTAAATAGGTAGGTATCTCGAACGAACAGTTCAATTACAATTATTATTACAAAGAATTTAAGTGCCCATCGCTTGATAGGTATATCGTGAATCAACAATTATTGTGTAAGTGAATTATTGTTCAGTCAATCAATTTTCCTGGAATTATTCTAACCCACACGACCCAACAATTTATGCGGAGAAGTCACGTCAATATTCGGATCACGATGGGCGCAGCGTGGCACGAAATGAATCACGCGGAGCAACGTCGAAATGAAATCTCATATTTATTAGAAACACTTGAAGCAAATACATAAGGTGATTAGCCCTGATTACCATTGACCTTCTTAACAATATTTGAAACACTGAAGCAGACATTTTTGAAGGTACGCATCGACGTGTAAATTGAGCAATGGATACCGATGCCTCTATCGCCGAGCGTTATGTGACAGCGAACTAGAAAAATACCGTGTGACATCTTCACTGGACCAATTAAGTGCCGCAGTCATTATTGCCAGTTAAATTGAATTAAATCAAGCTAATAAACGTTGCTGGACACCGCTCCTTTGATCCTCCGTCGTTGCTTTCCCTCACGCCACTTTACGTCGCTCAAGTGCACCCTGTTTTTCGAATATTTTCGTTCGAAACATGATTTTATGTTACCTCGGTACACTGCCATAGTTCGTTTTCTTCTTCGCAAATTATGCGATTAAATACCGTTGCTCGTCGGAAATAACTAACTCTTATTGAGCGAAGGACGCAAGTATTATTGAAGATATTAAAAAATAAACTATAATTTAATCCACCTTTTTCCTATTTATTACACAGATGTGCAAAATCCACGCAAACAATTCGACATACATTATTTAAACCGGCAATATCTTTTTCTACTAAATGTTATAAGACTTAACCGTAGTTTAATTTTGCATCCCCTAATATTCCACACTAAATCTCGCCCCGCGCATCGAATTATTTTAACGCAAAACACATTATATTCGACACTGATTTCATGACACTAAAATATTTATCGTCTATCCGATCAATTGATAACAGCGTACTCCCTTCTAAAACGAAATAATATTCTTCTGCAGCATCGTCGTCACGGGTACGATCATAAATACATCGAAGCGGAGGAATGAACCACGGCCTGCCGGTGGCCATTGAGAATCGAAGGGGAGGGCGATTCACATGATTTCCTTGGTTCTCCAGTTCGAAGAAAACGCGAACGGAAAGAGACATTTCGGCGTGGTCCATTCGAGCGGTCGCGGAATCGATTAGGCAAGGCACAAAGGTAGGAATAAAGGGACGATTAGGTGGTAGCCTGATGGAGGACAGGGAGTCGGTTTTCGAGGGCATTCGGAATCGTTAGTGCAAGCCGTGTCCCGTGGAGATCGATCAGCAGGAATCTAGAGCTGTGCAACAAGTGGCCCCCGAGGCCAAGGGTTCCTTTCACTTCGACCAAATCGTTCGTCCCGAAATTCTCTCTCCTCAATGTGTTCCTCCCCACGTTTACACAGGCTTGACTCGAGTACCCCAAAATTGCCCACTGCTATCTAGAAAATCAGAAACGCCGCTTTACACATCGTGCCGCTTCCGTCAATTCCGTCCGTGGAACCTTTCTAATCGAACGCTGGTCGTTTCTCAATAATATTTATGACGATTAGAAGAAAGAATTATCGTTTAGTAACAGCCCTGCGCTAAGCATATTATATTGTCAATGCTGTTATTCAACTGGTCGATAATATCGTTTTGTTTGATGCGAATTGGACTAATATTTTTGTCATAATGCATTTTATAGCTAAAAATTACCTAATGGCTCGGGCGTTTAACCTGGAGCTTTGTTGATTGAATGTGTCGACGAACAATTTTTTTAATTAATTAACGGAGCATCCACACGTTAACAGGCTCAAAAACGAAAGAACTTGTGACAAATCTAACACAGACGATATTCTATACACGATCACGATTGACATAAATTGGTGATTAAAATTGAAACGATTACTGTTACTAATATTGAAATTATTATTCCCTTAGTGCCCAGCAAGTGCCCAGAAGCCAATCAGTGTAAGTCCAACTTTATTGTTGAAACTTTCTGCTGATAAATCATTTCAGTCACTATTTTCATACATAAACGATAGATGACGGTATTAAAATTGTCATTTTCTTTTCAAGTAATTTTTAAAACCCTTATTTATCTCGAGTCGAGTGCTAATGAACTTACACTGATTGGTTTCTGAACCCTCCATGCAATGTATCAAATATATTTGCAAAAATTGCGGTAACACGCAGGTATTCGAATCTAAAAAAATAATTTTTCAAAACCTGTTTAGCACGAGCCGTTTAGCAGCCATTTCACGAAGCAAACAATTTTCTTGAAACCAGAATGATGGAAATATTTGAATGTGACCTTAATTTTTTTTACGTAGAATGTTATACATTTTTATTTATTATGCGATGACGGTTTTGGAATCTAGTTCAACAATGCACAGTACCATGAAAGTATGATTTATGGAAAGGTGTAAAATCGGTTACACAACGCAAGTAGGTAAATGCATGCCGTGCACCTCCCGCCAGGTAATATACCTGATCGCGCCCCTGGTGTACCCCAGGCGGCTCATTTTCTCAGCGATTTCTCTGCGATTTCTCTGCGATTTCTCTGCGATTTTGCGACCCTTCATAAATCGAAATGGCATATTGTGGCAGCACATAGCTGAACCGCCCTTTAACAAGTGCAGCATCTTGGAAATAAAAAGATATAGAATTATTAATTTTGTACGTACACCACTGGGTGTTCCACTGCATCGCTTTGAATCATTTTTCCGATACTTCAATTTGTCACTAGACGTTCCACTGGTTTAGCAGTTAAGCTGAAGGGAATGTAGATTATATAAAACAACTAAACATTTGGAATTACACCGTTTTAGTGTTACAAGTATTTATTTCTTGTTAGTCATTAATTTGAAATTAGTATTGCCGGGAGTAATGTAGTAATTTTGTCGTTTGTCCTATTAAGACGAACTGTAGAACTGTATGTATTCCTCCGAGTGCCTATTAATCTAAAACTTTTGCCGAGTATTGTGTACCCGAATCGTCGAACCTTCCAAATTAGTTATGAATTTTACGGGTGGAAAAAGAATATTTACAAAACGAAGACAATAATTCCAAACACTTGTTCAGGGGCGTGAATGTAGTATCCAAATTTTAGCAGCATGGTTTATTAATGTTCAAAATAAATTTTCAACGCGAGTCGCGGGTGAAGATTTATCTTCTTCGCGATGTGAAGCTGACACGTCTTTAAATTCATTATTCAGTAATCTCGTTGATTGCAATTAATTCGATCACGCTGGGATCAATGAGAATTAGTGGGAAATTGTAAACGTAATAGGGCTACGCTTGGCTTGGTTACTCAATCAATTTAGATAGATGAGTTCGGCTACGATTAGTGACACAAGAAATGACTTTCTCGGCCCGAACCGACCCGACCTCGCATCGAAAATGTCAAATGGTACGAGATCTGACCCCATTCGGCCATTCACGTAATGGGAACCAACCTCCATTCATGATTCTCAAGCTGCTCCCAAATACCCCTCGGATTCCCTCCGTTAACTCTGTGAGACAGGAATACCGAGATTAATTTACAAGGAACTGTTTAATTCTGCCGGCAATATCCCAAGAAATGAATTCGTAGATTCCTAGAGGATGGATGGAGAGTTTAACGGCCTGTCTGTTAGACTGTTGTACGTGTTCGATGAATTACTTCTCATTTCTTCATTTATAGAAATCTGTCATATGTAGGTTTAGATCAATGAACACGTGTTTGACCCTGCGTCCCTTATTATTAACTTCTAAGTTGTTTGAATATGTTGGACAAAATTTTGCAGAGTTCTTCTTTAGCACAATGTAGGCTAACACGAAGCCTGGGAATTCCCTGCCACTAATTGCATCTCCTTAACAGTTTGTGATAATTCAACGAACTTGTAAATTGTACATCTCTATAAATTAATTTCAATATATTATTGCTTGATTTTCAAATTTTCCCAAACACTATTGTTCTATATATGTATAATAGGGCGTATAGCTCGAGTACCTAAGGCTGGGTGGTTTGAACCAATAATTTATCAGTTTTACTAATTTTTTAGGAATAAGATACGTACAGTATTACAAATATTGATACCCACATATAATGTAAAGATTTTATGATATTTCAGGTTCAATTAAAGTTATATACGCATTGTTATGTAATATAGTCTAACACAAGTATTTAGAAACGTCCTGAACCAAACTGAAAGTGAAACGAGATCAGAATCTACTTCGAACAAAACAAGAAGAATGGAAAACTTGTACGGACAATGGATGACTAATTTTGATGAATCGAATTATTGTAAATGAAGTAACCAAGACACTGGATGACGATTAAAATTCGTCGCGTGCGCCTCGAATTCCATGCACACTTTGAAATTCCGTACAGACTGTTACTCCGCAGAACGATTTCATTTGTTCTGTCTCGCGGAAAAGAAAAATACAATGAGACGGCTGTTTGGAGGGAGGGCAACGCGAAAGAAAGAGTTTACGAAGGCGAATAGCAAAAGGCAAGCAGAACGATTAGTTACACACGACATTCTGACTTTCTTGTCTTTATTCGAACGACACATTCGTATGCAAATCCACCTTAGACCAGGCTTGCATCTTCGCTTGATGACTGAAAAAGTGTCAGCCGGTCATGAATACCGACGTAGATTGATTTCTAAATTGTCGCCGTTTCAAAATCTGTTGTGATTCTCAATGACGAAGTACTAGAAAACATGCGACGTAACAGAACTCGTTTCTAAGAAATTAGTAACCACTTTTACAGTGCTCAACACTTTTATGTACATTGCTTGTCTATTATTTCGTGTTTCTATTTCTAATATTTTGAACACACACAGGTGGGACAGAGATAACGAGATAATCACAAGCTATATACATACACTTCGAGCATAGGTGCGCGTCGTTTCCTGGTCCCTTTCAAAGCTTCAAAGTGATTAATAAGTTAGTCTCGTACGAATTATGCAATGATTGTAGGTAAACGTTACAAGGTGGTTAGATAGAATCATTAGCAAGTAAAAGACGTTTGAAAACAATGCCGTCAATGATACCAATTACGTAAGAATGTAAGCAAAACTTTGGTTAAACAAAATGGATGAAGCAATTGAGACCGTGAGAACTTTGTTAGGAAAGTTTTTACCTATACCTACCTATTACTACAGAAGGTAGGAAAAAGACGAATAGTCTTGGACACTAAAACAAAAACCAAAAATATATAATCAATTAATTTTGTTCAATCTCTTTCGCGAAAAAAACGTACGGACTTCGTCAGACAATGCAACTAAAACTAGAACACATTTCTTAAGTAATTTTAGAGAAAAAAAACTCGATAAATCACAGCATCTATTTTACGCAATTGAAAAATTGGCGAGGTGCCCCGATCACAATTTTCAATGATTGTCTAAGTATCGTGTATCCTTACATACATCACAATAGTAATATATACAATACAATAGTAATAAACTAAGCAGATCAATATTTGAACGTTGATTAGTCTGCACATGAAGTAGAACATACTTGGTCCTTTCAAATTTGATTTCTATATTAGCATTGAAGATTGAAAGCAAATATTATACATACTTTTCAAACAAACGAGGTATTTGAACTTAATATGGTCGGTTCGTCTTTCCCTAGTTTTCGAAAGAAAGATTTATGAACAGCAACAAGAACCTTTTCCATAAATTTCGAACTTAATCAAATAAATACCTACAATATTAAAGTCATATAAAATCTCGAGATTGTTTACTAGCACGAGCAAACATAAGAGTGGATATTCGAATCGGGCGCATTACACGATTTTCTATCTAAAAAATACAGTCTTGTAGGATCAAATTAAATTCTACATTTTCCACTTATTCTTGCATACAAAATAATCTCCTTTTTAATTGCACGGCGATCTTTAAAACGCCCCGTGTATTTAACCCAAATAAAGAAATTTGGATCAATCTGACCGAGAACCGAGGCAATAATACACCCTTTCTTTAATCTTAACGTAGGGGGAGTGCCCCTAGTACCGGACACTTAAGGATTTTCTTTAACAAATAAAAGAAATATTGTGTTTTCTAAATTTCTTTTGCATTGATTATAAGTTAACAATAATGAAAGTTAAAATATAGTAACAAAACAACCAACATTATTATACCGTTTCAATTAAATTAACACTAATTTAGGTTACTGATTTTAAAGAAACGTGGAATGGCACCTAATATCGGACATAGCAAACAGGAGCAATTTAACGGACAATAATTTTCAAATCATTTACAATGATCACAAATGTAATCATCGGAACATTCAGGGATGTCGGCACAAGTTTCGTGAGCCCATTCTTGGCACTTTGAACACTGTAGCCAATCCGCATCATTAGTCTCCAGACAAACCACACAAAGTGTTTCTTTGTTTATATTTTCCGGAGTCTCTGCTCTGGTTTTCTTTATGTTCTTCGCTCTTTCTCTTCGCCCAATAATTTGTCAGATTGCGAAGTAAGAACTTGACTCTTCTCAAATTTCCTTTTCCTTGACTCTGATAGCTTTTTTTGCTGCATCAGGCAACGGAGACACTTTTGAAATACATTCATAAATGTAATCAGCAGATCTAGTAGATGGTGGCTGCACGTTTAATGTCTCTCGATTTGTCTCACTAAGAACTTCGTGTGCTGAAGATATCTCGGTCGCAAAATTAGTTAAACCTCGCTGATCTATTCATTCTCTTGCTGTTTAATGTCCATGTCGTTGTTCCGATGTATTTTTAACGTATAAAACGAAGATTATTATAAATACGAACATACTGCAGTGAGATCTTGAATGTCCAATAATGGGGGACTATGTTCTGTCCGATACTAGGGGAACTCCCCCCCCACACCATTCAAACTATTGTACTTTAGGATAAAAATAAATATTTGTATCCCTGTTCCGACGACAATTTAAAAAAATGTTAGGATTCCGAACCAAAATTTCCAAATACTTATTACTAAATATAACTTCTATTTTAGGTTCGCTTTCTACGAATACACAAGATCCGGTCATTCCGAACAAAATTTCTTATTTCGATTATATTTACAATTTCCCTGCAAGGATTGAAAACTATCTCTTTCTATTCCTTACAAGAGCAAGGGTTGAAAACGTCACCGTTCCCCAGGCACAATTCCCTTCTTTTTAATTGCATTCCTGGTTCATCTAGTGCGCGGTGTTTTACGAGGAGCAAGTAGAAGAAGAAGAAGAAGAAGAAGAAGAAGAAGAAGAAAGAACAAGACAAATTAATATATCCGCTTTTTAATCCCAATGTAGAGGTTAATTCCAGCGAAGGGAGACGAGAAAGCGAGATAACGTGGGGGCCACGCGACAGGAAGACGGTCGGTTCTGTCTGCCGAAAAACTCTCCACTCGTCCCTCTCCTTCCTCTTCGAGACTTCTCGAGGAGCCATGATAATCACGTAATAGCGCGAGCGATTAATCAATTAAAAACGACAAAAGTCACGACCCTCTCTGAATTCCGTACGCGTTACCACCGGCCATCCTTGTCCCTTTTACAGTAAACGGGCATTAAGATTTTCCGTCTTTTACTGCTGCCCAGTCTGATTGTTTTTTTTATTTTTCCAATAAAAACTTTACGTACCCGTGCAATCGCACCGACGACAGGTCGTAATTCATTGGACGTGGACACGTTTCCTCGTGCGGCTTAGGAAAAATTAGACGGTGGCACAAAGTGTATAATCGTTTTCATTGGACGCAATGAGCGGTCATTAATTTTAAACTGGAAAGATTTTGGAGAGAAAAATTGGCTTCATACGCGTGCAAGATATTAATTGTTAATGTAACATATTGTGCGTTATAGGTTTGAATAACAACAGCCCAAATTAGTAATTTAACACGTTCGCCGGCAGTAAGAATTTTAATGAGATACAAAAATACATAGATGATTTGTTATTAATTTATTATTATTGCTTTTCTTCAATTTCAAAACATTAAGAATTGAATGTATGGCAATGCGGCTTACAAATTTGAATGTTACAACATTCATGACATTTTGGATCACAATTGCAATGAACGCCACAGGATTCAGGTCCACGAACGTGTTACAAAAAACCTTTACTCTCTGTAAAGTGATTTTTCAACCCTGATAATAGCTATTGGAACATTTACCTGGTTCTTAAGAATCGTGAGCAAAGAGATCGACTCACTTTTAGAGGTACTGTCGTATTTACTACAAACTCTGTAGATAATATCTCTGTAGAACTCCATGCAGGCTGATGAAAAAACATGCCCATGACTTTAGGTGGTTATAGTACTCATTTATGTGGAAAAGTAAAATATTATAATAATCGATAAGTTCTAAAAATCAGTCTTGTGGATGTAAAACGAAAAAGTTTACATTTCCAGTTCAATAATAAAACCAAAATGTGCAGATAATATATAGATCGAAGTTGTTTATTAAATGTAAATGTGCTTCCCCTTAATCCGCAAGGATTAATTTTAGGACGTACGTTGATTAAACATATTTTACACTTCCCATTGTCAGTGGATCTATAAATCCCCAAAACCTTAGACCTCTTCTTTATCACCCGTCACAATCGCAAAAGCCGCAGCAAATTATGTATCGCAGTGACTTATTTTTGTAATTATTAAATCCCTACCTCTCGGACTTTTTTTGGAACCTGATAAATGAAATGCACAGACCTGTACTTTTGGCTTCGCTCGGTAAGCACGTAATTTCAATTGGATCGTTCAGTTTCCACAGCAGATAGTTACATTAATATCGAAAAGAGTCACGAAACAAACTTCCGAAGCGGGAAGAATTGTGCAAAGTGAATTCCTTCTTAAAATTCTCAACGGACGCGAAATTGCAGTTAAAAGAGGAGTCCTCTTCTTGGACGTTGAGGCACACACGGGCAAAACATTATAATCTAAGGTCATAAGAGCAAAGACGCCGGGGAGTGCAGGAGGATTTATTTTATGGCATGTAATCCCCCATGTCGAGGTGCGAAAGGTCTGTAACTCTTTTGTTGGCACCACGGGGTGTCCACGCTCCCAAAGCAACCGCTAACTAATTCCTCTCGTGAATGCTCGGCCCTACACCATTAAGCCCTTAGCTCGCTCTACACAAGTCCCTGCCATGCGATCGGATTTTTTCATTCTGTGCGTACGACACGTCTTCGGATGATGCATATTTTCATTGTACTAAGTCGACACGAGGTCTAAATGGGCTAGCCCGAGTGTAAATCCCTCTTTTCTGTTTTTAGTGGGCCGAACGTAATGATAGTTTCAACCAGATTCTTTTACGTTTTATGCTACGTATATTATGTACGATACTGCGAATGCTATGCACGATACACATATATTTGTTTTCCTAGCAAGGTCTAAATTCGCTGGCCAATAGTTAATTTACTGTTAATGATTAATAAAAATGTCTTTATTCTGTTTCTGTAACTACATTCTATGTATCTATCTACTCACCGTCTTCTGATAAGCAGAATTTATTCTGAGATCTTAAGCTATCATGGATATGGAAATAATATATCTAATATTGAGTGGACGGAGAGTGGGAAAGAGAAGAAAGTATTGTGCAGGATAAATTTGACAAATACGCGTATTCGTAAGATTTTCTTTTGCACAGATGGGAAAGCCATTCAGATGTTTATACATATATTGTGGACGCATCTCGATTATATTGTATCGTTCGTATGTATGATTTAACAGATACTGAATCGTGATTGTGAACGATGTTCTGAATTTCCTGTACACAACTTTCTCGTACTCTAATTGCTGTTATTTAAACCGATAATATGTGCACTATGCATACAATCTTCTTGTTTTACTATAGTCCCCATCTATGTGTCCATTTGTTACAAAACAAACATTGTAAGCAAGTAAAGTAGTAGCAATTGTGTAATAGTAAATAATAAAATAGCATCCAATACTAACTATAGGTCTAAATATTTGGTGCGTCGAATTATATCATCCTTGTTTGAGGGTATAAAGTACTGCCACTGTGACGTTGCAATCTGTTTTTATCGTCCGAGAATTTAAAGTGCTTGAATCAATAAGTATTCAGAGATTCTTCAAATAGGATAACCGTCTAATTAACTAAGCTTTAGTTAACTGTAGGAATGTTGCTCTGGTGATGCAGCGGACTATTTTACTATTTGTGCGTGCAATTGTCCGCGCTATAATAATTCGAGACATTTTCTCAACATATCGAACCATGGTGGATTTGCTATTGCTCGATATTATTCTTACATAATCAACATGACCCGTGCATTACATACTTGAACACTGTAATATAATGTGACAGAGTAGTCGCTAATAACCCTATGGGGTGGATGCGGCTTGAAATAAATAAAATAAAATAAATAACAATAAAAACGATAATACATTTAAGTAAATTCAAGGAAGCGCAAAATTTATTCATTTCTCTCCTAAAAAATTTTCAACCCGGATACCGAATTCTCTCATCTTCTCCAGGTTAAACCAAGTTAAACTCTCAGAATGCCTCTTGCCTACGTGGCCTACGTCGCCTAATTATTCTCTCGAATTGAACCTCCATCTACCAGTTTATGTCCAAAACGAGCGAATCAGCAAAAACGTATCGTGCTTGCATAAAACACGTCCAGTTCCTCGCGACACGTGGAAGCGTAACGAAACAACTTCTTTCCCCGAATTCTATTCCACATCGATGTTTATATACTCTTCCCAACAATACATGCGATAAGGTACAGTGGCGGCCAAACAGTTCTTTCGAAATACCTCTTAAACAAAAATTAGTAACAGTCTTCGCAACAGACTTAACAAACAGTGCTTCGCAATATACAAGCCACACGTGCTCGATAAATAGTTCTTTTTAAAAATCTGTATTATCGGTGTTGCTACAAAACGATACCGCGGCCAGAAATTTGTTGCAACCACCGAATATTTTAAAGGCAATCACCGGCCGTAATTCGAAGCGCCACTGGCCGCGAAAAGCCGCGCGTCTAGAAAGCAAGCGTGCTTGCTAAAAGACGGCGCGAGGAAGCTCGCGAACGAATTCGGCAAGAGGGAAGGCCATAGAAATTTCCTCGGTGCGTGGTCCGCCGGCCATTAAGCGCGGAGACGCCTTTTACGGAGGGCCAGCGGGCTTTGTTTGTACGCAGAAATTGGTCGGAGGGGCGCCCACTCGCGAGACGCAGGAAACGCAGATACGAAGAGGACGCACGCGACGTCACTGGTAGCGATAACGCACCGCCTCGAATAGCGTGCACGCACACGCATAACGCCGGGATGGCTAAGGCTGCCACGCATGAACGCGATCCAACGATGTCCACGTGCGATTTGCTCGCGCGTCTGCCGGTGTCTTCTTTCCTTCTCTGTTCTTATCTTTACTCTTGCCTCTGTTCTCGTCGGGACGCGCCGAGCCACGGCAGAGCTTCAAGTGACCTGTTTAACCCTTTCGCAGTGTAATAAATTGATGAAAAACAAGGTGAAAATGTGTCTTTTGTTTTGTTTCACTACATTGCTTGTTTTTCGCGGTGAAATGTATAAATAGGTCGCAGTTTAGCGACTTTGCGTACAATAGATTTGAATAATCACGGTGAAACGTGGAATGTATTCAGGGTTAATATCTGGTTTCTTTTCTAATTATTTTAAAGAGAGTACCCATTGCAATTAGAGAGGGATCGGCAGAAACTGAAACTGTTTGTTGTACAGCAGACAAGTTATCGAATGTTTCTGAACGGAAGCTAAGCAATATTAAAACAATCATTTATTGTATATCGTATTTGTTGGAATTTATTGTTCTGAATAAAGGACAAAACTAATCTATTTTTCGTATATGGATTAATTGGTTTATTTTAGCTTGCCCTGGTCTATACATTGTATGTACAAGGTCCGCGGCGTAAATGCGTCGCGCTTTTGTTTCTTGATGTGTGCAACACTCACTCGAGACATTTCTTCGAAAGCGTTACGACGTGCCTTTCTACGCGCCTTAGAAAATATAAAGAAATAAATAATATTTCAGTATTAAACATTGTATTGGATCATTTCAATACCCATATTCCAATAGTATTAATATTGTATTTAATAATTAATTTTAAGCACAGACGTAATTAGGTACTGTTTTTTCTTCTTTCTCGTAATTTATTTATATTTTTTTGTTGACTCATATTCTTGTGAAAGCAATCCTTATTGCTGAAAGTATCCGTGACAGCAAGCAGAGACTCATATTCATAAGTAATCGAAGAAGAGAAAACAAGGGATACAAGATATGTTTAACTTATGCGAACCCAAATATTAAAATATTTCCGAAAGAAATTAATGCATGACTTAAATCGCTTTCGTAATCTACGATTTAAATGTCTTGCACGGTTCTTCTTCCTGTCACGCTTATGCATCACACTTAATGCAGTCTTTCTTCCTTTCGCGGTCATGCGTCACATTTGATGAACACGTACGGTCAGTGTCGAATGAGTTTTATTAAGGCGTACATGAAATCAAATTAATATAATAACCAGCAAACCACACTTCTGAATTTATTTAACGTTAAACAAGTCAGTGTTCGAAAAATTCGGTAAATTTCTATAACCAAATAATATTGCACGAAGGTTCATTCTATAAATAAAATGGTTAATATTTAAATAAAATTCTCTTTGATTATGCTGAAGGTGGAATATATCAGAGTACTGTGGATACGGACAGTTAACATTATTGAAATAGTTAAGCAAAGCATAGGAACTCGAAAATCAACTCAGCAATGTACACAATCTGTTGATAAAGAAATTGAAATCTAAATTTTTTTTAAATGGAAAAAGAATTTTGAATAATTCATATGTACCTAACTACATTAGGTACTATATTACTATATTATATATATTATAGTACTATATTAGGTACATTTACCACATTTGCCCCCCCCCCCCCATGTAATCCACCGTGGCTTTTCTGTAAAAAATATCTTCTATAAAAGCTACGTAACTTTTAGACTTAGCCCCTCCCCTCCGCTTTCCATGTGGCTTGGCGTAACCTTTCGCCCCCCCCCCCTTAATTTGCCCACGTAGTTTATGGACGACCCCATATGAATATTCTGTTCTACACTTAATAATGTTTCCAATTTTGAACAACTACATTACTATATTGTTTTATTTTAAAGTCCATTCAGCTTAATCAGAACGCTGATATTACGTAGTATTGTGAAAATCATTGTAGTTAAAGCTTATGAGCAATCGTACTGTTGAATCATCGCTTATACACAGCCAACTTTATCATGCTTCGTAAGAAAAAGAATAAAGTAGCATTATATTGCTTACCATTATGCTTACAAAAACGTCAGTGAATATTATGAAATCTAAGCGATGCATTATAAAAATGTGCAAATGTTTAAGACAAATGTAACAATGAGCTTCTATAATTACGTACATATACGACATTCCACGATGTTCTACGTTTTATTGTTCGGAGAATCCTTGATGGTACATGACAGAATTGAACTTCTCTTTAACCTACTGCAAATCAAATCGAATTAGCAGTGTGACTTTATTTCAACAGTCATATTGTCACGTAATGATAAGGTAATGTAATACCTCAATTTGTCAACCATACTTTACGGTTAATACGCTCCGTCTCTGTTCAGCAACTATAATCATTTGACCTTACTCGAAACATCTTGAATTCCGAACCCAGAATAAACATTAATTTGAGCTGCTTCTTATAAAAATTATTTAAGTCGGCGTCCTTTATTAACAAACAAATGTGTGAATTCCAAAATCATTGCTTCGTCTAACTGCAAAACATCAAACAATAAGTACCTATATTTCTGTAATCGCCCCATCACCGCGCCAGTCGAAGTTTAATATCCACTTGCGATCACCGTTCATAACTTAATCGGCCCGTCCTCTCAATTCAATTTGATCATTCATTGCATTCCATGCATGCGCAATTACTGTTACGTTCGCGATGCAGAAAATATATACGGATCAGCAATGTTTGACGCGCCAATGCGAATGTTTGTCGGGGTGGTGAAAAAAGTAGTTGCGAGCAATTTCATCGTTATGCGAGTAATTTGGAGCCATTATAGCTTGTGATCCGTGCAGACGCGAGGTCATCGAGAATCGAGAGGTCGACGCGCGCGGGGGCGAGTCTCATCGCTCACGATCAACCATATACAACAAATGCCTAAAGTAATCGGTCCAGACAAAACGTAAAGTCACCCTTCGAGCACACGGGTACTGTGACTAATCGATCACGACGCAGCCGGTCTTTCACCCTCTTCACCCCCCTCTGCCGCGAATGGAATTTTAACCGCGCGTTCAGCCACGTCTGCCTTTTTTTTTCTTGCTTTTCTTATCCGCCAATGATCCCCGTAACGCATAAAAACCGTGATAATGCCTTTATTTTGACCTAACGCGCACATGCAGCGTAAATAGGTCGCGGAATAAATAATAGGTCATTGTGAATGACCTGGGTTTGCTGGCGTATTATAATGTTTCCTCGTGTTTTAAATATCTGACAGCGTCCTTCTGAATTTAAAATGCAAATCAAGTGAAAATAAAGTGCAAATCAAATGAATACGAATCTTAGGAAGTTATTACAAACACATAAATCCCAACCAGAGTGATAGAAAGGTTCGAATCTATTGCTTAAATAATTCTCTTTTTTCAGGTAATTTATTCATATATTATACAACATAGATAGAATATTCTGTTAACGGTGACCCAGTTTTTAGTATTTAGGCAGCATTATTATTGGCAGACAGTGCATACAAAATGTTTACCCCGAAGACACTTATCGGTAATAAAATAAGATAGTCTTACTTAAAGGAAAACATTTCAACTATTCTTTAAAAAAATCTTCTCGGTAATAAATTAATTGGCCGTTGGAAAATTCTTCAGCTTTCAAAACGAATCGAACATCATTGACCGTACGTCCCGGAAACCAAAAGAATGAACGGAACTTACTGCGCATTTTTGCAAATATCTGCAGAATGAGACAACGTAAATCCAATCCGTTCCAATCTAATGTGCAGCGTTTCTCAATTATTAATCAACCGCGTCGAATCATTTATAAATAAAAAACAATACCCTATCCATCGTGGGCAATTTCACGTGCACCAACACAGTGCGTAAAAAAGAAACCCCATTTCAACATTGTAACCAGTTACAAGGCACGCATTAAGAAAGAAATTTGCATAAAGCGTAACACCGGCACCGAGACCAAATATCCAGCTTCAAATAGGGGTCAACCGTTCACGGTAACCCCGATTCTGTGCTCGCGCGCGCGCGCACGTTAAAAGATACAACATTTATAGAAAGGGAAGACAGGCCATTCACGGGCGGGCGCAGATAGAGCTGTGTGCACTTCTAGTTGAGGTTGCAGTCGAAAATGCATGACGAAACACGAATGACACGTGTTTGCGCGACCCAGCCGCAACACAGCTAAACTGTTGTGAGTCACGTGTTACCGGGTTATATACGTGTACACGCATCAAGGATCCGGGGAATAATGAAGAGCCCCGGAAGAGAAAATAGTTCGATGTGCATTAGAGCAGAAGAGGTTAGGGCTTTCCCATGGTGACTTTAATTTCACCCATTGTTCCCTAACCGGCATTGATCCTTCGCCACCCCAGTTTGTCCGCCACCAGCGATTTGTGCTTTCGGAAAATGTGAACGCCGCGGCGCGCTGGTTGGGATCCAACGATCACCGGGTTAACCGAATCGTCCGCGGGTTTCCACGTGTTGGGCTTTGATCATCGTGACAAT
Organism: Nomada fucata; assembly: GCA_948146005.1. Classification (NCBI taxonomy): domain Eukaryota; kingdom Metazoa; phylum Arthropoda; class Insecta; order Hymenoptera; family Apidae; genus Nomada; species Nomada fucata. Next base: position 11,455,840 of record OX411282.1, read on the forward strand.
AGCGCACTCGAACGAAGTTCGTCGTTTAGAAATTTCGCTCCCAGATTGGAATAGTCCTACGAGTTATACTGCATTTGGGATTGTGGAGGAGAGTCTGCGTCATTTGAATTAATGCGGGGGAACAAGTGTTCGGATGGGCGAATTTCCATTCCGATCTCAGCCAAAATGTCCTGCCGCCCAATGTTTCATTTCTCGAATTGTCTCGAGGTATTCGGAGCTCTATATATTGTCCACCTTTCGAGTAAAGTTGGAGGGCTCTGCAGAGCCGCGGGAATAGTTCAATTTATTTGCCCCGGCTGGTTTAGAGATGCTTTCAATGAGGCTACAATGCGCTACGCAATATTTAGTTTAGATAGCTTTGAGGTAAGACTTGATATGCAAATAGGATATTTTGTATCAGTCAGTATGTCACGCGCAGTGCTAAATTGAAGACTAAGGTACTAGTCAATCGCCTTGTCTTGGCAGAATCATTAAGAGTTTCTAATAATAATAATAACAGTGATGAATGTTACGTTCAAACTGTTTTTCATTGCGCAACAGAAAGTGTATCATCCTTGTTCCGAATCATTGCTCACAGATTCCTGTCCAATATCGAATACTAATACCAAGTAAGCCACTCGAATGGTAGTAAAACAATTGAAGAACGGGTGGTCGGATACCAGAGGTCCTTCGGTAATAATGAACCCACAGCGCAACGAATACCGTGTCGCGGACAGGTGTCGAAACGTAAGAGGATCCACCGAAATCGTGAATCGATGGATCGCGAAGGAATAAAAAAAATTCCTTCCGCTCGTAAATTTTCGCGAGTCAAAGCGTGGTCGGTCCCAATTGAATCGGTCAATTCTGGGGAGAAAAACGGTGGCATCCGGCGCGCGCTGTGGGGTCAAGTAGACGACCTCGTATCCTGGGTCTTGGTTAGACCCTTGCTTCATTGACGGCTGCGCCCACGGGTCAAACTCTTTGACTCGCGGCCGCTACCAGCTGCCCCCTAGACAACTTCACAATTATTCTTATCGTTCTTGCGTATGTTGCCTATATACATCGTAAATACTACAGCCACCAGCTCGTGCTTCATTCATAAATTCTACGATTACAAGAACAAGTAGCTCGAACGCGAGCCTCAATGAACGGAGCGCTACGACTGTCACCTACATTTTAAATTGCCAGGCAGCTCACGTGACACCAATTCTTCCGCGAGTGATTTTCCTCTTTTTATGAATCAATTCTTATGGGGGAATCTTTTAATTCTCTCGTTCCATTTCATCTGTTAACGGGAAAAGAATAGGTGGCCCGATTGTTGGGTTAATTATATTTTCGGCACTGCGATTGATTTATTTGGAAATCTATCGTGCTTTTGTTGCACCCTTGCAGCTTTGATGGATATGTATTACTGCGGTAGAAATATGAATTTGCGAAGGGTAAAACGCAGCGATTTAGTTTGTTTTAGAGGAGCACCTAATTGAAAGTACAGGACTCTCATTAAACTGTTGTTTAAACAATTGCTTAATTAGAAGCGCAGAGCTGCAATTTAAAATATTGGGGTCTCTAAAATCAATAAATTCTCCCGAGACTTGTATTAATACAAAAGCAAATTACTAAACTGTAAAAAGAACCGGAAATATTAGAGAAAAAGTTCTCAAAGGTTTATTTCTCGACGGTGAAAATTTTCGTGCACCAAAAATCACGCGAGGTGTCGAAACTTCAAATTGCCCCACCTTATAACAGCCGCGTAATGCGCGTCCCCTATCTCCGCGGTGTCTTCGACTATATTTAAAAAAAAACAGGGTTAACGATAAACTGGAATTAGGGTCGATCGAGAGGGGGATGAAAGCGAGCGGGGTGGCTTCGCGAGCAATTGTTCCGGGGCGGAAAATTTATTCTTGCCCGTGCGTATTAACAGCTGATTTGGTGCGGAGCAACGTTCGCAAAGGGGGTTCGACGCTTTCGTGAATGCGTGTCCACATACTCGATGTGTTAACCCGTTGCCCATTTCAACAGCTCTCCTGACCCTTTAAAACAAACAGGACGTCGCGTACGGAACAAAGATTCGGGAGCGAGTAGCGGAGAAATGAAAACGAGGAGAAAAAGACGGAGCAAAAGGGCGAACGAAGGAGATTTATCGGGTTCAGCCCCTCCGATGCCCGATTTCATAAGTGGCGAGTATTATACGTATGTATATATACAAGTGGCACAGCTGCGGAACAAAACGACCCCCATTGTTCACGGGGCTTGTACCGCTATTAACGGGAATCGATGAAACTACAGTAGACATTGTTTTTCAATAACAATTACGCTTAGTTAGACGGTACTATTGTTCGCTCGACAAAATGATCATATAACACGGGGTAACACTTAACATTAAGCGTTGCTCGATTTTCGTTCGTTCGTGCTGCGCTCCTCGTTGCACGGCTACCGTTATTGTTGTTTATATTTTTCAATAGGGGTAACTGTACGGCATCGCCTGGGTTTGGTGCATCCAGAACAATCGGTAGTGGTTTAGGTCTACAGAATGGAGTTTCCTTATTGATTTCTGAACCCTTCCGCGGATCTGGATGAAACATTGAGCGAAATTATTTTATTTCCGTGAAATTTCAGGATCGAAACGGTGTCCCTCGGTATTGATAGCCCGTATAAAACTGGCAGCCCGTATTCGAATCATCTTCTCTACGCGCGTTTAATCGGTCTGTGACGCTTCGAAACGGTTCTATGAATCATTTCCGACGAAGTATTCGCAATAGACATCCAATCAGCATTCTTTCGTTCACTTTGCTCGACCACCAGGACACACAATAGCACTGCCGCAATAATTTTATGGCAATTATAGATTGTATCTTGAATTAGAAGTAGTCGTCTGCGACTGACACACCTGTTATTGCTACGAGTGTAACGTAATCACTTGGAATACCAAATTTTACTCGTTGATGCTTTCGCTGATGGAACCTCAATTTCAGCAAGTGCAAGGTCGGGGTCATATTATATTCGGTCGGTGCGAGAAAGATTTCTTTTCCATGGAATTCTCGTTCACAAGTTCACAACAACGACAAGCAAACGATATACATATTTATGTATCCGTTTTCTTGTGACTCACCCTGTGTATAACATATAAAAATGCACCCTATATAATTAATTACATTGAGTCATTCTGAAAATCCGGTTTCTATTATTTGAAAACTATTTCACGAATACAGTATATTCTATTACTGGATAACAACAAGAAAACACAGATAAAAAGAATATACAAAATGGGCACAGTATTATCGCGATACATATTCATAGACCCTAGCGTCTTTCGGTTGTATTGTTTAGATTTTGGAGAATTCTTAACACAACTTGGCCCGGCTTATACGAAGACAACGGAGAAAGTAATGCCCTGCCGATGTTCATGGGGATATTTTCTAGCTCCAAGTCAATCATCGTTGCACTAATTACAGGCTCGTCAGTATTCGCGTTAGTCATCGATCAAACAGCTGATCAATTCAAGGCAAAGTTCGTAAAATGGGTCACAGTTGTTTCTCGCTGTTCCACATTCCATTGTATCCTTTAAGTATGTACTTTCTATATCTTTGTCTACATCGTCTTCCAAAATAGAAAACAATATCAAGTAAAATTTAATCATTGGTAAACGTAAAGAAATTAAACAACGCTGCAAGACATTACAAGAAGAATAAAGAAATGAAAATGCAACACTCCATGACTCTTTATCAAATTATTGCGATATAGATCAAAGTTCGTATCCTTTGTTGCCATTATTTAAACAATATATCTTTGGTGTCGAAATAAATATCATCGTAATGTAATTATCGCGAACAACATTCGATATGTACATTGGTACCATTCGTGCTCATCTATCTCCAGACACGTCTTCATTTATTATAATTGAATAGACTTTAGACATTTTTGATTAATAATCATTTTTCATACATATTCGAGCCATCTGATCGTTAGCAAATATCTGGCAAGCTTCCAAGGTCCTAGAAAAAGAACTGAAAGTACCGTAGAGAAGTGAAAGTAATTACGCGAATCGTGTATATACAAGGTGTCACCAAATGTACCCAATTTACGTTCCAAATTAATTTTACATTTTCTTTCCGTCGCCTCTTGCCTCGTGATAAGCGGGACACTCGTGCTACAAGTAGCACGCGAAAATTAAAACCGCGAGTGTCGCACGCAGCACTGGATAAGATTCAAATACAAAAAATGCGAGCATGCCTCGTGATACCTTTTGCCACGCTGTACATAAAACTGTACACTTCTCCAATACAGAAATAAAACAGTCAGCTCTGGCGCACGTTATAATACGATAAATCGTAAAGAGCGTTCATACCGAGTCCATTTGATCTTCGGGTACCTCAACTTGGAGCACCTATCGCGTGAACTTTCTCACCGAAACGCGCAACAAAAGGGGGAAAACCGAGAGCAAGCCCGAGAGCGAGAAGCAAGTGGATAAGCGTGCGGCCGAATCTCAATCAAATGGTAATTGGATTTCCATCGACCGGCAAATAAATTGTAATAATATCGCAGGTCCTCCTTGCCGCGTCGCGCTGGTGGATGGGTCAAGGTAAAAAAAAGAGGGGGGGTGGGCAGACGGGAAAAAAAATGGTCGGCAGGGAGAATGCAGTGGGTGGCACGCGCCCAATGCCGTAACTTTAATATATAAACGCTTAACAGGCTTGGTGTAACACGAGACACACCGGAAGGGACGTCAGCCGAGTGTCACTCAGTCATTCAGTCAGCTCCACTCGTTTCGCGGCTCTCCTCCGCCGCGATATCGCCCTTCTCTCGCTCTCTCGTTCTCGCGGTAAGTGTCGCGCGAGTGCTCCAGCACGCAAAGCTCACGTACGCGCCACGCACACGAGCGCGCGCACCCGCTCTCGCACTCCTATTCCAAAGGATGAGATCGAGTTCCGAGCGAACCGCGATAACAGCTTGGGGGAGAAAGAACGCGGGCCTTATCTATGCGTTTACGCACTCTCTGACCCCGCGCTCGCGACCCCGGTGTCTCTCTGTCCACACCCCCTAGTCGGACGTCGTCGATTTTCGACAGATTTCGATTGATCGTTGATTCGGCGGGAAATCTCGGCGTCGACCGTGAGAATTTGCGCGAGCGGAGTTGCAGCCGTGGCCGGATCCAGAGAGGGATCCAGAGAGGGCTGAAGAGCGGACTTGAGAGAGTAGGAGGAGAACGAGAAGATAAAAGGGGTCTAAACGAGGCCTCGCTTCACGGGGGAAGAAATCCTAGCGGAGGAACGATGGCGACGCGTTTAAACGCCATGAGATTTAAGTACCGCTGGACCACTGGTTTAAATGGTCATTTGTTAGAAGCGCGGGAGACAGAATGGGAGAAAGCGACGATACAAAGACACCAAGCCTTGATTGCACTTTAATTCACCTTCTCTTTCTTTCGTTCCCTGTGGTCTATTCTACGCTCGGGCACGAACGAGTCAGACGTTTAAGCAGGAAGTGCACCCTGAGGGAACGGGTCTCAACTTTCATTGGCGAGAACACTTTTCCACCGCCTCGTTCGTTAGTAGCTTGAAACAATCCACTGTATAGAATCGGCGCGGCGTTTCGCGCGGGTGTCTCTGCGAAACTGGGCTGGACCGAGTAATGAATTCGCAGCGATCTCCGTATTTCTGCTATTTAGTTATTTTCCTACGCAAATCTGCACCGAGACACTCTTTGCGCGAGAACAGAAATAGGCGTAACCTGTCATATTTTTAAAAGCGACGCAACTGTGGAAAACTATGCAATTGAATTGAAGAAGACATTTCCAATGTTTGATATTTTTAAAAATGTTCTGCATACGATAAATATTAAATAGCTAATAGAAAATAATGGTAATAAACAATATCGTTTAGTACATCCTCCTATTTTAAGCCAAGCCAAAACAGCGGGGATCTTCCAATTAAATTGTTACATAATTCCTGTTGCAATATTGAAACTACAAAGGAGATATATCTCACTGCGTATTGGAAGTGTTTAGCACCGTCTTATTTAGAAACCCCTTTATCGAAATTTACTTTTGACGCTGAACGTCCTTCTTGCACCGAACAATACAGTTACATTATGTATCTATCTTGGATATGCATTCTTGAATGGAAAAGTAACGTTGATATTTAAAACTGATAAGCTGCTTCCGTAATCACTGTTTACGATGAAATCCGTTGCATTCGTGTATTCTACTACGTTTATACGATGCTCAGCGTTTGTTTAAGTGGCGAAGTCAACATAGATTGAACAGCTTTAGTAATCGGAGATATTATATAGGAAACATTCTCGGTCAATCGTGCTTTATGAACTTAAACGATGTAAATACGTTTACTTGTGCAGAAAATAACTCTAATCGTTCTGAAACAAATGTAGTCATTGAACCTAAATACCGATGCTCCTCCGTCCAATTTCATAATGATGATTTTAAAGTTTATAAAGATAAGCAGTTAAAGATAAATGGTCTTAAATCCTAACTTTTCAGTTTGCCTGTACAAATTGTGTTGCGAAATTGTTAATTAGAAAGAAACATCCAGGGATGCCGCAGTGGACCAAATAAGATAGAAGCGGAAAATAATCTTATTATTAGTACTTGAAGAGGAAATTGCATTGATTGTTGTTTAATTGGAATCACTGAGACAGGGATTGATAGAGATTGCAATTGCTTAATGTGTTGAAAAATACAACGGATCGGGGGATAACGGAAGCCAAACGTTGTGTAAACAGACCTCGGGTGATCTATTGCACCAAGCAATTAACCTCTCCCGTTAGTTAAACCCTTTCTAAGGTTTCTTTCATCGTTTACTGAATAAATAGAAGTACCGTACTCTATAAGAACAGTATAAATAAAACTACCGTGTTAAAGTTAAGACATAATGTTTCGCCGTTTTCGTTACTTCTAATAACTGAAACGAGCTTTTGTCTTATACTTGTTAATACGCGTGTTTCATAACTATGAGCACTAAAACAATTTCGCAAGAACTGTTTGTCTTGTCTCTCCACAAACGAATAGAAAGTTTTATTAAATGAGTTTGATGGAATAATGGTGCCAAACTTCCGAGAAGCCTTTCACATTACACGAGGTCGTATTTTTTTACAGAAATGTTCTTTCATTTACAGACATGTTGAAAAAATAACTTCTGAAAATCCAAACCCAGTTGCTACAAATAATTGCCCAAATTAATATTTTTAAGTTCCGCCAGGAACTTTTCAGGCGTAGTCGCGGGAAGTGGTAAAAATGCGGCGAAGAAACTTAATTGTTGCCATCAGCTAGACACAACTTACGTCTAATAAATTGCAAAATTACGCTACTCTCGGTTACACTTTCTTAGCTGCTATGAGTCACGTTAAAACGCTGACATTACGCACCAAAGAAGATATCTTTCAAAACGCATCGCGAGGTCGTTTATTAGTGGCGCTGTTTAGTTACTAATCAATAATAATAATATTAAGTATACAAATCGGTCTTCTATTATCTTATGTTAATAAGGAGCTACAGTGGGCAATTAATGGTCAATTAATATCGCCAAGCAAATGTAAATTATTGCACGTTGCATGAATTATCGACAACTGTTAATAAAGATACCATCTACAGATAGGTGGTCCCCAATTAAAGAAAATTCAGAACCTCTCCCAAAAGAAAGTGAGTGAAACAAAACGTTAATCGGCGATAACTCTTATCCGATGCATCGCGGAGCAAACCGGGCACGCATCCAATTGAACGTTAACACGAAACAAACACGTTATCCTTCAATGTTCCCCGCGTAACGCCGCGTACTTACCGAGCAGTCCACTAATTTTCCAATTTTCCGCTCACCCTTCACCCCCTTCTCCTCCACGCATATTCCGGCACCCTCGTCGTCCCCCGGTCGTCGTATCGGTGTCGCGCCGTTTCCACCTCTGTCGTTCAGCACATAATATCGCGATTCTGCGGCGGAGCAGTGGAAGAAGCTTTCTGCGGGAATTCTTAAGAAACAATTGCCGACCTAAACGAAGTTAATTGAAGCCATTCAAGATCATGGCGAGCGTGTCGGTGTCGTCGGGTCGGCGTGACGTGGAAGGGGACAAGAACAACAGTGTAAACTGCGTTTTGCTGAGTTTACCCGATGCGTAAACGAGCGACTGCTCGTTTCCACCGTGCCTAATAAAGTTGAATGAAGCGCCCACAGGCATCTCGGCCGCGTGCTCGCTCTTTGTCGTTACTTCTTTGCGACACGACACATTTCCGGCCGTTATCGCTCCGTTTATCCCTACACCGTCGACTCCCTTCCAATTATGATGCTACTTCAGCCCCCGTTTTTCTTTTCTTTGTCGTATCTATTTATCGGCCGTGCTGCTTGTCCCGCAGCTTCAACGCGCACGCTGTTTTAACGTTTTCATTGTTTATTTCAGACCTGTAATATATATTTGTTACTTGTTCGTTGCTTTATTACGTTTTAATTAATGCTTTGCAAGTGTTGCACTGGGCGTGGGCAAGTGTGCTTTTATAGGTCCATCTTTCAACTTAATTATTATTCGATTGCTCGAGGAACTGTTAAATAAGTTAAATTAAATGAAACTTGGGACGCGGGGATATGAATGCTGTGTTCTTATAAATTGGGAAGCAGTTTAATTAGTTTATGTACCTGTATGTTGCTGTCTCGTTACTAATGTTTGCGCAGATTACGCGGTTACATATTCGGGGGAAACTTCTATAATCTTACTACGTATAATAAATATAAATATAATTTTCTATTGAAAATAATTTTATTATAATAATTCAAAGCTTCGGAGCAAGAGGGGTGCACGTTACAAATATTAAACTCGTGATAAATCGAGTTAAAATATTATTCTTATCGTGTTTTTATTGGAAAGGGACTTACCTTATTCTTGCTACTTCATTCCAAATTATCTGTTTCCATCCATATTATTTTTCTCTGTAGAAAGGATATTATGTAGATACCACTAATTTTTTAATAATACTAACTTTATTTTAGATCGGTGTTGAATAAAATACAAAAGATATTTATAAACGCACTTTTCATTGTCTTGCTTATCTACTGTTACTTCATACAGCGATAGTTCTAATTTCAATCGCACCTTTAATCAGAATTCTTCAACATTTCTATAACGCGGGTATAAATTATCCACAAACGCACCTATACATTTTCATAAATATATAACATTAAATCAATGACGTTTACATGAAAATCAAGTTGAAATATAATATTTAAATTTAGTTGGCCAGTATTTCTATTTGCATGCAACGATTATATAAACAATATGTGCAAGTACCACAGCTTTAACACTTTAAGCATCGCAACTTGTTATTAAACAATCGAAGATCCATAAAATGACGACGTGCTAGAACGATTCGAAATAATGTTTTTACTATAGCTTATGATGATTGCTTTTTGCCCTTTACAAGTTTCTATAACAAATCTGAAGCAATGTACCACTCCTCGCACAGAATATTCATTCAGCCGATTATAACGCGTTAAAATAATCGAAACAACATTACCAACAAATACGAGCAATCGTACGATCTCTGCGTGTTAGGTTCGTTCAAGTCACAATGAACTCTTTCCTTTCCTTGTTCAGCCCGAAGGGTGCGGCTCCCGGCATTTATTCGTCTGATCTTCGAGCGTTCGGTTCTCCTTTCGCCTTTTCCCGTTTCCACCCTTTCCAGGCTTTCGTTTGTCCACGCGCTTTTTCTTCACGCCGCGCCGGATCTGCTTGAACGTCAACGTTTGAACAGAGACATACGAGCAGCCGCTCATTCATTCGGTCATCCGACGACCGTACATTCATTCATTCATTCATTCATTCATTCATTCATTCGTTTAACACTTTTGTGCTACACGAAGATACGGGCCGTCTGTCGCGGCGGTACGCGCCTGGGAACCTCTTAACTGTTTTGTATAACGTGATTACTTCAATCCCGTCTCTACTCTTCCTGTTATCCGAATCCGGACTAGGCTTTGTTAATTTTCGTGCTTCGACGCGGCACGGTCGTCGACGTTTTAAAATAATTTCAACGATTCACGGCGGCCTTTTATGTTGGATGCGACCCCGTGCAATCTACTTTATCTTCAACAATGTTGAAACAATTCATACGTTCGATTTTCGCCGGCGCCTTTGTCGAACGAAATATCTCGGTTCCGTATTGGTGTTTATTTGCGATTGCGGAGGATAGTTGAACCATCGAGCGGTGCTACAATAAAAGAACCTGGGGCTTTTTCGGAGGCGAATAATCGATATTTCCGTTGAGCTGAAACTTGCAATAATGCGGAAGCAAATAGAGGAGGTCTGCAAAGGGTTTACGAGCAAATTGTTTTACTGTATGTTGATAGTAATCCACCAAAGTGATACAGTCTATAGTGTGGACGCTAATAGATTACAGATTATTAAGAGAATTACGGAACTAATGTTGGTATATTATAGGGGAGAGAGGTGCGTAACGGAACCCTTGACTTTGGATTATGATGGGAAAAATTGGCATGGGACTTTAGTAGGAGTCTTAACGCACCTTTGTAATCTTAAATGAACCGTTGACTCTGTAAGACGATGAAACGTTTCGTTACAAAAAGTATTTGGCTATAGAATACAATAACAGTAATATTTTCCAGAGGCATTGAAATATCCGCTTGGCTCAAGCGATGGGGTAAAACGGAACACCCGTTCAAAATCGTGTGGAAATACAAGGTTTATATTTTTATAAATTATGAGCTATTAATTTATATGAAAAAGTACAAATACCTAAGACGTATTATTTCTAGAAACGATCGCATATTGGGATGCCTTGTACAGTGACGACCATGTGCTTACGTGCACTCCATATTTGAACTTTAATTAATCTATTTCTAAGAGTGCTGGACCCTGATGCGCGTATCTGCAGTAGAAGAAGAAAAAGGGAAGAATTTCATAAGAATTGTATTAAACGGACTGTAAAAGGTGGTGGTGGATCGGTGCTCGTTTGGGGGGCTATGCCAGTGAAAGGTGCGGGGCCTATTCACCGGCTAACTGGAATCATGGACAGATACGCGTATTTGGATATTGTAAAAAATGTATTGCTACCATTCGCCGAAGAATGCATACCAAAAGAGTGGATCTATCGAGCGACTAATGATCCGAAACACTCCGCAAAAGTGGTCGAAACATTTTTGAGTGACAATAATATTCACGTAACGAAGTGGCCGGCACAATCTCCGGATCTGGATCCAGCCGAGACAGATGGAGATGCGGATCGACGTCGACAAAGATACAGAAAAACAAAAGGCGAAAAATATTGATGAAAATACACTATTGCACTGGAAGCATGAAATTCGATACCTGCTAGCAGATGTGCTCGAATTATCGAATCCACGCCGCGAAGGTGTGCCGCAGTTACCAAAAATAAGGGCCTACGTTCGAAATATTAATGTGGTATAATTGTGAGTTAACGAAACGCGTGAAAATGTAGGCGATTCGATATGTGCTTGATGTATGTGTCGGCAGAAAATTCGACACTTCGGTATAAAAATATAAGAAACTTTTTAATTATAGTAAATTAAGGAAAGCTTACTACGTATCCTGTATTCTCGTATACAGGAAGTAATATTTAATTCTCTTAACTGTACGCAAGTAAATGGCCGCCACTGTAAATAGTGCGTAACACAAATATGTATCTACTATTTAAATAAAAAAAAGGTTATTATATATTTATATTACATATGAAGTTCTTACATTTATTTACCAATACTACGTTCTCGTAATTGCTTAAGAACTGTGGGTTTCGTGCAAACAAATAATTACTGGACAAAGTAAATCCCGAACACCATTCGAAATCGCATGGTTCTCCTATCAATAAATCATTTGGACGAACAGTGGATATAAAATTCGAAAATTATATATGAAAAATAATATAAAACAACAATAACAGTCGATTTCGCCGAACCACCCGCATTTACCCGACTTCAACATACATGATAATATCCTCTACTAATTTAACCATTAATTCAGCCTTTCCTAGCATGCTCCGTTTTCAAAATACCGACCTCCTTTTTACAACTCACCGCGGCATTCTCGCTGAAACCCCCCCATAAGCTGCACCCACCGTTCAATTGAAACAGTGCTCCTCGCGCGGCGTTCAAAACGAATTTCGGACCGGCCAAAAACTCGTCCAATTAAGTTACACCACCGTATAAGTACGGATCGTCAAGAACATAGCTCTCGACGACCGGGTAAAAACGGCAGGAAAACGGCAGGAAAACGGCAGGAAAACGGCAGGAAAACGGCAGGAAAACGGCAGGAAAACGGCGAAAAAACGCGAAGAAACAAGGAAGAGAAGAAGAAAGGAAAACGCGAGGACCGAGCTAGATCCGAAGTGGGCGTCTCCGCGAGCGAAGGCGACGCGACTGAAAGGCCGCAAACTGGTTCGCTCCAGACGAGCAATCGCGAGCTCGTAATTGCTACCGACTATGCGGAGGTGGCGAGGAATATGGCACTGTTGGCGGCCAAGCCTCGTCTCTTAACCCATCGTCCCTTCTTCCTCGCTTAAATAAATTAACCGAGTCGTCTTGCGACAGTACGAGCACGGCTACTTACTTACATAGGTACGCGGCCTTACGTCATCCGCGCGTGGCGGACCAACAGGGTACTTGATACTATCCTTGAATCTTGCCACGAAATTGACCGCAATCAAAGTGCCGCGTCAACATTCTCTACGCGAGTCCGCTCGTCGTGGCACGCTCGCGTCACGAAAATCGACCGGACTTCCGTTCACGGCTGATCCGGCTGATCCTGCTGTCGGAAGATCGATGACTCGTTTAATTGCGCGCATCACGCGCCGAGGCCATCTCATTCGGACCTCTCGAGGTGAGTATTCTGGATCTTGTCGGAACTGAGATTGAACCTCAGAAATCGCGTCGTTCGAGGATGCTGGACAAGATTGATTATCCTATATATCCTATGTTCCGTTTCGTTGGTCGGAATCTCGATTGTTCAGTCGTTTTCTAGAACTTGTGGGGCAACGATTCGATAACAGGTTGCTGTCTTTTTGGAATTATGTCAAATCTTACGTTTAATCCGTTTCTTTTGGGTTCGGTTTTATTATTCGCTCTTGCGGTGTCAGGCAGTTTTCGTAGCGCGTTTTCGCAGCGCGAACTGTGTATTCTGGTCCAGGTTCTGAGTTAAATTGGACCGAGTGTTTGTAAACGGTTTAACTCAAATGATTTAATTTCTGTGATAAATCGTATATATAATAAAGTTAAGATTACGATTATGCGATGAACCTTTCGTTTGTTGAGGCAATGTGCAAACGCTAACTCGTATTGCACTTTTAATTAACTTTTGTACAAGCTTGCATAATACATATATGGCGACCATGTTGTTTGCAACCACATTGTTCACATTCCGATGGAACAAATGAGTATAAAAACAGCAGAACGTGCAAATGCGATGTCAGAAGTGCGAGCAGAAGCACTGATTCGCATTTCAAGATTATAGACCCACGAGTGGTCTTGTTAATGTATATTAAACGTTAAATATAGTTCCTTTCATTTATGTCGAGTAGATTGAGAAACGCATAACTGGCGTTAATTTTTTTAAGAAAATACTTTTTTTGTTCACGGAAAGTTACAGAGGAGTGACTTGTGCTGCTTTCGATCGCACTAACAATTCTCTATTCGAAGTTTACTGTCACCTACTATTTTAAAGCTTTGCAAATTCATTTTTCGGAGTAGCCGCGTAATTCATACTTTTCTAAAAACCAAAAAACTAGAAACAAAAAATTACGGGGCATCGATTTAACGGAATCGAGTATCCCCGACGCGTTTCCATCCGCGAATTTAATCGCAACTCGAAAATTGTCAACATTCTAGCGCCAACAGTAATAAAACTCTGATCCCATAGATGCGCCTCGAAAGTCGATTTCACCGCACAATTGGAGTACAATTGTTAGTTATCACAATTTAATGCCTGTAATATTTCTGTTATGCTACTTACCACTTTATTTATTATATTAAGCGACTAACAACGCAAGATAGTAATTGCACGTGCTCTCTTCTCTTTCTTACGAAAAGACCAACTCAACCTTTATACTCTTAGAACAAACCGGCAGACCAAACCATAGATGGCCCCACAAAACGTGCACTGTATCTAACAATGATCACCGAGCCAGCCGGGTAAACAATTAATCGGTGCGAACCGCATTCGCAAAAATGAAGCTTCGACCCTCGCGAAAATCCACGCTTCCCTATTAAAAGGGAAAAAGCGACACCCGAACGAATGAAGAAACGGCATTCATTATCGGATGCTCCCAAATCACAACAACACTGCACTGCGTCACTGCTCCTCCGTTTCTCCTCGTTCAGGCAAAACAGATCCCGAGATTAACGCCAATTCGAGGCGCGTTGCAAGATGAGCGTAATCCTCGCCGATTCTCGGACGAGGTGTTAATAAATTCGAAAAGAAAAAAAAACCGGCCCACGATCGCCAAGGGTTCGAGCGGTGTCGAAGAGATGCCGGAACGCCTTCCGAATAAAACCGCAAATCAGCCACCGTCGCTCCCGTAGCGCATCCCCATAGGCTAGAACTTCGTTCGGAGCCCCAGATTCTCCCCCTCGCCGTCCCGACCAAGAATAGCAACCCCTGCGGGAAGAGGAAACCTTCTGCTCGAAAGCAAAACCAGTCTATTCCATTCTCTCCTCGTAAACGTTCGTCTCTGACCCGAGACGGGGTGGCGGGGAGGGGGATGATGGGGGAGCAGCCGGGGGCCCGGGGGCCCAGGGGGCCCAGGGGGATGAAGCTGCAGGAAACGATCCCCGCGACCGTGTGCCTACGCGTAGAGCGCGTTGCACGGAGCCACGGATGAAAATAATGTAACGCGCTGCCATTGAAATCTATTGACGCGCCACCCTTAAAATCCGCCGCACATGTGCGATGCGCCCGTTCTATTTACCAATCTGAACCGAGAGGAGACTGCGCGCGTTCGTGACTCCTGCGCGAACGCAAAATGGCGATGTCAAAATAACCGTAGGCGAGTTTCGAAAGGCGATCCGGCCAGCCGGGCTGTCCCGTTTCCACCGTCCCTTCGCGCGACCCCGTTTCGCGACCGGCGACTCCTCGACTCCTCGACTCCTCGACTCCTCGACGCGACGCGACGCGACGCGACGCGACGCGAGCAATGTTAACGAACGAATTATCGGCGCGCTGATAACAGACCGGGCAATCATGCGGTGTTAGCGAAATGGCATTACAAGGGCTACGAATGGCATCACGGCAACCCTAGCCGAGCGACTCTGCGAATAACGCTGACGACATCGGCAATAATGTAATAGCGCAAAGTAATTCAGCGAGTTACCGACTACTTACTAAAATGCCACGAACGCTTATGATCTTTACGCGTTTCGCAGGGCCTGCGCGTCGCCACCGGCCACAGGTGGGAATCAACGCGAACCGATTGGAGGTGGAATTGAAACGGTGTGCGCGTGGAAAGGGTTCGCGTTGTCAAGCCGGAGATTAGAGGGATCGCCGTCCTCGCTGTTTCCAAAAGATCTCTACCTATTTCTGTTTCTATTTCTTCTCGCTACACTTTTATTTATTAAGCCCGCCCGAAATCAATTGGAGCAGCTCTTCGTGCAGGAATGTTTGCTCCGATTAATATTTTATTCGGTTGCCTTATTGCCACTGCGTGGACCCGATGCGCAAATTAACCACTGTTTTAGTAGGTACGCGCTAAATAAGCCATGCGAGGGCTGCGAATAACTATAAAATTAATCCTTTTCGCACCGCATTTAGCGTAGATGAGGAAGCTTTCGTAATTTCTTATGCAAAAGATGGCGTAATACAAGATCGCGGAGGTGAATTCAAAAAGTATCGTTCATAACGTTATGGATATCACAAATTACAATTTCACGCGACGGGTGCAACGGCTGACGCCAACCGAATTTGACAACCCTCGATTCCAAAGGCAAATAGCGAAAAAGAATTTAGAAATATTAGCACACTGTTGACCGATTATGCTGCTACTCGTAATTTTATAAAAT
Source organism: Nomada fucata (assembly GCA_948146005.1). Lineage (NCBI taxonomy): Eukaryota > Metazoa > Arthropoda > Insecta > Hymenoptera > Apidae > Nomada > Nomada fucata. The sequence continues at coordinate 11,471,832 of OX411282.1, forward strand.
TCAACGACGCTAATATTGTTATTTAATAAACGTGATGTCAGGAACCCAGAAAACTAGTCAATATAAAAATTCAACCACCGTTGTTCGTCACAGTTTGCAGTAATACAGTAACAGCACTTATGTACTCATTGGCCGCGAGCAACGTACGAAACGAATCGAATTAAAAACTTTTTCCAAGTTTAAATTTTCCGACGTCGAGTAAATACCCGTTAGAGTTAAATACGCTAACGCTAACATACCAGTATCGGCACCTGCAATGTTAATATCGAACGAAATATAAATTAGAAAACGGTCCAATGTTTGCAAGCTCGCGAATTATACGAAAACTTCTAACCGGCACTGTACATTTAGTATATTTACAAGGACGACGAAAACTCTGTTCGAGTTATCGAGCTTAGAACCAGTCCAGCCTAAGCTGCCAAAAGAAGCGGCGGTACCCAGCTTGTCAAAATACACCGTAAAGTCCGACTGTCGTTTCTCGATGCCGATAGCGACGAACATCTATCCGATCCACGGAGAAGTAACACGCGCATAGAGCACTCACCACTTGGAGCAATTGGCGCATGCAAGTGTTTATCGTCCCCCTTCGTCTACGTGACGCTATGCAACATTCGTTTAGTCTTGCAGTATACGTCGCTGTCAACTGTTATCAGCTGGCCGATAACGCGCGGCACGGCGGCACGCTAACGCATCCCTGCAATTACGAATAGGATTTGCGATCCGCTGCCACGCGTTACTTTGACAAATCGAGAACTCGGGTCGCGTCACCGCGGATATGAAAAATCGTCGATGTATCTAGCGTGGCTTAACAAACGTTTCGAGATATTAATCGAGCGGAGCAAAGCATTTGAATTCGGAAGTGCATTTGCGGCTCCACTGTAACGATAAACAAGTAACAGGTATTTAATTGAATTAAAGAGTACTTTCGAGTCGTGCCTTGCTTCGCTTCGCCCTATCGCGAAACAAAGAAAACGGAAGAGGATACGGAAAGGTGCTGCCTGAATTCAGAGTACAGGGAGAATAATTTTTAAACCCGGTTCGCTGCCAACTGAATATTTGCAACGTAGCGAATGAAAAATAAGTAAAAGTAAAATATCGTTCAGACGATTCGGGACTTTGCGGTTCCACGAAGATTGAGAACGAATTTTTTAAAGAACGAATATGTTTTATATATAAACAGACTATGGACTGCACTCGCGATAAGCAATGAAACTGAATTGGGATGAAATATACGCGATATAATCTTGCATATAAAAAAATCGTAACTACAAATATTAGCAACATTTATTCGGATAGCGGCGTTCAAATTTTCCACTAACAGCATTTGGGACAAAAATTTGTAGTTACTCGGTCACCCGTCTCGCTAAACGTTACCGAAAAGAAATATTTTCCAGCCCGACGAACGAGCTCCAAAGCTGGACGAGCCAAGCGTTGACACACCTTGTCCGACGATTAAATATTCGGTAACAAATACAACTTTGAAAAAGAAAAACCCCCCTCGTGCGAAGAAGAATCGTCGACGCACAATCCGCGAAACGATACAATACGCGAGGCTCGCTGAACAGTCCGCAAGAAGTAATTTCCGTAGCGAAATTATATTCGAACGATCGCATCGTGACGCAGCCTCGGTGGCACTTGAAGACAGAAAGAACGCGAAACACGTCTTTCGTCGGAGAGGCCGCGCGGGTCACAATCCGATCTGCAGATCCTAATCGGTCGTCCGTCTCCTTCTCGTACGCCACTCGGCCCTTCGAACGCTCGGATCCCCCCGTTGAACGTACACGAGCGTACGCCATTATCTTATTTACGCCTCATTGTCTCAATGTATCATACCAATATCCAGCGACCGCTCGTACCGAGCAGCAACGCGCTCCTGAATCGTGTCCACGCGAAAGTAGCCCGCCTAGAACCACCGTGGAAAAGAATAGCCCCCTATGGTTCTTAGCAGCTCACGTTTCAATTATTTACTATACGCGCGATCGTTGCGTCTCGTTTCGCCCGATGCGATCGTGTACGCGTGATCGAATTGGAATACACTTTCTTGCCGGATAGAAAATAGCGAGCGGTGAACGGGGACGAATGGATTCCTTCGCTTCTGTTCGAGAAGAAACGGCGCTCGGCCATTGCCGTGCGATTGAAATTATTCTAAATGCCTGCGGATAATTTGAGAAGGAGGATTAGAAATAGTTCTCTCTTGAACGGTAACTTCGATCGAGCTGCGCGGCGAGCAAAAACCTGTCCGAAATACTCGCGGAACGCAACAGTTTCTTTCTTCTCGAAGCGCACCGATGAGCGCAGGAATATCTCTGGATTATTTTGTGGCGAAACGAACGTTATCGCTTTCTATTTCCTTTTATTCTCCAACGCTAGAAATACCTCGTCGATTATAATCAGGCCTCTTTGTTATTCCGCCGATACGTAAGTATAGGCGATGATACGGGGTGGCTATTTACCCTACGCCCAGTGGATACGTCGATACGTCGGGCAACGCGTAACGCGCTGGACTAAGTGAAATAAGATTTTACACCTTCGACTTTAGACAATTTCTGGCAGCCACGGTGGAATCGCTTTGGCGCCACCAGAAATCAATTTTCTATGCAGCTGAAACGTTCTGTAGAAGTAGCAACGATCATTGGAACGCCCGAATTGTTCGTCTGCGTATTTCTATTCAACAAGAGCTCGACAACTCGCTGACTCCAAAAAGTCCTGCTTTCTATCTACTACTTGCAGTGTCGCGCGTTATTAAATATCTTAGAAATCACTCGACCCATTTTCAGCGAAGAAACGAACGAAGGGAGAGATAAATACGAAAAAAGCCTCCCACAGTTCCATCGGTACGATCTTCGAAAGTATCGAGCAGATAAAGTTTGGCATTTACGGAACGGTAAATAGAGAAATCCTCGAAGCGGAAGATAGTGCGCAATGTCGAATAGGCGCGGGATAAAATCTACAAACGGTGCACATATTTGTATATACTTTCGAAAGCAAATCTTCCGATCTGTGATACACGCGAACGTGAAATATTTGCGATGCGTCTCTCTTAAACCGCGAACGGTAAGTAATGTAGTATCGGGCCCCGGTACTAAATTTCGAGCAGAAGCGACTTTGAATGAATAATAAAAAAACCTATCCCCGATAAACGGCTATCCCCTATCCCCAGTGCTCGACGACAAAATTGAATTCCACGCAGCAAGAAGAATAGTAATTCCGTTCTTCGAACAAAAAGTGTGCGCGATGAAACGGAAAACCAAAAGACAAACAACTGCCTTCACCTCTGCCACTTACGAAACCCCGCGTCAATCGCATTGCAAGCAACTCGAAGCGCAATAAATGAGCCAGAGAATTCGAAACGAGGCCGGAACACGCGCGGGCATAGGTGAACCTGGAAGGCAGGCGGCGTTTCTCTTCCCACGATGGAAGAGGAAACGAGAAAAGGACCAAGAAAACGCAGGAATATAGAAAATCGATGACAACGGAGGGGACAAAAAGCGATATCCGTATTCGACGGGCCGACTCCGGGCCTAGAATCGTTGGGTGAAACCGAGGGACGAGGTTACTCGTAAAGTCCGGCGAAATATGGTTTATGGTTATATTGAAGCAGTAAAGCAATTTCCTATTTCGTCGCCTCGACCTCGCACCGCTCTTTTCCATTATCCATTGACTCTGGCCGAGTGGAACTTTTATTTCAAGCGCTATGTTTTGACAGCCGGCGGGTTCTGCCTGTTACTTTTACGATCCTCGCGGACGGTCCACGAGTAACCGAGTGTCCGTAGTATCGAGAAATCGTGAAAGCGGCGTTTCGGACGCTCGAACGAATAAAAAGAACGCGTTCGCGTCCCCGAAAGGGTTGACGTCAGGGCGAAGATTGCAATTTCCCGAGCGAATAGCGAACGAATAGAAGGTGGTGCGCGCAAGGGTAGGAGGAGGTTTCGAGGTAATGGCAAGTGATCGGACAATGTTTACTAGAAAACTTTCGAACATTTATTTCGACAGTTATAAACACGCTTTCGCGTGCAACCATGATCTTCCGATGTATACATATATACATTATATCGCGTCTATACTTCTCGAATAACAATTAGCAATTATATACACAGTTTAACAAGATCGACGAGTCCGGAGACCAGCGAACCTCTTTCTCGACCCTCGCGACGAGGCTCGAGGGCGAGAAGAATCGCGGCCCGAGATCGACGACAGGAGAGATCGTCTAAACGAGATCCTATTTACAACGACATTATATTACTCTTCTAGAAATTTAAAGATCACACACATCGCGGCGGGGCACCGACGGCCCCCCGATATCGCGAACTCTCGAGGACTCGCATTTCGGTATGCAGACATCTGCGCCGTGCGTTCTTAACGCCAACCGGTCGATCCTCTCCCTTACGAACTAAGATATTTACACGAAAAAGATTCCCTCCCTCGAGAGACACAGAGGGAGACACAGAGAGAGAGAGAGAGACACAGAGAGAGAGACACAGAGAGAGAGACGAGACACAGAGAGAACGTACATAGAATATATCACCGCGTACGCATAAACTGGGACGAGCGAACTCGTGGGACTGTCCGACGAACACCTCTCTACGCTTTACGTTTTCGCTTAATCCTAGAGCACGAGGTTCGTTCAGCTCTGCCTGCCGGTGAGCACCGTGATCGGCTTGAGCAGCAACTGCGGCGGACTGTGCGGAAGCGATCTCTGCTGCTGAACGGCGGAATTGCAGATGGAGACCGGCGGCGAGTGCGGCGACATGGGTTCCGGGCTGCTTCCCGGCGACGCGGTGGCCGAGGTCGGCTGACCGAGGTGGTACCTGGCCGGCTGCTGATTGTGGCCGAAGACCGCGGCGCTCTGGTGCTGGTGCTGATGCGCCGCCAGCGATCTCAGGGTCGAGTAGAAGTCGTAGGGGTTCCCGGAGACCGGGATGCCGGGGGCCGCGAGTCCGTTCGGGTATCCGGCGGTCGCGGGCGGCTGCAGCAGCCTCTCCATGGAGAAGGGCCCGTGGGCGGGCGGCGCGGCGGTCGCCGGGAGCGGCTGAGGTTTGCACGGCAAGCTGCCGGCGGAGCTGGTCGCCCCGGGCAGCAAGCTGGCCGGGTAGCCGGCCGGGGTGGAGTACGCGCCGGTCGCGGCCGGGTATCCAGCGGCGCGATGAAGATACGGAAGCGTGTAGAGGGACGCGGGCCATCCCGGCGGAGCGTACGCCGTGGGGTAGAGCCCGCCGAGGACGACGCTCCTCTTGAACGCCGCGAGCCGCGACCTGGAGGCCGCGGTGGTCCTCCTGCGGAGCTTGCCCGTGGTGCCGCCGATGAACACGTCCTCGGAGCTCGGGTCCAGCATCCAGTAGTTCCCCTTGCCGGGGTCGTCGTAGTGGCGGGGCACTTTCACGAAGCACTTGTTCAGGGAGAGATTGTGCCTGATCGAGTTCTGCCATCCTTGCTTGTTGTTCTCGTAGTAGGGAAAGTGGCGCATTATGTATTCGTAGATGCCGTTCAGGGTGAGCCTCTTCTCCGGGCTCTGTCTGATGGCCATCATGATCAGCGCGTTGTAACTGTACGGCGGCTTCTCGCACTTTTTCTTCTCGTCCGCCTGCCGGTCCTTCGCGTCCTTCTGCTCGGCGCGGACGACGTTCGCGGCGTTCCTGGAGCAGTCCAGGGGCGGCGTGTCGGTTCCGCCGTCGCCGGTCACGTCCAGGTCGCTGGAGTCCTCGCTGTCGTCGATTCGACTGACTTCCGGGGACGCCGAGCGGCGGTCCGCCGGCGCTGGTGTGCCCGCGCAAGCCTCCGGCAGGATGCTGCGGATGCTGAAGTTGCTCTTCAGCGCTGCCCGCGGCGGCGGCGACGCGGTCACCGTGTGTTGCTCGCTGGATCCTTCCATGTTCACCATTCTTCGAACGAGACGCGTGAACGGGACGCGCTTCTCCAACGTCCCGAAGACGCGCAGGGTAACTTCACAACGATGTATTCTTCGAGTAACGAGAGGCACAATCACTGTCCGCGATGAAACTGTTCGACGTTCTCTTTTGTAGGAGCGTTTCGTCCGTGAGCGACGAACGATGCTGTCTCGACGGAGCTATGTCGCGTTATGCCGTCATCCCCGCCACCCGGCGCTTATATACGCTCCCGTGGGCCCCGCCCCCGAGCCTCTGATCGGCGCGCGCGAAGGGGAGACCGACCAATCGGCGGGGCCGCTCCGTGCCTACCACCGGCTCGGTCCCTTCCCCCCACCGCTGTGTTTTGCGGCCAATGTTTGACAGCAAACAGTGCAAACAGCGCAGAGTTACGACGGGGGCAGGGATTTCGAAGGTGGCCGATCGTTGTTGCGCCGGTGGTGGGGAGCGCAGCCGCGAACCCGCGTATACAAACAAATGCGAACGCGATATCCGCGTTTCTACGCCCTCTTACGGTGCCGCGGCTCTCTTCGCCGTGGGTACCGCGCTGCCCGTTCACGCGTGAACGCACCGCGCCTAAAGGGGGGGGGGGGTGAATGCCCTTTGTCGCCGCCGCGTCGGCCGCTGCTCGCGTGCTCCTCGATCGAATCGCCGAACCTTCGAAATCGATACCCTTCCGCGATCGCTCTCCTCGTCGTCGTCGACCGCTGCGGCCACTTTTCTCCTCCCTCTGCTTCTGCCGTCTTCGCGGCGACGAAGCGTCTGCTCGAGCGAAAATTCCAAGACTCGACCGAAGTCGGTTCCGAAAATTCGAATTAATTGTTCCGTCGTTTCCGGGAAGGGAATATTTTGATCTACCGGGAAAAAGTTTGTGCCATTGATTCGTGCGCGGGTATTTCCGTGCCGCTTGATCGATCGAGGTATAGAAATCTTCGGCGCTTCCTGGCTGCAATTCTGTGGAACGATGCACTTGGGCGGGTTTTCGTAAAAACGATTAGGTACGACGGTAACGCGAATCGGTGAATATACTTTACCGAGGAGAATAAAAATCGCAATTCTTTTCGCAGATTAAATTTGCGCGAACGAATTACCTCGACAGTTACCCTATACGGGAGCTCCGGTCTCTCGATACTTTAAATCGCACGAATTGCCCAACAAATTTCGCTACAATTTACTGCGACGCATGATCGATCGGGGGCCGCAAAATCTTCGCGTATTTTCCTACGCGCAGGTATTTAACCAGCTGCGTGTACTACGACCCCATCGGTAGATTACGCGACGCTGCAAACAATTATTGCTCCGAGCTTGACTTTTTTAATTCTCCGTTAAACTCTTTCGAGACAGCCGCGCACATGTTCTTCCAAATATTTTCTCACGTCGATCGAAGAGATCGAACACTTAACTCGTGTCTCGAAAACAAATAAATAAAATGATCGTTCAGAAATTCGATACGAATATTTGCAACACTCGTTCCTGCATACTGCCGGTAAACGTCCGTCTTCGAATTAGAAATTTCGTTGCCATCTACCCCTCTTTATCACCTCGAACGCGAAACCGCAGATCTAAACCCTCGAGCGAAACCCCCTTTGAATTTTCCTCTACCTGGCTATCGCGCCGTCGAATCGATAAATCCATTGTATCGTTTTCGAGAAACTTTATTGAAACGGCTGGCGTTGGTTTTATATAACGAAACAATAACAAGGGCGAAAGGGCATTTGCAGCGTGGAATTCCGTGCTCCACGGAAACGATGGAACGTTCTAAGTAGCCTTAATGTCGTTCCTACTACGAGCGTGTAAATTGGGGATTAAAAGGGTGGCCGGGTCATCGAACGGTGGCAAATGGCGAGGCTGGAGGGGGAAGAAGGGTTGGTTAATCCTTGTTCGCCCAAATCGGATAAACTTTGCCCACGAGCATTGTTTCCCGTTATTGTAGACTAACAGGATTAACTCGTCGACAGTGTGGCGACGCTCGAAGTCCTCGCCACCTGTAAAGGTGTCCGGCGGCCTTTTCGCTCGTGATTCCATTACGCCGGTCCTCGGGCCGTGCCGGCGTTTGGTAACCTTGCGCGAATACGCTTCGCGAAACGGATGAAACTGTTCCCCTAATTGGCGCGCTCGGGTACTTGTCGGGGGCAAAATAAAGTCGAGGAACGGCAAAGCCGATTCGAAGATCCGAGCCGCGGCGTCAACTTCGTTGGGCGTCCATATTTCGTTTACTCAATTGGAATACAGTGCCTTGCGCGACGCTTCGAACGGAATTGAGCGAGGGTCTTCCGTTTGGGCAAACTATTGTAATGGGAATCGAGGTAAAGAAACACGGCTGCGCAATTTGAAATACCTGTGGAAGTCCGGTAAGTCGGGAAGCTCGGCGTAGGTACGTTCTATTTCGAGTGCAAAGTGTAACAGAAATAGCGCAGACATATTCTACGTACCGCAGAACTATGGATTTTACGGGCATGTAGCATCTAGTGTCTTTTTAACCACTGACGAGCACACTGCGGTTCGCGGGCCCCGCGTCATTTTTCCACAACGTTTGGCCAGAAGTTGAAACCTATGAATACTACATCCGGGTCGCGATATTAAATACGTAAATGTTGAATTTGTTATTTATAATTCTACTCATGGATTTACAACGAAACGTATTTCCTCGGTTTGATTTACCGTCCATTAGTAACGTATGCAGCAACGTGCACGTGCACGTGTACGCGGTTTTTCAATAAAATGGACTTAAATAACTATTAATACTTACTTATTGACACTGAGATATTATAATTTACTGTTTTTCATCCACAAGCTTATCGATATAGATGTTAAAAGAATCTAAACTTTAGAATATCGCACCTAATATTGGCAACACGAACAAGACCAAGGATATTATTTCATTAATTAAATTTCGATAATCAGTTAATTCCATTTAATCAGAAAAATATGTAAACGTATACCCTTTCACGCTATAAGATGTATGGTATATTGGTACGAACGCGTTGAAAGAATGGAAGAGAATTTTCCCAGAAATCGAATAAAAAATGGCTAATTTTAGTCTAAAATTAAATTACTCGATTAATGTATTTCAGCATTTAATATTGCGGCCCGCGAAAAGTAGCAGGTTTCAACTGCCGGCCCACTGCGAGCCAAAGCTTGCTCGCCACTGTTTTAAGCGAACGACGAGCACGCGTCGTACGTACTTCTGTTGAAGAAAAAAATCGACGAAAAGGTAACATTATTTACAACACCGCCCAATATTTTATTTCTCGATCAGCCCCGCGTCTGGTCGTAAATCCATTAAGAAGATTTTCCGCCCGAGGAAACGTTCGTGCCCCCGTTTCGCGATTACGCCCCACTGTTTGCTGGCCGATTAGCCTCGACCGTTTCGTCGTTGCGCCATGCCTGAGAAGTCGATCCAGTTGGACGATCCGGAATGGCGGCTACCCGTGAGAGAGCAGCGTCGCGAAAGATGCGGCCGAGCATCCGGGTCGGCGCGTTTCATCTGTATGCCATTTCACAAACGTATAGCGCTCCTTGGGACGAGGCTCGTTAATTCTGGAAAAAGGCACCGACGCCTCCTCGAGGACGACGTCTCGTAGATCCCATCTATCGATGGGAAAGCTCTCGGTGGTCTGGGAGAAGTCGGGAACGCACAGGGCGTGCGTACAATACGATCGAGGCCCTTGGGCGATCGTTAGGCGCGTAAATATTTGAAAATATCGTCCGGCTGCCCCGTGAACGATAGGCGGACACGGACTGACGGTAACGAAACAATCGGGAGCGCGTGCGTATGCAGTTTCGAGCGAACCGAAAGGTACGCGTTATTGGAGAGGAACGAATGGCACGAGCGATTCGGTAATTGAATAATTACTTGGACGAATGGACGTTCCATTAGCGTTTCCTCGAAACGAATGCGACAAAGGCCAGAGTAGCCCGAAGGGTATTGTTGTTTATCTTTGAAACCGATAAAGGGTTAGGCGGAAAGATTTACAGGAGCACCTGCATTATCCGAAAACCCGTTACTCGAACGGTTTATTATTCCAACAGCGTGCTTCCTATTAAAACACTGTAAACACGCGTGCGCGACGCGCGTGTGCTCCATTCTGCAAAACGGAAAGACGAAATCTCGCTCAGTTTCGTTCAAACTTATGTAGAATGGAGCGACGCGAACGTTTTCATTTTATTTCCCATACGATGCGCAAAGTTATTTACTTAATTGCGCATTGTCTTCGGCATTGTATCTATACGAAACTGAACGCTAAACAGTGCGCTTTGTTCCATTACGCGAAAATTTCTAGGTACGGCCACTTTTGTTTCCCCATTAATTCACACAACGGAGGTTGTCCGTAGAGGAAAATGACTTTTCGGCTCATCGAAACGTCATTTACCATCGCGTCCCACGTCGCTCTCCCATCTATCTACCTGCCCCACGCTGCAATGAAACAACCGAAAGATTATTCTACTAAAAAACGTGCATACAGAAGTAATCATAGTTTTCGTACCGCAAAATTACCTTTCCCCTCGTCGTCCCCGAATTATTATACGAATTCTCCGCGCTCTCTTTGCCCCCCCCCCCCACCCCCCCCCCCCCCCACCCCGCCAGTACAGGTATGTAGGGCATCGAGGGAAAGAAAGGAGAAGCGGAGGAAAAAACGGCAGCGGCTGGTAAAGTGATCAGTGAGATGTCGCGAAGACAAGAACGAAACTAACGAAGAGATTCGACACTCGTTGGAGTGGGGAGAGGGTGCCTGCGGAGGAAGATGACACCGAGGGAAAAGGCACGTGACAAACGTGAAAAAGGGACGAGAAGGACGCCGCGATTCCCTTCGGTTCCCGAAAGAAGGCATCGAGGAAACCGGGAACGTTTTTCGGGTCGTCGCGTCGGAACATCTTTATACGAGCTGCTCGACCCCCCATCGCGAAACGTCGTCACCCCGTGGCGACCCATAGATTTAGTTGCATCGTTGCTTGCGCCGCGGCGCGCCGTGTATATACTTGCACGCTTTCCGCCACTTCGCCGACGCGTACCCGGGTGCAAGCAGTCGCTTGCGACGAAGATCGCGCGGGTCGTATCGCAAGAATTACTTGACTGGGTACAATCATTACCGCAACAGGAATTTGCTCGAAATTAAATTGCCAATACACATTACACAGCATCGAGTACTTGCTCGTCGGCACTCGACCGCGCCGAAAGTACAAAAATGGCAAACACGGCCTTCTATTAACGAAAAAGGTAAACAAGATTGCGAACGAATTACTTTGACAGCTACCCCATAGGGGAGCTCCATTGTCTTAGTACTTTCGGGCACATAAATTGGCCAAAAAATGTCACTATCATTGCGAGATTGCAGTACTCGACACGCGCGCTGGGATCTTGGAGTCCCGCAATTCGAACCACCGATCCGATTACTAACGGGTGGGAATATTTATGACCGTAATTGTCCTGTCGTGAAATTAAGTGGATTAGCGTTGAAAAGAAGAGGTATTATGCGCGTTTTCCCCTTCCTTTGCCGATTGTTCTTTGCGAATGCCTACCTGTGCATTGTAACCGCGGTCGTGACGCATATTATTGTTTACTTCAAATGGGCCATATCGCAAAGTTAGCGCAGGGCATATCGTTCGAGGAGAATTGGGCGCTCGGTTTTCGTAATAGGATAGCTCGCCTCGGAGCAATCGCTACCTGGAAGCCTCGGCGCATGCTGGCCAAGCGTATCAAATTTTCGTCCCAGAACGTTCATTACTTCATTATCGTAGAAGAAATTCGTATTCGTCACAGTTTCGAAAACCGGCTGACTCGGTCTTTTTTCCATCGACGGGTAAACTACCCAGGTGCCCCGTGTCGTCCAGCTTCCGTTACAATAGCAGCGTGGAGGAGGAGGAGGAGGAGGAGGAGCGTCTCGCTTCTGGGACAAATGAACGAAACTCGAATGTGCTAGACAGAGATGAAAGGTTACAATAATAAGTGGGTAAGGGTGCACTTGTGCATGGATTTTTGTGTTTGTCTGTAAAAATCATAGCGCGGCTGGGACGCGTCGCGACGCCGACGGAAGCGATATTTTAAATAGCAAGTACCCTGCTTTATTTATAAATCGTTCCTGCAATTGCGAAGACAGAATAGCTTGTTCATCGATATAATATTTCGGAGTAGAAGGTACCGTTTTATTTTCTTAAAATTTTCTTAAAAAATAAGGCTTTTCTTAAACTTCAATTTATTTCTACGAGTTGAAACGTAACCCGAAATTCTCCCCAGGCTTGATAAAGTCCAGGAGCCCAGCGTTTCAACGAAACAGACCTAAGAATCTTCCTTGCACTTCCTCGAAGGCATCTCTGTTCGGGCACAGCATACTTCGATCAACCCTTAACTAGCAAGACGAAACTTCGTTTCGTCGCGCATCCCGTAAGGAGACGAGAGGTAAATTCGTACGGGTTGCAAGCCTAACGAGCTCTCCATTGAAACATCTTCCAGTCGAGCCATCGAGCAGACCCGAAGTGGACGAGGAGCGGACGAACCGAAGGAGACGATAATTCGGATAGGAGGAGCTCGTAGATGAAAGCCTCGAGATTTAGTGCAGGAAAGTATTTCGACCCCCGAAATTCTGGGCGAACCCGTGTCCCGTGTCTCGCGCAGCGGCCGGCGCGAGCTGCGAAAGGAGCAGCCGTGTCGAATCGAGGGTAGTCCGACCACTCATTACGTCATTATTGGCGGAGGGCGTCTCAGGTCGGGGATGCTGCCGTCGCAACGCCGGGACGCCAGACGTCCAGCGGCGCGTTCCGCGTGTTCCGTCTTTCGAGTTGCCGGTCGGTGGCCGTTTTTCCCGACGAGGAAAATCGGTTTTCCGGGGTGCGGGACCACTGCGTCCCCATTATTTCGTCCCCCTTGTCGCGCAGCCGCCTTTACGGGACTGGATCCGACGCGCAGGTACCAGGAGTGGACCAACAAACGACTCTATTTGCTCAACAAAGCAGGCTGCCGTCCGGATTGCTCTCGGCGGCGCAGGAGAACCGGGCGGGAGTCCGGGGCGACTCCTCGGCGACGATTCGACCACGTGTCTGCGGACAGGAAGCGTGCTCCAAGATCGATGATACTCTCGCCTATTGTCGCTCGTCGATCCCCTACCACGCGGACATGCGTTTCGATCGCTTCTGCCGATCGAATCCCGTGTACACCCCAGGTCGCGACAATTACGCACGCTCGATTGCCAACAGTTTCCTGCCGCGATCGCACACTTTTTGTATAAACTGTAGGGTGCGAGGGGGTGCCCGCCGCCTTCCTTGTTTTCAAACGTAGACGAAATTATTTTCGTATCGTTGTTTTTCATATTTGGGATGCGCAGAATGATGCGTTGAAAGGATTTTTTTACGGCGCTCCAAACGACTGGGCGTCGTGGCAGATAGGAAGGTCCGATTGTACCTGATCGTTTCTCGAATCCACGGAAAGTAGATTTCATAAATTATTCGTCCGATTGACTTCGAATTTCGGCGGTGTTGTTCCATAGAATTTTTTCATTGCTTCAATTCGTTCGAATTTTATAAATTTTCGAAGCGGCCTATTTTCTGTGAAGCTTCGGCTCCGTGTAGCTGCCATTTCCTTGTTTTCCGCAAAGCATTTTTATTTGCTACGTTACAGCTGCATTTCTCGGGTACCAGTTGCCAAGGTAGACGATGCTGTATAACTCCGCCATTTTGTAATTTCGGAGGACAATTAAAATACGGAAATCAAGTTAAAACGGTACTTGGCGACCTCTAAAAAATCTCGATACTTTTCTCAGCAACTGCCTGGGGAAGAAAAATGTTAAGTTTCTTTAATACTTCGCCATATCTTACATTTTTTCTATGACTTCAGTGTTATAAAAATATGCACATAGCTTCCTTTCAACCGCATATTCGAGACCTTCTGCGAATCGAATTGCTGTTTTTTGAACAAGATTGCGCAGCTCCGACACGAATAATTGCAGAAATTAATTTCAGAAATGCTAAGATTCTGGTTACTTTGATTGGCGAGTGCACCTACAACATTTTCTTCGAAAATATTTCAGCCGTTACAAGTTATTTCGATAATTTTCGTGCGTACCTATAGATATGTCAATAATAAAAATAGGTGTTGCTCAACGATAAGACCGCACCGTGGCATCCATACAGTTCTTTTCATTATAAACTAGTTACGAACAAACGTCAGTAGTACTTTCGCAATAATATACATTTATACGTTTGGCAAAAATACATTTATAGATCTTTTCTTCCAGCGAAGTATTATTCGTTGCAAACATCTGACCGACCGACCACGTAAAATATCTAATTTTCCCATCGGTGCACAACAATTTAATCGTTCACTGTTACCAAATGAGTATTTAAAAAAAATGTTCTCCAAGACCATAGGTGCCTCCTATGGACAAATTTTATTCCCCCCTCCCAATTTTCTTCTTCGTACAAAAATCGCCGCTTCCCGATCGCACCGCAAATTATACAGCTACCTGACCGGCTGTACGTCGACAACGGCCACGAAACGTTTTGGAAGTCGCTGTTTACTGCACTTTCCGACCCGTCAGCCATCGAGTCAAGGCTTTCCTTCGCGTAGCTTTAAAGTCACGAGATAAGTCCCTCGGCTCGTAGACATGCTGCGCGGACAACTGCGGGGACATAACGCGAAACTACTAGATCCAGGACTTTTCGTGGCTACGGTCAGCAAGTCAAGCGGATGATCTACCCGAGGAAACGTCGGGCGAGACGCGGCGAGAGACGAGAGTGTCAGAAACCGAAGAAAATCCGTGGATCCGTGAGCTTAAGCCAGTCGCAGTCGTGCCTCCGAGGTATAAAAGACGGCAGCAAGATAAACCAGCTTAATCTTCGACCGCCTCGGAGGCCGAAGTTTTACGCTGGGATGATCCGCCATCTCGAGAAGGGGTTGAAGAAAGGGGAAAAAACGGAAGAAGGATAAAAACGCAGGGAAACTTTCCGAGCCGGTGAGATTTTTCGAAAAAGTCAAGCGAAATCTGACGGCTCGTGAAGCGTGACAACGGGTATGCCGTTAATGCGATTTGGCGAACTTAAAAAGTTAAGCAGCGCTCGGTTACGAAGTACGGATAGATGATCCGCAAAAACCTGACCTCCTGCCAATTTAGCCGTTTGACTGGCAGCAGAGTTTCACCGATCTCGTGGAAGCGATTTGGTCACCTCGTGAACAATGACGATTTTTCAGTCGATATTTGATAGATCGAAGAGATACGATGCCTCGCAATCGAATCGGCGAAACTGTTTTTCGACAATTCAGTTACTTGTGCGCTGGTATCGCTTTGGTCAAACTTGACCCTTATACGGCCATCGTTTAAAACCACGTTGAAGGTCTTCGTCGTTATTCTTGACCTTTTACCTTAAATAAAAAGGAATTAGCCGGACCAAGTATAGTTATTCATTAATGGATTCAGCTTTATGTAGCGCACTTTCTAAAATAACGAATCTATATTCATTTTTCGGCACGTATCTAGGTAACTAAGGTTATCGTTATACGTCGCTCCAATTATTTTTGTCCAAGTTGATAAAATGTACAGAAATAGTCGAAAGTAAATATAGTAGTACTAGTAGCAGTAAGTGTGGCACAGTAGTTGTTCTACGTAATGATCACTTTTGACCATTCAAAGAAATAATCGATCTCTTATCGTTGATCAAAAAGAATGCTCTACCGTATTATTTATTCCTAATGCTACTATAATTCGTATACAGATGAACGAATATTATCAAAAAAAGTAACGGGGGAGTACAATTTTTTTTAACCAGAAGGTTAGACGTACTTATCGGCAAAAGTTAATGTTCATAGTAGAATGTCCAGTAAATTATTCTGTTAACCCCCTCTATATTAATATCTTTCGACCCTTTGGCAGACTGTAAATAATTTGGCAACAAATAAAGTACATCTGTAAAATAACACGACAAATGAATTAGAAAAACGAAATAAGGTTTACAAACTATAGTTCATATCTAATATGCGACTTCAAGGTGCGAGGGTCAGCATCTCGAATCTACAATAATGGAAATTATCGATTGAGCGTATTAAACTCGACAGTTCTCGACTTTGATCGTAAAATAAATATGTCGCGTATAATTGAATCGTAACAGCAGGCACAATGGTGGCAAATATTTGTTCACTTTTTTTTCTCATCGCAGCGAAAAGAGTTTGAAAGAGACGCGGGGACTTTTGGTCGCCAAAGGCAACGAGCACATCTCTGTTTCGCTATGGTGCAGCGATCCTCGCCTCGAACTGTCGTCTTTGCATTCACGGATTCCTGAATTCAAGGATTATCATCCCTCGTTCGATCCCTAATCGGGATTAGTTTGGCCCGAATGTCGGAATGGCACAGTCCGAGTGGTTTGTAAAAATAATACACCGTTCGTGCGACAGAGAGGGTTGCTGAATGCAACGGGGTGGTCTGTTGTTCGGTTACTTTAGCTTGTCTTCTAAACACGGGGCGGCGTATACTTTTGTAAGAATTAGAAAACTTTTATTCAGTCTCGTTTTCAGCGCGACTACAGAAGACTGGCTAGATCAACGACACCCGTACAAACGAGACCCCTTCGATGTCTCAGAGAAATCTATAACCCTTTCAATATGTCCGGGGCCAAGCTGGTTATGCGTTAAAGTCAGGATTTCGATTCTCTGTCGTTTTAGTAACTGCCTCGTGGGGCGATCGACAAAGAAAACAGGATTAACCCTTTATTGTTAGGTGTATCACTATTTTTCTATGCACGGAGCAATATGTACTCTATCGTGTAAAATAATATCGATCCAACAATTGTATACGATAATAAATAAAAAAAAATAGACTGCAGGTATTTCGTAGTTTTATATTGTTCGAATGTCATTTTTTTCCTTCTGTTGAAAATACGTATCGATTTGTTTTGTTAGTAGCGTCTAAAATGTGGGTCAGCAATGTTATTTAACCCGATAGGGAGCAAAATTAAATAATAATCTAGAAAATTAGTGGGAACGTGATTATCCATATCCTACTACTTCAAATGATTAAATTATTAAACAGAAATCTTTCTCGAAAAATGATTAATTCTTCGAAAGAGAATATCCAAAAATCCTGATGCATTGTTTATGCCGTAGAACCTAGATTACCCGGGTTGCGATTATCCGAGAGCTCGATTGCCGGAGGTATCGGAATCATTGATAACATATCTATATTCGCGGTCTAATCTTATTTATATCCAACCAATTTTACTCCTTCGAGTCAAGATTGCCAATATTTGGGAAACATGCAAAATACAAAATAGATTACAAAGCTCTTTTATGTGTCAGCTGGCAAATACAAAAGTGTATCGCGCCACGCCACGTGTCAAGCCTCCCAACTCTCCCCTACGCGAAGCGCGACAACCGGGGGTTAATCAAAGTCCCACCGCATATGAAACGCGAAGGTGCGAAACATAATCGTGCGTTCGAATGTCGTTACGAATCTTAGCGCTAAGAAACATTGAACTGTTTCGCGGGCGAGACCCATCTCGCGACACGGTTCTTATCTGCTTGCATTCCCGCTCAGCAAAGCGAGCAAGTCCGCGACTATTAACAGAAACAACAAAATCATCGGTCGCTCCTACGCCGTGTTTAGTCTGTGGGCCACACTAGATACTTAGCCTTGATGTCCTCTATTGACAGACAAAGCAGTTAAAACGGCTCTCGTTGAGGCTATAAAACGATTGATTCTAATGCAGCGAAAGAAAGCCAATATTTGCACGCACAAAAGATGGATCATAGAATGTCGTCCGACTAAGTGATTCAATTCGCTCAACGTCCGGCAACTTCGTGTTTCAACACGCCCAACATCTTTCTCTTGTCTGCTTGGCTCCAATGATCCATCGCTCTGGACGCCACTGTTGAATACACTTTTATTTCTTAATCTACACGCTGCTCCTCATTGGGCCAATAATATTTCAATTCGTATGAGGAACAATCGGATCGATTGAAAAGAAACGGAAGTAAACAATGATACCTGTACGACGTTGTTTGTGTGCTTACAAAAAGCTTCGCGTGATAGATTCGAGAGATATGAGATTCCAGGCAGATCGAGTTTAAAGTTATTTCATCTGTACTTTTTATAGGACAGTGATATATATATATATATATGCAGGGTGGCTCGCAACTCGGGGAACATCTGGAAATGGGGGTTATTGCTGGGGTGATTCTGAACAACTTTTTCCTTGTCCGAAATGTTGTTTGTAGCTTCGTTTTTGAGTTATTAACGAAAAGCAGTGCCCAATGCGAGCACCCGTATACAAGCGTAGAGAAGAATTGATTTAAATTTCATAGGAAATATTTATAGGTGACTCTATATCCAAACATATATTATAGAATGTATGTTGCTTTACGTTACGACTAGAATTTCCTAACATAATTTGGCGTACGGAGTTTTAATCGCACTATTTTTTGGAGCAAATTATTCATAAATGCAATAAAAGGTTTGATCATCATTCACCTTGATGTCATCTGAATGCAATTATCTGGGAAACTTGTTTGTTAAGTAGGTATAAAATGTTGCGCACCGATCAAGGGCTTTTTCTAGTGAAATTAAAAAAATGATAAAACATGGGAGTTAGTCACCCCGACCTCTGGTACTACTTTGATTATATCAGGTGATCCCATAAGTCGTGTCGTTTTTTAATGCAATTTATATAAACATCTGTATTTTGTTTAGGCGATATGTTTATAGAAACTTCTCCCTATGCCTTTCAAGAAGTGTCCAATAAACAAAAGCTGGTCGACAACTGACGTTTTTGAAAATGAAATCATCAAGTTGATCGGGAAATGGGAAGAGGTCATTGAAAATGATGGCCAACACGCCGAGGACTAAAGTTGAATGTAAGTATTCTTATTTTCGAGTTAAAGTTAAAAGATGACGCGACTTATGGGGTGACCGAACATCTTGTGCGTCAAAAAATTATTCAAAGTCGAGGGCTTTTTTGAGCCACTGTTCCTTTTGTTCCCATACCACTTAAAATTATTGCAGCAACCAAAGCTCCACAAAAAAAAAGTGATCTTATTCTCCAAGCTTGTCAAATACGCACCTACACGCGATAGAATTGTAATCACGGTGCTGAAACCACGAAAATTAAAATCGTAAAAAGGTTGCGAACCCGGCAACCTTAAGTGCAGGGCGAAAATACGAAAATACGAAACACTGTAACTCAAAATTCCCCTTGGTTGGAAAAAGGATTGTATTTTATTTAAAACAGTCCAACACAAAACAACTTCCCGTCGGAGTTTCGAATTTTTTCCTCAGGTCTAAAGTAGCTTGGTTATTACGGAAATAGAGACCTTGAGGATTTCTGCGGCCACAGCTATTACAGGAAGGAGGAAAATTCGACGTATTTCTTAAGGCACGGCAGAGAAGGGTCTGCGCGCTGATTGGGAATAGCTTATAAATTTTTTCCACCCATAAACCACGGTATAGGATCGTAAAACTCGGTCCCGCAGCTCGCAATCTTTACGCAGGTCATATTGCTGGCAGCCGCACGAAAACCACAGAGGATCCACTATAAATATGTAACCAACGACCGCAGTACGGGCAGCAGTTTTACGAAGTTACCTGAGAAACGTGCAACTTCGAACCTAGTCACACAACCCTCTATAAAGTTATGCAATACAAAACGAAGTGGTCGCTTTTGATTTTAGTGGGACGGAGGCCGAGTCTGGGCGACATGCGACGAGTAATTCCAGCACAAGCAATAGTGTGTACACGTAACTAGACGAGACGGCCGACATGCCTTTAAGTATTTCAACAGTTGCTGTCAAATCTTTTGGCAAATTTTATGTAACGAAAGGCAAAATGAAAGAATATGTGTTACGATTATACAGAATAAAGTAACTTATGTCGTATGCATAATAATTTTATGAAGCGTAAAGTGTGGCCAGAGTAGGCATAGCAATCATTTTATAATTATCTAGTAATTACAATTGTTATCAATAAATTAGTGTATCTGTATAAAGTAGAACATTTATCTGCATGTTCTGTAGGTATTACTTTTTAAATCCCTCCCACCGTTTCATTTTCCAATACGTTTCGATTTTTTGTAGGTGTGTTTATATATTGTAATGCAGTTATACTCGTTTAATAATATAGGTCGATATTCTTGCAGAAAGTATAGGCCATCAGGAATCTTGGACATCCTACCGCACCTCCTAACTTCATCCCTTTAGATAATAATTAATGAAAATGTCAGTTATTGTTTAAATGTTACACCGTGGCGTAATTGCTTCGATGAAAGAACAAGCTTCTATGCCTATTATGCAAATTTAAACTGGATTTTAATCTAGATATAAAAAAGCCTGAATAGTTAAAGCTAGTAATTGACAAAGATGGTATTGATACATAAGGATTGACATTTGTAGAATCGACGAAAATAAGAAAATAAGAGCAATGAGCTACTAAAAACTGTTTAGCAACAATTGAATTTATTCCAAATACGCTATAATTTTGCAGTTAATCGTAATTCTATGGGTCCTATACTTTTTCAAAACATAAAACACTGTTCCGTAACGTTCTTAAAAGTAAAATTAAATTTCAAACATCGCAGTATCAATCTGATACCATAATTTCAATTCACAGATTTAATTGTGGACTATATTTCTGATCAAAATATCTAAGCGCTAAATAAATCTTCACGATTTACATTATTTACAGAAATGTTATAATAATATATTTTAATTTTTATACTTGATTATTTATATTAATTCAATGTTTATAGATAATAGCGTTCAGAAAACGAACGTTAAAAAGACAGATGGGTGCGAGTACAGTCTGCGACCCCTACGAAAGAAGGGTAGGTGTGGAAGATACAGGATATTATAGAAATATTACGACTAGCTTCGACTTTTTCCTGCTTGCGAAGCGAATATGAATCCGGATCATACTGCTCCCTATAAGGTTTCCTCTTTCTCTGCTTAGAGGCATTGGTAATTGGAGTTTGGTTACATCGATAAAAAGATAGAATGACACATTTTTTCCTGAATTTATGTCTATGTACATCACCGCGTTCCTAACTGGCGTCAATATTTATAGCATCTCATTAATTTGCACATCGACACGCACAGGATGGAATATTTTAACAGCCAGCACGTGTGCATGGGGCTTACATTTCCAGCTCGACGGAGCGTAACTGGTGTTATAAATATTTTGCTTTTTTATGTTAACATATTACCTCGTATGACTTCCGAATATCATGAAAAAAAGAGGAATTCACGTACAGCGAGTGTGCGAATTATTAGAGCAACAGTAAGACAATGTATGCTTTTGCTGGTTGTGCAGAAATGAAATCAGAATAATCAAGGTTTTTACATTGAATAATTTTTAACTGACAATTGTTCGTTAAAACTACACAGGAACATTAAACTTGTAATTATATAGAATTATGCAGGTGATTCGAACTATTTGATCACCCACTGCAAATATCAGGCACAGCGGGTTTTTTATCTTTCGTATTATTACTTCTCTTAATATATTGTAAATAGAAATAGGATAAATAACTCGTTCTGTCATTACCTGCCGAAATTTCTCGTAGTTGATGGTAATTATTCATTCTGCAATTGTGATAGCGAACTAAAAACATTATTCAAAGTCTTACTGTTAGTATGGTGATGTGCTTCCATAAGTTTAGCATTAATATAATTGTAATATGAAGAGTATAAATATTGTGCCTCCTTCTAAATTGCTAAATATAGCAGTTAATTTCTGCAGCCGAATATTTGCCGTTACCTACTAACGTCTGTCTATAATACATACATACACGGTTATATGTATATAGTTAGGGGTAGTTCCCTATATTGGACTACTGAAGAAAGTATACAGTCTATGACTCTGAGAGTGTACATCTCCACGAATCTATCAATTGTTTGTATATTTTAATATACCGAATAATGTAGAGCATATGTGTAACGTGTAACGAACCTGTATCTACTTATTCCATATATGACGTTTATACAATTGAAACGAATATTGTTCATATATTTAATGTTTGACCTCTGCATGATAAAGAGTAATAAGAATAAACGACGAAAACTATTTGCATGGATGACCCGTTATTTATTGTATAATATAACTTTAATGTTTACACGGCTGTCTACATTTACCTACCATTATTAAGTTAAACGTTTTGTACTTGTTTACGACAATGCTTTGGCGTTGTTGCAAATATCCCGAAATCTTTAACAGCCGCACTTACTCTAGATTCAATCAACGATTATTTCGCAGTGCAATTGAAAAAGTGTACTGTCACTTCGAAGTTGGATCTCGATGTTGTATGTTAAGGAAACAGTTTCTGTGTTTATACAATTAGGAGCCCGTCCAATTCGGTTAGTTAAATCTTATTTAGGGGATTAGCTTGTACCGTGCGATAGCGTAGGATTCTACCACCCGTTTGAGGCCACAAAATAAAAGGGAACAACCCCAACCATTAGCGACAACCGAACGAGATTTCTAGGCCTCACCTAAATATTTCCCCCGTGTTCGAAAGATTTGACTCAATGGAATCAAATTTGTATTTCTTTATACAAAATAGATTCACTTTGTGCTGCTATTCTATAATATATTCGCGTTGAACATTTATTTTGAAATATTAGAAATAGCTGTGACAAGAAATTAAAAATATTTTCACGTTGCTTGTTTCACTTTCACCTGAATTCACGTAAATAAAAAAACAATAATGTTCTGTTTTACATATTAGCACTTAAATACATATCGAAATTTGTATCGCCATATCTGTACAAATCTAGACGAAACTACTATACAAAACGTGCACATTGTATTTCGTAAATAATATTTCGTAATACAGTAGAATCTCGATAACTCGAACCTTTATAAGACGAACATTTTCTTAATTCCCTTCCGCTCTTCTGCAAAAACCTCTATAAGTCGAAATAAAACTTACTTTGACTCGAACTATTTGCCACACGTCCAGATGCATCATTTTACCTCTGTAACTCGAATTTGGATTGGTCGAACCTCTGCTACTCGAAGTTTACCTCTATAAGTCGAACTTCTGTCGCTGCTGCCTCTGCAACTCAAAGTTTATAACTTTCTGTGAGAAATCATTCAATTGCTACCTTCCTCTCAACCATTAGGATTGTCTCAAAACATCAAATGACCACGGGCATATTTGTTCCACGATTTTTCGTCAATTTTCATAGGCAAAAAAATGTGTTAACACATTAACTCATAGCAAAATTACTGACTTTCTGAATAATAAGAAATCAGTACATGCAATATGTATATATAGTGGCATAACTTTCGTCTTCCGATTACGTTTATACAGAGCCTCTATAAGTCGAATTTTCGCGTGTTAAACTTTTCTTATTCGAACACCCGATAACGCGAAACCTCTATAACTCGAAGCTTTTTTTCTCTTCAGATTCGTGTTATCGAGGTTCGATTGTATTACATTTTATTTCGCAAGTAAAAATAGCAGCGGTAGCCATGTGGTTACAGTGCCAGCGAAAATGTTAATACGAAATTATGACATGCTGCAGGACACTGTAGGTATTAGGGGAAAGTAGGGTAAGAATAACAAAAAATCAAAAGTCAACAGAAGCTTGGGGCTCGTGTAGAAAGGTTAAGAAAATGAACCACTTGGACGAGGAAAGATTTTCTGGGTGTATCGTAGTATCCACTCTGCTCAAACTATAAGGTAAAAGGGTACACTCATTTGAAACCGTATGCAAGTAACAAATCTTTGCCTTTTTCAAATAAAAATTATTACCTAAACGTATCGTCGTCTTTCTCAGTAGTAGTGCAATGTTCGCGTGCCCACCCTGGATATTCCATGCACTGGTTCCACTTTTCTCATGTTCTCTATATATATTGCATTCTTTCATCCAAAATTGTAAGACAGAATGGACACCTGATACCCATTTTGACCCGCGTGTAGTTGCTGAATAAAAGTTAAAAATCTACACTTCGGCGTAACATAACGAATCGAATCAGCCGTGAAAGATACAGTCGAAGATACTTTGAATCCAACTCTGTATTTACATTTTCCAATTCTTTACTCCAAAGTTTAAAAAATAAATGCTTAATACCCCTATGTACCGTCGAAATTTCAAAACGGAAAATTTTTCCATATTTCGGGGTTAAAGAATAATTTGTTCAGTGGTCTGTGGCCGATGACGAACCGTCAAGAGGACACATTAGTATTATATCACGCGACACCAGCTCGCTTCGACCGCTTATTTAAGAAAAACATCGATGTCCCGTTTGCCCACCCGTTTCACCCTACTTTCCTCTATGCCGTTTGAAATTTTCAAGTAACAATGCCAACAATAAATTGTTTAAACCGTCCCATAGTCTTGATTGTGTAAGCATCCAACGACCAATCTGTAGTCAGATCTAAAAGGCTGGGAACGAAATCTAACATTTTTGCAAGCCCATTGATACATAGTGTTTTTGTATGTAACAAACCGAAAAGTCCAGACAGCCTCGTAATTCGATATCACGTGTATACGCCGTAGATGATATCTCAGAAGATACAGCACTGCTTTCCTTCATATTATGAACACAATGGAGCTTTGTCTGTAATCCGATCATTTCCTTAGACACGAGCTCCGGCAAGATGTGCATAAACGAGATTCAGCTCGGCAACTATTTTTCTACTTACAATACGATTTACCTCGAACCGAGGTTCCTCTGATTTCAAAAATACCTCGATACAGTCGGATTAGTTTCGTTCGAAAAGACCTTTCGTCCTGCTCCAATTTGCTTAAACACGTTGACTACTTCAAAGATTGCGTCAAATGGATTTATGTTGAAATAATTTGCCAGCTTCATCGGATGGCGTGCTTTGATTAAAGAATCCATACGGTAATTCTTGAAAATTATGCGAATTGAATAAGCATTCGTGCTACTATCGTATTAGAAATTATTATCAGTGAAATTTCTTATATCCAAGCGCATACCTGTAATATATTGTCGACAATGTACAAATTTGTACATTTTTTAAATATTAAAGCTATTAGTACCTATTCACAATAAAACCTGTGAATGACTTGCCACTCTGTTTAAGTACGATAATAATTTCTTCATCTGTCCGCCAATCAATAGATGTAGGTATCCAATATTTCCATTAGCGAAATGATAAAAATCGCAACAATTAAACACCTACTCATAAATCGACGCTCGCGTATACATTCTCAACCATCAAACCTGACCGGCACCCCGAAAGCTGCGCAGGTTCCTGAAAAAAAATGATCGATCGCTCCATTCCTCGTTACAATACCTCTTGGCATGATGGGCTGGAAATAAAACGAAGCACTTCCAGCTGCGACGTTTATTACGAGGCTCCAGGTGGAAATTAGGCGGACACTTTGCGGACATATTTTCGTCGCTGATTACCGGTCTATTTATCAGAGTGGTGTCGCGAGGACAGCTTCGAAAGGTGCCGAGGTGGGCACACCGGCCGAATAATACACCTCCGGAGGCGTGAATACCGAGATGATTGGATAAAGAGGAAGCCTCCGCTGAGGTTTTGTACGATTCTCAGCTTCTGAAGTGAAACCGGACAAGCCGCCACAATGGGCCACTCTGCGGACACATTGGCCTACTCGCGTGCATCCCGCTGCGGATTCGACGACGAAGGAAACGCGGTCGCGCGTCTTTTCTCGCCCCGAGACCGGCCGGCAACGTTTCAATAGAGAACGAATAGCGTCGGGAACAGCGTAACTGGAATAACGATGGAAGATGAAGTCGTTAAAATCGTAGCTGGCGCGCGTACGGAACTCCCGCCCGGGCTCGACGAAACAGGAAGTAGTCTTCACAGAGGGCAGATATTGTCGTTTCATTGTCGGACATTGTCACGGGGGGAAGGACATTCAACCTCGCCGTGGGGACGTCTACTCGGGGC
The DNA here is from genome assembly GCA_948146005.1 of Nomada fucata. NCBI lineage: Eukaryota > Metazoa > Arthropoda > Insecta > Hymenoptera > Apidae > Nomada > Nomada fucata. Next base: position 11,497,574 of record OX411282.1, read on the forward strand.
AGAGCGAATGAATCTAGGAATCTAGGAATCTAGGGGATCCTTCTGGTCGCGTGACACGCCGAAAGGGATTCTTAAATCTTGACGCAGCGTTTACCGAACTTTCGGTGGATCGTAAAATATACTTTTAACGAGCGTAATAGCGGTAAGGAAAACTTGCGATGCTAGGAAGCGGTTTTATGCGGAACTACCTGTTTAATGACGCAGGCTCGTGGAAAGGGGTTTAACCCCTTCGAGATTGGGTCAATCGGACCTGCGATCGAGGAAATTTCATGAGCCTCCGCCACTCATTTTATGTGGGTATTCAAAAACAAACTATTCATTTCACGAGAGGGAATTCCTTTTTTTCTGCGATCGTGAAAGAGTAATTTTTGTTCAGTTTATCGATATCTTAACGTCTGGATACGTAGAGACGAAGAGTTCCCGTCTGTAACCAAATTCGCATTTACTTATTAACTGTGTTTTCTCGACATTGGGCCGCTCTAACCGGAAATTCCGTTCTCGATTAATTAATCAGCGCGCATCAATTACATTTTGCAAACGTATTACGAAATGATGCAAAATACAAAAATAAATGTAAATCCCAGCGATATAATTTTAAAGTAGCATCAATTATTTATCAATTATTAGCATGAAACGAAATGAGATAATATGATTGAAAAAGTTTTAGTAGTCGATTGGTGGCGCTGTGTACACTGCCAGCTTTTTTTCTGCTTGCAAATGGTTCTCGGTGATAGAATAATGAATGCATGAATCAACTAATCGTCCGATGAACGCATCCCTCCACTCATAACTCCAATTCTAATCTCGCTAAATGTGATTTACGTCTGTCGACTCGGCAATTCTACGAAATCTGGCTTAAGTAACAATCGGAGACTATCATCTTGCTGGCTACGGCACTTTAAAGCAACAACGTGTAAATAAACCATAGACGCTGGTTTATTTGATTGAACAGTGTGCTTACACGAAACTAAATGGAGCGGTTAACGTTGTTTCGAGGGGAGCATAAAGCATTTCACGCCAACACCGGTAGCCTCTGTTTTCTAAACGCCGTAATAGGATTTCGACGCACTTGTTCGTATTTTTAATCGCATTTTTTCGAGTAATATATTTTCAATTGATCGCTGAATTATTGTGGACAATTGAAGATTCGTTGGATATACAGCGATACGAATTGGGAGCAATTTGAGCATTATTATTTTGAAATTCCAGATTGAAGTTTTTAGAATAGAAAGTAACGTAAGTTTTATAGAAAGAAAGTAAAGTAAATCAACTTTCGTGGTATACGGAACAAAAACAAAAGTAAATATATAGTTTTTCTAAAATATGACAAATAATAGTATGCATTTCATTTTACTGAAAAACCATAATAATACATAATTTTCATTGTTATCTATAATCTATAGAATACCTGTAGCAACTTAAAGTGAAAAAATGGTGAAAGAAAAATCTTACCATTAGTATCGGAGCCTTTAAAAATTAAATGACACCAACACTGATTTTTCAATACCGATAGTTTCCTTGAACGTTACGTTTTTTTTATCTTCAGAATTTGAATACTCTTTACTTTCTTCGGAGCAATTACAAGAACCGCTTTTATTTGATGCTGGAAATACATATTTTACCAGGTTGAAATATTAAATTGTCGCACTGATATGCTTTTCTCATCTCCGACATCTATTGCCACATATGCCCATACAGTCTTTTTAAGATATCTTTTATCGCGTCAATTTTTTAACACAAATATTTTGTAGTGCGTGAGTTTTAATGTTCGCTTTAACGTCATTCCAAACTATCTGTGACTTCCTTTTTGAAAATGCAAAATTCTCGTCAGAATACTTAACATTAACAAAATATGATAAAATATAAATGCTGCATTGATAAACGAGCTAAACTAGTTACCAACATTTATTTATTAACAAATGTACATAGGTATAAAAAGAAACTGCAGCGCATCCACTTTCCAAGTCACCCATTCGCAACAGCTATTGAATTTTTCGAGCGAAAATAAAAAAAACCCTTTTTACGAGCTGATGCCGATTTATACGATTGACAATAAATTAATAAAAAAAGCCAGACCAAATTAGTCGAAGCGACGTCTAGGGGAGCCCCGGGTAAAACCGGGTACCGAGGAAAAACCGGGCATGCTTTTATTTTGTTAGTCGGTTAAAAATTGTCTGGCGCCGTTGCGTCGCAACGAAACAGCGTCCTATTGTGTAATGTTTCATCAATAAAAGTAAATCGCTATAAACCAATGCTAAGGTTAAAGCTATGTTAATTTCTGTGCTTCAATTTTCTGCCATTAAAGAACTCCCGTATTATGGCCAGTATTCAGGTTAGTATTTTAGGAGGGGGTAGGGGGGGGGGGGCATATTATATTTTATCTGTCGCGCGCTAAAGCGCAAATAAGTTTTTTTAATCGCCAGGGTATTGCTAGTAGCTTGCAATGGTTCGAAAACATGCACGCTGGGGCAAATGGTCTCGAACAGAATGGCGAGGAAGAAGATATCCAAATTAATACCGAATCTCGCTAAACGGCCAGACACGAATCATTGAGTTCACTGTCAAGAATACTATCGCGCAACAAAATTAAACGAAGGCCTAATTTGTTCTAACGTTAAGTGAACCCGCGAAGGCGGCACTAATTGGCACTATAAAAAACTGCATGAATTTTCTTCCTATGTGAGCCCGCACATCAGCCAAATCGGTTAACTCCACCTTTCGAATTGGTTTAACTATCGCCAAAGCGCCCGATGACCCTTAAAACTGTCCTAATTTAAGATAAATTTCCTTATTTTCGTTTCGCGGAGTGTCACCGATTTAGCCAACGAACGGCTCCTTAACATAATTAACGGGATGCAAACTATCGTTCAATAAAGACATTCTTCTAACGAACCCATATTTCAATCCTTTTCTACTCGATTACTGTTAAAGTCATGGGTCGTTTCACTTGTCGTTTCGGCTTTGGCCCAGTCTTTCCTATTCATTTAAGAAGGAGAGAAAGAAGAAACGGTGGCCCGCCTGACGCATGTCACGCACACGCGTAGGACAAACGAGTGGACGCGTAAAGTATGGACGATCACGAATACTCGAGATACGCTATGACGAAAAAATGTTGCTGACTATGGAGAGGGGAGAAGTTTACGTTGGTAGTTCGCGGTTGGTGGCGGTGGTTCAAAGTGTTCGCGTGTTTTGCTAACATCTCCGCAAACAAAGTGTAAACTAACTAGACGTCCACTCGATGTTTACTCAGCACTGAGAATCCCGCCGCGGGAGAGCCGAGTCGTTCCTGGTGCAATAACAACCGTGCTTGCATCTTTTTATCGCGACCCGTGAAACGTCGGGGCGGGACGTCATCGTGTCCTCCGGATATCTCAACCTGTCGAGTAATATCATCCTGCTGGCCGACTGCCACTTGTCTTTTCTATTCGTAACGAGCACTCGAAAATAACTTTTTATTTTTCACGCAATGATTATTATTAGACCCAGGTTTGTGCGGTTATTTTACTTGGAATAATAGACAATGTCTCCTTGTCTAATATCTATTTCAAAATGCGGGAGATACCTGCGAGACACAGAAAAGACAGATTACTGTCTTTTTGCTTATTTTATTTCAATTGAATTTCACCAAACGAAAGAAACGAAAAATAATAATGCTCTGTTTCGGAGATATGTATACCTTTAAATCGATATTTGTATCTTGATACCTGTACAAAACTGGATGAAATTACGATGCGATAGATACATAGGTAATCTTCATTTCTTAATTTAACACACCATAGGTCTAGACGCACTGTCACGGTGGCAACGAAAAGCTTAAATAAGTGAAGAACTTGTGAAATATTGCATGAAACTAGAAGTGTATTTCACTTTTGCAGCTTAGAATGCTATACATCAAAAAGTAATCGATGATTTCTTCAATAATCGTATTATTTCATGGCGGCATATACGGATACAATTTATCTGTTATAAAGTAATTGCTGTTACTTCTTTGAACGTTTTCCTATTTTCTTTTATCCAAAAGTGGAATAAGTGCGTGGCAATGCTAAGTTCCGTAAATTGAAGTAGGCGTTCATTACAGGAATTACTATACATACCAGCCAATAGTTTGCATTCCATTTACAGTACAGCCTTCTTGAGCACACGTGCATTAGCATTCTTATTGAACAATTTCAATTTATTCTATTACAGTGTTCTTTGTTCTGTCGCAACGCAAAGTGAAACAAGGCTATCGCAGCTCCATCATAGTCCGATATCTTCAATTGTATTATTAATTATTCAAAGAATGCCTGCAGGAGTTTTGATGTTGATACGTAAATGCATACAGCATCGTTATGAGAGTAATCTGTTAAGCGTAAGATTTACGAGGAAAACATCCACGGACCGTATGAATCAAAGTTAAACGAAAATACTTGGAAGTTTGGTTGAAAAAACACGACAAAGCTCCCCCGGAAGAGGAGGGCTGGTGCTTGTCAGTTGGTAGTCCGATCGGAGAGGCGAGAAGCTTCTAGGAAACTCGACCGGCGCTATTGGATCGGATGAATTCTCGACGAGAAAAAAGGAAGTGATCGAGCAAAGCCGCACTACCGACACGCCGACGATAAACAAACTACTTCGAAGGGGAAGCTCCTCTGAATCTTTGAAGATCCGCCGTTGATTAATTCCAGTAGGCAGGGGCCAGGACCAGTCGGGTCGTCGATGCTCGCTGTGAATCACAATTAGAACACGAATTTCAATTCCTGGGATATCGACGCCAGTCGCCGTTTCCCTCCAAAACATTTATCTACTCGGAAATTGGTCCGCGTTAGTTGATACAATTACGTTATTACTTAAAATGGAAGAAAAAGATGTGAATTATTCGTTTGAAAATATCAATATTAAAGTTGGGTTCGTAAAATATTGATTTCCGTTATTCTCATATTGGATATAGACTATCAGCGAGTAATCGACTAATTCTTTGCCAATTTTCTTCGTTAATAGTAAGGCGTCCCGAAACGATTTGGAGTAATTTGCAGTAAGTGCCGTTACTTCACTGGTCCTTTCGTATTTCTTTGTTAAGCTGAGTATTTCGAGTCTGCTTCTCTCGGTAAAGTGAGTTTTTAAACAGCTTAGCATGTTTACGGCAGCCCTATATTGGGAATTGTCAATAATAAGAGTAAGAATAAAAGGGTTGATGATTGGTGTTTCGATCGAACTGAAGTTTTTAATATTTTAAAACACATGTAGAAGTCGGACGAAACAAAATTGCGGCAATTATTCTTGCCAAGGGGTCACGGAATAATGGATCACTGATTGGTACACCTGATACCATAACTTAACGCTCGATTGTGCAAAATATTTAAATAGATATGAAGAAACTTGGAATAATACTTACGCTAGACAGGGTCGCGACAATAGCATTGGTTTCATGGAAGTTCTCCGGAAGCCCTTCTCCGGGTTATCATCGATCGGTCCTTCCGGAACAAATTTCCGGCAATAGAATGTTCAACGTCGCGTAGAAAAGGCACCACGCTGAGGAAAATCACCAGGATCTCTGGAGCATTGTTCCCAGGACACGCGCGCCAGGCGCAGCCAGCTTTCACAGCGTTCTCGGCATTTACCGTGTCGGTTTTCGTAAAATGATCAATCCCCGTCTGGTGCCTCAACCTTCGCCCGTGACCGATACTCCCGATTCACAACCAACTGTCGCCGGAGAATCCCCTTCTTTTTTCGTTTCGTTACAGGACACATGGATAGGAAAGCCTCTGTACGAATGTCCTGGTAAAATTGAAAATTGTACATAGTGCGGACTGGAATGTATTTCGGCCATAACATCCTTCTCAAATTGAAAATTCTTAGAAGATTCTTGCCGATGTTGCTATTTTTTCGGTTCAATGTAAGGACCTTTAAAGTTATTTTCAATGTAGCCGAAAACGTTAATATGTACCATTTCTATTTCTTGTTCTGTAGGTATTGTATTTTTTATTTTATAAAATTAATGGCCCAATGAGTATTGTCAAGTGGAAAATATAACTTATAATAATAAATATTAATATTATGATGAATATGTTAATAACAATAATAAACTAATATTAATATAGTAATAAGAATATTTTATTATTTTCTATTGCTGTCTAGTTTTTCCGTTTCCCCTGTTGTATAGAACCTTTTGTTCACCTTTTTAATTTCTTATCCTAGTTCCTAGCTTAACGTACGGTCTTGCAATTTATTATTACCTGCCTCTCTTCCAGCAGATGCTCGAGTAATACCGTTCCATTATGCCAATACCTTCAATGGGCATTCGGTAAATTATGAAAGTTTAGAATTGAAGGCAAAATCAGTAATCAGAATTTCCAAAGTCTTCGTATATTATGGATACCTATCGGTTACTTCGGGCATAAATTTAACAATGAAATAATATTTTACTTAAAAAAAAAAAACGCCTTCTACAAGACTATCTACCCAAAATGTAAAAATTCGACAACAAATATTATGCATCAAAAATTTTGAACAAATATACTTATCCTCTTTTCTTACAAAACTTACTTAAAACTGACCTTGCTCCGCTCTAATCCCAATGCCCTGCGAAGCGTCGATCTACCATAAACTGGTTTCACGTTCCTATATAAATTGTTATAAACAAAAGCAATCATTTTTAATGCATTACCGTTAAAACGAGTAGAAACGTGCAACTTTATTGCTCGGTGTACCACTGAGGGCAGGGGCCCTCGACCTTGTCGTTCCTGGTCCGTCCTCGCAGCAGGAAAAGCGAGCTGGGCGCAACCGGCGTAGAAGCGTTCGGGAGATGGTCATTGTGGAGCGGCGCGAGACGCTCATGTACCCTGAAATTGCGAATAACGCGAGACTCCGGGGTAGACCATTTTCTCGTATGGTTTACGAGCACCGGCCCTCGTTCTTGGGACTCCTGGCGCAGCAGGATCGCGCAGAACGGACGACCAACCGAGGTAGCAACGCCTTCTCCTGCCGACAACTCGATTATCACGCTTGACACGCGCTTTGAACGCGTCTCCACTTCCGATCCGTGTCCCCGCTGTGTCACAAGACTCCGAGGACTGCTGTCGCTGCCGGGATCCCGTGATGGAGTGTGTAAAAGGATGTTCTGGAGCTCCGAGGAAACGGCTCCGCCTTTATTGAAATAAAACTGTATCTGTGCAGGGTCTTCCGTCCAACGCGACGCACGATTTTTCAACCACTTGCAGCGATCTGACAAGAAAAAGTTTAGAACATAAGTTGCAGGTTATAGAATGTACAATAAATATCAGTAAAGGACATTTTGGAAACGGTTTATTTTCGTGGCGAAATCAAGGTCGCCTTGGGTAAAACAAATAGGAACACATATTTGTTTCTTACTATATTGTAGAGGACATCGAGACGAATTCGAAGCACATATTGCATGATATTTTGACTAACATATTACTACATATTACTAACATATTATTACAGTAGTGGACATGTGAAATATTTAGCTTTTCGTCGTACTTGACTTGTGCGAACATTATTTCACGTCCGAGAGATTACTGAATGTAAACACGAGACTATAGCACAAGAAAAATGCGCTTTTTTCAATTGCACGTTCGAAATGCATTCCGCCTTCTCGGACGCAATATATATTCTGCTGGTTTACAGAAGTTTGAACGTGTTGCTGCAATTAGACTCGCTGAATCCACAGCTCTGCACGCCGAGATGATTCTTCCTTGCAATTTTTCAATACTATTAATTGCTGATTGAAATACAATGAACTGTAAATATCCCCATGAAGCCTTAAGTAATATCTTCGGTGAGCCACTTTTATCCCAAACTTTCTTTTGTCAAATGGTTGCAGGTGGGTGAAATTGGTGCGTCGCGTTAGACGGACACCCTGTATATTATGTACCATAGTATTAGACAGTTGCGTATGTTTATAAATAATTTTCTGGAAGTTGCGAATAACTGTGCAGCTTCGAGAAAATGGCTCTGTCTTTCTCGGGCGGCCGCAGACCGTTTAATAAATCCAAAATTTGGAGTAATATTAAATTAATGCCACCTGGGCGGACAACAACCCAGGAATGGTTCTCTATACAGGTATTTCCCGTGTCGCGCGGAACTCTTGCAACGCGCTTTCGCTCTAACGCGGTTGGGAAATAAGGCACGTCTTGCGTACAACACGGCGCTCCTATAAGAGACTTTTAAGGGAAAGATAATAATATTTCGCCAAAAGGAAAGTGTCCGCGATTAAGAGTGATTTCTAGCGACGAAGAAGAAAACATGTAATACGTTTAGAATGGAAATAAAATAATATGGCTTTGTTAAGTTTTTAAATCTAACCGTGTTTCGTGCACTGATTCCAAGTTTCGTGTAACACGAATTCGCATAGCATCGGCTTTTTTTTCGAACCACCTACCATGTTATTACGGGGGATACCTGTACAATATTTGACATAGTATTCGACAATTACGTTTGTAAATAATTTTGCGGAAGTTGTGAACAACTGTAGGGCTCTAAAGAGTATTGAACAGTTGTGTCTTTAATCAATCACTTGGGCGTAATGTCATTGTAACGTTTACTATATTTAACTACCCAGTGAAATGATTAAAATTCACTTACAAGGGAAATTCGGCAACTCGAAAATTCACAATAATCTGAAACGTTGCGTAAATGTCGTCGATACTATGCTAACAACGAAACAGTTTTTGTTTCCTACTGAAAAACGGTCCTACGGGGGAAACCATCCCTTCAAAGAAATCCTGACTTTTCATTTTATCGTGAATAATTAAGAAACTGGTCAAGATTCAGAGGAAAAGCTGATTGGCTCTTTATGATCTATGATACGGGTGTGAGAAATTTTTTAAAAATATTATTATTTTGATTTTGCCGAGGAAAATATTTTTTTCGAAAAAAAAAATATGAAAAGACTCATAGTAAATTCTGTTTTCTTCTCATAAAATGAATTTTGTAAGTAGAAACGAAGAAAATAATAGATTCTATCTGCACGCCCACGGAAAAGGGCAGAGTAACTTTAGAATTATGAATAACAGATTCAACGAGTACATAATAATGTTTCAAAAACTGGCAGTTGTAGCAAGAAATGTTTCCCATGGTGGAGAGATTCCTCGATTCAAAGGCAATCATGCAGCATTCATAGCGGACTCGCATGCAAATCACGCTCACAAAGACTCGTTTTCTTTCCTGAAGCCTCTTTTAAGGATCATCGGATGATCCATCACTTTGTGGCAAGAAAGTTTCAAAGTCACTCTTTTGAAAGCACAACAGTTGAATCTAGTACAAATCGATGTCTTGATATTCTTTGTCACTCCTTCTCTTTTTTTTCATCAATGAAAGCTACACGAGCACTTATTTCATAGAAGCAATGTTGCACTGAATTCGATGGATTACAAAGATCACGAATTATCTAGCAGAAAAATATACCTGCAAAGGGTCGCATTCAAACGAATTATATAGAAAACGAAAACTATGTGGAATCTATGCATGTATTTTTTTTTTGCTATCTTTTTGATATCTACAACTTCTTTCTCCTATTCTGTATTGTACATTTCTTCTTTCATCCGTTTAATACTTTTATACCGATAAATACTAATATTTTAAGAAGCAGATTTATCGATAATAGTAGTAAATATATATTAACGTACGTATCGCAAAATTATTTACAAGAGCTCCTCAAATTACTTGCTTTCGTGATAGGCGCATGTCAAATACAATTAAATTGTTTTTCTTTTGTTTTCACTTTTTAATAAATACATATCACCTCTATCCTGCTATTACGAAACGTTGTTTCTATAAATAACCAACAAGTTGATGAGGTATTTTAATTGTGTTACACGGCCGGTTACTTTTATGATCAACTTTGTACATGTTGCGAATTAGTTCAGTACTCATTGCCAGAATAAAAGGTGTCAGTTCGACAATAACTAAGCACACGGTAAAGTTCTTACAATTTAAACAGAAAATATATGACAGTGCTCGATCCTGCCCGTTATTGGCGAACCCTCGTTAACTTCGACCCCCCTTACTTGCAATGTTATCATCTGGAAACTAAAGATTGCAAATGCTTTCAAAGTGAATGACAATTGTAGATAGTAGACTGCGTCTAGGGTACGAAATAAAAATCTAAAAAATCTAAACCTCCTGGAGGTTTCCTGATCGAAATATAATTTTCTATTACACGTGCTCTTAAATATTGTCCATCCTCTATTACAGTTGCAAAACAGATAACAGATAAATGGGTGAAAACTTACAATTTAGGTACGCAACACAATATACAGTAGCTATATTAGCCACAACATTAGTTCGATAGAACTAATTATGAGATTACTTGGCTACGTGTAAATGCAATTTACAGGTGCGAGGAGTAAAATGAAATTTTGTAATAAAGGCATGAGCATTCATTACATACCGCTTGATAACGAGGAGGTACCGACATTGGTAATTGAACTTTCTAGCAATAATTGTTATACATTCTTGTATAACAAAAGAGCAACTACAGTTTAATGAAATCCATATTTTGCTCACACAACGTTATGTTAAAGAATTATAGTTATCTACGTTATTTATAGTTTTACCCGATGCTGTAGATTCATCATACGAGTGTAAAATAATTTAATAACTAGTGTTCAAACAGAGGGATATGCAGCGATTGGAAAAAAACTGTTGAACTTGTTTTTATATGCTAGGTTGTAAGATTCATGGCGAACAGAATTCAGCTTGTCGTTGAAAGTAAACTGAACCGGAACCAATATATAACACACGCGTTTCTCAAAATGTGCTTCACATTTCGTCGGCAGCTCGACAAATCCCTCAGATCTACGACCGGACCGTAACTGGGACGACATTTTCCACCTTGCACGAAAAACGAAACGCCTGCTTCGACAGAAGTTTTTACAAATAGCATTCTTAGCACTCGATTATACATCAAAGAGGTTAATCCTTCGAGAACGGACGTGCTGCTACATTTCCCCTTTTTAAACCTTTCCTAACTCTTCCGACTAATTCCCACATAACTATAATTAGACACAATACTGTAGGACTCCGGGGAAAGGAGAAGTTACTTTTGTAATTCCATTGTTTGTTTGTCATTATCTGAGATAATTTTCTGTTGCTATAGTGGCACGATGGTGTTGTAACTTATTTATTTGGTATTATAATGTTTGAACGACGAGCAATACGTCGTGAGAATAAAACATTAAATCTCTATTGCCCAGGCTACGATATTCTCCAATTGATATGCGTCAAATGATTTTTCTTTTTACTACGTTCGTGCGCGTGTTGTTATTTCTTTTATTATTCAATGTTCGTTAACAATAACCAATTTCAAAAAATTTGAAATATTGCGGAGAGAAATTGCAAATACATTTGCAATAATCGAACGAAATACTTTGTATAATTTTTAATACGGGCCTGCATAATTTCGTATGCCAAGCAAATATTCCAAGTAAAATTGCAAAAATCTTATTCAACGAGCACCGACAATCGTTTCTTCATAATACATGTATTCTTCTAGTTAAACCCAATTCATCCCCACAAAATATGTAATAAGAAGAATAACAAAATGGTGGAAGTTGCGAGAAGAATGCCGGTGAAGAGAGAAAAGGCAAGGCGAACTTGACAGTCATACGTGTTTCGATATAAATACACTGATATCTACTGTGGCAACTAATTAGTTTGTACAAGTCTGTTCCAATGGCAGACTGGTATCATGTGACACGTCGTTCAGTTTATTCACTTGCATATTTCTTTTCGCTTAACGACCATGTGAACTCAGTCTCCGTGAATGACTTCGACCATTCATTACAAGCGCTCATAATTCGATATTATCTAATAAAATATAGCCTTTGATCCTCTGATGGAAATCGCTAATGAAACAGAAATGTTTGTTAGACGGGACAGGGGACACTTAGCAAACAAATGTGGAGACATTTTGGCCAATGCAAGAACACCTAATAAGTGGATAATAACGTATTTGTCTACCCATACGTGTAAGTATAGGTGAGAAATATTCCCCGTAATAAAATACCGAAATATACAGAAATGTACCGCCATACCAGATAACTTTTAACGAGCTCTAACAAAAACACTTTGTTCCTTCCTAAAATCATGTTATGATAGTACCCACTTAATTAAAATAAAGTGCTGAATAGTAATGGTATAATGCATGTAGTAATTCATAATTTTATCTGTAACTATCTTGTTTAATTTGTATGACACTGAAAGGGAAGGTTAGACAACCCGAAGATTCAGAAACGTACGAAACTTTGCATCCAAGTAAAGTGTGTCATCCGTAATGCAACCCTCTTTTCTGTTCGTTCCATAATTTGGTTTTAAGGGGTGAAAAAAGCCCTTGAAAAAAATTCAGCATGTTCTATATTGTAAAATATCTCGAGAACGCTAACAGATATTTAAAAAGGTATGAACACAACGTGCAGCGCTTTATTGCGTCTACAAAACTGCGTAAAAATTATTTTTGAAAAACCCGCGGAAAAAATGGAAAGGTTGAGGCTTTTTAAGAAAATTTGTTTATGCAACTTGGTAGACGCAATAAAGGGCTGCATGTTGTGTTCATACCTTTTTTTAATATCTGTTAGCGTTCTCGAGATATTTCACGATATAGAACGTGCTGAATTGTTTTCAAGGGCTAATTTCACCCCTTAAAACCGAATTATGGAACGTACAGAAAATAGGGTTGCATCACGGATGACATACTTTACTTGTATGCTTACTTGTATGTTTCGTACTATAATAAAACTTGTATGTTTTTCCAAATCCAAAATCAGAGATAACAGATAACACGAACCTAATCATGATAACTTGCAGAAGAACAGTTAAATAGGTAGTTTTGGGTGTACAGAAAAGATTTTGGAAAAGTTATAATTTATTTCGGTAAATTACGACATTTGAGTGCCTTCTCCAAGTTGTATTGTAGAACAATATTTCCTACACAACTTTCTGCATGCTCATATCTCCCGAAAAAATTATATTCTCTGCAACTTTCGTAGATGCATAGAACAACCTAAAACATCTATCCGAAGAAAACTATTATTACTCATGGAACATAAACTGCAATTTCTTCCCGTGACAACATCGATGCACGTATAAAAAGATTATAGGATAATAAAAATCCAGCCTTCCACAGTTTCCTTTTACAACTTTATTCTACCTGCAATTACCGCGGGATTCACCTTACTCAGTTACTAAGCTCGCACTATACCTACACCCTGTACAATTAAAACATTTGAAGAAGTTCCGGTTCCACAAAATCCTAATCTCTTCGCGTAAAATATAAAATTGATATCGAAAGGCAGGTACCAAAAGCGGTCATAAAAGTCACTTTCCATTTCAAAAACTAACAATTACAATTACAATTACAATAGAACTATTTACTAACCCAGGTGTTCAACCCACCCCATGCCCTTTATACAATCAAAACATTGCAAAAAATTCTCCTTCATTAGCCTCTTAACTTTTCCTAGAAAAATATAGAATCATCGGAAATACAGGTATAGACTTATAGGGGCAATAAAATTGATCCCCTATTTCCAAAACGAACAATTACAATTACAATAGAGCTATTTACCAACCAGTTACTGAACTCACCTCACGCACCCTACCTTACCAAAACATCGCAAAGGGTTTCCATTTAAATAAGTTTTAAATTTTCTCGCGTGAAATATCAAATTATCGAAGAGTCGGATACCGAAGCTGGCGATAAAACTGGTCATACGCATCTAAAGAAGAACAATTACAGTGGAACTATCTAACGTACACCCGAAGCATTCTGAACAGTTGTCGTTCAACGAAATTCTGACTTTTCCGCGTGAAATATATGTGAAAGCCAGTTAGTAAAAGTGGCAGTGGGCCTGCTGTCCCCTCTCACCGGGACGAAAAAAGAGTGAAAGAAACACATTGGAATGGTATTTTCGTGGAAGTTCGAGAAATAACGATTCAGTGGGTGATGTTTGTGTGTCGCGTGCTCGTATTTCTCGCAGGGACCACGCGGTGAGCTTACACCCTCGCCGCATAATGCAAGCATCGGTCTCGTTAAGGGGATCTGCAACGGCGTATTGTCGACGCTAACAAGCGCTAAATAGAGTACCGGGAGAAATCGTGTGGACACTCGGCACCTTCATTCACACGCGCATACACGTTTCTGTATACAATTCACGGGCACACAAACGACGAATTTAATGGAAAACTCTTTACAAAGGGCGGTCACAGTATGTACTCGCGTGCACGTAACACCGCAAGAAACATTTGAACATCGGATAGAACGCGTATATAACTGCTGTTTGAGGCTTGTTAAATTTGTGAGCACGCGATTCGAAGTATCGATGCACCGGGCGCAATTAACGAGCGTGGAAAGTATTTCTGTATGGTATTATTAATTTTCTGCTATATTTATTAGATCGACGGGGGCGAAATGGTCGACGCTTCGTGTATGGAAAGCGGTTCTGAATTTAATTTCAAGTCTTCGGAGAATTCGGAAAACAGTTCCCAGTTGCATCTGTTCCCAGTACAATAAATATTCCTACCGCAATTCTAATAAATCGATAAAATGGAGTATTCCTCTCCGTCATATATGTACGCGCAAATATATCAATGTTTTTGCGTACGACACTGTTACGTATTTAAATATTTATATACCTATTTAAGGGCAGATAAAATAGTTCTATTACTCTTTAATTGCGTCGCGTGCGCATTACTCGTTACGTACATAATATACTCGTGCAGTAGCCCTTATTTGTCGGCAAAAAGAGAAAAAGCAAAAGAAAAAGCCGCGGGGCGTCTCAGGCGTGTATCATCCCGCAGTGCTACAGTATAAAAAAAACGGAATGAAGGAGGGCTGTCGAAAGGAGGGTGGTTGTTAAGTTGCCCGACAGATGCCTAGCCACGTGAATCCACCACCTAAATACCTAACTTCCTCTCCCCCTGATAGATCTGTATTTTCACTCCTCGAAATTCAATTTCACCTCCAGCAAGGCAATTCTGTTGCAAATTGAACACGCAATAACCACAATTTCGTGATTTCGTGTAGTCCTATGATCGGAATCAAGTCGCCATAAATATCTTCCTGCTATTTCTATCGATGAGATTCAGATTTTCGCAGTGACAGGCATAAGCAAGTACGTCCAGCCTTCAAATTCTAAATATTTTGAAAGGTGCAAGGATCTTCAATATTTCATGAATGAGAAACTTCGGTATTCTTTCAAATTTTTTAATTGCAGTTAAATAAATAATTTATCGTCCACACTATCATATATACTCTTTTTTTTTAAATATGGAATATGTTTAGTTGAGATGACTACTTCTTTCTAGCCTACTCCTACTTTTGGATTGACTACAATACCTATGTGTTCCTATCTACCATCACTAAATTTAGAATCGTTCACGCATTTTATAGAACGTGCGTACGGACGTGTAAAAATGTAGGATGTTTAAAGTGTGAGGACGTTTCAGCATAGAAAATGATCCAAATCGTACTTAACTCGCCCGCTTTCTATGGATTAAATAGCAATTGGAATATAACGCTCATTGTTATCATCACGATCAACATTAGAAACTCTCAGTAATTCCCAAAGGCCAAGGCAATCTGTTTGCACAATTGTCTCCGATTTATTTAAATTATAATAGTATCATTCTAAAATCTACAGCTCGAATCTTACTTAAGACTATAAGACCTAAAGACTTTTTAGTGCATGCTACGTAGGGCAATATAAATTATTATATTAAAACCTTCTGCAAATCAATGAGGACAAATAAATTGAACTGTTTCTGGAGCCTCTCAAATCTCATAGTAGTGCATTCTAACTTTGCTAAAAAAAAATGTATAACAACGTACATGCATAGCAGACCTGTATAAGCGACATGAAGTACCAAATATTTCAAACCACCTTGAAAATTCAAGAACCAGATCCTAAGATAGTTTACCTCGTCAGATCTTTAAGCAACGTATTAATAGCTTTTAAAATACAGCCAGTCGGACTGCGCCAACCAGACAAACGCACAAGAGCAATCGCACGCGAATAATGAAGTTTAAATTAGGTACTCGAACTTGTGTCGATTGTCGATGGAAATTGTCGGAAACGGTGAATGGAAGCAGAAAAGCGCATCACCTGGCCCCCGTCTATTAAGACGTCGTTTTCCGAACGGTGTTAAAAACTTCCCGGTGATCCTTTGCGTATTCTATTCCGGATGCCGAGCACGCTTCGTAAGAAGGGCCCGACGGTGAAGAGAGGAAAAGGAACAACGATGGAGGGAAGCTGGTAAGAATGGACAAACGCGCGCACGCCCCATTATATGTAGGTAACGCAAATCTGTTCAGCCTTTGAACGATCTGTAACAAACGGACTTTTACACCGGCTTCGGGGAACTTTTTCACCTGCTCATCCGACAACAACCCCCATCGTGGTGCCCATCGCTAACGAGCCTTTGAAGCGGACCGTTCCTCCACGCGTTGAATATCATTTTCGCCTGGCCGATCGTACGTGACTTTCTGAACCAAACGGAGGTTTCATTCAACTTTTTTTCACCTGCACTGTCATTCGCCGCAACCTCTCCAACAACTTCACCAGCTGGCAGTCACTTGTATGTAGATCGAACGTGAAACGCACTTCGAACTGAATTTCTGGGCTGCTGATTGGGAAGCGATGGGAATTTATCTTTGGAAGTAGGTACGACGGTGGAGCAACGAGCACAGGAAGAATACCTGTATTTTTTTCTTTAAGCGCCATGGGGATGAACGGTTTGGATCCACGAAAGTATAGTAAAATATTCGTTCGTGAGACGAGTCTAAGGTGACCTGTTTTAATTTTCTTTTTGCGATTTTTATGTAAACTTAAATTGAGAATGTTCTGATTTTTAATTTTCTCTTTGCAATGTTTATTCATTTTTATGTCGAGTCATCGTTGTTCGACTTTTTGTAAGTGAAATCAATTAATTTAGTAGCTTTATTTTTTATATCATTGTCAGATGGCGGAAAATTGATAGAGTTTTCGCTATTGTACAATAAAGCATGCACCCATCTCATTGTCAGATACGGTTGCTATCCATTCCATTTGAAAGTAATTCCTTCATTTGTAATAAATATTTAATAACAAATTATATAATATTTCTTTGGGCAGTGTAGTCCGCAAACAAAATTTTGATTAACAGGGCTTATCAGTTATCTACTCCCTCGATTTTCTACCTACGGGTACAATATATTGTTGGTATTTTATTACACACCACATAGGAAGGAGCGTATTCGTATTATTATATAATTCAAGTAACCTACCTAATATAATTATCACTAGAATTTGCACGTTTATCCAAAATATATGTCGAATATACAAAATCTACGATAAAAATGTGTCACTTATATTTTCATAGTAGATATATTATATGTGCTTTCAGATACAATATCTGTATGCTTTATAAAATAACAAATTTCATTCAAGGTTCTCATAAATAATGTAGAACGTGTCTGCAGTCATACATTTATCTGCACTTTATGACTTCAGATCTGAATCAATAATATTTTATAAACGAAATGCTGCCTTCGACTACATAGTTCAACGACTTCAAATAACTTGCTCAGCTTTTCAACGAAAATTGTATAGATCCGACACAAAATGGCACGTTTCTTTTTTATTATAATATTGATTCTCATTATATTTCTTAATAACGGAACGAATAAAAGTGTCTTTGTGATATCCAGGAGCACGATTTTTGTTCAAATAATAAGAAACACATTCTTCTGGCCGTATCGTATATAAACTGACTTGTAACGTGAACCCTATATTGTTATGGGAGGAGGAATGGCTTTGAACTTCGTTTAGAAGGCTACTGTGAACATGACCGACGTTTCCAAATCTCGGATCAAATTTTACGATCGATTTCCTGCTACGCTGGAAACAACTGGCCCGTTGCTGATTTATTGAAGCTACAGAACCGCCTAAAATCGCTCATAAATGACCAAGAAAGTAATAGAAAACAAGTCGTAAATGGTAAAATATTAACACATTGTGTTGCTCAAAATCCTCTGCAAACGGACAAGCACTGCACACGGGTTTTTATTCACGCGAAGGATCAATTAAATACAATGCGGCAAAGGTGATAAAATATCGTGAAGATTATGTGAATATTGTGAAATTATATTATTAGAATAGTATTTAAATTTATATCAGGCAATAAATATTTTATGTAGAGAATAAATGCTTGCGAAATTCAAAGTGAACAGAAATGAACATACATCTATAAATACTGACCAGATATTGTGCATTTGTAGTTGATAGCATCGTAGTGATAACGTAGTTATGTGCGATACGATCGTTTTAATAAAAAAAATTCAGTTTACAATCATAAACTAGTACAATGTATTCTTAAAATTCATAAAAAAAAGGTTTCAGGGTGTAAATGGAACAGGAGCTCGTTTCACGCTCTGTTTAAATTAAGAACTTGTCAGAAATGGGCTTTGAAATTCCCATTAAACGTGTAACGGCTATTAAAAATAAGGCGAAGTTCGTAAGACTAGCCCAAAGACAAGTACCCCTTTTCAGATGTATCGCGTGTAGGAAGTATTCGTATTTATCACACGATTTTAAGTTCTTCATTTTGAATAGAAAATGCTAAAAAACAAAATGCTAACACCGTATCATTTTTTGATAATACAATTAACATAATCGATCTTAAACGATACTTGAATGCATACAGAAATATAAGAGTATTGTACAAAATAAGAGAGAAATTCATCTGCTGGGATAAAATTTCTCGGTTGATAATATTGTTTCCAGAAGAATTGGCAGGATTGTCGGTGTCGTTTGTCGAGCCGTGATAAAGGAAACTGTGCGAGCTTGGTGGGGGTGGTTTTAATACAAAAATAAGGGGGTAACGTTGGACACTAACGACTTGGACAAGCACGCACCATTAGCTTGCATCCTCCACCCGTGGCACTTGGTTTGTCTACCTATTTTAATTGATGCGAGAGCCGCGTGTCACTCGCCCATCTTTTTACTGTTTTAACCACGGGGGACCAGAGCGATCCTGCATCGAGCACGTGTCCCTTTTTCCAAATTAACACCGTTGAAACATTCCTGACCGATTTCTAACAATGAAAGTTTTACTAACAATAAGTCACCCCTCGAATTCAGCTTTCCGGAGCGGCGCGACTTGTAAAAACAAACGCATCGTTGTTGTTCATTCAAAAAGGCCGTGTCTATTGTGTCATTCATAGTTGACACTCATGTTTCTATGTATTTCTAATAATTAATTCTATTTATCGTAATGAGATCTAAAAAGATTTACGTTGCTGTTGTATAGTAAATATTTTATTTGAAAAACCATTGAACTGAATTGAAAAAATACGATAGTTTCGTTTGAAAATATAATTGAAGCGTTCTTTTTTATAATATAGCCTGCTTTTTTATAATATAATACTGGATAATAATGTAATGTAATGTAAAAATAATGTATAATACTGAAGAAATATCACAACAGAAGTGCCTACGATTAGCCGCAAATCATGTGCCATGCCCCATTCCTAAGTACTCGCACAACTATGATCGCATCTCACGTACATTAAACCTCACTACTTTAGAGCATAGAAAAAAGATAGCTACTATACTTTTTATTAACAAAGTGCCAAACGGTTTAATAAACTGTTCGGATATCATTAACAAATTCAAATGGAATGCCCAATCCCGAAACTTACGTCATTTTGAATTATTTCATCTCGAACATCATCCTACGTTGTATGGTTACTTTAATCCTTGCAACAGAATGTTTATTAACGTTAACACCGCTCACGTCTCATCCAACATATTTAACTGCTCATCTTCTTCGCTTAAGACATCTTTGCGGAATGTTAAGTTGTAACCGTTTGCTGTCCGTCTTTAAATATTTAAGTACTCCCTTTTCTCTTATGTAACTACTCTATCACTAGCGTGTTAATACCCATAAAAAAATAAAAAAAATTAAAGTGTAGATATTCGTTATTCATTAATAAAATCCACGATGGGTATAACATTTACGTCACAGATAACTTAATAACCAAGAAAATTGTTAACAAGCGACGTCTGCGCTGCACTTCGAATTAATCTCTTTGTTTCTAACAAATTCAATATTCGTCCGTATACAAAAATAACATATACTATACTCGTTTGCATACATAGTTCTAACGAAACGCTATAGCCGGATAACGAAATAAAATGTACCCCTAAATCAAATTCAATGTGCCTCCATAATTGCAATGGCTCAGATTTTTTTCAAAATTTTTTATGATCCTAAGCGGGCATGTTGAGCGAAAACTATATTTTTGTTTTTTCGCTGTAACTACCCTCCCAGTCGAGCTACAGGATTGAAACTTGGTACGAATTGGTTTTTCTTGATAAGCTGTCGAATGACATCTCACAAGTCGAATTTGGTTCAGGGGCACATTTGACCCCCTTATCTGGCTATAGCCTTTCACAGAACAAGTGTCTTCAATTTAATGATTGAATTGATTTTGAATTGAATTCGATGATTTGATGTAACGGTGTCAGTCAGTTTTATTTAACGGAGCCAGTCAGTTTGTCTTCTGGGCGGGTAGGTGAAATTTGTAAACGGTTAGACACAGATAGATGAAAATGGGGAAGAGGGCGAAACTTCTCCTGACATTCACGTGTCCAACGTGGACGTCGACGATGTCATTAAACTCCTCGTTACGGGGAGCCGAGGCTAAACCAACTCGTACCGGGTGTAGCCGAACTAACGCCGAGGGTAGACGACCCAACACCGGTTTGCTACCGAGCTTTATATCCAGACAGTCTCACCCCGGTGATTGGTTACATTACCGATACGCGCGTCTCTCATCACGCCGATGCTGTTACAGCAATCGCGGTGAAACTCTGTCCTGTCCTCTTCTCGACGAAAACAATACCGTAGAATCGTCTACAGTCTACGAGAAACCCCTGTCCTCACCCTTTCCTTTCCCTCTCTTTCCGTCGTCCATTCTTCCTTCTCCTTTCTTTCACTCGCCTTCCAATCCGTACCAATCCGTACCAATCCGTACCAATCCGTTTCATTTTATTATCGATACGACGCGAGTTTCTGTTAGAAGAGGCAATAGTGGGAAACTTTAATTGCGATTATCGAAATTGATTGAACGATAAATATTTTAGCTGCATTTTTATTTTGTTACTTACTACCGAGTTGCTCGGTGAATGAAATTAATATTTAATGATATATTTTAATTGCCCGTTCGGGTTACCAACTTTTCTTAACTATAGACCGGGGGAGTTTAGATATTGTAGGATTAATGATGAAGGGAATAGTTTTTTAAAGTAAATCATATAAAAGCTTTAATAATTATATTAAATTATGAGAATAATTGTGATCAAGTATATCTAATTTTTAACAATAAAACTTATAAATTTAAGCACTCAATTATTAATGTAAAAATGTACAACTTAAATCAGTCCCAATGTCTCATTTTAATAATATCTATTTTCATTTTAATGCTTTGAAATGAAACGTTTGCATTACAGAAATGAATTTTTAACAAAAAAATAAGTAAATTATATTAATGTAAAATAATTATGAATATATTACTTGCATATAAATTTTGTAAAAACACGTGCTATTTCGCTGGAAATCTACTTACAATCATTAAAAAAAGGAGTCAATACAATACAATAGAATCACGTGGAAGGTGACGGAACACGAAGACGCTACGGGGGGTAAATGGGTTATGCGATGTCCTCGAAAACCTTGGGAAATGCTCAGTCCGGATGTCACATTTTGTCTATGCGGCATGTTCTCACCCTTGTTGTTGGGGTTTCGTGCCCCGTTTGCACCCGATACACGGGTAACAGTCGCACGTGCGCTAAACATACGCAGCCCTCCTGCCAGCACCCTACTTTACACTTATAACCGTCTCTTTCCATTCCATTTCATCTCCTCCTCTACGAATCTCTACGTATTTCCCGCACTATTTCATCGAATCATTGCGGTTTCTGAAACAACTGCGACTACAACTTCATTCACGTAACACGATTGCCCATTGTTATCCGCCATCATTGTTCCCGAAGAATGAAGAATCGGTAACACTTGATTGTTACATTATCCCTGCTGATAAATTCATGCATATTGATATATAATTATATAATTAGATGTTTCTATATTATCATTATGATACCGCGCATATTTCGCATACGTTGTCAAACAGTGTCTCTGTAGTGTACAAATCAGTGAAAACATTAATGAAATAATAAGGAATAATACTTCGCTATTTAGAAATGAATTCTAATTATCATAAAAAGCTAATATACCTAAAGGTAACTCAAAGAACATTAAATTAAAACAGGAATACACAAACGCTTGTAGACTGCAATTGAGGAGACTGCAGCTAGCAGAGTGCACCTGTTAACGAAAATAATGAAGTAGTTAGAAAGCGAACTATACAAAAATGACAAGTGTTACTAACAAAAAAAAATTATTTACGTTTAAAGAATTCGACATTATCAAATTAAATGCAGAAAAAATGACTACTACAACTTTTACTTATATTTCATAAAAGCATAAAAATATTTTCAGTACCATTTTTGGTACCATCATAATTTAGGGACATCAATTGACCGAGTTTGCACTTGCTATGTATAAAGAATCGACACTTTTCTGCATTATTAGGAATTTGTATTAACTAAGGAGAGCATTAAATTGTCGAAAGACACGTTACCGCCGAGAATTCCAATTATTGAACAATAGCGGGCGAATTTTCGTTGAAACTGAACATTGGCGACTCGGGGGCAGGAGTTTCTCAATCGGAGCTTTTGTCAAACAGCTGTTTCTACGGTTGTCGTGCCTCGTTACCGACCTTTTTTCTCCTCTCTGAAACAAGAAGCTGGCATCAGGACGTCGTTATAACGCGAAGCGTCCACTTTTCCACGCTCCTATATGGGCTTTATCCTCCAGTCCACTTCGTCACCCTCGAGCAGTCGCTGTCGTTCGTGGTCCTTGTGTGCTGCAAATAAAGCTCTCCTGGAAACAAACAGGGACAAACTGGACTTCCACTAGATAAATTGACACCCCTAACAGACACGTATGTACGACGTCAGGGACTCTCCTGTTTTCACGATTCGACCATGTTGATCCACTTTGTTCGCCAGTTTAAAGACCAAATGGTACATGCTACACCTATTGTACTTCGTCCTTTCGTTACAGTATTTCATCTGCGAGATATCGTTAGCTTAATGGGCGCACCTATACATCGGAAGAGGCAAATTGCCATGCTGGTACTGAAATTTTGAAAACCAATTATGGGCGATACAGTGGTCCAAACATTTGTTCGCACAAGGCTATAATATTGATTCGTATGTAGAGTACAATCTGGGTTGCAATACAAGCTAAGCTGTTAACTAAGATATTGTAAAAGAGATCTTAAGATTGGAAACGATAAACGTAGATCTATTACTTTTAAAACTTGGAAGCATGTGAACGAATCTTTGATTCGCTGTAAGCGTTGCAGCCTTTGATCGTCGTATTAGAACCACCCGAAATTTCCATTATTTTTCATATTTTTAGGAACATTGATAGACTTGATTATCGCTGCAGCATATCTAGTAACAGATTTGTTTCGCACAAAAAGGGAAGGGTGCTCCAAACTTTGGAACAGGACTGGACACACGACCGTCTACGTATATTTAGTAGACAATAAATTTTGCAAGTTGCCAATTGTCACTGCGTTATAACCAGAAAAGTGTAATTTTTTGCATGTGATTCTAAATCGACTGCTAAGGGTCGTAACGTGCATTCGGACGCGTTCTTCGATCCACCGCTATCCGTGTATGATACGATATATTTATAGAGTGATAGTCACGTGGCAGACAGCGATACAATATCAGAACACGATTCGCCACGTGCCGCACGACATGAGTTCTGTAACAGCACTCTCTTTTTATTATAACACACCCCTGCCCGTGTCCCCAGCGATCATAATCGCATTTGGCTTCTGCCTTTCACAGAGAAATCACGTCTGCAACACAAATCATGTTACGTGCTTGTTTCTGTAAAGTAAAACGGTGTAACGCACTCTGATGAACAGTGCAATGTAGACGTCACGCAGACGTTATCATTGTTCGCAATTTAGTATCTCTTATTAATCTGCCACGTGTCGTAAACGTTGCGTTCATTGCGGGCCTCGTTACCACGAATTCGTGATGGGTCAAGTACCCTACTCTTCTGAAATATAAGTCAGAAGCATTGTTTTTTAATATTTCGTTTAAAAAGATCGTGCTTCTTATTAGAAATGACGGAATTATTTCGAAGTGGAATCGATTAGAATGGCTTTCGAAATAAGAATAAGTAGTGATACCAACTTTTGCACATCGCATCCCCTCAAGTTATTTTATTTCTGAGAAGTGAGGTAGCAACATATGCGTTGGCAGTGAAATTAAAATGGCATAAAGTGAACATAATTAGTTTAACTTCTGATTAGCTGGATCTTAACTTAATTGTACAAACATATTCTACACCATATACATATACAGAGACAGATAGGGCAGTGCGGGGGAATACCGATTAGTTAAAAATTTATAACACATTTTAAAGCAATAATTCCTTCTACAGTTTTCAATATTCGATCTAATAAACTTATTTATAGCGAGTTTACATTATTTCGCTATTCCCTTTAACAATGGCACGCTGCAATTCCTTGAGGAAAATTAGAAAATGTAAATATTGCTACGATTATTATTATTTTACTTTAAGCTCTATAATTCATCTAAAATATAGAGGTTTGCTATTTAGGCTCTACACAATATTAGCTATTTTAGCGAAATAGTTTTACTACACTTCAGGCTATTTATACAATGCGACCGTAGGGTAATTACGGTCAAAATAATGGGGGAATACCGGTCGAACTTCGCCGGCTACGATTTATAGCACAGGCCGAATAAATGTTATTTTTTGGGTTAACGTGAGAAAAAAGAATAGTACTCTGGCATATCTATTTGTGAGATGAACTATCGTAACTGAGTTTTTAATATCTTTTCAAATACTAGGTTTATAGTTTATCTCATTTTATTCCCTAATTTCTTTGTACCCATGCTACTGAAACATCGTATGCAATAAACACTGCAATATCCAAGGAATAAACAAAAGTACGATTTCTCTTTCCCCATTTAAAACCCGCAGGAAATAAACTCCACCCATAGAGGAATACCGTCCAAAGCTCATTTTCAAGTAATTTTGAAGAAGTTTGGCAGCACAGGCTTGTTCTTGGACAGCTTTTCTTAATCGACCGCCATTCCTCCACTCACCCTTTCTCCACAATTTCCTATCTATTTCCAATAAACAATACCGAACTTGAATTAAGGAATAAATTAAAGAACTATCGTATTCGCTATTACCTCAATTATTGATTCAACTGCTAAATTAAATTGTGCGATAAATTAAATTGATAAGCGATACAAATTTGGATCATTGGGACTTTAACGAATCATGGAGAATCATTTGATTATCGATCAAAGATTACATTACTGATCGTCCTAGCCGATTTCCAAAATCGCCTCGCATGTACCACGCGACTACATGTTCTTGAAGAGGAATGTCGCCTGCCAAAATGTGCGTGGAAGGATGGCAATGTAAGTATACCTAAACAATTTGTGCAAGGCTTTCGTGAAAGGTACAGACGGAACAGTGAAAGAGGAACTGGCCGGGAGAAAGCGTCGGATGGTCAGCAATACCTTCCAGCCGCACGAAATTGACCCATAAATCCATATTTCATGATTTACTATCCTTACGAACAGACAGACCAGGGGAATTTTCGACGAGACTGCTCGGTCTACGTTCAATGCTACTGCGGCCGCAGATTCTCAAAACATTGTAGAACCACGGCAACGTAGCGTCGAATATTCGTTTGAATGTGCCGTGGGACCATAGACGATTCTTATGGTTGTTTGCAATAACCCTCATAAATTTTCGTTGGTCTTAACTAAATGTTCGGAACCATATTTCTGCATCGTTCGATTCAGCCTTGCGGAAGCGAGAGTACAAAACTGATACGTTTATGAATATTCACGTTTATGAATAGTTTAAGCGGGAGACGAATTTTTATAAATGTTATAAATACATAGGTGAAGTTTTATATTACCTACATTTGTTTGAAAAAAATCAGGCGAAGTGTATTAATAAGTAGCTAAGTGTTAAATAAAGTGCATATAGTATTTAATAAAGTTATTTGTTATTTTATAGAAAGCACAGGGAATATTTCTTATTCGGACGACTTAATTAATTAATTTAATCATCAAATTGTCTGCATTTGCAAACAACTACATTGGAAGAAATATTCGAATTCTATTGTAATTAAAATTGTAATAAATGAAATAACAAGAATACTACATAGGTATCTACAGCTATGTACCTACCCTGCATATATTAGATGCAAATATTAGATATATATCGCATTTCATAAATATTACACATCTACTAATAATAGACACAATAAAACAAATTCGCAGCATATAAGTTGCACTATGAAATACATATACCACCGAAACGTTGTGCAGTTTCAATTCAAATAAAACACTAATGATTATATACTTGGTCATACGGGATCGTAGCTCGTAATAATTACTATCTACAAACATAATATAATACGAGCAAATAAAATGCAAAGCACAAACAAACGTATATATATATATATGCACAAGGGCCTGAGCGAACAAGACCAACCTGTGAAAACGAAAAGGATAGAAATGCAAAGAATTCTCGCAGCCAGAAATCGTCAAATCCATACGCTGTAAGCATTAATGTTACCTCCGTACAGATTTCTGTGCTTTGTTTTGTCTGGCGGCGATTAACAAGATTATGTTCCACATTCCAGTATTTTGAAAGGGTCGAGGCCGAAAGATCCCACGACCACCCGAACCGGACCCGCATCTTGACATCCGCCGGTACACCATTTAGCAATAATTTACTCGACGTCGCGTCGTCACGGAATACCATCGAAAAATTCAGAATAATGTGGTCGTTGACATCGGGAGCAGGCTTTTGAATCCCACGGGTATATTGTTGTCGAATGACACGTCTGTATTTACACGTCGTATGGCAAAATTGCACGCCCCTCCGGTGTAAATACGCCCGTATGAATTCAGGGATACGGGGATAATATTGATAAGTGGTTTTTATTTTCTTCTTTTTTAAACGCTATTCGCTGCAATAGGATTCGTATTAGTCGGGGATCTTTCAAGGAGCTTCGCCTAATATCATTCGTAAATTCTATGGTGTCGTAAAATGTGCCTAAGTACAATTAATATGTCACAGTGTTGATGGTGATTAAGATATACAGGGCGCAACAAAAGCAATGGAACGATACAGTAGTCTAATATTGGACGCATATAAATTGAATAGGTACACATATAACACTGTGGTTTATTGAAATAAATTACCTGCTGATTAGTAGATATCTGTCTAGCAACTGTATGTGAAATTCATAACATTTTTTTAGAACACTGTGCATCAAATACTGAATATTTGTTGTACTCGGTTGCAGTGCGTTACATTAAATGTAACGCGTATTAATATTTTGCTTGTCCACCTTTGGTAACATTAACGCCTTGGGGATAATTTTTCATGCTACATGTGTAGTATTTGAGGGCGAGCGAGCTGTATGCGTCGGAGAGAGCGATGCGCGATCGTCGTAAAACATGCGAGCGTTGCATCGTTGAGGACGACGTTAGTTGTAAGTTTCAGGTTGCCACACGACGCAGTGAACAGCACTGCCTTATTCTATTATTGTTATATTGTATTAATATCATCTAACTCTTTTTTTTTAGAAACTTTATTTCTTCCTACATATGTTAATTTCGTAGTAGCAATTATATCCATGGATTATCAAGAAATCGCAATATTTTGGTATTAAGTCTTATTTATTATTATCTTATTTATTTATTAGAAAATTTGAACGCATTAGCCGAATGAATAGACTTGTTATATACATATAGTGCTATTTACTAGTGCTTCCGGAAGAACATTGATTCGTGCAATTGTTTTCAACGAGCAGTACTGAGTTATGCATTTTATACTGAAATCGCAAGAGACGGTTGCCCACAATTCTAATTTTTGACGAAGCTTTGCCTGATTGCACCGGGACCTCGGCAGAAGCATCAGGTAATTCTTGCTTCGTGGTACTTTTTGATTCTTCAAGGTGAAAACGACCCTTAGAAGGTTAAAATGCAATCCCTATTTCCCTGCAGTCTGTTTTCTATATCTCGAAAACTACAGTGCATTTCAAACAATGGTTAGAATATTAATTTAATCGCTTTGCGTGCTCGGTTAAGTTGCGCAACGAAGTTTTACAGCATTTATTTTTTAAACGAATAATCACACTCCACACCCTTCCTTAAAACATCTGCTGTGCATTTAGGAGGCGAGCGCACCACACAAACATATTTATGGCGCAATTCGGAAAAAGAATTTTCTTCATTGTTATTGACGACTTTGTAAAGCATCAAGTTTACCGTTTTCGTTCAAGTTTTAGGTTTCTAATATATTAAATAATTCGTAACACGTACAACTTTTACCTTTAACCTTCATTATTTACTCCTTTCGCGTTATGTACCAGAAATTCTTTGTACTGTCATACTTCAGAAATATATAACGATCTTTCAAACTGTGTGCAGCAAAAAAATGTTCTCTATTAAACCTTACGAACAGGTACAGGCGAATGCAATAATAGGCGGATTAAACGATATATTAGGTGTCAAAGGATCAATTTTGTCCGTCTGACATCGCCGTCAGTCAAAAACGTTTCCTCCGCCTTTTCCTACTTTTTTTCTGTAAATGTTAACCCCTTTGTATCGATGAAAAAGTAGATTTTTCTCCTTACACGGGTAAGGCATAATGGAAAATTTCAAATATCAAATATATTAATCGCACTGCACGAAAGTCGAGACGCGTTCTCAGGCTTAAAACCATTTTCTTCTGGAAGACCTGCCAGAAACAGGCTTTATTCAGGTAGAGAACGTTGACAAATAAGTTGTCTAATGCGTAGTAAACCGGAGCCCCAAAAAATCGGGGGATTATTAAACCCGTAGCAAATTCGAACGATTTCATGTTTTCATTGATGAAATTTTCGTCTCCCACCCCAATATTCTATGAGAAAATTATTTCTTCCCGACGACGTTTATTACTATTGACCGTCATACCATGTGCAACTTCGTTAATTAAACAAAACCACTGAAATGCTATTTTACGTATCAGTATAAAAGTTGAGTTGCACGATAAATGCTGGGAAATATTTTTTAAATCTCAAGAAAAGAAAGTTTGAACGGGGTGGGACAAAATGACAGAATATATGTATTTAATAGGTATTACGGAGAGTTTACAGAAGCTTTTACAAAATTACAAGTCCTAATTATTTTGTAAAAGTAAATTAATATTAAATTTCATATTAATATTTAGTGAGGCAAACTTCCCTTTGAAATTATTTTAAATAATTTTCTACTTCTCCTCTACATCAGCGTGCCTGTAAACCAACCTTTTAGTTCGTTCAAATTATTGAACTCATTTCCACCCCTATGTACACTTCTTGCCAGTTCGGCTGAAATCTCTTTCACCTTCACCTCACAATAAATTGTTCCACTGCTACATCAAAACGTATCGCTGCATCATCATTCTAAACAATATAATCCTACCTTCCATTATAATCCGTACTCCTTGTCTATCTAGTTACCGACTCAATCAATTCAACGTATTTCCATGTAACGAACATTCCTACGCCTCCTTCGACGTGCAACATGTCATTCCAAACGCAAGGTCAGTAGAGCCATCAAAAGGGACAGGATTTCTACTTTAACGTCTTTTCCAGGGCAATTCGTAACTAATCGCGGCCAGCTACTGGAATTTTCTGCCACTGACGACCGACTAACCCGAATACTTCACGGATATCTAGTTTTTCTATTATCCCTTATTTTCACCCTCGACGCATCTCCTTCTTCTTCTTCTTCTTCCTCTCCCGAACTTTCTCAAACCTCGTGCGGAGAACCGAGAATCGGCTACCGAATTCTTCCAGTTCGCCTTTCTACTATGATTTACGAATGTACCCCCGACGAAGACTAGGGCACAGCGACGCGCATCGCCCAGGTCAGTGCAAACAAGAAAGGAAGACGAGTTCAGCAAGTAGGCTAAATGTGAGAAACAGTGGTGGGAAGTTTTAAGGAGGAAGGGAGATATTTTTGACGAATACCTTGAACAGGCAGAAGACAGAGCTCTCTCGTGGCGATGACTGTTGTTCCATCGCGTTTTCTCTTTGCCCGGTAGTAGAGAGATTCTCCTCGAGGCAATGGCCACCCCATCGAGGCTTGCCACAACAATTTCTCTGTTCACGATGTAGGTTACCGAGACGATGCTTTCGGGGACCTTTTAGCCTAGTGCTTTACTGCCCTACAATAAATCAATTGCTACCGGCTGACCGCCAAGGCCGCACGTTCGCCTTCGGAGGATCCTTTCGAAAGTTCACCGTCCGTGTTCGTGCAACTGACTTTTCCCAAATGGACCTTTTCGCTTTAAATGGACCAACGTTTGCAAATAAGTTTTCCGACGAGAAGTTATATACTCGCCGTTCGAACCCTCCCAGTTGGCGACAAACGGGCCGAATTTCGAAGTTTTTGCCCGCTGGATTATGAAATTGTTTGTTATTTCTCCGTCATTCTTGCGTACAATACTATTACAGTGCAATGATAAAAGCGCCGGTACATCAAAGATTATACATGAGCGTGGAACGCCTTAACGCCGAGGACAGTCGAAACGCAAGAAATATTTCATATTAAGGGAATTAAATTTTCATTAATAAATATTTTCTGCACGGTTTATCTCGTATTTCATACATGTTTCGCTATTGTGCAATGTGAATCTTAATCGCTGAACTTTTGGTGCAACAAGATAGAACGGTCAAGAAAAAAAGAGTTGAAAAGAAATCCAGTATCCAGTACATATCGAGCGATACTAAAGCCCCCCGTAGAAATATCGATATTGCATCTTCTATTTTTATATAACGCTTCCTTTATTACAAAATTGGCAGTATCAATCGAAGTAGCCCCTCTCGTTCATGATCGGGACCATTTTGTGCGCCAATTTCACAGCGTCCGGGTTGCGGAAAACGTCCATTTTCGTTTCACCTGCCAAATTATTCAGCACCTCGGTGAAATCTTCCGTGTCCTCTTTCCTTGCCATCATTCGCAAATAGAGTACGATTCCAGAGAACACCGCGTATATTCTTCTTTTGTGTATCGCTTCCTTCAATTCTTGCGCCGTCGGTGGGTCTCTTTTGCAGCCGATATTTCTCATCGTTTCATGCAAGGTGCTCAAATAAATCTCCAGAAGGTAATCGTCGCAATCGTACTTCACATCGTACACGGGGCATATATTCAGAAAGTACAGCAGATCTATAGCAGGCGAAGTGTAGACGCCCATTTGATAATCGACCTGAAAAATATGAGACACGAAATCGCAATTACAACATCTGCACACGACTTCTGGTCTTAAAATACCGGATACTTCAAGGGAATACAGGAGTTTATGTAACAGAGTGGACGGTGAATCGTTTGTCGTTTGAAATGAAAGGTAGATATCGTAATAACGATTTGTGGATTTTTCAAACCCTTGGATTCCTTTGAGATTATACGAAATTTTAGGGGTGCGTGCGCACTTATGCGTCTGATTCTATGCAAGGTGTGGCGATAAGGGCTGATATCCAAAATAATTCACTTATTATTGACTCGATAGAAACATATAAGAGGCGTAATATAATAAATGCGATACAATCTTACCAACAAAATATCCACGGATTGTCCTTTTTCATTTTCCTTGAACATCATATTGTTTACCCAACAATCTCCGTGATTTAGTACGCAGAATTCATCTGGATCATAATTGTACGCGTCGCTGCAACGTGTTCCAGTGGTTCCGGACAGTTTCAGCAATTTTTCCGCCGCTTTTGCACACCTTTCGTCCGACCATTTTCGCATTCGATGCCCTACTCGTGAAACACTTACCTCGATCAGCCGTAGAAAACTTTTAGGACAACTGCTTGATAGGATGCCAGTATCTGTGAAAGATTGAATCAGCTCTGGATTCTGTAAACCCAGTCAAATGGACATTATTCTAAAAGTTAGAGTTCGGGGGCGAGAGTAAAATTTCATTCAATATGAAGTTTTGATTACGCAACGGCGACATAAGTGAGAATAATAGAATCGTTGACAAAATTATGCTGCTACAGTAACACGACTCTCTTTTTTTAAAAGATAAATTTTTTAGCAGTGTTTCTTAACGAAATAAAGACATACTCATGCCTGCACTCTTTATACTAGACTGGAATAGTATATACAGGGTAGTACAAAATAGCTGGCAATTTAAGTCGACCGCGTTTAATATTGCTAAGGGCGAAAACATTAAACAGTTTCTTGACATATGATCGTGTGTCGTGAAGTATAGTTTTCTATTTGTGTTTTTTATTCGTGAAAAAAAAGTGATTCACTTTCTTTGGCAGTTCTTGAAGTTGGAAACTCTGAAGTTGTTGCCAGTTATTTTGGACCAACCTGTACGTCCCATAATTTTGCAAAATTTTGTAACCGCAAGTGCACAATGCAATGAAAACATCGAGTAACGACTCTGAAATATATAATAAATATATATGATATAGATAATATCAATAATATTAATCGTTTTATCTAAAAATTTCGTGAATGGGATCGGCTACATCTAACTGTCATGCAATTTTCTTGGACTGTACAGAATTCACTTTCGAATAAACTAATTACACGTTATATCTATAGACAGATGTAGGGATCTACATATTTATTATTAACATTTATTATTATCAGCGCAAAATCATTGCCAGTATAAGCTACGTAAATAATGAAACATCAGGTTTCAAATTAAACTCCTACAAGAGGATCACGAAAATATTCCATAATTAAATGATTTTAAATTAAACATTCATTGCGCCTAAGCTTTAAAATATATTTTTTTACACGTGAGGCGAGCGAGCGAGCAGCTATTGTGTGTAATGCGTGTGCATGCGCGTGTGTGCATGGGTGAACAAATGAAACCGATGCAAAGGTAGAGCTCGAGGAAGAAGTGGGTTTTAAGTTAACGTGATCGAGAATCGCGAGAGAGGACGGTTATTCCGGTTCAATCCTACACGCATATCTACCTTTTCGAAAATTAAAACCGATCCAGCGTGTAGTTTGGCTATTTTTTGCATCGCTAAAGCGCACTGCTCCAATGATAATCCAACCTGGCGAT
This sequence comes from Nomada fucata, assembly GCA_948146005.1. Lineage (NCBI taxonomy): Eukaryota > Metazoa > Arthropoda > Insecta > Hymenoptera > Apidae > Nomada > Nomada fucata. The sequence goes on from OX411282.1 coordinate 11,530,817, forward strand.
TCTTTATAACGAATCCCTTTTGCGTTAAGTTTTCCATCAGAAGGACACGTGGATTGTCCGAGCCGTAAAACAAATCCGGCCCTATCTGGCAACGGACAGCTTCTTTTATCCTTGGTAGAGCATCGCGCAAAAACTTCAACTCGGTGAGAAATATATTTTGTTGCCGAACCAAGCCCCGTGGTATTTCGGCGACCGGTTCGATTTTCATGACCATGCTGATTGTACGTTTCTTGCAAATTTTCTCGTTCTTGGACATTGTCGTATATGTGACTGAAATCTCGTATAAATCGCTGAGAAAATTCAGCCCCTTCTCTGACAGGCAATTCGACGAAACTTTTACAACTTTGGCGGTTTTGTCCGACAACTTCCTTCGAAGCGCCGTCTCGAACATTTGTTCGTTAAATGTCATATGTTGCAACTCCATTCTGGAAAAAATGAAAGTTACACAGTACGGAAAGGTACTTACTCTTGTCACTTGCTCATTCGTTCCCCAATCTGTGTAAGAAAAGCACTGCTTCTATTTTACGAGCGAGCATTTGATTGCGAGTCGGTTTTATTACTACCTGCCTCCAGGAAGAAGTGAACAGTGGTATGCTTATTGTAAAACGAAATATATTGTGATCGTGTTGCGGTATTAGTCACCTATGTAGCGTTCAAACATGTTTATTAATATTTTAACGCTGTTTCATAACTTATTGCTATCAAAAGTAACATAATTTCAGTGGTCACAAGATTTATGATTATGCAGCATATCTCGCATGAAATTCACCAAACTTCCCTAGATCGAAAAATAAAATGTGTAGGTACTTATGCCGTACTCGTATCAGAAATTACTCTGGCCATTTTTGCCATAGTCTTCCTTACTGTCGATCTATTCTCAAATTCACAGCAAAGATAATATTGAAATCTGCTACCATAAGCTCACATATTTTGTTTGCAGAAATTGCATTGTTTTAGGCAATAGATAAGTGGTTATCGTGAAAATGTTCAATGAAAATACTAATTTAGCATGGGAAGTAGAGACATGAAATTCGTTTTAAAAACTAGATCTTCGAAATAAAAATTGATTTGTTCACAGACCCTTCAATTACCCTATATTAATCACACGAATTAATTGAATTTGTATTATGGCGACAGATAATAACCTAAATAGTAATTTTTCCCGATCTTTTCCAAAATTAATGTCTTATATTTGCAATTGATTTAACATAACGGAAACCAGCTTTGTTTAATGAAGAAGGATATTATAAAATTATAAATACTTCGCACATTCCGGTATTTCTCAATCAACTCCAATCTACAGCAAATAAAATTAATCTAACAAAATAGTAGCTCGATCTCGTTGAATCAGTAAGTAACTACTCGCGCATGGCGTGAATGCATGACGTCATGCGTTAAATATAAAACAAAGAAGACAATGAAAATTGATTAAATATGGTTACTAATAACCCGTACTATGTCTACCTCTTATCTATGTGTCTTACGTATCTTTGCAAAAAAATAAATAAACCATACACTCGAATCCTACCTCGAAATCGCTCTATCTTTGCTCATAATAACTTTCCAGAAAGCACCAATCTTTTACAAAGCGCGCAATTAAAAGCACGCAAACTGACTACTCCGTTCTGTACGATTAAAAGCGCTAGAATTATTTAAAAAAACATTTTTCTTACCTTCTCAGATACCGATACGATAATTTATTATCGCGGCAAGAAGAATCCACGACTTTATCTCGGCCTTTCACTTATTACAATTATTTCACTCGTTGTCCAATGCTTCCGGTTCAGATTTGATGGCGAGCAAATATCGTCCACGACGATTATTATATTTTTATATCGCAATATAATTATTTCCACTGTCGAACAGTGGAAATCAGCCAGCTGTATTTACAATCGGTCCACGCGTGATTTACAAAGAACGCGCAACGTTTGAAACTATGAAAGAATAAAAAAACTCGGGAAATATTCTTAAATCCCGTGAGCAAATGTTCCTTCTGTTTCATAGATCTCTCGCATCGGCACTGTCGTCGTATTACTAGTTACGGTTAATATTGCTGTCCCCCGTAGCGTCAACTAACCAGATATAATACATACACAGTTTCCACCACGATATACCATGTTCCCATTCCCGGCACGCATTTAAGAACTGATACGCTGGATCGTACACCAGGCTTGGGCTTTTATTTGCAACGACAGCAAAAAGTAGCAACGCAAAATAACGAATCGTTTCAACTACTTTATTACCTTTATTTTAGAGCTATGAATATATACAGGCAACGTAACTCTATTTTCATTGGTAAATAATTTTTCATTCTCATTAACCCATTCAAATAAAAATTGCAGGCTATCTCACCATAGAATGGTGTGCTGTTCCAAAGTTAAAGTCAGCGTCTGAGAATTTTTATTGCGTAATGGCATTTGCTCTAAAAATTGTCCTCCCTTCAAATATTTTGGCAGGAAGACATCCGTGCTGCGATAAATATACCATTTAAACGAAAACAAACACCAAATCATTCCTGGGGTCGTTTATTCGAGTATAAAATGCAAATTGAGATAAAAAAATCGATTCTTTCGATAGTTTAATAGTGAAATAAATCGAAAGAAATCGAAAGGGATCGTACGTTTGTTCAAATAAACCAACGCGTAATTATTTTCAAATAACATTGAAAATAAAACAGCATAGGACGTAGAATTATACATATATTTACGCACGAGGGAGGGATCGATTTAGATACACTAGTTGCTTCTGATTATTATTAGATATTGTGGAACGCAAACCAAAAATTAATTACAACGAAGTTAACCAAATTGCCTACATAAACATAAAAATGAACCAATGTAGTAACAGAATATGGTACTATTGTACTTCGGTTGTGGTCGTTATAAGTTACGATGCATTATTCGATACAAATCCAAAACACGAAGCGTGCAGAAAAATGCTTTTGCACGGGGAATACACACAAGGCGAGTAAGCCTAATATTCATTATACTATATTTAATTTTTAAAGTGATCCTCGCTGAAACAAAGAGTCCCAGTCGAAGCATTGTGATCCTTTGCTCCCGCTTTATTTTGGTCCACAAATCGCCCTTTAAAATACTTGCAATCCGGTACCTATCGTGTGCTTGTAATTTGATAAAATTATATGGAAACTTTCAATAACTTGCTTTCACCCTCTGTTGACTTTCTAAGGTTTATCAGAGAGTAATAGCTTTGTCCATTTTACACATTTTAACGCAACTGCGGAAGATTACTTCCTTTCAAATAAACAAATGAAATATGTTTCCAACAAGTATATGAATAACCACATCGAATTCCAATTACTATTTATAGAATTAAATAAGAGGAAACTTTAAAAACTGAACTTATCGTAATTATCGTCGCTTTTCTGTTGGAGACGGGCAAGATATTGACCATCCTCAACATAAAATAATTATCAATCAATGCTTTCAGCGTGGCGCAAGACGCTGATAACACACCACGGGATACTGCGTCATATTTCTTTGCTGGCCAATTAAATGAATTGCGGGAGATGAAAGCTAAACGAGAAAGTTAAGGATAAAATCTCATAACCGTAACATCGACGTAAAAGAAATTGAGATAGTAGTTCGCAACCTGTTTTTTCAAAAGAAAGGAGATCCAAAAGAATAATCATTTTAAATATGTTTAATATTTCCGGATTTACCCTACGACTGGGTAAAACCGGAACCATAGCCGACACTAATGTACTTGTAATAATTTTAAATAGTTATTAACGCCATAAACGTGCGACATACAAAACAACTGTTTAGCGTTTTCTTAATTGCTTGAAAGGTAGCAAACAGGGGAAACTTGTTGCGCGACAGACAGATAGGTATACAGCGAGTAAGAAAAGTGATCGAACGATAAAATAGGCCATAAATTATAAGAGATACTGGGATTTATTCAAATAAATTGCATACGTATTACCAGATATAAGGAAAACCAGACAAAACCATTACGTTAAGCATAACACGAATGAGAAACATGAACATGAAGGAAACAAAACAATTAAAATTGCGATTTTTAGAGAGAATACTTTTATTAAGCAATCATCCAGACTGAATGTTATTGAAAGAAAAAGAAATCCGGAGAAATAACGATTCTAAATGTGTTTAGTTGTAAGTGATTTTGTAAAAACTTCAAGGAGAATTCGATGATAGGCACATAAAGTACGGAACATTTGTTGTAACATATTTCATATAAAAAACGGAACAGTATTCGAGCGCGATCCGTTCTATTAATACACTACGTGTTATGATTTTGTTCATTCGCCTTTGGCAATAGTAACGCGATGGGATGATACCGACTAATTCCTTTAGTAAAATCTGCATCTACAGATTACCAAGTAACGGCAATGTATTGTGCCAAATTTTATCTACATCGTTACCATTCCCAAAGAAATTCACAACCATCTGGATGATTATTTGCCAATATTCGTGCAATTGTTTTTAATTAGCGGAAATGTCTCGTGCATTTTTCACATCCCAAAGCATTATGCAATACATTCATTACTCATTATAAATTATATCATAATAGACACAATATTTCGTCCATTCAATTTTATGCTCCTTGCGTCAATATTACATCAATCAAAGCTGTTACTTTTTTTTCGTCATAAAAATCGCATCGGCAAGCTTGAAAGGCGTTGCTGTCTCAAAAAAAAAAAGTGAAGAAATAAAGGTGAAAACCATGGTCAGGCCTGATCAGAGAAGTGTCACAAATCATCCAAAGATGGCAAATTTTCGAAGCGCTACAGCGGTTTGGGACCCATCGTATAACTTTTATAGAGGGCCACAAAACGGCTACCGTACTGCACCTCTCGTCTCGCTTTTCCTCTTTTCACCTTCGTTTGCCGAGTTTCCACCAAATTTTTGACAGCGTAAAAACTTTTATGACACATGCGGTAAGCCAAGAGTCGTTTCGCCGGTCACCGCATTTCGGCGGGCGAGAAGCTTTTCAAAATTGCCCCGAAAATTCGGTAACCTCTGCAAGAATAATAAATCATTCCCGTCCTCCTTTTTCTACTTTGTTTTTACTTTTACAGTCGCACGGCCATTGTTTATGCAACCACTGGCCGGTTACAATATAAAATCGAAGTTCAAGTTCTAGTTTCGGGTCGACCAGGATTTCAAATGTGCCTTCGTGCCGGGCTATTCATTATCTTTCCTCGATTGTTTATTTACTTTATCGTTGAAACACGGTTCGAGGGCTGGATTCGTCCACGCTCAATTGATTGATAGGTCTTTACTGAACGAACAAAGGAACTGTTTACGCGCTTGATATTAAATACACGGTGCTCGAAAACCGGCAGATTGTCTCCTTGGCGAAAGTTTCTCGATCACTCGCTTTCGCAGATTTGTTCCACTTTCCTGTCACGCATTTTTTGCGAACTTGCACGCAAGATACAAATTTTTCCTGCCGCTTTTCACGATAATAGATATGGAGGGTTCAGAAGCCAATCAGTGTAAGTCCATTAGCATTCAAACCGAGATAAATAAGGTTTCCACAAATTACTTGGAAAAAAATGACGATGTCAGTACCGTCATCTATTGCTTCCGTATGAAAATAGTGTCGTAATTGATTTATCAACTAAAAGTTTGAGCAATAAAGAGGTTTTTGAACTACGTAACTCGTGTTCAGGGAAGGTTGGACCAGCTCTGATTTATTCTGATTTATTAGATTTAATTTGTACTGCATTAGTCAATTACTTTTTCTTAATGAACACTGTATGTCTTCAATGATAGAAGGGATCAACTGAAATTTACTCAAATACAGCTTTACTGCATAAATGTACCTTAAGATACTGAAGTTTTACTTTTAAAACAACGAGTGTTTGGTGGGATAATTGTGCGAATTAAATAAAATGAGAAATTTTGTGTATTTAAGTTCGCTCTACCTACCGGGCAAGAGGAATTCGTTTATCTATTTTAACAGTAAAGTTGTTCGAGGTTTAAAAATGTCCAGATGTATTTCTTAGATCGCCCGACCAGTAACGGTGTTTCTTCCGCCGATTTACAGTAGACCTATGGGCACTGCACAGGCATAAGTAACGCGCACAATTTGTCTGGGTATGCTATTCTGTGTATCATTTTAATCGCATGCATCCAAACCAAACAAAAAGTAGCGACTATCTGTAGGACGAGAATGAAACTTCAACAAATGCAACCTAAAATCTCTTGAATCCAAAAATATTCACGCCACGTGCCCCATAAATATTATAATTTATACGCATAGCGTTAGCTCATTTCTATTGGCAGACGCAGCGTACAAACAGCAGCACGTAGATACGCTCACCGCAGCTTTGTAATTGAAAGTTTAATCGAATCTGAAAAAGAAACGCGCATGCGATTAAGCCGTTTAACCGAGGGGCTACTGTAAGTAGGTAGTTGCGGGCTGACCTGGAACATCTCAGCCGTCCATTACCGACTACCCACTGATAGAAATGTAAAAAGATATTAGTCCGTCGAACTTTCTCTGTTGGGCCGGGAAATAAAGAGCAAGCGGTAAAGGGTGTAAGAAAGAGAAGGGTAGGAAGAGGGGGTACGCGTATTCGAAGCATGCTGTGAGTGGTGCGAGGTGGTGCAGCGCGGCGTGGCGTGCGCGCGCTTCGTACCCCCTATGGGGTTGGTGGCACCCCTACCTCGCGAGAGCCGTTTGTTCGGTTCGGTTCGAGTTTACGACCCTGCTGGGCCACAAAATTTACGGTGCCCTCTTAAAAGCGATCCAAACACGTACCGGTCCATTCGAGACATCGTTCGCGCAGGCAAGGCGCGTTTCGCCACGCGCTTTCCTACTGCCGCCACCCTTCGACCCATTCTTCCTACCTTCGCCACCTTTTCCGTTCGCTACATCCCCACTCCCTTCGACCACGCTACAATCCTTTTACTTTGCGACACGATTGCAATGGTTTTCTTTTTTCTATACTGTTTTCGATAGATTCGATTCGGTCGGTTTGGTAGAGATTCAAATAGTCTGCACATGGAATCCTGTGATAGTTGTTTCAGTTCTCTTTCAGGCAATTGTTTCTCATTCGCCGATTGTTTGGAACGGCCTGCTTCCACTGTTAATCGGACGAACAAAATGTCTTTAGCTAATTGCCAGCCACGCGAACTGTATCTGAAATTGTACACGGGCCTTTACGCATTTTTTCTAAGCAATGAGAAGCGACATTCCGAGATTTGAACACTCACGAGGCATGCAAAAAGCTTCGAATAATAAAATAATACATCCATAAAATGTGTTAAAGTAAACGTACTGGAAGAGCATTGCAAGCAAGTGGAATACTTTCAAATGAAGAATATCCTTCAATAAATTGAAGATTATATATATTATATGAAAATCGGAGGATACAAAAGCTTTAATACGACACTGCGAATCTTAAATAAACTTTGAAATATCAGATCCATGATGTTGCACAAAAATATATTTGGCTACCAGTATGTAGTAGGTAGCTTTATGCAACGAGAATAGTAGAAATAAAAGTTCGGGGAAGAAATATATAACATGATAGATTAAATAGAATTTCAATTTTAAGGCGGCAAGAGCGACACATTATTCGATCAGCTAGTGCAATAAGAGACCTCTCATGTGCAAGCTCCCTGTGTATAATCAAGTTAAAGATTTATATAAAACACTGGCGGATGATTGTGAACAATGCCAGAGCGAAGTGACATAAACTCGGTTACATAAAACAAATGCACGAACACGCGAAAGGGAAGCCCCTTTATATCTCTGTAGCCGGTGTGCCACAGAAGAAACCCCTTCGAGGAATCTTTACATATGCATGGACCATCGGCGATACCATAGAAGATCGTCACCCCCTACATCGTTCAGCTGCAACCCGTTTTATTTTCTCTACGTCATAACATGATAAAGTTTATAAGAGACTGAAACGCATTCTTTGCGCTTCGTTGCCCTAAACTACTGTCGATTTCGGTAAATCGCGATTATACATCAATACAATATATATACATATAATGGTAATATGTGTAACAGTAGGCAGTCAATCCTTGCGTATACTTGTGTGCAATTATTTAAAATATTAAGTTCTTTCGTACGACAAAAATCATTTGAAAACTAGAGAAGTTAAATTCATCGCTAATTGCAGCTTGTTTCTTCCACAGACAATAAAATTTATAAACTATAGAGTACATCAAGTCATTTAAATTTGTTTAACCCTTACGTTATGTACTGGATAATATATCCCAAAACAACTCCAGAACTCCATTCTTTGCAACAACTTCAATACATATTTGCGCAAAATATTTGAAATAACCAAGCTTCGAACTTGTTGACCATTTTGGTTGCCGACACGAGGGTTAAATTAGTAAGTTGATTACTTCGAATGACTTCGACGGCTACTACAGAATTGAAAGAGGCACGTTCCATTAATAGCCTCCCAAAGTCGTGGTCCTCGGAAAGTATGTAACAGTTGGTTTCAATGTGCTTCCGCGATCATAAATACTTATTCCGAGAGGGCTAGTGTTTCAGGATTACGCCGGGGACCTCGAATAAATCGAGGAAATCTCGAGAAATATCCGCAACATCCGGCGGAGACGGTCGTCCCGATAATCCTTCCAGCGAAAGCCACTAGGTTACCACGAAAATTTCGACTACTGTGTTTTGACCAACTGTGTGCACGCGTATACAGCAAGTCAACCGGGTGTAAGCATTTCGAGAAGGCAGAAATATGACCGACGACAATAAATTGGAAAGCGAAAGGACTTTCACCCTAAAACCCTCCGGAAAACCTGGCCGACCGCGCAGCCTGGGCAAGAAACAAGATCGGCGTAGGATTTATTGAACACGGATTTTTCGAGAATAATAGCGGTCGTCGTTGGCATATCTATAATCGTAAAACAGAATTGGAGAGTCTTCGTCTTGCCGCAACGCAGAACTATTGTTCCATTAATTTCGTTTGCAAACAACAGTTGTTTCCTATGGAAAGGTGGAAGTATTGCCGGAGAAATGCTGCGAGCCGTGACTGGGTCACGATCATCAGCACTAAATCATTCGTTGCGTTGTATTGCACGTACTTTGCTTCCTGCCAACCGTGGCTTCATCGTAATCGTAAAATTTTATCACGCAAATTGCGTGTAATAATCGTTGGCGGGGTAAACGTATTGAAAAAAATTTCTATGGTACAAGAAAAGGTGCGGATCATGTCAATCATTAAATATGTATTATTCTCTTTTCACGGGGGATAAATAACTTTGACACATTCTTTTTAGAATATGTGATATCGAGTTACAGTTTTGTGGTATAATTGGATTGAAGATAAATTAAAGCGACTAAAATTATTTCTCTTTGAATGGAACTAGATTTTTCAGAAAATAATCTTGAAAAATGAATTAAATGTATTTCACATTAATGGAGCTTTAGGTTTTGATTAAATTTGGGTCAAGTTCCGAATTAAGCAGAACCGTTGAAAAAGTGTAATCAATATGTAGACGTTTAACCTTGCATAACAGAATACTAGACTGCAAGATATAAGTATACACAATTATTACTTTAAAATGTTTAAATTGGTTAAGATATACAATTCCATAGAAAATTAGCCCATGTCGCAAGGTAGCATTTATTATAAATTATATTTAATAATACAATTGGCCACAAATACATATAACCGTCCAACGTTTCGTACTATTAAATATACATTTATTGAAATGAATGAATACATTTGGTGTTCTTTTTCTTTATAGAATTTTGCGTAAAATTTACGGAATGCATTAGCGACTAACTGTGCACCATTTGAACAAACATCGCTAAAAACTAAATGCGAATGGTTGTAACAGAATTAATTACAGGTAGAAAAAATTCGAACGATTTGCTGTACCAGAAGTGTAACAGCTGAGAGTGTTACTTCACGAATCGCATATACATATAATATTCGCATCGGAAATCCTTCTATCCCTACGATACTTTCAATGCAAGGGGATAGGTACACATGTTACACAATAAACGGGAGCAAACTCGTGACAATAATCTGCACAATTGAATAGCACAGCGGGTAAGTGGAGTTCCTTAATATACACTTGTGCTTGTATTCATGCTGTTCCATGCTACATAAACAAAGGCTGAAAACTACAATATTGTACTTAAATCTTTGCAACCCCTGCTTTCGCATCGAAAATAACGTCGAAATGAAACAATAAAACTCAATGTATTATTTGGAAAATTATACACTACTGAAAATATTGATTCTATCACTTGGATATTTACGGTGTTAGTTGTATTGGAAACAAAATTATTATATTAAACACTTATTCGTATAGAAATACTTTGAGATACATGAGTTCTAATATTTCGAAATTTGTATGAATTGTTCGCAGATACTTCTAGCTGCACCTCGACATTATCGCCATATCGTTTTTTTCTACAAAACTTGTACAATAAACGTTAAAACTATAAGGGAGAAGTATTTTACAGAAAAATGCGACTGCAAGTTTTGGATAGGTCCCGAAATTCTTTGTAAATAGCGCAAGAACAATAATTGTGCTCATTGAAACTGTCAATTCCAAGAGCAACGATACTTTATCGCATTTATCTTTTCACGATATCTATCTGTACATCCAACTATCCAAACGCAACTCGATTTGCAGCAGTTTATTGCACGGAAGACCACTTGACTTTGCAAGATCACGGTCGTTTCGTTGTCCTCAACACATTGAAGCTTTTAATTGCAAGAGTGATAATGCTTTATCGCATTTGTCCTATCGGCATAGCTGCAGACCTAACAATCTAATTGCAACTAGATAATCAACAATGCTTATTGCACGGAAGCCCATTAAAATTTTCTAGATCATTGAATCCTTAAACCTTACTAAAAAAGCAATATTTTTCTGTGATATCAATTAAATTTAAATACCTAGTTCCTGATGTATCCTACATGGATGAAAGTAAGGCGGGGAAACAACGAAACCTTTGTTTAAATTTTAAACCTATTTTTCTCGATTACAAAATCTCGAATGAACAAATTATATATCCATAAAGATGCTAGCAATAATTATGTACGTAAGATTACCTGATAAAAATTTAACGCAAGCTTGATTCGAATATCATAATGGCTGCGATAATTCTTGGACACAATAAATAAGCCATAACATAATTGAGAATCAGTGCACTCTGAACTTTGATAGACGTTAAAAAAACTCGCGGTAGTTATAAGCGTATGCAAATGATAGATGATTTATTTCACAGTAGTTTTCAATTCAATACGCAGTTCCGATAAAGCAATTAATTTTACTTGAAGATATTTCTTCTCCCCTTCTTTATAGGATGATAATTATTTATCTCTTTTTACTCTTTAAGTAAATCTGTGTTGATTTTTTATTCATTTGAACATATTTTTCATTTCTTAAACGTTTTTCCAAAGTTTTGCTATTAACGCCTAAACGTTTTCTACTTTAAACACTAAATAGGAGAACAAGGCGAGAGTATATATTGAAGATACAATTGAGAAGAATTCTTCATATTTCAATGCACAAGTCGGTTTTGCACGATTTTTCCATAAAAAAGAAAATGAGGAAAAACAATTAACAGCTGGCAATTAAATGGCGGGAGTAACGTAAAACGAAATCAGAGTGAAAATCGAAGAAAAATATAGCAAAAGTGCAAGTTCTAGTACCAAGGTTTAAATCCAAATAAACATTTTTTAAAAGGCACCGTTTGAACCGCGTTAGATCATAATAAACCGTGTGAAAAGGGAATCGAATTTTTTCTAAAATCTATCAAATCCAAACCGTGTGAAAGAAGTCTGTGTAAAAACAGAATTGGCTGTACTATCTTTTTAAATTGAAACAGATTTCCTGCTGCGGATACGCTGCAGTATTTGGATTTGAAAAATAACTTTTCTTTTAAGTAATTATTTAAATGGAAAGTTGTTTGTTACTTGAGAGTTTAAATAAAAATCGGAAATGATTATATGTTATTTGCTCATGTCTAAATTCTAAAAGCAAATATGAACTGCCTACTGTCCATTACAAAATAACCTTATTAATTTTATGACTTTGTCATTGTGCAAAATGAAATAGATAACAGAAGCCCAAAAGGTATTTATTATTTCCTTCCCATTTAAATCAAAGTTATAGGTAAAATTCCATCTACAAATAACAAATAAAAAACAAATTATTCTTGGCACTATTTGAATAACCCTTTTTTTATTTATTTATTTAAAGTCGCACGCACCTCTACGGGTTATATAGCGACAACTCAAGGGATACACAGACACTAGACATGTAACACATGCGTTTGCATTATAACATACATGTATTTGTTAGACTTTTATTACGAATGGCATTGTTACTTTAGGTTAAATTAATTGCATTAAATTAATGCTTGTTAGAAACTTAGACAGAGACTTTTGTTCAGTGCTTGCTTAGAGTCATTTGGAATATTTTGTTGTCTCCTTTCATTTTGATACTTGGAGCAATCAGTCAGAGTTTTACAATCACCCTTACGTCGCAAATGTCGCAATCCTTGGGTTCTGCTTTTCTGATAAGATGTAAATGAGTGTAATTCGGGTGATCTATTCTTAGCCTTGTCAGTATTACCTGGTCTTAACAAAGCAAGACTTTTCTGGAATACATTATTACGAGCCGAGTGTATAATTGCTGCAGGATCTTCTTCCATGTCAAGCTCCACGATGACTTGATTGAATGACTCTTATTTAAATCGGAAATATAATTACCATTTACAATTAAAATCATGCAAAAAATGTGCATAACACTGTTACGTTGTTGGGCATCGTATCTTTATACGAACAGACATTTGAGCGGAAACGCGAGTATACAGGTGAAACAGGAGATACTTTCGCAACCCTGTATCCGAGTAGCGATGATATTATTTAACAAACAAGCCGGATGGAGGGCTTACCAGAGTACTGTTACCGCTAATCTTTGCAACGACTTTAGCACGCCTGTATGCGAATCTATTCCTCAGTAATTAAGAGATTAAACTCTGTTGTCTAAAGCTGTCTTACAACCACTCTCCTTTCGTCTGCTCCCCTTCAGGCTACATGTTTATTAGATTACATATCTGTTATCTCGATAACCTTGCATTTTGTTCAAGTTACGTAACAAAATATTGCATTAAGCCCTTGTAAGATTTTTCTGCACTTGTTACTTTGTTAAATGGAAAGTCAAGTAGAGGTAAAATGGAACAGTAGTAACGTCCCACTTGTTACCATCAGCAACTGTTTTTGTCGAAGCGACGTATCCGCAACTTTGAATAATCACTGGCCGTCATTTTCTTGGGACAAACAATTGCTTTAGAGTTTTAGAGAGTGGAAAATGACTGGTAGTCGATTGTAAAGGTTTAATTCGAGTTTTATAAGTTCAGGAGATTTTGCAGTAGAACGCCGAGGATATTGAATGCCCCAAGTGTTACGAAATGTATCGTATCGAGAAAGTTTAACCAGAATTATACTATAACAGTTGTTTACCAAATTATACTATTTTTTGTCAGAATAAATTGCCTTCTCATATCTACAATGGAATCAAATTATTATGAACGGGCGGAAAAATGGCATACATTTTCCATCATTCGTATGTTGCATCAATTTTGTAACACCTTGCTTACCTCGCCCCCAAAAAATTCTCAAATCTATGAAAACATACTCCCGCTTTCAAATTCTTATTACGAAATCGTATCTCTCAGTGACACCCTAATTCACCTTTCACCGTGACCTTCATTACAACCATACTTAATATCGCTCAGCAATGAGAAAAAACGCAATAAAGTCTGGAGTGTCGGGAGTTTCGCGTACGCAAACGCGACGGACACTTCCAAACAATTTCTACGCCGTTCCCCGCATACTCGGGAACCGTGTACAAAGTAAAGACATTGAAATGGAACTGAAAGAGGCGGCGGGGCGAGGGGGAGAGAGAGAGAGAGAGGGAGGAAAGTAATTGCTCAAAGTCCACGAGGTCCAGCAATTCCGAAGGCGAACCATCATGTCGGTGTCTCGATTGGTACGGACGTACGAGCACGCACGTATTCGCGGTACAAGACTGAAAGGACACGTCTCGAATATTTTACCCCGGGAGTTTTTCCTCTTTAATTGATTCAATCGGCGAAAAACACGGCGGGACCGCTTCACCCTCCGGGAATTTTCACCCGCCACCTCGCGCCACCCCCGCATCATCCCCGCATCATCCCCGCATCATCCCCGCTTCCAGCAACCAACCACTGTAACGAGACGCCAGAACTAACCCTCCTTTTCGATGAAAATGCCAACTCCTCTTCGCGGTTACTCCCTCCTCCAACACCGCCCCCCCCCTTCGCCACCAAATTATTTTCCCCTTTATTATTATTTTCAGCTGATCCGCATCATCGCGCCCGCCCTCGTCTAAGTTTCTCTAATGCAGCACTAAACGTTCCCCTTGATCTTTCAAACGTGCAACTTCTTTCCTGTATTTTCGGCGAATCAATTTCTTCCCGCTTTCTTTTTCGGAACGATATACACATAAGCACAACATATACGGAGTTCGTTCAATTTGGCAGCGACCATATTATTTTCGTTCACTTGAAATGTTTCATCAGACGGTAGTAATACAGCGTAACTTTTGCGTCTCGCTATTGAAATATACAGTGTCTGAATTGAAACTATTACGAGATAAACTCGTAAACACGGTTCCAAACTTTCTACATAACTTACTCGAAAAATTAATGTTTTCCTAATTAATACGGAGAATGTTTCGGAGTCTGGTACACCGATTTAATTGTTTGGTACAGTTCATTCGTATACAATCATCTAACGGGTATCTATCATAAGTAGATATCTGTAATATCTTTCATGGTTCCTTTTTGAACTATAAGAAACGAGTAACTGTTATATTAAAAATCGCATATATCAGTTCAAGCATATTGTAATTTTTAGAATAGGTATTGGCTCGTGAGTAGAATTGAATAAAAATATTTTTAGGGAATCGAGTAGGTCTTACCCGCCTAGATGTATGCAACCCCTAATTCATGAAGGTTGTATGCTGTCTTTCTTCCGTTTCATCGACCTATTACGTAATTACTTGTTTTAGTTCGCGGTAATTTCTTTGAGCTTCCCACTTGGAAATAAAATAACCATGGCCCTTATGGCAAGGTGTTTCTATGACGTATTATTACAGAAACATTTATATACAAAGACAGAGGATGATATAGTGTTGCAATTTCTGTGGACTGTGCGCTTGTGGAAGTGAATGCTCGCCAGAGTAATGCACCTACACCGGCAGCTGAACTTACCATAAATGATGGAAACTCGCGAATTTTCAGTTTGTTATTTTAATTAGAGCCTCCAGGCCACACTTAACGAGAATCTCGTTGTCTGCGTTTATATCGCGTATCTCTGCGAAGCGGCAATGAAGTGTGATATCGGTTTCTCTACAGCGTATCTCCTATAATATAATCGACACGATGAAACAGAAAAGCCTGCAAAAAAACTGTTGCACAACAATTTGTCCGTGATAATTCTAGAAGATCAATTTCTTTAGCATTTTATGTAACAACTAATGAAGAGTGTGCAAGATGGACCATTTGAATAAGGCCAATTGTATTATCTTGCAATATTCGATCAAATATTTTGTCGTATTTTCACGCCAGCTACGCCGTGGAATAGAGAAAATATTGCCTTCTTTGTAATAAGACCTATATTAAAATTATATTAATTATGATACAGATTAGGCCGTCCTAACATTATTCCATCAGACACAGCCATAATATAATAACTTTCATTCCATAGAACTCGTTGCAAAACTTACTGCTTACAATGCTTACGTACAGGCAGCATACGTTTACTAACCGAACAGATTCAAAAGAATGTTATAGAGGGAGAAAATTACGTATTTACGTAGGTAAATGACGTAGGTAAATATAAGAAAATGACGTTCATATTCTTGGGTATTACACGTAGGATGCTAAAGAGATTGATCTTCAAAGAATTATTACGCTGTTATTAAGTTGTTAGAGTTTCGTCCAATACCGTTAAACATTTCTTCCTCGTTTATATCACGAACGAGAATTACCGGTAATATTATAATTTTCCTTATTTTCTTTGTCTCTGCTTGGAACACATTTAGCTTTCCTACGCGGCGTAAGAGTGAGGCGTAAGAAGAATTTAAAAAGAATCGAACAACGTCGTCACGTTTATTTTTGGTAAGGAAAAAGGGGAAAAAGTGTGCAGGAGTGTAAAGAAAAGAGTGTCCCGGTAGTTTTTCTACTAGTTTTTCGGAAGCAGCCATAAAGTTATCTTGCCCGGTTAAAAAGGTCCAGTTTTTTCCGTTACTGCGAAAATACTAGTGGGTACAGTTTTTTTGCCGTTAGAAAATCCCGTTAAAAAAGGCACCGGGGAAGTTAATTTACAGTACTAACGTTTTTTCGCTCGGTCAGTTGCGGAAAGTGGATGAGGAAAAAAAAATGCAACCCCTTCGGCCGACCAGATATTTTTGTTCACCTATCAAACAAAAAATGTACGTGACGACAGGAACGTTTTAAGCTTCAAAATTCAGTGTTTCCTCGAAAACAGCGAGTCCTGTTGTAAACTAAGTCAAACCCGTTACTGCTATAAGAAAACTGACTTTTCGGTTTCGGTACTTTTTTCGAAGTACCGTTTTTTTTTCGACGCCTCGAACATCTATGCGCCAGCTTTTTAAAGAAAGTCACCATGGTTTATGACGTTTCTCTACTGTAAAAATTCTGTCTAATTTTTTTAGAACAAAAAAGTTACACTGTTTAAAAATCGCCCGACATATTTACGATGCGTAGTAGATTTTACAATACAGCCTTACAGTAAGTGCTACGGCGTATTCCAGTTGCCATTTACATTTTTTTAGCATCAGAATTGAGAGTTTAACGAATTTCATGGTTTTCTATAATTAAACTACGTCTCAGGTGGCATTTTGTACACTGCGTTCATTGTTCTCACTTCTCACTTTGCATTGTCCCATGTTGCAATTTAATTACTAAAAAATGCATGAATAAGTTTTTCTACAAATATTATATTATTCTGAGATATCGTATTTAAAAACTTCGGAATAAATGTACATATAGATACATAGTTTCAGGTTAAAAATACAATCTTAAATAAAAAGAATGAAAGTAGCACATTCTTTAGTGAATGTTACGAATGTCTTTATTCAGTAGATCAAAAATTTGCAATCAGGAGAGCAAACTCATGTTTAAACTCTCTAAAACGTCGCGTCGGTAACATTACATAATAATTCAATTTTGTATATAATTTGTTCTATCTGCCATCGAATTGTAAGTATCGTCAACTAGACTATTGGTTATAGCAAGAACTATTATCAATGATATCTATTGTAATTATTCTGCCTGAAAAAAAACCAAATACTTATCACATTGAAAATGAAAACCTTTCCACGTAAATGAAAACGTTATGAAGGTATCTATCTATTTTTGCAATATTTCTATATAAATATAACATTTGGCATAATGAATGAATGTATATAAATGTAAGCCTATACCATCTTACCTTTTTTATTGTAACGTCTGTACTAACTTTTTTACATAATTCTTCAGATTAGTCTAGATTATACAATAAAAACAGAAATTAACATATGCTCTGAACGTATCAAGTATCGGCTATACACAGTTACTGAAGAATTTGTGCACTTAAGTGAACAACGCAGCTTTATAGCTAACGTGCAATATTTATTCGTTCGTAAAATATAATCTTGTTTACTACACAAATAGGCACAAGAATCTGTCGTAAAGCAATAAAAATATGGCAAAAGAAATGCTTGCTTCCTAAGTGCACAAAAACTAAGGGTTGAACCATTGGTCTGAAACATTGAAAACATGTTCATCGCTATAGGTAAGCAAATGAATCTGGTATTAATCTTGGAAATAAGCCTTCCTAACAATACAGGTATGTAACTAACTAATACGGAATTGAAAAAAAAAATCTATTACAGCAGCTATATAAGAAAATAATGGCCTGGAGCCTGAACAAAACATAAATGGGGCCAATATTGATTAAATACCGTGCGGAATATTTTGAAACCGGATATTTTAATTTGTAAATAGAGCATATTATTCTCGGTGCAACGCATTGTGACGGCGGTATCCGTAGGGTTCAGAAGAACCGCTTTTAATGACCCGGACGTGGATGGTTCCACCTAGCAGTGTCGTATTCAATTCCAACTTCTGTGCTCTCCGTAATCTCAAGGTAATTCCCTTTCGATTCTTCGACCCCTTTCACCCCACACGATCGTCTCGTGTTACCGCACCTTTGAACTTGCGCCGATCTTCTCTATACGCTTTCTTCAAATCGCCCACAAGCTAAGATGGCGAGTCCGCTACCAACTTTCCATTTATAATTTTCCCACAAGTGCGTTTCCTTTTTATTATATTAAAAACAAATTGAAAAAAATATATAATTTTTACAGTTACCGACAGTTTATTTACAGTCCTGCTCCAAGATTCTGCGCATTTTTACGTATACGTTATTGCGAGAAATATGCTCCGAGGTTCTATAGGGCACTGAAGAACTTTGTGGGCCCATAAGGCCCACCAAACGGGTAAAAAAATGTCTAGTCTATATATTTTATTTGCTAAGACTTACTTCAACAACACTAAAGGATAACGGGTTGAAAAACGAAGGGGCCAGTTTACCCATCCGATCTCTATAATTCAAATTGGTGATTAGTAGACTGCCGAATTTCATGCAATTACGATACACAGTGAATCTGCAGAGTATATGCAAGATATATGCATAATATATGCGAGGCATATTCGATAAATACGCACTTGCATATACATGCATATACTAGACTAGAAAATTTGTACAATTATGTTTAATCATTGATTATTGTATTTCACATTATATGTGCATTACATAAACTGTTATAAAAAATATTAAAATATTATACATATTGTACAATCAAAGCACAATATAACATGAATATTCAACTTTTCGGTTATTAAACTATTATACTATGTATATACTATGTAAACTATGTTATATACTATGTTACTATATAAAATTAATGTTGCTTGTCGGAGAAAATGAGTTTAAATGCAGAAAACGATCTTTTCACATCGCATGATGTTATTGGAGCATATTTAGATCTACTCCAGTGGCACCTTGAAATATCATCCGGATATTCTGTTGGTAGTCCGCCCACAATATGTGAAATTTTGAAAATTCATGTGCAACCTTTGTTTCTATTTGGGACGCCGCACAGTGCATCCAAATTGAGAAATTTAGTGATATTTTGATATAACTTCTAAACCATTAAAGATGTCGAAGTGAAATTTGGAATGCAGAATATTAACACATAATCATTTTGAATGGTGTGTGATTTTTTGTTTTCTTTTATTTAACAAAGCGTCACTTCACAATTTCAATTGTGTATAATGTAATATACTTTATGTTTATTTAATACCTTTCTTCCAAGAAAGCGTCGCGGAGTCCCGACGACGAATGCAACCATTTATGCACACGTATGTATGTACGCGCACAGCGACGCGGACGTCTTTAAATAATAATAATTTGTGAAGTAGGACGAAGTAGGAACTAATTCTTGCAGAATTAAATGGGAGAAAGTGTGTTGAAAATATTCCAGTTCGTTAGAATGTGGGACTTTTTGAGACCCAACAGATATTCCATGCGAATCGTTAAAAATATTGAAACTTTTCTTTACTGCATTCACTGTAACATCTTTAATACATTACGACTAGTCATTTTTAATAGACTGCGGCAAGTTGTAGCATGAAGATATACACACTTTTATATAAAAAAAAATTGGACGGAAAATATAAAAAAGAATCGAGAAAAGAAGCCATTCTTTCCATGAAAAATGCTTCCAACTTTAACTATCTGTTACAGTTACGGTTGTTATTAAACTTTATTCACTTTCTCATTTCCGAGGTCCATGAATATAATGGAAGCAAAGTTCATTGAATAGATATGGTTACGAGAAAGTTGACCTTTTGGCTAAATGTAGCTAAATTTCGCATTTTAGACCACTGTGTGGCGTCAAGCTTTCACTTCATTTTTCGTCCATAGTCGTCGGGGATGAAATTCAAATTCCTGAAGGCGTCAATTTTCAGACCTCTTGTCTAGCTTTCTCATTGTAGATTGTAGTGTAGTGTTGCGAAGTGCATACTGATGAATGTCAAATCTGCCGGGAGGGTTACTTCTCTTAAGACTTCTTGTGCTGCAGCAATCGAAATACATCATCCGGATCAAATGAAAGAATAAGTTCTTTAATAGGTTCGAAATGTTTTGCATAAAGCACTGCAGATTCAAACAACGTACCCCATCTAGTCGGTACTGGTTGAGGTGGTAGTGGAATATTTTACATCCTCTTTTTATACTGAAAAACCCCGTTTTTGCCGTTGAAATTAATTTATTTACGGCTGGAAAGTGCAGCCGCACTTCTTCTGCGATGCCGTGCAACCCATGGTCCAGGCATGTAAAATGCACCATGTTAAGGTAAAGCACCTTCAAATTTTCAGCAGGTTTTAACATATGCGCTGCAGCGTCTGATCCCCTTCATATCCTCACATAAACGCAAAGATTGTTGTACAAGGATATGTGCAATGGTACCCCGGTTACTGATACACGTCGATTTCGATGAAAATTAAGCGAAATGTTCGTTTTGCCTGCATACAAATTTAATTTTCGGAAAAAAATGATTTTATCAATCAAAATTGTACACTTATTTATATGTCGCAAGAAACGGAATAACTTTTATTTCAACAATTTTGTTATATCTCTCGTAGTTTACGAATTATAGGCACTTGCATAGAAGGGACCATTCGGATGAAAGGGTTGATTTTTTTTTTAAATTGAAAACCGACACGAACTAATTGTACCTACATTTCTAGATTGGTCAACTTAATACTAATGCAAAGTTTTATCAAGATCAGTGTGTATCAGTCACCGTGGTTCCCTTTTCAGACGATCGCAGTCGCGGCCATGGTCGGCATAACAAAGCCATCACTCTTTACACTACAATGCTGAATGGGAAAATGTGATTTCTAAGCAAAGTGTATATACATATGCAAAAAATATACGAAATATACAACATACATGCACTATGCAGAATAAACAAATTTCTTTTTGAAATTTCTTAACGCTGAAATGTATTTCTGTCAAAGTCCCGTTTGTTTAATATATTGCTCTAAAATATGCATTTGCATAATCTTCGGCAGCCTAGTAATTAGATTTGTTATTGGAAAATTTATACAATTTTATTTATGTTTGAGACTACAGTGTACATTTCTGTTTAAGATTTAAAGTTTGAGTTCCATTTTATTCTAAAAAAATATAATATACACATAATGGGAATATAAAATTTCTGTACAAGAATGTATTAAAGAAGTTAATAAAAATGTTACCTCAAATTTATGCTTTAAATTAATATGTAATTGAATTCTATGCAACTTTGTATCAATAAGTATCTACTCTATTGTACTTCCAATGGTATAAAAAGGTATTCGAATCGAACTTCTATTACAAATATTCATTGTAATTAAGTAAATAATCGAAAAGTGTGTTGTATTTTTGTTGTAAGACAGATAACGTAGTCAAGAAGCATTACTTTTTATTAAACCTCATAGTTTAACACGTACGACCCCCAGCATAGTTAAACCCTGGGGATTTTTAATTATTTGTAGTTAGTAATTATCCGTTCACGAATGGACTTGCTATTCGATAGGAATTATTTAGCCTTGTGGTAAATTAATTAGCTCTCTGGTAAAGGAATGCAAAGTTGTTCTGAGTCATCCCAGGAAACCACCCCCCAATTAAAAGCGGGCGGAGAATGTACATCGAAGTTAAATTGTCATTTATGTGTTACATCGAGTCACAGAGTAACGACATAATTGAATTGGATGATAGAATTATACAAAGATATTTTGTATTATTTTTGTAATATTTTTTATATATAATTTAGAAAGGGAAGGTGTAAAATTCTTGATTCTGAAAAATTTGTTTTCTATTCTTAGATTGTACGGTGGCACTTATAATCAAATCCTTCTATAAAAGCAGTGCGTTTTGCCATTAGGAAAAATATGATGTTGAATTTGAATAGTAATACTCATAATAGTAATTGTCAACCTAACTGTGACGCAACTCTCTTACAGGAGGATATAATATTGTCCCAATGCAGTACCTCCACGTCAAATGTTGTTCCATTAAATGAAATGGGAAAAGAGAACATTGACGTCAAAAGTGAAAATGTGCAATTACAAATTGACAATATGTTAGCAGCATTGTCGATGTTAGTAAGAAAAAAAACAAAATAAGAAACTGAAGAACGTGTTATGAACAAAATTGTTACCGAATATACCTTTATACAAAAATTAATCTGATTTTTTAAAACTACATGCGAACATATAAAATAAAAATATCACGATTTAGAACAAAAATAAAATGAATATAATACAACATAAAAACATAGATTACATTATGCGAAATGGTTTTTCTAAACAAATAGGACGCTTGTAAATTATTAAGCGCTTCGATTTCCCTTTAGACCCTGAATGTGTTATATCGGATAAACATTTACAATAAAACCTTTCTTTTATATGTGGTTCACTTTTTATTAGTAATGTATGTGTGCACCGTAATATACATAGGCATATTATAAAATAATGGTAGCAAAAAGTAACTGCAGGGCCATATACGGTCCCAGGCCGCGATCCCGGTGGGTCACAGTTTTGCGCCTGGAGGGCTCAAGACCGACCGCAGGCCGCGAGGCGGTCTTCATTGCTCGAGAGTTTAGAGTCTAGACGAATGTTGTACAAAGAATGATGCAAAGCAACATCAGACTCGCCAAAAAGGCAGGCTGTTCCTGCGCACGACGCAGTGCCTCGAAAGGCCTAATTTGTGACACGTTCTAGTGTCCTCCATATCACGGTGACATAAGTCAGATGACCATCTAGCGTTCTCAGAGTTTTGTATTCTCCGACAATAGTGTTATGCACAATGCAACGTTACAATCCTGGTGGTAGTAGGCGGCGATATACCTCATTAAAAGCGGTAAACGGTTAGTATCGGATCGCAGGATATCTCGTCCAGGGTTACTAAACGGTTAAATTAATAAGCAATCATTATATCATAATAAAATCTTTTTACTCTGTAATGGTATGTGTGTACAGCCTTACAATATAAAAATTATGATATAATATTAGACACAGTTAAAAATTGACGTAACATTTTTAATTTAGTACATAATTTTATGTACTTACATGAAATAATTTATTTCCATACAGCTACTTTTACATTACTAAGGCAATTTCTGCTTCAAATTAGTTTTAACCCATTGCCGCAAACGACGGCTATAGCCGTCCAATTACATTATTAGTACGGACTGTAATGCATTTATTTGTTAATTCTTCAGTAATACATTGAACAAAAAATATCGTAACAGCCTAGATAACATAACATGAGTTGATTTTGGTAAGATTTTTCATGTCTTGTCAAGCCAAAACATGAAAGAAGGTGCGTTTCTGGGCGCGATTTTAAAACTAGAAGTGCACGGCAATGGATTAAGTAACAATGAAAGTTTCAGAAAACGTTATACGATGAAAATAAAGGTATGGTAGTGTTGCACTAATATTTTTAAAGAATGGAGAAGGTACAACTAAAAGAAAAGAAATTAAAGGATTGAAATCTTCATCATATGAAATTTATCCTAATAATATTTGCTCGCGAACATAAAATTCCGGTGTAATAAGTTCCCATTTAACTTGCGTGTAAAATAACACAAACCTGTTATATGTAAAACAGAGTCGAAGGGTGAAAAAATATAATTAAAATACACAAGCATTAAACTGAAATATATTCTACGTATTAAACATGTGTGGGATACTCAGTTAAATCAAGAGTTAATACTTTACTTTCCAAACATTCGCCAACCTGTAATAGATAAAAGGATATAGTACAATTACAGTAATTACTTGCATACGTGAATAATCAATTATACTTACATCAGGGCAAATACCAATTAACGCATCAGCATGAGAATAAAATTCTTCTTTCAAAGATATGACAATGGTTTGCAACGAGGTGGTTTTATCACGTATGTAACTAGCAACTTTTCCTATATTAGTATTATCCAGTGCAGCATCAATCTCGTCCAACACAAAGAATGGAGCAGGTTGAAAGCTATGAACATCATTAGATTACAGTTTAATATAATTGGAGAGCATGTTATATGTTGAGAATATACAGTGTTTCGTTTATCACGTATATCGTCACATCTTCGTTGTAATAATTATAAATGCAGTTAGTCCCCGCTAACTCGAAATGGAACATATAAAATTTTTCGAGTTATAGGGGCTTCGTCATGACGAAGTGTTCGAGTAAGAGAGGTTTAGGTAACGAAAATTCGACTCGCTAAGCTACTATGGGCTGTTGACTTAGAGAAAGCTACAGTTTCCTCGCGTAATATTGGTCGTCCTATGCCAATATTTTTATTTCTGCAGTGTTTAAATATTCCTCTGCGCTAGGAAATCAACACTCTTCTCTTACAATGTAATGTAGGTATAATACGGTGGGTTCTGAAGATAGCTGTGGGTAAACTTTGTTTATAGAGGAAACTTCGACTCGCACAAGTCGATTTTCTCTTAAATCGAGTTACAGATGTAACATATCGTATCTAAACATAGCTAATGATTCTAGTTATAAGTTTATATATCCAGTGGCAGAGGTTTTTCCAACGAAATGGAAGGGAATAAACAAAATTCTGGTCTTATAGATGTTCTAATGTAATGTTTTTCATTCAAGATCATTTGAAGGTCACTGCGTATCATACATATATAAAATCGATTCTTGAACAGCTACGACAATATAACAATAAAAACATTTCATTATTATCGAAAATCATAGATGATCTAGAAAACTCGAATAAAATGACCATGAGGGTAGAAAGTCATCAATTACAAAATTCGCCAGACTGACTCAACTTTGTCCTAACATTTTTTTTGTATCGCCAAAAATAAAGAAGATATTACTATATACGTCGTAAACACCTGCATGACATTTATAACTTTGAACTTAAAATTATTGAAACTTAATAATTGTAAAGCGGAATACCTATGAATTGCAAACAATAATGCCAATGCTGCTACAGTTTTTTCTCCACCAGACAAATTAGACATCGGTTGGAATCGTTTTCCAGGTGCCACGCAATTGTAATTAATCCCGTCCAAATATGGTTCCTCGGGATTTTCTGGTCCAAGGAATGCTTGTGCAGATTGATTCTTTGCTAAACTCTGAAAAGATACAAATATTTATGTACCAATGTCATAAATACGGAATATATAAAACTACTTGTAAACACAAATTTACCTTATAAATAGGATCGATTTCGTTGGCGACGTGCTCAAAACAGGACATAAACCTGTCGTGCCTTTCCTTCTTGATCTTCTCGAATTGTGTTTTTGCTTTTTTTGCTTTTTTACGAGACTGCTCAAATTCTTCGTTAGTTTCTTGCAGCTTCTCTTTGGCCAGATACAATTTTTGAATTGCCTAAATAAAATAAAGTTGTATTATAAATTACATGGAATAAGTTAACATACAAGAGATGTTTAATACAACGCGTAATTTTCAAATAACATATGTCCACATATACATAGTTTCCAACTTGTAATGTTTTAGAATACTATTTCTTACCTTCATATTGGGCGCTTGAATACGTTGAATAGTACTTTGTAAATCGTTAATTGATTTCGTCAATTTGTCTGTATTTTTTTTAATATCTTCCTCTTCTATATCCTTTAAATTTTCAGGCAGAAGACCATAATCTATAGTTATCCGTTTCTCACGCTCGTACTGTTGCTGAGTACTCACAGACGAATCTAGGTTACTTTCTGAACTATTAACTGTACTAGTTTCATTGGCTATGTCCTCCATATTTCCATGAAGCATTGGAATTGCAATATCTTCCATCTAAATAATATCATACTTAGTTCATCTTTACTTTGTCTTCCTTGCTATTTTAGACATCCGACAGTGATAGACTTAATCCTCGTGCACTGTATGGATCAATTTGACTCGCAATCGAATTTTTGCGTTATATAACTTTTGCTTTGCTTACTTTTCCAAAGAATAGACACCTATTTATAAACCACGCTTGTAGCTACACATTGAAACATAAGTTGTGAAAACATATAAAAATCATATATAATGTCCGTTGAATCACCCCATATGCTTTCGTTTTAATTATTCTTTCGTAGTACCTTTCACATTTCCCGAGATATTTAGCTGTTCTCACTTAAAAATGGATAGACTGCGTCCTAGAAGTATTCTATTACTGTATGTCAGAGACGTATGACCAAATAGTGTATATCTACTATAATTTTGCTTAACGATATGATGATATAGCCATTCAGTATCTTTTCGATGCGAGATTACTTGACTCGAAAATCTTTACTGCAGCAATTATTCCAACTGTGCACAAGGATTAAATCAACTCCATACCTACCTTGCATTGCATTAGAATAGCGTGACGTTCAGCTTTTTTCTGCTCAATTTTCGCTTCGATACCATTTAGTTGCTTTTGAGCACTTTGTATATCTTTTGCAATCGCTCCAACTTCACGCCTTGCTTTCCCTATCTCATCTTCCTTTTGGTCGACTTCCATCTTTTTCGCACTTCGCGCCGACTTCAGTTGTTCCATTTGAGTTTCATCGTGATCTATCTCTGCCTTTTGATTAGATTCAGTTTGCCTTGCAGATTCGAGTTTATCCTCTGCGTCTTGTACAGCACGTTCCCATCGTAAAACGTTACCTAAATTTGATATGAATCTATTAAATCGTTCCGTTCAAATTCTAAGTCAGTATTTAAGATACATTACTCACTTTCCGTATCCCGTTGTTTCTCGAAATCTAATTGATTATAAATACGATTGCATTGATTTTCAAATTCCATTCTCTTCTTCGCCCTCTCCTGTTGCGAGCTAGAAATACAATTACAGCAATTATTCATTGTACAGTTAAATAGAAATTTGGCCAAATAATCTAGTTTTCGGGTATTCAGAAAATTATAGATTTAAAATTATAAGCGCGGATTGCAAAATGACTTATTAGTTTACTTTAGAAACGAAAATTAAACCTTCGAAACAATTAGAATTAAAAATTGCTAACATAAAAAGCAAACGAAAAAAAATAAAATTGTGTAGAGTAAATAAAATATATTTTATATTATAATTAAAAATATGTACCGTAATTCTCTTTCTTCGTATTGTCGAATATTGGATACCCCTATTTGCTCGCAAAAACTAGCGAAAACGTCATCCTCAACGTTATTCATTTTTTCTTTGATATTCTGTATTTCCTGATCCCGTTCGGCCATAGTTTTTTCAATTGCAGCTATTGTAGGCTAAATATGAAAATTGTTGCAAGTTAGTAATATTTATATAAACTTGTTTCATATAAGATATACATATATATGCATATATATACCCCAAACATGTTTAATTCGTTCTGCAGGCCATCCAACTCTGCTTCGAGTTCAGAAATTTGTTTTTGCTGCAATAAATACAGTTCTATAGTTAAATATTTATACAAAGGATGCAAGAGAGTATAATTATTATAGCTATTGTTATCGTGCTACATACTGTGGCGGTTAAATCACTTTTATTATATTTTAATCGTGTTTCTAATCCACGTATTTGGGATTCGACAGTATTTAATTCAGACTCTTTCCGTGATTTCTTCAAGGATTCACGCAGCTCTTCCGTTAGTTTTTCCTACGAACATATAATGCTCATTGTGAATGATTAAAAAGAAAGACAAATAATATACATCGGATGTAAACTTTGAACGCCTTACTTTTTGTGCCTTTAATTGAGACATTTGCTTTTCATCCCATCTCTTTGCTTTCTTTGCGAGATCCAAACTACCACCTGATATAATCCCAGCTTTTTGGTAAAATGTTCCGTCTAATGCAACGCACTGAAATTATATTTATTATAGAATTCGTAACCGCTGTAGGATATAAAAACATTGTTTATCATCTACATACATCGTATCTTGCTTTCTTATCCATCTCGTAAGCAACTTTATTTGCATCTTCAGGCGTTTCACATACGAGTGCATTATTTGTAGCAAATAATACAGCCCTATCAATATCTTTGGGTGAAAAATGTAACACATCGTATAACAATTTCACGTTTTTGGGTTCCTGTATATTTCTAAAGATAAAAACGCAATCATTAAAATATTAAATCAATTAAATTTTAAAAATTATCACTGTTATTGTTATTATTATTATTTAGAAGTCGTTTTCATGTTACATGCCTAAGGCGTTCTTTCAGTGGCTTTGCTTGAATATAATCAAGGGGAAGAAATGTTTCAGGTTCGAGATACTGTTCCTTGAGGTACTGAATACACTGTCTGGCTGTTTTTTCGGTATCAACGACAATAGCTTCCATATATTTACCAAGCACTTTCGTAATTGCAACATTGTATCTTTTATGAATAGGTTCGCACATATTGTACATTCGATCGTACTGAAAAGTAATAATAATTTTCGTAATCCTGGTATAGACCTTTGACACGTAAACTTTATTCGATTGAAGTGAAATGCTGAATGTGCTTCATTACTTACTACTCCAGGAAATAGACGTTTAAAATTTTCGACAATCTCAGTTTTCTTTTTAGTTCTCGATACTTCGTGTTTATCAACTTTCGCATCACCTAATTGCTCCGAGATACTTTCTAATTCTCTTTGCAAATTTTGTATTTTATCTTTCGATGTTCCAACGTCGGATTGTAAGTCAGCTCGCATTTTTTTTTGATCCTCCAAGGCGGCTTCTGATGTCTTTATATGTTCTTCTAATTTCTCTACTCTCTTAAGAGCTTCATCTCGCATATGTCCTTTTTGTTTATGCTTATTTTCTATGTCTGTCTTCTTTCGTCCTTCGTTATCAAGTCTATCTTGATCTGATTTTTGTTCACGGTTAATAGAATCGAGAAGTTGCAAATATCTCGCCGACTGTTTGCCTGCTTCTTCTTTTAAACGATTATATTCTCTGACCTTAAATTAATTATATAATCATTATTGTAACTATCAGGTCGTGTAATATGAAATGTCGAGTTTATGATCAGTTCTTTCCCTCTGAATAATCTGACATTTTATATTACACGACCTAATACTTTATACTTTCATTATTTGAATGCACGTAGCTAGCATACTTTTGAACGAATCGGATTTATAGTACGCGAATAATAATATTTGAACCGCGTTATACACGGGTTATCTGTTATGCATAACAGTACTCTACAGTGAGCTGTTCATATTAGATTACATTTGTACCTGTTCATCTTCGAGCTGTACATCTCGTCCTTGTAATTGTGATTGCCCAGCAATACTTGACTCGTAAGCCGCTTTAGCTTCCTCCACTTGCCGCAATTCTTCTTGAAGCTCATTTATATCTTTCTTATGAGCTTCATCTGCAATACGTGCTTGCGCTAAAGATTTCCGAGCAGATTCAACCTTCTTCTGCATGTGTGCAACACGTTCCTTTGCTTTAATAAACGTGGGTCTTTTCTTTGTTATTTCAACTTCTACTTCTCTAATATCCTGCTCTATTTTAGCAAGATCCCTTCCTAATTTTCCAGCTTCTTTCTTTTTTTCCTTTAATAATTCCTCTGCTTTCTCTTTCTTCTTCTCAATCTTTTCTATCTCGTGCTGTTTCTTTTTCTGAAAAACTTCTAAATTCTCTGTACTCTTCTCATTATGAAATAAACGGAATAGTTGCAGCTCTACTTGTTTTTCTACCTATAAAAGAATAGTTGATCAAAATAAGTCGAAAATAGTTGAATATAAAGAGAATAAAGAAATAAATGGCTTACGTATTCTTCCTTCAGACGTTGATATTTTTCTGCTTCTTCCTTTTCCAACTTTGCTTCTTTTCTCTCCGCTGCGATACCTTTTTTCTTTTGATACGAAAATTGCGTTTCTTCTTCTGCCTTTAACATTTCTGTTCTTAATCTGTAATATACGAAATCTCAACCACATCAAATAAGAAAACATACACGTCAGTGAACGAAAAAAGTAAAAAGAGTGAACCATATGACTGCTACTTTTCAAATATACTGAATTAATAATTGATACTATGCTTACATAATAGTTATTAATACCTGCAGACAAATAGTGTATGATTTTAAAAGTAAAACCTGTAATGTGTTACTTTGTGAAAATTAATAGATTGTTTGCAAGAAGATGAGTTCAATTTCGTAGTTGAAAACACAGAAATTGTAAAATATTTCGCTCCGCTACTATAAAAAAAAAAAAGGGATTGTCCTCTGTGCAGAAAGCAGTACAGATTTTATTAATTATCAAGAACTATATGTCTAAGCACATAGATACTCTGTTTAATTACTCAAGGTCTAACTTATATAAATAATTGCAAGAATGATATATTGTTGCAGAAATTTTATAATGCCTACTGAATATCTGAATAGTTATGGATGTATCAATTAATTAGTTTCAATATTGTTCCGAGTTCTATACGACAACGCATACATAGACATGTTAGATTTATTGTGAAAAGCAAATTTGAAACTTGGAAAATATCTAAGAAAATTATATTGAGGTTTTCAAATCAATTTTTTATATAGGTATACTGTTTATACACATAATATTATATATTATCATTACCTTTCGTACTCTGCTTTTAGGGCTCCAGAATTACTGATTTCTTCAAAAAGTGCTGTACGTTCCTTTGGATTCTTCATAGCTATCGATTCTACTGCTCCTTGAAATACTAAAAAATTTTTCGCTTTGACATTGATGCCAAGGTGTTCCAATTCATTAAGATATACTTGACTGGTAACAATCTGTGTAATTTAGGAAAAACAATGAGGATTAGTTCTAAGATCAGATAATAAATAAGCTTGTATCTAATAATATACGAAAGTTACATTATTATTTATTCTGTGCTCTGAGGAAGATCCTTGAACTGAGCGCATATAGGTCTTTTCTGTGCCATCCTCTAGCTCGAATACAGCAGTTACAGATGCACTGCAATTTATAATATTTATGTAAAATATGTCAAATTTAATAACACATATAACTTTTGATAATTAATATTAATATTCATTTATTAAACATATTATTACACCAGGTTTGCGAACAGGTTCATGTGACTCGATTCTGGTTTTACATTTCTGTGTTACGTTAGTATAACATTTTCATTTAAAACTTTTGAACCTTGAAACAGTTCATAGAACATAGAACATAGAACATAGAAATAGAAATGTTGCCTTGCCGGTTTTTAGTTAAGCTTAACACTTTAAAATAAAAAATTATATCAATCTTTATGGAATAAAGAATTTATGGGTAATCTTTATAGAAATAATATCTTGGATGACACTTTTTAATATAATAGCATATACATTTTCTTCGTAAGAAAACCTATTACCTTGTTATAATAGACTATGAATTACTCGTTTAATTGAAGATAATTACAGAAAGAGAATAGACATTTAGTTACATATTAAGGTTGCCGCCCATCCAACAGCATAACCAGCCTGCCTGGCATCAGACCAGCAATGACATATTCGCATTAGTTACATGTATTTTAAAAAAACTGTGCCCATTTAGCGGCAACAGTTGTATTATTAGGTGTTGTGCTGTTAGAGGGACGACGACCTTTAAGTGTGAAGAAACGTATTGCTCTTAAATATCCCTCATATTTTAGATAAATTATGTTTCACACATTTTTTCAAACAATGACTTCCTTATAAAAATATGATTCGTGTATTGTTAAGCTAAATAACTTTTATTATGATGTGAGTCCACTCCAACACGTTCTGCCTATATCAGATACATATTGCATCAAATTAAAATGTTATGTGCCTAAATGCATCTACTATATTGTATACAAACTCTTGGTATCTAATTGTCTACAAGAAAGTTTGTTTAAGCAAGAAGCAGTCTGTATCTTAACAGATAGCATAAACAGACCTTTAATTGGCAAATGTTCAAAGGGGATGTATCTCTATTATGGAAGTTACTGTATTCGACTTTATGGAAAGTGTCATGTTATGTAAAGAAATTTATATTCCATTTAACATGTTGACTGCTGCACGAATTTCATATATTTCGCCTACGGTGCCAAAGTGAAAACTAAATATGTCAATATAATACATTTTGCCATGATATAGAACATTAATCTTTATTTAAAAGATGACATTATGCAGTGCTTTATGGGTACATAGAATCTCTTACAACATTGCTACAACAGTAGAAGGTTCTGAAGTTTTATAAATAGTATCCTTTATTCCATTTCAGTGGTACTGTTATTCTATGGTTATATCTATAATATGAGTGTTACAAACCGAATCAATTTTCGAATTCCGAGGGGTCTGAAATCTGTTGGGAGCCTACTCTACAGTCTTGTCGGACAAGCGACATATGCACAATTAAAGTTGGACATATTTTATTTTAACACTTAAATGATTGGCTCCATATCTTGTACCGACTCTACTCTATTACATGCCGCTCATTTCAGTAACAAATACGGACCGATACATCTGTTTGTTTATAATGTATCTGAGCCTTTATAACGGGAGTTTTCTATCAAGTAACTTATAATAATACTTTTTGATCATTGTTGTATGACAAGTCCCTAATTGTACTATAATTGATATCAAAGTAAGCATTTCATAAAAATCTAATCGTCGGAAATGGGTTAAGACCCTAATTATGGGTCATCTCAAGTTAACACAAAACTTTTGTTCCTTCATAAGTTAACAAAAGGAGCTATGCTTAGGCCTGTACATCCTACCGACTCATATTCTCTTTCCCTACAAGTATCAAGTCAGATGAAGCCGGCAAATGAGTTAATAATATTTAGTCGACTAGGCTCAAATGGCCATTGTCAATATCAGAAGCCAAACGGTTAACTTCTGAAACAAATAGTTCCTCTACTTTGTTGGCCTTTTATCTATTCTTATATTATCGCAACCTTTGTATCAATTAAAAAGAGAATAACCATATTGTTATTAAAATAAAATAACTAACATTAATAAGACAATATGTTACACAAAAATATGCAAAATTAATATAATTTTTCATTATACGGCTATAATTATATTTTTTACAGGATATTAATTTTCAAATAAACTTATTGAATATTGTAAAACTCTAAATTGTGATAATTCAAAAATACCTTCGTGCAACTGGCATTCCTATAGAAGCTCCATGTATCAGCTCGCTAAATCGTTTAACACGTAAGCTGCTTGTTTTTTCTCCCATAACAAAACTAATTGCATCCATAAAATTAGACTTTCCTGCATTAAACAAAAAAATCGTATGCAACTTGTCGCAAATCGAAAATTATTACAAGAATTTCATGTAATGTTACAGAAGAAATATAACCTACCAGACCCATTTGGTCCAACAACAGCGGTAAATGATTTTAATGGTCCTATAATAAGTTTCCCTTTGTACGACTTAAAGTTTTCCACTTCAATGTGCTTTAAAAAAGCCGGCATTTTTGGAAGTTATTATTAAAAAACTCACAAATAACACCAAAATGGCATAATTGGCGCCATAAACTGTCCAACACAAACAAGCATTATATATCAACAATTGGTTTCCCACATGCTCTGAACCTAGCCGCATATCGCAATTTCAGTCACGGCCAAGTATAAATTTGTAAACGATCTGTGACATAATGGACAGAAAAGATTTCTTATCGTTATGAAAATGAAATAACTATATACATATATTATAAGTAATAATATAGATATTATATTTTGACACAGACGGTGTTAATTTTATCGTTGTTAGGTTCATTAAATGATAACTTCAAGTTGACCAATCCATCAATTCTGTTTGCTTAGGAACTTTATTTGCATTTAAATTACAATATTGTTATGTGGCCAAGTCATTTTAAAGCGTGTAAAAAAGATTAACTGTCGAACTAAAGGGCATTAAACAAATTACATACTACAAAACTTACATAATTATAATATTCCCTGAAATCAACAATTTTACACAATGAACAACTGTTTGGTTATATAAACGAATAAGAAGTTTGCACTAGAATTTACAAATTTATTCGAGTGCTAGTCTATGATCTGCAGAGTAATACACTTATTTTGTGGGACATTTACCGATATGCACTTTAAACTTTAATGTGCTCTGCTAAAGAACAAGAAAGTCCTGTATTGTCTGGTTCAACATTCAATTCTTTAATTACTCCATCTTCGAGAATCATAGAGTAGCGTTTACTTCTTTTTCCACCCAGTACGGGCAAATCCACAGATAGTTCTAATGCATCTGTGAACTGACCAGCAGGATCTGCCAACATGCGAACCTGTATGGAATAATGAATTAAGTAATTAAATTGCAAAGTACGCATCGTTCGTGAAAATAAAAATGTACTCTAAACAATATATATTGAGACAATAGTACCTTGCCATCTGCTCCATGTTCTTTACCCCATGCTGCCATTACGAACGGATCATTTATAGCAACGCAGAAGATTTCCGTAATTCCTTTTGATTTCAAGTCCGCTGCCTTTTGTATGTAGCCAGGAAGATGTGTCTAAAATAACATAAAATTGTAAGCATTGAATCAAATAAAATGAAATTCATACTTCGAAAGTGTTAACATTAATATGTAATTTAGAAATATGTAAATATGTCGATTTTTCAACTTTGTTATTCAAATAACATATAATTTTGCGTAATTTCGAAAACAGAACTAAATAAGTTTGCTTAACATTTCCAAGAGATTTAGTTAATAGCATTAGTTTTTACATGCACTCATTGTCATTTATATAATTTGAGGAGCAATTTAGTTCGAACAAATGGAAATAGCAAATTTATCCAATTAAATAATACTCTATGTGAATGTGGAAAGTAAAGTGTAGAAAGTAAAGTTTAAATAATTTTTTAATAAAAATAGGAAATCTTACCTTGGAACATCCCGGTGTAAAAGCTCCTGGTACCGCGAAAACTATAATTTTCTTCCCAGCTGAAATCTTTGCCAGATTGACCTTGTTTGCGGGAGAATCTTCGAAAAGATCGATTGCAGGAAGATGATCACCAACCTAAGTGCATCCATAATGTATAGTCTTGTGTATGGATAACATTTTGTGAAATGCATACATTTCATATTTTATTTTAATTAAAAACATAGGTAGTAAACACAATAGTTTGTACTGTTCATGTCATCTTGTGCTATTATTTTTTTAATCAAATTGACTTACGATAACCATGTTTTGAGATGACAAACGAAATCCTCTCAAGAGACAGCTAAACGACGATCGTTCGCCGATAGATATCGTGCGACTTATGAGTTGGTTCATATGTATTATAATTTGGAACGCCGTGACCAACTAATCGACTATTTTTTACAAAAGGAAGTATGGCCAAATTTATTGGTTTAGAGCACAACTGGACGCCGTTCGTATCAGTACAGAGTAATTGCGCAACCCATTCATCTCATTACGTAAATATTAATGTTTGTGTCTTCTATGTATTTTTTAATATCTATGCTCATTTTGCATTCATTATTTCTTTACATTGCTATCGTGGGAAATAGGTGATAACAATATTATGACTTCTTTATATTGAATGGAAACATACAGGATTTTACCAATGAATTATCAGGAAAAAAAGTATGATTACTTTCTACCTTACCTACTTTTTACCACAGGATGGTCGCGGGTAGTAAATAAACCTGGTCAAATTCCGCAAACTATGAATCCTCTTCGGTTAAAATATTCTTAGAGAATTCAAATATTCCCGCTTTTGGGTTTAAGTGCAGATTGGTGTAGTTCACTGCTCGGAATTAAGTGACTTTTGGGCCGATTTTCAGAGGCAACGGCCCCTTTCTCCTAGTGATGGGTATTGTTGCGTATCTATTGGTGGGATGTGGAGAATTTAGGTAGGTTCGGTTGCCGGTGGAGCGCTGAACCGCTCTGCTCGTGGAGAAGCGCGGAAAAATCAAACACAATTTATTGAGTTTAGAAAGAACGACTATTTATTCTATTATTCAGCGTAAGAGATACTGGTGGTTCAAGAATTAACGAAGTTCCTCGAATGTGGCTGCTTCTTCTTTCCATTACAGCTCTGGTTCTTCTTCTTGAGTTCCTATTTTCCACCTCTCCTTTTGGTAGCGGCCAATGGGGTTGTGTTTTGGTGGGCCTTGGTTCGTCCTTGGGCGCGTGGAGGTGGCAACGATTCGGTGTCCGGTACGGACGTAGGGGTGTGCGCGCAAAGGGGAGAATTGGGAAAACCCGGCGAACGCGTGAAAGTCGCATGGTAACGGTAAACGAGGAGTTATGGAAAAAAACCTAGTAAAATACGCGAAAAGGTTGAAGAGTCTTACAGCGTTTTCTAAAGATATGCGTACATTAATTAACAGATGTATAGATTGGGTCCATCTGATTTTGAATTTAGCTCCCGTATTCCTGTCGCTATCGATAAGTGCGATTTTACTATCGATTCAGGGTCCGATGTCACTAGACATTAAGCCTGACTAACGCGATAGCGTAACAGTATCATCGACTAATTACTATTTAATAACGATATACTATCGACTATTTAGTCGATAATTTTTAGTCGACTGAAATTTTGCTTATTGGTTATGTCTGGCGTCTGAACTATGTCATTAAATATTGGTGTATTTATTTTTTGTTAGTTTCTTAGTTCATAATTAGAATTTCAGAAATATAAAAGGTTAACAAGCTTCTTTTTTAACAGTTACTAGTATTTCAATTTGTCATAAACTATTTTATTTTTGCACTTAAAAACTAACTGTTCTAAATTTTTTGCGAGAATCACTTAGGTTATATATAATATTTTCTTCAGTCCTTAAAAATATTCTTCAAAATCAAATAGACAGGAATTTAACGCGACACCATTAATTAAAGTTTTATGCATCAAAATTTAAATCCATTAAAATTTGTAAAACATAATGGTTGTTGTTACCAAATCTAATATGATGTATCTAGTTCTAGAGGTACAATTTTTATGAGGTCACCCGGTATACAGATTCTTCTCTGGATACCGGATAAGCGGTGGTCCCACACATTGCCACGAGCGTACACGTATAGTC
The DNA here is from genome assembly GCA_948146005.1 of Nomada fucata. Classification (NCBI taxonomy): domain Eukaryota; kingdom Metazoa; phylum Arthropoda; class Insecta; order Hymenoptera; family Apidae; genus Nomada; species Nomada fucata. The sequence goes on from OX411282.1 coordinate 11,567,880, forward strand.
AAAATTCAATGTAGTAGTAGCTACAATTTCTTGCAAATATCTCGAAAACTAAAGCCGAGCGGCGGTTATATACATAGGAAAAAGTTGTTCAGAATATTGTGTTCTACAACATATTAAAAAATCATCGAAATCGGTGAGGTGGTATCACTTCCGTAGTTTTACCATTTATACACGTCCCAGTCAATGTATGCCTAAAATGCATATAACCTAACCTAATAGAGTTACCTGAGGTAGAGAACTACCTCAACTGAGTTTGTGACGTCACGTGCTCTGTTTTATCGACAATATGGACAGCGGTCGGTGGGAATGGATTTAGTTGGATTCTAATTATTTCTTTATATGAGAATATTTTGAGCTCGGTTAGGACTCATTCGAAAGGAAGGTTCAGCGCAGTGCGCCACATGTATGGTTGAACGAGATTGTGTCTTTTAATGACCTAAAAACACTGTTATTCTGCGGGTGTATTTTGTCCATATATCGGGCATACTCCGCTAAACCTTCCGCTTTCGAATGAGCCCTTACCGAGCTCAAAATCTTCTCCCATAAGGACAAACGATGCATTCTTCTAATTGTATTCCCACAGACGAGTTCCGCCGCCCGCTGTTAATATTGCCGTTAAAACAGAGAAAGTGACGTCACAAATTTAGTTCAGGTAGTCGTGACGAGATGCCGCCTACTCAGGAGGACTTGTGGAGACCGTGACACTGACGAGATATAGGAATAGACAAATCATTCAATGTATTTTTTCGGCCACGATTTCTGGGTCCCGGGGACCCATTACCATTTCCGTGTCACTCGCAACGTTACCCACCGATTATAGAAAACGATGCGAAAATTAAATAATTTTACAGAATTCTTTTGTTCTTTGCCGTAATGAAAGGCAATAGAGGATATGAAACATTTAATGTTAATTAAAAATCTTTTAATTAAAGAAACACATGATAACAAGTTTTCTTATTTCAATTGTACTATCAATAAATGAAATAATTTTTAAAGTTATGTTCTACATTATTTTCTGATAAATGACAAAAAAAAAATTGGGCTAAGAGATGTATAATTTTTTAACACTCAAACAATAAAGTTGCCACAATGAAAAAGATAGTGACGATAATTGTATACTACAATTGTTAATTGTATAATTACTAGACAAATTCTTTAATTATCTTTTTCCTTGGAGCAATTTTATCGTTAATAAAAGACGCAATTTCTTATTTATATTCAACTAATAACAATAACGAAGTGCTAATGACCCTGGTGTCGATGCTACGTGAAACTTTAATTAAAAAAAAAAAAACGAAGTAACTCATTTACTAATATAAGGCAATTCCTGCGATAAACATGTCTGCAAACGATTATTGTTTGCATTCGGTTCCGAGCGAAGTGCACTACTCGAGATTTTACTGTATCTTCATAAACATAAGAATGCATTCGACATCCATGATGTTCGACGGTCTCCGCGATATTGACAACATTGTAGTCGTCGAGTTTAGTCGCGCATTGTCGGTTGGGTCGTTGAATTCGGTCGCTCAGTTTTTCATCGCTCGGTGAACTAGTGATAGAAAGTGTGTAGTTAATAATTATAATATAATATTATTATATTTATAATTTCTTTCCTTTTATGTTAATAATAATCATAGCTACTTATTCGCAGGTTTGGTGTTCACCTAGCTGGAAATCAACTATCGTGATTATTTGCAAATGAGAAAAAAAGGAAAATAAGAAACTGAAGAAAGATCCTCAAATTTGTATTTTATGAGCAGAGTGTTACAAATTCACTTTTATAAAAAAATCTATTTAATTCTGTAAAAGTACATTGCATTGTATTAAAATATTACGATTTAGAATAAAAATAAAGTACATTAAAAAACATGTACTACAATTAATTACATTTTTTCCAGAAAATTATTATTACTTTATTTTTCTTATATTACTAAATATTTTGTGGCAATTATATGTAAAGGTGTGTTAATGTTAAGCGGGGTATCTGAAACACCTTATTTGAAATGTAGCATATTCAAGATGTTTGAAACAATTTATTTTTGCACTAGAAAATAAATATTTTAAAGAAGTGCGCTGTACGCGACACACGCAATTCATCGCCCCGATGTGATTTCGACTCAACTAGAGCCAAACAGAAGTGCATCTCGCGACCAGGCACCGTAGCTCAATTTTTCTACCGAAACGTTGACCGAGAAATAGCTTTCCTAATTTCCCCTAAATATTTCACATATATTCACACAGTCGCATGAGTCCTGTCCCCACTACTTCAGTAAATAATAGTTCTACAATTGAACACTGTTTATGAGCAGAGGACGCTGATATCAGTGTTGGATTTCTGAGCCGGTATGTCAGTCACGTTGGGCCACGAAAGTCCATAAGATGACTTGTCTATTCCTATATCTCGTCAGTGTCACGGTCACTGACGAGATATAGGAATAGACAACTCATTCAATGTATTTTTTCGGCCACGATTTCTGGGTCCCGGGGACCCATTACCATTTCCGTGTCACTCGCAACGTTACTCACCGATTATAGAAAACGATGCGAAAATTAAATAATTTTACAGAATTCTTTTGTTCTTTGCCGTAATGAAAGGCAATAGAGGATATGAAACATTTAATGTTAATTAAAAATCTTTTAATTAAAGAAACACATGATAACAAGTTTTCTTATTTCAATTGTACTATCAATAAATGAAATAACTTTTAAAGTTATGTTCTACATTATTTTCTGATAAATGACAAAAAAAAAAATTGGGCTAAGAGATGTATAATTTTTTAACACTCAAACAATAAAGTTGCCACAATGAAAAAGATAGTGACGATAATTGTATACTACAATTGTTAATTGTATAATTACTAGACAAATTCTTTAATTATCTTTTTCCTTGAAGCAATTTTATCGTTAATGAAAGACGCAATTTCTTATTTATATTCAACTAATAACAATAACGAAGTGCTAATGACCCTGGTGTCGATGCTACGTAAAACTTTAATTAAAAAAAAAAAACGAAGTAACTCATTTACTAATATAAGGCAATTCCTGCGATAAACGTGTCTGCAAACGATTATTGTTTGCATTCGGTTCCGAGCGAAGTGCACTACTCGAGATTTTACTGTATCTTCATAAACATAAGAATGCATTCGACATCCATGATGTTCGACGGTCTCCGCGATATTGACAACATTGTAGTCGTCGAGTTTAGTCGCGCATTGTCGGTTGGGTCGTTGAATTCGGTCGCTCAGTTTTTCATCGCTCGGTGAACTAGTGATAGAAACTGTGTAGTTAATAATTATAATATAATATTATTATATTTATAATTTCTTTCCTTTTATGTTAATAATAATCATAGCTACTTATTCGCAGGTTTGGTGTTCACCTAGCTGGAAGTCAACTATCGTGATTATTTGCAACTGAGAAAAAAAGGAAAATAAGAAACTGAAGAAAGATCCTGTAAGAAAACCCGAGGCTTTGGAGCGCCTCGCATATTCATCTGGAAAATGTCGCTACGAGGCCGATAGGCGAGCGGGGCCCGTAAACATTGGGGGGTCGTAAACCAGACCCTTGAAGGTACTGCGTCGTGGGACCGGGGGCGCGCCTTCTTGACGGGCAAGAATGCAACGACGAGACACTCTTTGGAAAACGATCGTCTAGAGCGGACTGATTATATCCATACCATTGTATTGGCTTAGAAATAGATATTCCTGTAACCGTTGACGATTTTATATATTCTTTAAATATCTGTGTCTTACAATCCTGAAATTTTTATTTTATGAGCAAAGTGTTACAAATTCACTTTTATAAAAAAATTCATTTAATTCTGTAAAAGTACATTGCATTGTATTAAAATATTACGATTTAGAATAAAAGTAAAATACATTACAAAACATGTACTACAATTAATTACATTTTTTCCAAAAAATTATTATTACTTTATTTTTCTTATATTACTAAATATTTTGTGGCAATTATATGTAAAGGTGTGTTAATGTTAAGCGGGGTATCTGAAACACCTTATTTGAAATGTAGCATATTCAAGATGTTTGAAACAATTTATTTTTGCACTAGAAAATAAATATTTTAAAAAAGTGCGCTGTACGCGACACACGCAATTCATCGCCCCGATGTGATTTCGACCCAACTCGAGCCAAACAGAAGTGCATCTCGCGACCAGGCACCGTAGCTCAATTTTTCTACCGAAACGTCGACCGAGAAATAGCTTTCCTGATTCCCGCTAAACATTTCACATATATTCACACAGTCGAATGAGTCCTGTCTCCAACTGCTTCAGTAAATAATAGTTCTACAATTGAACACTGTTTATGAGCAGAGGACGCTAATATCAGTGTTGGATTTCTGAGCCGGTATGTCAGTCACGTTGGGCCACAAAAGTCCATAAGATGACTTGTCTATTTCTATATCTCGTCAGTTACTATACATTAGCAGTCTGTGGTGGTGATACGTGATGGAAAAAGAAACTCATGCACTTTTACCGACTTAGGATCTTTATTACTATCGACACTCACTTACTGTCGTGAAGCAACTCTTACCACTTCGGTAACTCTTTCTAAACTGAAAACTATGCCACAAAAACAAAAGAACCCTTGAGAAACCCACCAGCTCTTCGGCGCGCTCTTCCCGACTTTTGCGCGTTTCCTCTGGTTTTCCCGCACTTTTCCCTTAACTCGCGCGCACCCTGACTCGTCACACGGAAACGGAAGCGTTGCCACCTCCACGGCCCAGCCACAGCAAGACCCAATCCCATTGGACAAGACGAAATCAAAAGGAGGAGCAAGGAACTCAGGAAGAAGAACCAGAGCCGAAAACGAAAGAAGAATTTCTTTATCTCTCGTTACAAACAGTACTTTCTACGCTGATTTACAGAATAAACAGTCGTTCTTTTTAACTTTACAATTTGTGTTTGATTTCTCCGCGCTTCGCCACAAACGGAGCGGTTTAGCGCTCCACGGGCAATCGAACCAACATAAACTCCTCATATCCCACTAATAGATACGCAACAACATAAATATAATTATTACTTAACATAAAAAGGGGGAGATAGGAACTTTTTTTCTAGTACTGAATGTATTGATGTACTGATATCATATTTTCAGAATGTGGTAGTTACAGCAATTATTTGAAATTACTGCTTTTATTATTATTCCTTTTCATTCTTTTGATTATGTTGCATAAAACATATGTAAGAAAATCCGAGGCTTTGCAGCGCCTCGCATATTCATCTGGAAAATGTCGCTACGAGGTCGATAGGCGAGCGGGGCCCGTAAACATTGGGGGTCGTAAAACAGACCCTCGAAGGCACTGCGTCGTTGGGCCTTCTTGACGGGCAAGAATGCAACGACGAGACACTATTTGGGAAACGATCGACTAGAGCGGACTGATTGTACCCATACCGTTGTATTAGCATAGAAATAGATATTCCTATAACCGTAGGCGAATTTAGCGATTTCCTTTAATATGTGGGTATTAAACATATAATAAGGAAATGTCTCCAAATCAGTTAACAGTTGACTCTCTGATTTTCCTGTAATCCTTTACGCTCCTACGTATGTAGTATTGAACACCGGTTCATATGTAAATACGTGATACATACACATGCACCGTAAAGCATAGTTGCCGCAACGTATCAAGACTACTATCGCGCTGTTGCCACATCTGTTACAATTATGATTATCAGCTAACTAAATGAGTGGGCTCGAGCGAAGGTTTTGTCTCGAGCCGCCGCAGACATTTCTGTAGGTTCGAGTCCCGCACGTGTTCATTTGTTTTACTTTCCGACTTCTTAATGAAACGTTTGCTAACGCATTTGCGACATTTTTCTGATTAAAATAAGGGCAAACACGATATAGTTTGAATTATATTTACTTGTTGATACTGATTTAAACTATATCGTGTTTGGTCTCATTCGAATCAGAAAAATGTCACAGATATATTGATAGAAGTTACACGTAGAAAAATTAATAAATAAAAAGGTTCACCGTTGAATTATTATTACTCACACCGATACTCCGATTCGGATCATATTACACCGCTCCCTCGTTGAGCGTCACTATCGCCAACGGGGATTCCCTCACGTGGAGGGGATAGTCCATTTCTTCAGCCACTCTTTTGTTGTATTTTTGTCATCATAATATTGTCCAAAACTTTTACATGACCGTGTGCACGAGACTGACTAGTCAATTATGAACAGTTCGAAAAACTGCTTGCAGAAGATGTTTCTAACAATTGAGTGGGTCTGATTTCGGTAAACGTGCAGAAGAGGGACAACCTCACCGATTTCAATGGCTTATGAATATGTGTAGAAAAAAGTACATAAGTTTTGAACCATTTTTGAACAACAAACCAGGGTGTACAGCATGATAATTCTGGAAATGCAGTATCGTCTGTCTCCTACAATTTTATATATAATGTTTGTCCAATGACTGCTTTCTGCATAGGATTTTCGTATGTATACAGGATATGCGTATAACTTTTGCTGAAAATAGTAGTTGGGTACTATCGACTAATCGATTGTAAGAGTACTATTTCTCTTTCTTCCAAACTATACAATAATAAGACGTTCTAGAAGGCAGCTGCGCGTAAATATATAAGGATGCTCTATCTAAGACGCTTAAACCAGCTATTCTTCATTAACCGTTCCGCTAAACTGTTGTCAGGACTGTTCCGAACGGCGATCGATGCAAGAATGCCCTGCTGCATCGTGATCGCCAAAAAGGACGCGTTGTCGGGGTTTTTTTTCCATGCGCCATGACTTCAAGGGCCTCGTCATGTATTTCCCTTCGGCCTACGGTGTCCTGTGGGTACGTGCGCTATCGGGCCCCGCGCTGACGTACCCCAGATGCCCAGCTAGGGCACTCGTAGCCGAAATCTCTTACACAATAGTTTTTCGTCGATGGTGTCCATCCCTAGCGTCAGAGTACGCGTGTATTAACCCTTTGCACTCGAGCGACGCGGATACGGCGTTACGGAGAAAATTCCAGGTGCTCAAGGGCACATTATGTACACTGATCGGTACTATACGAGTTACGTCTTAGCTCAAGAACTACCCAAATTGAAATGCAATATCACCGGAACTATCTTAACGAACAGGAAAAAATTGTCCAAGGAAATAAAGAAACCGGATTTTTCGAAAAAGTTAGGGATAACACCTTACTTTTAGGGTGGAAAGATAAGAGGATTGTCACTTGTGTGACTACGAGGGGTGACACAGGAATGTCGACAGTCAAAAGGATTACACGAGGTGGTGTGGAAATAATAGTCAAGAAGCTCAATATTGTTTTGAATTATATAAAATATGGGTGGTGACCAATATGCATCAACATATTGTTTTCTGCGGAAATCGCCTAAGTGGGCGCATGGAAATTTGCCTGATCAATTCATACATTCTGTATAAACTAGAAATGACAAAAAAAGGGGAAAAGCCACTCAACCATTTACGATTTCGAAAAACACTTGTCGACGAATTGAGAGGATCATATCGCCAGCATCGTGAGCAAGCATCTACGTCGCGTTCCGATGAAATCCGACTAAATGGAAGCGCGACGTTGTACTAAAACGACCAAAAAGGGACTGCGAGGTTTGCTCTGACCCTAACACGCCTGGAGGTAGGCGGGAAGTAACGTATTACTGTGATACGTGTCCTGATAAACCTAGGATGCCCCTTGGGTATTGTTTTATTAGATGTCACACAAAAACTAATTACACAGTGTAATATTTATCAAATTTTATTATTTGTCTACGTTTGTTTGTTTATAACTGATTTTAAAGTACTTGTAAAATGTATCCCTAATTTGGCCGAAATCGTCTCGAGTTGCTGGTTCGCGCAAGCGAAAAAGGCCTCGAGTGCAAAGGGTTAAGGGAAACGCGGGAAAACGCGCGAAAGTCGGAGAAAAGGCGCTGGAGACTCGAATGGCCCTTGAGGGGTCCCCTTGTGCAGCTGTAGAACATGTGCCGGCCAGAACAGAATATCATGGGGTCTGGCAACCTCCGGATGTCGTACGTGCTTCAATAGACTTTATCCAATTCTTCATGCTCCGTAATAAATAACGGATCCGTACTTAAATAATGTATAGTTTTATTTATGGCGTATGCTTATCTGGCCCCAAATTGGCCCGGCTCCTTTCACTCCCGACAATGCTGCTTTAGAAGGGGCGTCACGATGTGGTGGAGGCAATCCGCGAGGCGACGCGGTGTGCCGATGTGTGGCGAAGAAAGGGCGTGTTATGTACTCCACTCACCATTGACGATAAGAACATTTTCAACCGTCTGGAGTGGAGATACAAATTACCAACCAACGGGAAGGTATCATTCCGTTATTCGGAAGTCGACAAACAATCCACCTGCTACCGGCGACCTATCGGTGGTAGGTAGGCTTCCGCCGCAAGATAATAAGCCGCTACCCCAATAAGGATATACCGCAAAGGAGCCTCTCGTCCTGTCTCTTGTACTATTACATTGCATAGGGCCCAGACGGTGAGGGTGCGTATCCTAATCAACGGTGTGATAGGGAAGGGGCTTTTAGTGGGTATTAGTCGCACGCCATCCTAGGCAGCACAGTCCCACATAACCCGCCGCGGACCGGGCATGCGGAAATGCATTTTATCCTTCTCGGCAAAAAAAATGTAATTTCTATTGGACTTCTGAAGCTTCTAACCAACTTTTAGATGTTCATACGATCCTTGACTCAGACCTATTGAACCCCTAGATTTTCTAAGCGAATTCTTGCTGTACCTACGATCCGAGGGTCATACCTATTAGACTTCTACGGCTTCTGAAGCATTTTTAGCCGAACCTACGAAACTTGGTTCTTTTTCGCTTGTGTTGTTCTGCAGGCGTGTTAATGCCTTTCATTGCAGAAAAGAACAAAAACTTATCTTTAACTTTATGTAACTTTAAAATTTCTACCATAGGGATCATTTTATATAACCTGTTGGTAACGTTGCGAGTGACATGGAAATGGTGAGGGGGATCTAGAGCTCTACAAACAAGAAATAAGAAAATGCATTGGATGATAGGTCTAATCTTATATGTTATCTGTGATACCACTGATTTTTTGTAGAGTCGGTATTTCAGAATAATAGAGGCAAAGTGTTATATGGTGTTAGGTCTATCCTGTAACTCGTGAGTGGTTGATGTCCATCGACGAAAATTCTGTGACATTTATTGAAACGGGTGTACTAATAAACCAAAAACCATGAATGACACAACAAAAATTAAATGCATTTCTTGTATAAGTACTGAAGACGAAAGTTGCTGGGTCACCGGAAATTTATACAAAGAGAAACAGGAGCCACAATATGATGGCATTAGCAAAGGCCCTGCACTCCATTCGGTCAGGTATCCATCGACTCGGACCTAGAGGCTTTAAAAGAGTTGAGGCTGTTTTTAATAACAGCATGGATACCCACACCATACTAAAAACAAGCTTAAATGGAGGAACTTTATTGAAAAAACAGCATCCTAAAGATGTTCAGTTTTTTGATATGCCAAATGTTTAAACAGAAGGAACGTGGATACTTCCACAAAGAAATTTCTTGGATTTTGAATAGTCCTTTCGAAGGATCACCCTTACCTGTTAAAATTGAACTGTGTGACATGCTAAACACACCAATTGCACCATACAAATATGCAAGAACTGATAGGTACGGTCATACATAACTAAATGCAGGGGGAAAACCAACACCGGATGCAAGACAGTTCTCACAGCAAGCAACATGCGCAAATCAAGACTACAAGCACAAAGCTCCCAACGGGAATTGTAGGCAAATTACTAACAAGGAAATAGAGCTCTGGAGGCGGTCAAACTCATATGACAACTTCATATGTACTGCAATTTAGCGGAATCCTAGTGCAAACTCTAGAATCCCTGGCTTTCGGGACACCAGGAGGGGTGGAAACAACCGACGTGGTGGTGGTATAGTTATCATCACCAGGATCTCCTTGCAATGTACCCCAGAACCAGATATTGTAGTTGATGAGGGGATCACAGAAACTCTGGTAATAGAAGTACGATACAAGGAAAACAACTTATTAATGTGTGCTTGCTACAAACCTCCCGGACAAGAGAAGTAGTAACAGCTGTTAGTGAATCTCACCACGCATTCACAATTCCTCCTGCTACACAATTTTAATGCTCACCGCACTGCACTTTAGAACTGCACATTCACGAACTGAACATGCGATTTACTGCGGATAACAGGCATTAGAGAACAACGAATTCCTCATACACTGTCTAAACACCACTTCCTATACAGGGTGTACCGTAACTGTGGGAACTCCCGAACTCCCGAATATGGAGGGTTGCGGGGGTGATTCTGAACTACTTTTACTTTAACCAAAATTTTGTTTGATGCTTCGTTTTGGAGTTATTAACGAAAAACACTAGCCAGTGAGAGCGCCCGTCCAGCGCGCGCACAGGCACGTACCTCTCAACTGTGCTCGGTCGTAATCGGGGGCATCGAGGCTATCGAGGGAAGCGTGCGGCAAATATTACATCGTTTTAATTAAGAATAATGTGGAATTATTCGTTATGCATCAATAAAAAATAAAGTAATAAGTCGTTTAATATCTGGGTTCGATACTTTTATTCCTTATCCGAAAGAAATAAAGTGTTGTATTTCTTATGAAAAAAATGTTTTTTTCAACAGCACGTTTTCAGGTGGATAAATTATGATTTAAGAAAAACGATTTGCATAACTAATGTTACAAAAAGCTAGTTAAACTTACGCATGCGTCCACGAATTAACCTGCTTAACATTGTGCGAATCCTGACCAAGGCAACGCTCAACCGCTGATGTTACGGCCGGGTCGGTGAAGTTACTTCACTCATGGTAAATTCACGTCAAGATCACTTTACCTCACGGTCACTATCACTTGCCCCTGCGAGATATGGGAATATTTGAAACCGATTTATTTTCATTTATAATTTATTATCATTTCATTTATATTCATTTATTAAATAACCATTTATTTGGCAGGTCGATATTACAGCAGCTTTTTCCTGCACCGAAATGGTAATACCGATAGGCGAGAGGGAGCTGCTTGCCATTTTGATGTCCTATTCTGAATGTGGAAAGAAATTGTCGGCTGTTGTGTTGAACTTGAAAGAATTTAAACGGAAAGTCTACTGGTAGTACAAGCATAGAAAGTTCATTGCATATACATTTGAATTACTTGAAATGTGCTTGTGCTACAATATGCTACCTTGTAGTAAGGAATTATAGGTAAAAAGAAAAAATAGATGAGGGGCATGGGATGTCCCAAAAAAATGAAGTTTGTTAGCTTAGACATTTTTTTATTAGCAAAACACTGAAACAGAACATAAAAGGTGTACACTTATGCATTATAAGATATTTAAACGTCTCTTCTCCAGATCGCTATACGTTCGCCCTAGAGTCTAGACGAAGCGTTCCAAACGAATGTCCAAACGCTGCATCGTTGTTCCCAAAGGGTCAGCTTTACGACACCCCCAAATGCCTGCGGTTTTCGCTCGCCTATCGGCCGCGCGGTGACAATTGCCAGATGACCGTCTTAGGTGCACCGAAACCTCGGCTTCTCTTACAATATATTGTTTATAAAATAAATTATTACTAAGTTGAACGGATTCTATGAAATTTTCTACGTATATGATTTTTGAGAAAAGTTTTGGTTCTCTTTGGTATGGGTAGCAAATGTTTTAAAATTTTTATACAAATTTTGTTACAGCAAAATATAATGACATAACCTTTTTAGAACGATATGAATGAAAATGTATAATACTTATAGTTAAGAGGTATCGTCTAGTTCATGAATAGAAATCGATAGATATTTAAATCACTGACCATTTTTTATTCACTAAACTATTTTAAAAATAGGTAATTTTTATCCATAAATAACATTAAAACCAAATAATGTACTTTTAATAAACAAGAGGTAATGACCTTCTGGATGAAATTCTACATTACTCAAATTTTATAGTCCTTTAAAATTTTACTTTTTGGATTTGTGAATTATTTTGCGATAGAACAAAATTTTCTCTTAAATATACCAACTATAACAACACTTAATAGTTCTATAAAAACTGAAGCCTTGACTTTTATAACCATTCTCCTTCACAACGTTTCTCATTTTGCAACATCTGATGCATCCATTATAACCGCTTCCCTTTCAAAGCCAAATAACACTCGTGTTATAGATCACGTGTCAAGATTGAAAAACGCAAATGTAATGTGAGGTAAGAAAATTGTTTTGATATTTTCTACAAGGTTACCTTATGAAGAAAACATATTTACATGTAAAAAAATATCAATCTCATATATACATATAAACAGATGAACATATAAACTCCAAGCAGTACTTTTTATTCACATGAATGTCGATTTCGGTCTTTTTTCATAATGCACCTAGTACTGTACAGAAAAATAATTTGTTTGGTGGTATTTTTAGAACAATTTTTTATCGGAATAAATAGATTAATTTCAATAACAATAGCATGAGTTCACGTTTTTATTGCAAATAAAACACCGTGTAGTGTAAAATAACGATAAAATTGGCACAAATACTCGCTCCATTGGGATAGAAAACAAAAAACAGTATTTTTCAGACAATTATGTATCAGTCTGAACAATTTTAACACGCTAACTGCGGTATCGATATGCATATACAACACAAGCCTTGGATGTCCTTTATTGCTGTGTTGTCCCGCAGTCATCGTGTTAAGACTGATGTTTTAGTGTCTCCATCCAAGTCCCTAATTTTGAGTTTGCTTCCTGAATTGTGATGTCATCTGAATTGGATGATGATGTTGGCATCGGTGTTGATGATTGACACTCATGAAACCTTTTGCATTCATCACCATATATTCCCATTATTAAATTGAAACATACTTGCTCTATATGATATTGAGCAATAGCGATCTCCTTATTGTTTCTTCCACTGCTGCGGAATTTACTTGCAATGAGTTCTCCGTATACAGAGAAATCATCCCTTTTCGTTGTAGTATCCGTGAATGTTTCTAAATGCTTTACAGCTTCCTCTCCCCTGTTCATGCTTCGCGATCTCTTCTTTCCATTAACTACTTTGGATTGCCGTAATGCCCTAGGTTTTGCACTTGTCTCAGACTCTTCAAGAGTTTTCTCCCAGGAATGTGGTGTGCTTCCCGCGGAATGTTCTTCGTCCACGCTAATTTCCTACGAAAGGTACAAATATTTTGAGAAAATGGTATTTTACATGTTTTATATTACGTACAGATGGTTGCGACTGGGAAAGAATGGGTAGAAATAAGCGAGCAATAGATGGCAAACCTGTGTTTATGTTTTAACTACACAGGAACCTTTGTTCCCACTTGTGGATCGGGGCGAAATTTGGTGGGTATTATTTGATGAGAACGCGTGCAGCATGGTTGTCATGAAGATATTTTTTTCGTATGATTCTTCTTTCTAGAACTACTTCCTACACGATTGTACCATTCGGCCTGGGTCACCCTGCGTATGAGCACGGCTGCTTATGTGAGTCCTGGATCTAGGTATTTTACTCTATATTTTCTGCATAGAATGTTTATGAGAGCTGAGGCTATCCTTGTTGGACACCTGTTCTTATAAGTTTCCCAACGATTTGTCATATATCCCAGTGAACGTGGGTTAAAATACAGAGAGCGGTCGTATAACACGATGATGTTTTAGCACGGTTAAATAATTGACGGAATCCCTGTATAACACAGTACCTCATAGAACGTTTTAATTGAAAGCGCAATTACTGAATACTAACATCGAATCCTTGTACATGTATAGGGATCTATATGTTCCAAATACATCACTTCCGCAAGCTAAGATTCAGGTAAATACTAGGGATTTTATGGATGGCAGGATGCGCGCCTGGGTTCCCAAGGTTACGCGGTGGACATAAAAATTTGTGGCCTATTCGGCCGGGATCCTGAAAGTACTCGGAGACACACAAATGCCCGAGGCCCTAAACGCATTGGTTACCTACTAATGAGACCGCTGCCGTCTTGAGACTGCTTCTCCAGCCTACTGTATTGCGTTCATACTATGAACTTCGTAGTATGTTCTATTACTAACAACTGTTTATTTTTAATGCTTTCAATTCTTTTTAAAATAACAATGCAAAGCACACACTGAACCAACAACTTTCATATCAAATTTGCTTTGCTACCAAACATCATTTCTTGAAAGATTCAAAACATCAAGGAATCTTAGAATACAGATGCTGAACTACGAACCAAATGCCTGCTGACATGCTTACAAAACTACTGAGAAAGATAAAATTCAAATATACGGCTTGAAAATGTGGATTGAATGATCAATACATTAGTATCAGTATCATCATCGTTGAAGAAGGGTTTTGAAATTCAACAACACAGAACAAGCCCAAATAACAACAATTCGCGTTTCTTTCTGCTTTTTTCTTTACAGGCCGTTTGAAGTGATGCCCGACTGTCTTCAAACAATTAGTAACAAAAACAAAGGCTTCTCATCGCACATCGTCAAACCACACTCTTTCACATCAAAGCATTCGTATTCCTTAAATCGCCATCGCCGGCTACGCAGATTGCAAACCTTATTTATTTGGATAATGTATTTTTAAAATGTTAATAAAGTGTGTAAAATGTTACACATTTGCATCAAAACCAACATAATCCCAAATCGAGTCGAACATTTATAAGTATGTTTCCGATATATTTGCGGTGTACTGCCTGATCCCACCTGAACTTTGCCGGCCTAATCCGAGGCCTTGGGTACCCAACGTAACCGTACCCTTTTATCCCTAAGGGTCGGTATGGTTTTTCCCTTATGTATAATGAAAGTGTGTCGTAGGCAGTATCATAAATTTACAGTTACAGATTGTGTCAACCATATTGAATAGTAGAAATCCTGTTTGGTATTTCTTCGACTGAATTCAGAGTCTTATGAAAACATATAGCTTGTATTCCATTTTACTTTATTTATAATTAGTCGCATGCACCTCATAGAATTATTACCGACTATGTTAGACGGGGCATTTTCATTAAAACTGTAAAATGAAATAAAGTGGTTAGACTAATTCAAAACGATGCTAGGTTTTAAAAAGCTGTAGGAATTCTTCCTGAACTTTAATGCTGTTGAAAGTTAATTTTAATTTTTTCACGAAGAAACTGTATCGCAAGAATCATTCATCCGCAACCAGGAACGTCTCAGAAAATTGTAAGATAGAAAATCAGAATAGTAATGGTAGAAAGAATTTATGGAATATTTTGTGTCTCAAATAGATTTAGTCCCTTGGCAAATTGAATATATATGTACAAATTACATGCGCACAATAAAAATAATTAATCAATAAATACAAAAAATTATTGAAGTGTGTACACTTACTACAACCTCATCGTTCACGGAAAGCAGATCATCATCGGTAGTAAATGTCCGTTCTGTTGCTTTAATATATTGCAGCAAAAACGATAGGGGTTCATACGCGAACCATGTGGCTTTATTCAACACTGTTCCACTCTTTTTAGACTTCACTAGTTTTTTGTATTGCCGTCGAAATTGGAATTTTAAAGTCGCTACCTTTCTATTCACTGCCCGAACACTCATTTTGTGTTTATCAGCTATACACGCCAACGCATAATCTTTTTTGTCGTGATTTTTATAGTTTATGTTTGCTGCATTCCACAAGCACTCAGCGTTTCGGTAGTCTTTAATGAATGATAACGTTTTCTCGGGCGGCCACATATTTGTCAGAAATAATTTGTATCACTGTACTTACAGATATAACACAGAATAACAGTGTGTGAACTGCGCGAAACGGGGACTTAACTGAGCAGCGTGTGGTCTGCTTGCGCGTCCCTTTCAGACTGTCCGCATGCACTGTCGTTCGTTTTCCATTTAGCCTCGCCCAAGCTGAGAGACATTGTCTACAGGTCAGTGGTTACCAAACCACGTCATGTGCGTCATGGCGCCCTAACACTGAAAACCGAAGAAACACTTAAAGTCCAGACGATTAATAGAAGATTGAGAACCTTCGCAACGACAAGACAACACTAATGCAACGATTGAACTTTTCTATTGTTACTTAAATTTTGTTGAATATTTCATCGAATTATTGATGATGCACTTGTCATAACAATGAAATCAAGGGCGATGTAATTTGAATCATATTTGCAATTGACATATTGCAATAAGGTGTTATTATATCATCGTAGTTATATCGCGTTTGCTGCCATTTCAATGACAATAATCTCAGCAATATTTAAATCTTTTCGGAACAAAGTAAATAAAGGCAAGAAATGTTTATAATGTTCATCAAAATTGGTAAGGAAGTAGCTTTTCCACAAGTTTACCAAAAAATGTTCATACAAAAGTTGTTTGATACGAAGAGCAAAATTGCGTGATATGAATAGCTTTTCTACAGGTGGAATAATGCCAGAGATGTTAAAGTTAAGGTCCTCTTTTTTAATAGGATCATATATTCCGTTTTCTTCAAAAGTGTAAAAATATAAAAAACTGGAGCTCAAATGAACAAGTGTTATGCGTTGGGCCCACTAAACCCTACTTGACCGTTAGAGTAATAAATGCCTGGCCGATCGCGCCCGAGTTTAGCCGAGCCGAAGTCGAACTGTTTGCGCATTCTTCTAGCTGGAATCGTATCTCATCGTCAGACCAGTCTCGCTATAATTATAACACTATAACAAGTGTTATAGTAATAAAGGGTGATGAAACTATTATAAAGGAAATAGTGATTTGTAGAAAGATTCTGGAGCAGTGTCCACAGGAACGAAATCTCAAGAGCAACAGAGGATAGCCACAGTCTTTTTTTCACTGACTGAACTTCTATACGACCGAAAATTGCTTGTCGATGTTGCACAGGGAATATGCTATACTTCTAAACGAGCGTTCGATATGAGGAGGATACGAATTTTGGCGAGTGTTAAGAAGAAGGGAAAAATAATCTGATCCAGCTGCTTCCCAAGTGTATAAACACGCGGGAACACTCACCGTGTCACTTAAATTCGGATAGCGCCTGGCGGCGAAGGAAGGTATTTGATCACTTCTACCATACCACATGATTTATTGCATGCAATTGTGGCTAATGATTTCAATAGACGAGCTACCTATATGGCAGCAGGGTGGGAAATTGCATGGAATTTGACTTCAGTCTAGAAATTGTTAACTGTGCTTAATTTCTCTTGCGAAGTACGCTTTAGCAATAAAACACGAACAAGAGTTGTTTAGCCCTCTGAGAAGCCATTGAACTCAAAAATATGTTGCCTATTACATATATGTTAGATATAAATCAAAATCAAAGATCAACTGGCTCAAGAATATGACTGAAAAGTATCACAATTCTGGAGTAAGTGCCGTGGGGTTCATCACAATCCTCTTAACAGAAGTCACTGCCTTCCCCACTGCGTGGCCAGATCCTACAGATAGCAATATTCCCATTCATCACGGGAACGCACAATCACGTCGCACTGCCTGCCACCCCTAACTTTCTTACATATTCTTGAACACATTTAATAGTGAATCCTGCGACATCCAATAGCTGATTGGTGATCACTGTGTCATCACTATCCATCGTCTGTCACCCAGATTGCATACTCTCAAAACACTCTCTCTGCCCACACGAAGATTAACAAGGAATGTTAGCTAACCCGGAGATTCAAAAAAATTATAGAGCTTTGCATACAAGTAAAGTATCTCACCCGTAATACAACCGTATTTCTCGTTCGTGCCATAATTCGGATTTAACGGATGAAATCAGTCTTGAAAAGAATTGAAACTTTTCTTATTCGTGTAATATCTCAGGAACGCAGAGAGATATTTGAAACAAATTTAAGTCAAAGTTGCTTTGCTTTATTGCGTTTACGACATGCGTCAAAAAATTTTTTTTAAACGTATGGTTTCTGAGCCACCCGCCCCCTCCTTCTTCACCCTAAGAAAATGTAATTTACTATTCCTGCGGAAATACCTCTGTGTTTTCATATCTGTAAATGACTTATGTGTTAAAATGTTTTCCTAGATAAAAAAAACCATTATTAACGAACTTCAAAAACATTTACGCTGTTTTCTTTAATAAACTGGTCCCTTAACACAATACTTAAATAATTTTCACACCACAATATAACACAATATTTAAATAGTTTCCGAGGTATTTACAAAAACACGATCACATAGCAACTACAGTTTCCAGTTTCTAGCATGTGTGCAGTATTTTCATTGCAGCACTCACGCATTCTCTCATATTTGTATTTTGCTTTCTTATGACTGGTGCAATCATTTGCACCAGATCCATGTACATATGTAACTCTGCTTCGACATTCGTCGAAATATAAATTTTGAATCTGTTTGGTGCAGTTCCTTTGCTGCTACAAATAATCTACAGTTGATATTTTTTTTGAAATATGGGTGAACCCGATATTGATTCTGTTTCTCTGTATATTCGTCTTCTATAATCATAGTACACTATCATATTTTCCTCGACACTAGAGTCAGTATCTGACATAATTGTACTATCTTGCACGGTAGATCCCACTTAACTGAAGCAATTTCTGTTACTATTGAGTAGCTGCGTTTGCGGGACCGACTCACTAACCAATAAGTAACTACTTTGTGATTTCAGTTACCAACCCATTACGTTCCTGCTTACAATTCGTAGCTTGGTGTGCGGATTCGGGTGGTCGTGACCGACTGTCGCCAAGGAATGTTTTGCGGTGTGTATCCTAGATGAGTGGGAGAAAATGAGAAATAAAATGAGAGATAAATTAGGAGTGAAAGAATACATATATAGAATGGATGATGCGTGCGCGAGGCAGAAACGTTTGTAGAATAGAAGAGGATCGTTTTCAGAGTTGAAGAGAGCTGATTGAGAGTATCGTGAGTCGCGTGAGAGTTGTCGTGTGTCGACGTTACATATTTTAATATTAAAGTTAGTTAATACTTAAAGGAAACTGAATTCTTATTGCCTTATCTGTGCTCTATTCCAAACACGTGAGATCTACTAAAAATAACATCTACATATCTGTAAGGTTTGGGTTAGAATTGGTGTTGAAGTGCTTTTGAGTTTCGCGTTATTGTCCTTGGTTCTACTTGAGCAATGGTGCTCGTCTGTGCCGAGACGCGGCGTTTAAAAGACCTTCTTTTATTTAATCCTTATACAGGGTATTTCGTAACTATGGGAACTCTCGTTGACGTGCCTCCGAATAACTTTTTCCCGGACTAAAATGTTGGTTGAAGCTTCATTTTTGAGTTACGAACAAAAAACACTGTTCAATCAGAGCGCACAAGTGCGTAGCTCTCAGCTGCGCACGGACGTGATAGAGGGTACCGAGTGAAGCGTACGGAAAATGCATCGTCCTAAATGAAGAATAATGTGGAATTATTCGTTCTTCGTGAATAACAAATAAACTAGTAGGTCGCATAATAACTGTGTTCAATACTTTTGTTCGTTATCCGAAAGGAAATAAAGTGTGAAGGCAAAATTCCTTATAAAAATGTTACGAGCTGGGGCTGTGGGCAACGCCTAGACCGGCGAGGTTGATACAACCCAAGCAATACGGTTGAGAATTTGTTAGTAAGGTGCACGGACGAACCTGATGCGAAATCAGGGAGCCGCAGGAGGGGGAAACGTCGTGGACGAACCCGATGCGGAATCGGGGAGCTACTAGGAAAGAAGTTCGCAGACGAACCCGATGCCAAATTGGGGAGCCACTAGAAAAGAAGTTCGCAGACGAACCCGATGATGCGAAATCGGGGAGCCGTTCGGAGGTTGGAAAACGTACGGACGAACCTGATGCGAAATCAGGAAGCCGTAGGATACAGACGAACCTGGTGCGAAACCAGGGAGCTGTAGGATGGGTTACGTTGCGTGGACGAACCCGATGCGAAATCGGGGAGCCACTGGGTTGGAGTATTTGTAGTTACTTTGTTTGGATAAGACGTGCGAACGAACCAAAATGCGAAATTAGGGACTCGCAGGAAGTGTTAGTTTGTCTTGTAACTTTAAATTAATATTCGATACAACTCGAGCGGTTAAGTTGTATCTGCGGGAACGTTACTACTGATATAAAGGATTACGGAGCAAAGATTGGTTTAACGAATCTACTCGATTTAATGGTGAAAAAATTTTATATATATTCAAATCAGTCGTCAGTACAGTTGTAATTGTCGCGATGAAATAATATTAAATGTGTAAGTTACCTAAGTATTTGCGCGGTGTTGACGCACTGGCGATGCAGGATCTGAGAGCCGCTTTTAAGGGTATGCCGAAAAAACCTCAACCGGACTAGCGGATTCTAACCGGTTAATCTATGATTCGAAAGGTGCGCTAAGCCCAATCTCACTTGATATAACTGACTCTGTACGAGCGTGGCACGACGCGACTCTACGGGTGTGTAACTACGACTGTGTAACTCTGAACCGACGAGGTAGAAACCAAAGGGTTCATATACCCCCGAAATGCGCGGAAACGCATTAGAACTTTCCATATAAGAAAATTAAGAAGTCTTCGTCGGACCACGCCCGTCTTGGTCATAATGCAGCTGATCGCACATGTTCTCAGGACCCCTTTATCTGTTTATGGTGACGGAAAGAATTTTAGGGCGTTTTCCCATCACAGACGCGAGCTCGAAAACGCGTTGAGAGCGACGTATGGAACATTCTTCATACGTAACAAAAAGAATGTTTTTTTAACAGCACGTTTTCAGGTGGATAAGTTATGTTTTAAGAAAAACGATTTGGATGACTAATGTTAAAAAAAGCTAGTCCAACTTACCCTGTCGTTCATGAATTACCTGCTTCGACTTAACAGCTGATAGTGCAGCCGGGTCGGTAAACACACATGCACGATCACTTTCATTGCACGGCCACTTTTACTTTCCACTGTAAGATTTAGGGATGATTCGACAGAATTTATTGCTTCTACGGGTGCTCTGATTAGTTTGTCGTTTATAATTCAAAATAGAAGCTTCAACCACCATTTTGGTAAAGGAAAAGGTTTTCAGGGCCACCACAGCAACCCCCCATATTCGCGACTTCCCATAATTACAGAATACCCTGTAGACATATGGCGGTATTAACATCGTTGTAAGCCTGGTTGCCACGTGTATTAATAAAAGTTTATTATTAAAAGACTGTCGCCATCAGGAGAGGCACAGCGGAATACGTCATCTTTCAATACTACAGGTGGACTGTGGCAAAGACCGACCTTGAGTCAACCCGGGGAAACCACCACGCGAAACCAGATACTAATGATACAAGTTTATCCCAAATGTGTGGAATTTAGAAGCGACCGGATCAGAAGCAGGGAGAAGTAAGACTTTCGTACATCTGACTAAATTTATTATACGCTTAAAGAAATATTAATATGAACGTCTCGGAATGTCTCGACAGCACAAACGTCAACTCTGTCCACTCTGTCCTTAACTTGATTCTGCTTATATTCTACTTCGATTTTGCTTCGATACAGACTTGCGCCCGTATCACTCGCATTCTATCACTCGTTCGTCCTCACTCACTAGGATACACACTGACACAAAAACCCTTGCCACGTGTCACAGATCGACCACGGGCCACCATGCACACAAGCCTCCACCTGCATTCTCCGAAGCCATTCGCTCCTTCCTCGAGATAATAATTCTTCACTCGATCCACACTCGACGTTTCCACTAACACTCTGCATTCACACTTTGCACCATATTCGATACTTTGCCACACAATCCATATTGTTTCAATCCAAGCACTCACATACGCTTCCTACGAATTCTTGCATCCCACAAACGTTAGAGACGTGACATACAGTTTACCTTTCTAACCCAAACTGATGTGGTTCAATTTGGATCAATTCACCCCGCATACAGATTGTTCTCCGGATGCTTCCTAGAACCCTTAGACGAGCGGTGGCCCCGTGCTCACGCATGCGTACCACGAGCGTGCCCGATAGACAAAACTGAATGTAGTAGTAGCTGCAGCTTTTTGCAAATATCTTGAAAACCAAGTCCGAGCAGGGGTTATAAACGTTCACAATACTGATTTCTACAACATATACAAAAATCTTGGAAATCGACAAAGTTGTTCCACTTCTATACATTTACCACATTTAATTAAAAAAGTATAACCATTTTTATTAATAAGCAGGATATTGAAACATTGAAATATTCTCTTTTAAGCAACCGATGAAAACAGTGGAAATCACGGTTTATAATTAGTACAATAATAATATTCATCGTGGAAATGTTTGGGACAAAGGGTACACCACGCGTGGTGGACAACAGTCGCCGCTCTACAAACATTTCACTACAACTCGGTATTAGAAACTTGTGACTCAGTGTGATCTATCAATAAAGGGAACAATGTACAAAAATAAATCTTCGAACAATGTCTTGACATCAGACCTAGAGGGGTGACTATCGATTATCGATATCTTATCGATATCTTATTGATACTTAACGATATATCGATAATATCGTTAAGATATCGTTAAGACGAATAGAGGTAGAAGTGATGGAATTAAAGTGCAGGTAGCGATGGGCACTAATTTAGCACTAATTTAAACTATCGACTAATAACTATTTAGTAACGACATACTGTCGACTATTTACTCGATAGTTTTTAGTCGAATGAAATTTTGCTATGTCATGAAATATTGGTGTATCTACTTTTTGTAAATTTATTAGTTCATAATTAGAATTTCAGAAATGTAAAAAGTCAACAAGTTTCTTTTTTTAACAATTACTAATATTTCAATTTGTCAGAAACTATTTTATTTTGGCACTTAAAAATAAAGTGTTCTAAATTTTTTGTGAGAATCAGTTAGGTTGTACATAATATATATGTATAATAATATATGTATATATAATATTTGACTCAGGTTTTTAACATATTCTGTAAAATCAAATAGACTGGTATTTAACAGGACGGCATTAATTAATGTTTTATTCATCAAAATTTAAGTCGTTTGTTCTTTTTTCTAGGGTACATATAAATATTACTATATTAGGAATGTAAGGAAGTTGTAGATCTATTTTCATAATTTCGTTCATTATACTTAATAATATTGTCATTTCAGTTTTAAGGATTCTATAGCTGATTGTGCATTTATTTCATGTTGAAAAGTATTAACGTTAATAATAAACATTTTATTAATTAGTTTTAGAATAAACAACAAAATGTAAGACAAATAAATATGAAATATATAAAACTTCTTTCTTATTGATACTTAAAATTTCTTATTTCTTATTAATGTAAAAGGGACGACCAAAGTATTCGTGCACTGTAAACCATTAAATGCGTTTTTTAAAATTAATTGGAAGGATTTGCTTTCTTCTGAAAAGTTTAAAGGATTAGTTTACCAGATAGTGAATATTGAACCTCATGATAAAGTCTATTAAAAACTCCCGCAGCTTAAATTCAGTTTATCGGTACATTCTCCCACATATATGTACAGGGTTTCAGAAGACTCAGGGAACATCGAGAATTGGGGTGTAGCTGAGGTGTAGATAAACCACTTTTTCCTTGGTAATAATGTCATACATAGTTTCATTTTTGAGTTATTAACGAAAAACACTGGTACCGAGGAATGCATGCAGCAAATGTTACATCGTCTTAATTAAGAATAATGTGGAATTATTCATTATTCGCGAATAAAAAATACACTAATAAATCGTGTAATAACCGTGTTCGATACGTTTATTCATTATCCGAAAAGAATGAAGTGTTTTATTACTTATGAAAAAAATACTTGTTTTCATCAGTACGTTTTCAGGTGGATAAATTATGTTTTAGGAAATCTACGGAAAACGAAGAAGATAATTTTGGGTTTGTAGAGCGTATGGTTGACGACGTAGGTGGGAAGGTCGACTTAGGTCACAAAAACAAAGCTGTCGAGTTTTGGAGAAGCGGAAAACAAACTCTTCGAACGCTTACTGTACGTGAAAACTTTGGAAAGGTTACATCCGTGCATCAGCTTCGCATATGGGCCACGGGTGTCAAGAAAGGTGGAACGAATGCAGATAAACTTACATTTATTATGGAACATATATTGCAAAACTTTGAAGAAGCTTGCAACAGAAGACTTATTGTGCATGACATGAATTTGAGGTTGTGCGCTTTGGAGGCAAAAGACCAACTAGTGCACCCACTCGAATTCAAGGCAAGTACGTAAGTGGTGGATTTGTAAATTCAAGAATGTGCATTGAATCATATCTCGCAAGATGACAACATTCAGAATGCGATCTAGGTGTTCAGATATTGGCAATTTTTTGTGTCAAATGTAAGATCTAACAATCCAACTATCGTAGTTGGAAAAATTTATAATGCAGACGAGAGTGGCTTCAAGCATGAAATACATTCTGGACGAACATTGGCAAAATCAGGAGTGAAAACGGTTGTAGCAGTGATTCAATCGGTGTCCACTACGACAAACAGCTACATTATAATGCCTATTATCTCAGCAAGCGAGTGTCTTCTTTTTCTGTTCTACGTCGTTTTGAAGGCACCTACAGAAGCATTGCGCCCAAAGGGCAAGAAACACTATTCTGACCAAATAATATTTACATGAAAATCAGGAAAACTCACGCCAGAACATTTCAAAACTTGGTTTAGCCAAATATATCTATCGATATTAGCTGTAAAACCATGCCACTAATTGACTCATGGTCTGGATACTGCACAACTCAGTTAAATCTGTTGATTCCAAAAAATCAGGAAGTGATATTCTCTATTATTTCTTCATTTTAATCTTACGTTTTTCATTATATTTCTCTTGTTCTGATTTTCACCTATATGGAAATTTTGTCTAATTACTAAATGAATTTAACGAACTACATATTTGGTGGTACCCGTCGGTGGTACGGATACGTTTCGCATAACGAATAAAAGTATGGAACAGTTATTAGTTACACGTTATTCTTAATTTAAGACCAAGTACAGTTCGTCCAGAGCTAAATGAAAAAAATGGTGTGGGGATTTCTCACCCCACTAAACGAACTACAAAGCTCGACCGCCCGACGAACCGAGCAGGGCAGTGCCATGCCAATTTGAAATGGGTGCACATATACAGTATATGATATACTGTTGATCAATGTGTAAATGGTTTGAGACAGTGTCAGTAGAACGGACCCCAATTTCTTGAAGTTCGCGGCTCGCTTTTGTCGGTGTCGCTAGGTTGTAAAGGAAAAAACAAGGATAGAACGATAGCCGTGGCAGCCGAGAAATTTAAATGCCACCGTGTCCGTGTGATTACACAAATGCAAAACAATGCTATAATAAAAACGACAGCTTAACTTTTTTATTTTTAGTTTTTTCGACTTATAATATTTTCTATTATGTTGTTGAAATTCTCCCGATTAAAATGAGACCAAACATGATATATTTCAGATCATATTGTATCTTTATTTTTATTGTAAGGCATGTATTACATGAGATTAAAAAACCAAGTTTATTAATGTTCAATTTATTATGGTTCACACGTTAAAGCAGTAATAAATATTCAGATATAATAGTTTGTTGAAACAAAAGATATCGCATTGGCATGGTAACTCTACAGGCGTTATATATCGTATACTGCAAACCAAGGATCATACTGCGCGAAGAATTAAAATTCTATCAAATACTTCAAATACTAAATAAAATGTATAGCTATACTAGTAATAACTGAACTACTAGTGTAATTAGAAATTAATTCGTAGCTTCTCATCTTATTGCTTAGAACCCAACATCGGCAAGGCGCGGCGGCCCTGCCGATCGGCGGCATCAATCGGCCGCTCTCACTCCACTTTTTTCATTTAGCTCTGGACGAACTGTACGTTACCCTCGATGCCCTCTATCACGATCGAGCCCAGTTGAGAGGTGGGCGTCTATTTAAAAGAAACGAGCTTGACCTTAACATCTCTGACATTATTCCACCTTGTGGGGAAGCTATTTATGCTACGTAATTTTCCTCTTTAAAACAAGCAACTTTTATCCGAACATTTTTTAGTAAACTTGTCGAAAAGCTTACCAAAAGACATAAGGATATTGCTTACCAAAGGAAGTAGCTTTTCGACAAGCTTACGTCCTTACCAATTTTTATGAAAGTGATGAACATTTTTTGCGCTTATTTATTTTGTTCCGAAAAGATTTAAATATTGCTGAGATTATTGTCATTCAAATGACACAGCATGATATAATTTCGATTCTATAATAACCCCTTATTGCAATTTATCAAATGCAAATATGATCCAAATTATATCGTCCATGATCTCATTGTAATTACGAATGTATCATCAATAGCTCCATACAATTTTCACCCAAATTTAAGTCGAAATAGAAAAGTTAGTCGTTGCTTTAGTGTTGTCTTGTGAATGCGAATGTTCTCAATCTTCTATTAAATATCTCGATATTCAGTCCTTCGTCCTTTTTCAGGACCAGGACGCCATGACGGACAGATTGGCAACCACTGGCCTGCAGACAATGTCTGTCAGCTTGGGCGAGGCTAAAGGGACAACGAACGACAGTGTGCACCCACAGTCTGAAAGGAACGCGCAAGCACACGACACACTGCTCAGTTGAATTCCAGTTTGTACACAGATCACACACTGTTCTACACATGTGTTATATATTTAAGTACAGTAATACAAATTTGTTTTGACAAATATATGGCCGTATGAAGAAACGTTATCATTCATAAAAGACTACGAAAACGCTGAATGCTTGTGGAATGAAGCAAACGTAGACTATAAAAATCGCCACAAAACAGGTGATGCTTTGGCGTTTATAGCTCTTAAATACAAAATGAGTATTCCGGCAGTGAACAGAAAGATAGCGGTTTTACGATTCCAATTTCGACGGCAATACAGAAAACTAGTAAAGTTTAAAAACAGTGGGGCATCGTTGAATAAGGGCAGATGGTTTACGTGCGAATACACCTGTTGTTTTTGATGAAATATGTTGAAGGAACAGAAAAGACATTTACTATGGATGATGATCTACTTCCCGTAAACGATAAGATAGTAGTAAGTGTATAAACTTTAACGAGTTTTGGCATTCATGAATAAATTATTTTAATTTTGTGAAAATGATTTATGCGTATACAGGGTGTCTCAGTTTCTTAACTATTCGCGATAATATAAAAAGGCAAGATTTCTTTGGAGGGGTGTATTCACCCTCAGGATCGTTTTTTAGCTGGAAACAAAAAATGTTCCGTTGTATAGCGTAATATGAACTGCATGCGTGCAAATTCCCAAATTTTTCTGAATTTTCGAGTTTCCGAACTTCCCAATTATTTAAGTTGAAATATCTACTAAAATATCAACTTTCGAACATAAACAGGTTAATACTTTTTTATAACGACTGTCGAGCTGCAATTGATACATTGAAAAATACATCATTCCATTTAAAAAACAAAGTTGACCTCCCTGTGACCAATACGCTTCCACCCCCGAAAGAACTAATAACACCAGACGATGTCCGACATGATACCATTCAACTCTAATCTAAAACAGTTTTCGCTAGGATTAACAAATACCGAGATAATAAGGATGTCAAAATCAAGTGCGCCACCTCGTACAGGGTCTAGCATTTATCCCGCAACCCATGTGGGCTCGAACTTGTAAATTTGGCAACAGCACTAGAAGTCGATACACACGTCATCTGCGAACTGTTGGTGAAGGTATAAAGTCTTGTAAGTAAGGTTTGACAAGATTGAATAGACTGGTCTGAGATACAATTTGGGTTGTAAGAATAGGCGAACGGTCCGACTTCGGCTCGGCACGGCTTGGTTAAACTCGGGCGCGATCGGCAGACCGAAAGTGAGAACGCATAGTTGGCAAATCTTCGGTTCTGTCGCACTGTTGCCATATTTGTTACAATCCTGGCCATAAGCAAAATGTATCGGCTCGAGCCGAGATTTTGATTCCTGCCGAACATAGCCATAGCTGCTGGACCGCTGGAAAATTTGTGTAGGTTCGATCCCCTCGGGTATTTTTGTTACATTAATTGTTTTTAATTTCTAACCACAGAGTGAGGCACTAACTAGTGCCACCTACAACAACCTGAAAGTATAACGGTAACAGAAAAGTTTTCGAAACAAAAGGTGCATGGGACAACAAGGGCTGCAATATGGCGGTTATCTTTTTTCCGAGGTGGAGTCGCTTCAGAGATGTGAAGGTCACCTTTGTTTTTTAAATGGAATGCTATTTTTTGTTTCCTGTTTTCTGATAACGGCTATTGAGACGAATTTAACGAGGAGCAACATTAAGGCGAAATAAACTTGCATTTCCAGAAGGTGTTCAAAGTGATTACCATTGGTATCAATGCAATGCTGCAATCTTCTTATCACGGATTGTGTAGTATGTCTTATCACTTCGGCACTTATTGACTCACATGTTGGAAGAATTTATTTTACATATGTATTCAATTGTAAGGCGTGTAGGGTGAGAACGTTGAGGATATCTTTTAGCTCTCTCTCTCTCTCTCTCTCTCTCTCTCTCTCTCTCTATATATATATATATATATATATATATATATATATATATATATATAAAATTTATATAATATATATAATTTGTTCACCATTAAACCGAGTAGATTCGTTAAAGCAATCTTTGCTCCGTAATCCTTTATATCAGTAGTAACGTTCCCACAGATACAACTTAACCGCTCGAGTTTTATCGAATATTAATTTAAAGTTACGAGACAAACTAACATTTCCTACGACTCCCTGATTTCGCATCAGGTTCGTCCGCGCTTGACTCTATTCCTGAGGCTTCCCGATTTCGCATCGGGTTCGTCGTCGCTACAAATATCCCAGCGGCTCCCCGATTTCACGTCGGGTTCGTCCGTGCACCTTACTAACAAATTCTCAACCGTATTGCTTGGGTTATATCAACCTCGCCGGCCTAGGCGTTGTCCACAGCCCCGGCTCGTAACACGGTCGTGTCTGTCGATCAATACTAATGGCGTTAATTGTATTAAAAAAGAGAAACTGATGTGCCGATTGGAATTGCATGGCGTTCTACCATGTATTCTTTTATTCTAATCCTTACCATCCCAATCCTGCACTTAGATGGTCGAAAGTAGGGTTAGTTTCGACCGCGTCATAAACCTGACCGAGGGCCGAACTCGGCACGCACTCACAACAGCACTACGCCGCCAAGGGGGTCTGATTATTTCACAGGCGTAGGCTCAATGAGCCTTATCTCCCAAGACTAAACGGTCTACAATAAATAGGAACAGCGTCGCACAGACGAGATCACACATCTACTGCAGTTTATAGGGGAGCCAACACATTGGCAG
Organism: Nomada fucata; assembly: GCA_948146005.1. Taxonomy (NCBI): domain Eukaryota; kingdom Metazoa; phylum Arthropoda; class Insecta; order Hymenoptera; family Apidae; genus Nomada; species Nomada fucata. The sequence continues at coordinate 11,597,135 of OX411282.1, forward strand.
TGGTGCAACGACGAGTGCACACAAGCCAGAAACACTTGCTTCCTCACATTTGCTCCCAAACCTCTTCTAGGCCACTTCACTAGGTTCTGATCCTGGAAACGGTGTGGGGCGAGGTAACAAGCGTCGACCCCCTTTTATATGTGTCAGGCTGAACTCGAAAAGGAACGACGAAAAACACGAAAGGCTTGCCACAAGTGCGACCGTCCTATTTGTGATAAACACGCAAATACTATAGCAATATGCTGAAATTGTCCACAGAATTCTTAATTATTGAAATTTAATAAATAAATAAATCATTTTAGTTAAAAATCGGTTCATGTTTATATGCATAGAACACCTAACAACCACGTCTCTTATATGGGTAGCCGATTGCCAGGCAGACGTATAAATATGTTTAAAGTTTTATAACTTAAAAAATTGCGAACCAATTTTATTTAAAATTGGTATATCGACATAGAAACATCCAAACAATGGGGAACCAGGTTTTGCGATATTGTTACCAGAACATAACAAATTCTTGTAGGAAACATGAAATGGGTACCCGGTTGCTAACATAAGGATTAAAGTAATATATTGCTTTATATTGCAATCCATTTCTGTAATTTAACAATGCAAATATGATCCAAATTGTATCGTGTTTAGTCTCATTTTAAGCATGAAAACGTTAAACATATCGAAATGAAATCTATAGAACAAAACGAATAAGTATAAAAAAGTTTCATCGTTGCATTAGTGTTGTCTTACAGATGCGGAGGTATTTAATCTTTTACTGGCGCCCAACCTTTCTATCCTCTTTTTCTTACACTCGCTGGCCCTTTCTGTGACTGTCGATGAAACTTTGCTATTGCTAATTCTTTTGTTAAGAAACGTTTACCCAGACATAGGTAACATTATTCTGATGAAAATGAGTCCAAAGACGACATAATTTGGATCACATTTCATTATAGAATTAGTGGTGCATAATGCATTGTGAACAGTAAATGTGCGAGTCCTCGAGAATCTTAACGTCTACCGGCCTGACCGTGGTAAGATTTCCTCTCGGCTAAAGGATCGCGTGGATTGTAACCACCACGGTCGCCGGATTTGATGCCCCCGAGTTTTTCCTCCGTGCGTGACAGGTAAAAAGGCGTACGACGTACGCAAACAAACCTCATACTATTGAAAAGTTTGCCGGTCACTCTCAGGTAGCGACTGACCTAGGGGTGACTTCGGTGCGGTCTCTGCCGATCGCGCCCGAGTTTAGCCGAGCCGAGCCAAAGTCGAACCGTTTGCCCATTCTTACAACCCAAATCTTATCTCAGACGAGTCTCTCCAATCTTGCCAAACCTCGCGCCCCCTGCAAACTTTATACCTTCACCAATAGTTCATAGATGTCGCGTGTATCGACTTCTTGCGGTGTTGCGACTTACACAGGCTCGCGCGCGCACGGGTTCCGAGATACGTGGTAGACCGTGTATATGCAATTTGGTCAAGGACTAAATCTATCGGGGCACGAAATATTCCACAAATTCATTCTATCATTATTATCCTGATTTTCTACTCTACAATTCTCCGATACGTTCCCGGTGGCGAATGAATGTTCTTTGCGGTAGAGTCACTTCGTGAAAAAATTAAGATTAGTTTGGATATATCAATAAAAAGCAAAAATAATTATTTATCATTTGATCAAGCCTAAATAAATTATTTAGAATAATAAAGTTCATTATTCATAAAATCAATTATTATTTATTATGCATAGTCATTAAACAGATTTTCCTTCGACCTGTCCTCAGCAACAATATTATTATCGACGATATTATGATTGAATAAAGTTTCGTCCAGTATATCTGAAAAAAGAGTAGTTTTAAAGGCAAATATGAATTACGAACTATCTGATAGAAAAGAAAATTATTACCAAAAATAATTATATTTATGTAAATATTATGCATACAGGTAATAACGTTATTAATTTCGTCACATTTTTATTATATGTATATACAAAATACAAGAAATAAGAAAAGGCCAAACACTATTTATTTCTTTTCCATCTAAATCCAAAAAAGAAGTAATCTTTCATTTGTAAATAAGAAATAATAAATAGATCACATTTGGCATTATTTAAATGACTTTCATTAGGCAGAATTATAAACGGAGAGTGGGAGGCCATAGTTGCCAAATCACACAATTTGGGGGTTCTATCGCACTGTTGCCACATCTGTTACAATCCTGGCCACCAGCAAAATGAATCGACTCTAGCCGAGATTTTGATTCCTGCCGGACATAGCTATAGCTGCTGAACCGCTGGAAACTTTTTTGTAGGTGCGATCCCCCTCGGGTATATCTTTTTTACATTAATTTTTTTCTAATTCCTAAGTATATGACACTGATCAATATTTGCTGACCAATGTTTTAAAAACATTTATTAAATATTTTAATTTAATATACGTAAATCTGAACTTAGACTGCTTTTTGTACTACTGTTTCTCTTGCCAATTACGGTACTGTTTAATATTTCTAACATGAAAGTATACTGTATGAAGCGCATTTTGGGACGTCTTAGATTGAGGAGTCGTAGATAAAGTGCAGGAAAACTCGTGTGATGTTTTACTACTATTCCGCCTTTCTTTTAGATCAGAGTATTATTTCTTTTTTACAAATAATTATTGTTACGAATGCAATTATACCATCAGAAATACAAGAAAATATTTATTTTTAGATACTTTGTACGAGTACCGAATATGCATATATTGATAATTTTGAATTAATTTCATTCGCTCTTTCATTGCTATTGGTCATTGTCTAGAATGACAAACGAAAAATACGAAAACATAGTTGATATTGTCATATCTATTACAGTTTTGCTTTTCAGAGAAACTTGAATAGATTCGACTCAAGTTGAGGTTTTGATTTTTGCCGTACATAAAAGAGAATAGTGCAAAATAGAAGAGATTGCAGGGTCATGTAGAACAAAACAGATTAATATAGCAATATTCATGCGTGTAATAATGGAACGTCTTATTCATATTTTTGATGTATTTCATGTACTATATATACATATATAATTTTATTAACTTCTTTTAAAATAATTTTTTGAACTTATGAGAGAGGGCTCATATTGCTGCTTGACATGGGTCAGGCCCAGCCAACTGGCGGGTCGCGGACCACGTGCGACATGCCTCCTAGTATGCGGTGTCACACCGATTCCCGTTGTTACGTGGTGGGTAGATTAATTTAGAAGATTGGTGTTGATTAGCTTCACTTTTTTAATTTCCCACTCACAGTACGTTGTGGTAAATACAGCACTTAAAAATCGATACACGAGTACAATCCTCGGATTGTAGTTTACAGAAGAGACAATGATGTTATGCAGCTACAACCTACGAGCGTGACGGTTCGTAGACAGATTGCCCGTTTTCTGGCTACCTCCCTTCTTATATCTTAACTTGTTTTTGTATTTCTGGTAGCGTCGGCGTCGCGACCCTTAGATCTTTGGGCCTGGACTAGGGGGAAGTGGTATGACTCGTCGCTGGGTCATACCGTCGGTCCGTGCCCTGATTCATCCCTGTATGTCATCCGTAAAGATATCAATAATAAACACAGGGAGTCATCTCTGACACCTAACAACGTACATAGCTCTATCTTTATCTATCATAGTGATGGATCTATGTCTAGCTGTGTCTATCTTTGTCTAGCATAACTTCTCTTGTGTTAGAGCGAAGCATAAAATGGTCAAAAAGGACCATGGTGACATTGTATTGTTGTATCGACTACGGTCGTTAGAGCTAATCAAATCAACTTTTTAACACATACACGCCCACATAATCATTTAAATACCTATTCAAACGCCTTCGATAATCTCACATATATTTTAATTATATTATAATTATATTATTGTTGTATAATGTAGTTAATATATTTCACATATATTAACATAGCAGCTTTATTGATAATGTAAATGAAACACGACCAAATGATTGAAATTTTGAGTTACACATTTTGAGCTTTGGATTGGCGTGTATACATGTCTAAATGTTAGAAATATTAAGCAGTACCATAATTGGTAAAACAGTAGAAAAAGGCGCTTCAACTTCATATTTACGAAAATTAAATTAAAGTATTTAACAAATATTTTTAAAACATTTGTAAACAAATATTGATCATTGCCATATAGTTAGTAATTTAAAAAAATTAATGTAAAAAGACTGACCCCCAAGGAGAACTCGAACCTATGAAAAAGTTTGCAGCGGCTCGAATTACCATCTCGGCTCGAGCCAATTCATTTTGCTGATGGTTATAATTGTAACAGGTGCGGCACAGCGTGACAGAGGTATTTACGTATGAATTGCCGTTCGTGGTGTGAAATTATAACTTACATTTACCGACTGATTTGTATTTTTATCGACTCTGACGATAACCTGGCCAAATTAACTAAGATGTGCCATAAACGCCACCGACGGAGAATCATTGAACCATTCTCACGTCGGATGCGTGCAAATCGTGAAACTGTTTCTCCGCTTTCTAGAAGTGATAGATTGTAAAAAATCGAATTTATGTGATTTTGTGCTAGTTCAAGGAAGCCCGATAGGGGGTTTTAGCAGTGAATAAACCATTAAATCGTTCAATATTTGCGAATTGGAAATGTGTCAAGATGCTGCAGCCATCTTGTTGCCTACATCGACGTCTGTCTCAAGCTTGTCAGTTTCGAAATACCGTTCCCCTGAACGAATGATGAATTTATTGGCGTTCAAACATACCAATCGGGCTGTGGTGAAGTCTACCCGTGTGTGGTATACCCGTGAAAGTTTTATTAATGAAATTATAGAGACGCAAAATCGATTCTACGAAATCGAGCCTCTCTCTCGCGCATGACGTATACCTGCATGCTTTCCTTTGTTGTGTAAGTGCACGCACACAGGTCATGGCGCATGGGGTCGGGGCCCTTAAGACTCTGAATTCAGCCGAAAAAATACTACACACGATTGCTACTATACTATATGCTTGACACAATCTGTAAATGGAAATTCGTGATATTTCCCAGGATACACTTTCATTACACATAAGCGAAAAACCATACCGACCATTAGGGATAAATGGATATGGATACGTAGGGTACCCAAGGCCCCGGATTGGAAAAGTTCCGGTGGGACCAGGCAGTACACCGCAAATATTTCGGAAACATACTTACAAATGTTCGATCCGATTTGGGATTGTGTTTGTTTTTATGTAAATTTACCACATTTTACGCACTTTATTAACATTTTAGAAATAATGCAAATAAATAACCTGCAATCTGCGTAACCGACGATGGCGATTTAATGATAAAAGAACGGAAGAATACGAATGTTTTGATGTGAAAGATTGTGGCTTGACGATGTGCGTCGGGCGCCCTTTGTTTATGGAACTATTGGTTTTAAGGCGTTCGGGCATCACTCGAAATTGCTTAGCTTACAAACAAAAAAAAACGCGAACCGTTGCCATTTGGTCTTCTTTTATGTTTTTGAATTTCAACACCGTTCTTCAACGATGGTGATCCTGACATTAATTTATTGATCAGTCAATCCACAGTTTCCAGCCATATATTTTAATTTGATATTTCCTCACGATTTTGTAAGTATTACATATCTATCAGCAGGCATTTGGTCCATAGAACAGCCTCTGTATTCCATGATTTCTTGATCTTTTCAATCCTTCATAAAATGTAGCCGATACGTTCAGGGCTTCGAGTACTTTCAGGGTCACGACCGAATTTCCGAAAATTTTTGGTGCTCGGATGAAAGGTATCGATGTTTGTATTTAGTAATTGCGCTTCCACGTAAAAAGTACTATGGAATACTGCGTTAAACGCAGTTCCATAATTACGTTGCGTCAATTACTTAACGGTGGTAGAGCAAATCCCTTCTGTAGAATTATTATATTAGACGGGCGATCCCTGTATTTAAGCCTGTGTTCACTAGGGTATATGATACTGTTGGAAAGCATATGAGCACATGTGCCCAACGAGCAGAATGTGTAGATCCAGCACTGACACAGGCGGTCGCACTCATACATACATTGTATGAAGAGAAAAGGATAAATATTTCCATGACAACCATGCTGGACGCATTCTCATGCCATGAAACCGCCACATTTCGTCCCGATCGGCCATCGGTGCCTTCCGGAAGTACTCTACTACGTAAATGGTATAATTGGATATTATAGTTTGCATTTACCAGTGCAAGAAGCAAAGTAGACTAAAGATTCCTTTGTAGTTAAAAAATAAACACACGTTTGCCCCTCCATTCCTCCTTTATAGCTTCTCATTCTTTTTCTGTAGCAAACATATATCCGCAATATAAAACATGGAAAATCCATTGTTTCAAAGATTTGTATCACTCACAGGAAAGCAGCGTAGAAGAAGATTCCACAGGAAGCACACCACGTTCCTGGGAGGAAACTGTAAAAGAGACTGGAACAAGTGTAACACCTAGGGGATTGCGACAATCCAAAGTAGTTAATGAAAACAAGAGAGCACGAAACACGGACAAAGAAAAGGAAGATGTAAAGCATTTAAAAACATTAAAGGAAACTGCAACGAAAAGGGATGATTTCTCTGTATACGGAGAATTCATTGCAAGTAAATTCCGCAGCAGTGGAAGAAGCAAGAAGGAGATCGCTATTGCTCAATATCATATAGAGCAAGTTTGTTTCAATTGAATGATGGAGATATATGGTAATGAGTACAAAGGATTTCATGGATCTCAATCATTAATACCGATGCCAACATCAGATGACATCACAATTCAGCAAGAAAACTCACGTTTAGGGACTTGGATGGAGACACTAAAACATCAGTCTTAACACGTGACTGCGAGACCACGCAGCAATAAGGGACATCAGGGTTTGTGCTCTATATGTATATCGATATCGCAGTCAGCGTATTAAAATTGTTCAGACTAATACATAATTTCCCGCAAAATACTGTCCCTTACTTTTCATTCCAATGGAAGACAAAATATAGTCTGTTTCTCGACTTGTATTGTGTTTGTGATTTCTGCGCGAGTATTTGTGCCAATCTTATCGATACTTTACGTTATACAGTGTTTCGCTTACAATACAAACGTAAACTCTTTTTATTGTTATTCCAATTAATCTATTAATACCGATACAAAAATGTAGTACCAAAAATAGTATCCTGCAAATAATTTTTCTTTAGAGTACGAGGTGCATCATGAATATGTATACATATATGCATATTGTACATATCAGAAGTAAGAGAATCAACCGAAAAAAACCGAAATCTACATTGATGGTGATGTTGGATTCCGGGGTAAGCGAAATCGTGTGCAACAATTACTTTTGCAAAGAGGTTTTTATATAAGAATACCGTGACGAGTTTGCGCGACAGAGTGATGGTATGCGTCGTGTCCAAAACTATTCTAACTACAACTGATATTCCGCTACTATATATATTATGAGTTTTAGGGGGGAAGGATGACCTTAGCCCTTGTTATGTCGGCTTAGCCAACGCGGAGTCTGGCCCTTGGCAGTAGTCATATCGCTGACTACTACCTTGGTACATAATATTGACTCTGACTAGGCCAGGATCCGCGGGCCTTACATATTATCGGTGACTCAAGGGCTGGTCATCCAACAGTGATAAAAAGTACTCCACGTACGGCGTGGAGTTCATATGTTTCGAAGTACATGGTAATTACAACACTTGAAGGTTTTTCTAAGGACATGGACATTTTTTTTACTTATGAACATGTGTTTTTTTTATAAGGCATCCTGGTAGCAATATCAATACAAGTTTAGTACCCTATATTATATTTGCATTTTCCAATCTTGACGTGTGATCATTAATACGAATGTGATTTGTTTTTGAAAGGGAAAGGGTAAAAATGGATACAGCAGAACAGTGAGATTCGACGGCGCAACTTATGTTTCAGAATGAGAAAAATGGTAGGAGAGGATGGTAGTAAAAGTCAAGGCTTCTGGTTTTCTACAACTATTAAGTGCTGTATAATTGGTATATTTAAAAGATAATTTTGGCCTGTAGCAAAATAATGCACAAATTCAAAGCGTAAAATTTTGAAGAATCATTATAACAAAAATGTGACTAAAGTTTTAGAATTTTCTCCAGAAGGCCATTACCCTTCGTTTATTAAAAGTATGTTATGTGGTTTTAAGTTAATGTTTTTTATGGATAAGTATTACCTATTTACAAAATTTCTCAGTGAATTAAAAATGCTGTGTATAGAATCTTTTTTTATCAGTGATTTAACGATCTATCGATTTTTATTTATGAGCGTGACGATACCTCTTAACGATAAGTGCATTTTCATTCGTATCGTTCTAAAAAGCTTATGTTATTATAGTTTGTTGTATGAAAATTTGTAAAATATAACTTAAAGTATCACTAAAACATGGTACTATGCTTAATTCAATAAAGTGCAAGATTTGTATAAAACAAAACATTTACTGCCCAAAACCAAAGATTCCCATAACTTTTCGCAAAAATGATATAAATAGAAAATTTTATACAATACATTAAAGTTATCAATATTTTGTTATTAGACAATATACAGGGTGTCTCTTAACTCGTGAGGTATCCGGAAATGGGGGGTAACTGAGGTGACACACCGTCCAAAGTTAGTGGAAATTCGGCGGCAGAAACCAGTCACACATGGCAGCACCGACCCTTGTGTTGTTCTGCGTCGCAGCGTTAGCGTTGGCATTACAATGTTATCCACATTAAAGAACATAAGCGAGTGCGAATGCTTACGCTGGCAGAGCTATGCTGCTTACCGAACGAGCAACATGAGTCGTGCAAATGCGGAATATGTATTATAAAATCTTTAAACGTCTCAAAAGCAATTCGTTTTTAAATACATATCACCACACTTTACAGTGGAAAGTGAAGTGATTGTGAAGTAAAGTGATCGTGCAACGATACTAACTCGTCCGTAACATCAGCTGCTGAGCGTTGCCTAGGTCATGATTCGCCCAATGTTAAGCAGGTTAATTCGTGGACGAATGGGTAAGTTTAACTAGCTTTTTCTAACATTAGTTATGCAAATCGTTTTTCTTAAAACAGTATTTATCCACCTGAAAACGTACTGTTGAAAAAAATATTTTTTTCATAAGTGATACGTATGAAGAATATTCCATACGCCGCTCTCAACGCGTTTTCGAGCTCGCATCTGTGATAGGAAAGCGACCTAAAATTCTTTCGGTTATCGTAAACAGATAAAGGGGTCCTGAGCACAAGTACGACCAGCTGCACGATGAACGAGGCGGGCGTGCACAGGGAGCGTGTACACAGGAGATCAACTGGACGAGACAACGAAAAGAAAGACGAAGGACAGGGTTAACCTTATTTAACTTGTAGTCTTCTCTTCTGATTGCTAGGGAACCTATAACAGTGAGGCGCATATGGCCCAGCTGATCGGCAGTTCCTATTCCTCAACCTTACTAGAGTTCTGGACACACTATACTTTTGTGAGCCATCTATCTCATGTCGGATTTCAACGGTGTTAAACAGATCTGCCCTTCCCAGATAATTTATTGCAAGGATTTGGTTGATTTTAGCAAGTATGATAAAATATTCCGCGTGTCTGATGGTGTATGTAACGTTTATTTGTGGATAAATGCGGTTTTAAACTAAAACTCGCTGATTTGGCAATAAATTATATACTCACTGCTCACTATTACTCACTGTTTCGCACTCTTTGGTATTCTCTCACTAATCATCCCTTTCCTTAGGTATAGATGCACGCGCTTTCTCTCTCTTTTGTTTGTTTCGGCGTTCGCTCACCTATTACATGTGCCTATGATTTGTTATGGCGCCGGTCATTGACACCGGAGAGCGACCTGCATCCGCGTCGGCTGCCGAAACAAACATGTTTTTGCTTATTTCAACCGCTAAACGATTCTGCCCCTACGGTATAGACACTAACCAACTTACATAGTGGACACATTAAATATTTCATATCGGAAAACGAAAAATTTGGATAGAACCGCTCGTCTGTGGTTATACCTCTTATATATTCGTAAGACGTAGTATGATACTGCAATATTCTCCTATGCATTCGCTTTGGACTCTAGTCTCGAGGGGAAGGATTCCTAAAGAATGTCCACACGCTGCATCGTTGCCCCCAAGAACGCGGGCACGTCGTGACGCGTTTGCGACATGGTCATCCTAGCTGTTCCGAAACCTCGGATTCTCAGGAGGAAAATACCCTTCCGCACCGCTGTAAAAACCTCTGCAAGTCGAAATAAACCTTACTTCGACTCGAATTATTTGCCAAATGTCCAGATGCATCATTTTACCTCTGTAACTCAAATACAATAAAAATGTAATTTAAGCGAAAAAATTTAATTTGCCTCCCTTTCCGTCCACGCCGAGTCCGGAAGTTAACCGTCATACAAAGCCTCCATAAGTTGAATTTTCGTGTGTTCAACCTCTCTTACTCGAACACTCGATAACACGAAACCTCTATAACTCGAAGCTTTTTCCCTTCCCTTGAGATTCGAGTTATCGAGATTCGACTGTATTATCTAATAACAAAATATTCAAAGTTTAATGTATAGCATACAATTGTCTGTTTATATAATTTTTGGGAAAAGTTATGAGAATCTATGGTATGGGTAGTAAATGTTTTGAAATTTTTATACAAGTTTTGCACTTTATTGAATCAAACATGGAAGCATTTTTTAATGATACTTCAAGTTATATTTTATAAACTTTTATATAGCAAAATAAATATAATAACATGAGCTTTTTAGAACAATGTGTAGGAAAATGTACTTATAGTTAAGAAGTATCGTCTCGTTAATAAATAAAGATCGATAGATCATTAATCACTGATAGAAAAAAGATCCGATATACAGCATTTTTTATTCACTAAACTATTTTATAAATAGGTAATTCTTTTGCATTAAAAACATTAACTTAAAACGCAATAACGTATCTTCAATAAAGAAAAGGTAATGGCCTTCTGGATAAAATTCTAAAACATTAGACAAATTTATGTTACAATAGTTCTTTAAAATTTTACTTGTCGAATTTGTTGATTATTTTGCGATTAACCAAAATCTTCTCTTAAATAGATGAACTATAACAGCACAATAGTTGTATAAAAACTGAAGCCTTGACTTTTAACTAGTTTAATTACCATTCGCTCCAAAATTCTTCTCATTCTTACAATTAGACATAAGTTGTGTCGTCGAAACTCAACGGTCGGCTGCATCCATTTTGACCCTTTCCCCTTTAAAAACTAGTGACATTCGTGTTATAGATCACACGTCAAGATTGAAAAACGCGAATGTAACCTAAGGTACGAAACGTGTTTTGATATTTTCTATATAGTACTGTTACAAGGATACTCAATTAAAAAAAAAACATGTGCACATGTAAAAAAAATGTCGATGTCCTTAGAATAACCCTCAAGTGTTGTCATTTTTATATACTTTAAAACCTATAAACCTCCACGCCGTACTTTTTATCCCCATCAATGCCGATTTCGTTTTTTTTTCCAGTTGATTCTCTTAATTCTGATATGTACACTATGCACATATGTATACATATTCATGATGCACCTAGTACTATAATGAAAAATAATTTGTATGGTGGTATTTTTGGTGGTACATTTTTCTATCGGTATGAATAGATAAATATCAATAACAATAGGAAGAATTTACGTTTTTATTATATGCGGAACACCTTGTAGGGTAAAGTCTCGATAAGACTAGCACAAATACTCGCGCACAAATCACAGGCAAAACACAAATCGAGAAACAGTCCATATTTTGTCTTCCATTGGAATGGAAAGCAAGAGACAGTATTTGCAGGCAATTATGTATCAGTCTGCACAAATTTTAACACGCTGAGTACGGCATCGATATGCATATAGAACACAAGCCTTAATGTTCTTTATTTTTGCGTTGTCCCGCAAGCAACGTGTTAAGACTGATTGTTTGGTGTCTCTATTCAAGTCCTTAGTTGTCAGTTTGCTCCCTGAGTTAGGATGTCATCTGAATTGGTTGATGATGTTGGCATCGTTGTTGATGATTGAGATTCATGAAACCTTTTGTATTCATTACCATATATCCCCATAATTAAATTGAAACATACTTGCTCTATATGATATTGAGCAACAGCGATCTCCTTATTGTTTCTTCCACTGCTGCGGAATTTACTTGCAATGAGTTCTCCGTATACAGAGAAATCATCCCTTTTCGGTGTTGTATCCGTGATTGTTTCTAAATGTTTTATAGCTTCCTTTTCTCTACTCATGCTTCGTGCTCTCTTCTTTCCATTAACTACTTTGGATTGTCGTGATCCCCTAGGTCTTACACTTGTCCCAGTCTCTTTTACACTTTTCTCCCAAGAAGGCGGTGTGCTTTGCGTGGGATGCTTTTCTTTTACGCTGCTTTCCTGTGAGGCGGACAAATATTTTCAGACAGTGGTATTTCCTATTTTATATTACGTGCAGATGCTTGCGATAGAAAAAGAATGGAAAGAAATAGGCGAGCAATGGATGCCAAACGTGTGTATTTTTTAGGTACAAAGAAACCTTTAGCGTTGTTTATTTTTTGCAGTGATAGATGTAAACTGTTGGAATTTATTGTTCTGAATAAAGGACAAAACTAATCTATTTTTCGTATATGGATTAATTGGTTTATTTTAGCCTGCCCTGGTCTATACATTATATGTACAATGTCCGCAGCGTCAATGCGTCGCGCTTTTGTTTCTTGATGTGTGCAACACTCAATCGAGACATTTCTTCGAAAGCGTTAAGACGTGCCTTTCTACGTGCCTCAGAAAATATACAGAAATAAATAATTTTAGTATAAAGCATTATATTGAATCATTTCTATACCCATATTCCAATATAAACTATAATATTCAATTACATCAGTTATGCAGTAAAATAGTTCCAACGAGCACCGATGGGCGATGGGTGCGAAATTTGGGGGGCTTCATGGGATGAGAACGGGTTCAGCATGGTTGTCATGGAAATATTTAATCTTTCCTATTCGTATAATTTATGTGTGCGCGCGGCCGTCTGGGTCAGTGCCGGATCTACACATTTTGCTCTATATTTCCTCCGCGGTACGTTTGCGACAGTCGAGATTATCCTCGTTGGGCACCTGTGCTCATAAGCTTTCCAACAGTGTGTCATATACCCTAGTGAATGTAGGCTTCAATACAGAACCCTCGCATAATGGAATACACCATAGAACTTTTTAAGTGAAAGCGCAATTACTAAATAGAAACATCGATACCTTTCATTCGAGCAAGCAAGTCCCTCTAGAAGGCAAGGTCTTGATGACATGAAAAAGATATTTAAAACCCATTTTTTAGCCTACAGGCGAGACTGTTACCTTCGGTGACATATATACATATGTATAGAGACCTATGTATTCCAAACACATGATTTTTGCAAGCGACGATTCAAGTAAGTCCTAGGGATCTTGCGCCCGGTTCGCAAGACCACGCGGGAACCTAACAATTTGCGGCAAATTTGCCGAAAGTACTGGGAGGCACGCTAATGTCCGAGGCCCTAAACATATCGGCTTCCTGACAATGAGACCGTTCTCGTCTTGAGACTGCGTTTGCAGTCGATCGTATTGCGTTCATGCTATGAACTTTATAGTATGCTTTATTACGGACAATTACTTATTCATATCGCTTCAAATTTGTTCAAAAATAACAATCAAAAGGACACATTGCACCAACAACTTTCATATCAACCTTCCTTTGATACCAAATTACGTTTCATGAAAGATTTAAAACATCAAGGAATCTTGGAATACAGATACTCTCCTACGAACCAAATGCCTGCTGATATACTTACAAAACCATTGGGAAAGATTAAATTAAAATATGTGGCTGGAAATTATGGATTGACTGATCAATATATTAATGTCAGTATCATCATTGTTGAGGAAGGGTTTTGAAATTTAACAACACAGAACAAGCCCAAACGACAAACGGTTCGCGCTTTTTCTTGGTTTTTTGTTTACAGGTTAAGCCGTTTGAAGTGATGCCCCTTCGTCTTAAAACCAACAGTATCAGAAACAAAGGCCGCTCGACGCACATCTTCAAGCTACACCCTTCCACATCAAAACATTAGTATTCTTCCTTTTTTTTACCATTGAATCGCCGTCGCCGGCTATGCAGATTGCAAACCTTATTTATTTGTATTATTTTTAAAATGTTAATAAAGTGTGTAAAATGTTGTACATTTACATCAAAACAAACACAATCGCAAATCGAGTCGAACATTTGTAAGTATGTTTCCGACATACGTTAGGTGTACTGCCCGATCCCATTGGAACTTTTCGGATCCGAGGCCTTGGGTACTCTGCGTATCCATACCCATTTATCCCTAATGGTCGGTATGGTTTTTCCCTTATGTATAATGAAAGTGTATCCCGGGCAATATTACAAATTTCATCACAATTCAGAGTCGTATGAAAGCAGATAGCTTGTATTCCATTTTACCTTATTTATAATTAGTGGCATGTACCTCATGGGATTATTACCAACTATAATAAACGGTACATGTCCATTAAAACTGTGAAGTGATATAAAGTGGCTAGACTAATTCAAAAATGTTCTAGATTTTAAAAAGCTGTAGGAGGTCTTTCAAAACTTTAATGCTGTTGAAAGTTAATTTTAATGTTTTCACGAAGAAAGTACCGCAAGAAACATTCGTTCGCCACCGGGAATGTATCGGATAATTCAAGGTAGAAGATTAGAATAATAATGGTAGAAAGAATTTGTGGAATATTTCGTGTCGGCAATAGATTTAGTCTATTGGCAAGTGCATTTTCGCAAAATTAAGATAGTTGATTAATAAATACAAAGAATTATGAAAGTTTGTGAACTTACTACAATCTCATCTTTCACGGAAAGCAGATGATCGTCGATAGTAAGTGTCCTTTTTGGTGCATCAACATATTTCATCAAAAACGATAGGGGTTCATACGCGAACCATGTGGCCTTATTCAACAATGTCCCATCCTTTTTAAACCTTCCTAGTTTTCTGTATTGCCGTTGAAACTGGAATCTTAAAACAGATATCTTTCCATTCACTGCCCGAATACTCATTTCGTGTTTATTAGCTATACACGCCAACGCATATTCTTTTTTGTCGTGATTTTTATAGTCTATGTTTGCTACGTTCCACAAGCACTCAGCGTTTTGGTAATCTTTAATAAATGTTAACGTTTTTTCATGCGGCCACATATTTGTCCGAAGTAATTTTTATTACTCTACTTAAAGATATAAAACAGAATAACAGTGTGAACTGCCCGAAAACGGTGATTCAACTGAGCAGCGTGCCGTCTGCGTTCCTTGTGCGTTCCTTTCAGACTGTCCGCATACACTGTTGTTCGTTTTCCATTTAGCCTCGCCCAAGCTAACAGACATTGTCTCTACAGGCCAGTGGTTGCCAAACTATGCGCTCGTGGCGTCCTAGCCCGGAAAACGAAAGGACTGAGATCGAGATGGTTAATAGAAGATTGAGAATCTTCGCATTGACAAGACAACACTAATGCAGCAATGAAACTTTTGATTACCATGTGACCATTACCACATTTGAAACTGTGATTACCATGAACAAATACAATATCATTTCGATCACACTTGCATTTGGCAAATTACAAAAATGGGATATAATATCATCAAAATTATATCGCGTTTGTTTTCATTTTAATCACAACAATCTCAACAATATATTAATCAAATTGGAACAAAGTCAATAAAAGATAAAAATGTTCATCGCTGCATGTCTTTCCATAGCTATCTGTTATTTCTGCTGAGATTTCGTCCCAATATTTTGGCCACAAATCTGTTGCGAGCCGGGCTGTGTGGCAGCAGAAGTGGCCGGCGAGCGGTATATTACTGAGGAATATGGTTATCAGTTTGTTAGTTAGGTGCGCGGACGAACCCGATTCGAAATCGGGGAGCTGCTAGGAGGTTGGTAGACTTACGGACGAACCCGATGAGAGATCGAAGAGCCTCTAGGTTGGAGTAGTTTGCTTGTTGGATTAGGACGTGCGTACGAACCTGATGCGAGATCAGGTAGTCGCAGAAAATGTTAATTTGCTTTCTAACCCTAAATAAATGTTTGATACAATTCGAGCGGTCAAGTTGTATCAATGGGTATGTTGTTACTAGTATGCAAGGATTACGGGGTAAGGATAGGTTTAACGAATCTACTCGATTTATAAGTGAACGTATTAAACTTTATATTCTGAATATCTGTATAAATACAAATGTTTCTGTCGCGAAGGAATTATATAAAATGTGTACGATACCTAAGTACTTACACGGCGTTTATGCTGACGATGCGAGGCCTGAGAGCCGCTATTAGATTATACCGAAAGGACTTCAACCGGACTGGCGGATTCTAACGGGTTAATCTATGATTCGAAAGGTGCGCTAAGTCCAATCTGATTTGATATAACTGATTCTACGCGTGACTGTGCAACTCTGAACCAACGAGGGTAGAAACCAAAGGGTGTACATAGTCCTAAAATGCGCGGGAACGCATTAGAACTTTTCATATAAGGAAGTGCAACAGTCTTCGTCAGGCCACACCGATCTCGGTCATGACGCAGCTGGTCGCACTTGTGCTCAGGACCTCTTTATTTGTTTACAGTTGTTTACAGTTGTTGTTATCATAACAATAACAACAATCGTATTCCTTACCGACCTATAAATGACTATTTTCGATAAAAAGTTCAATAATTAATCATGATTTTTTCGACTGTGCCAAGTACCGATCACAATAAACCGCTTTATCCGCGGACGTTTCTTTATTTCTCCTGGGTTTTCCAGGATGGTTTCGGGAAAAAGTGCAGCGGGGACACGAATGACTCCTGTGTTTTCTTCGGTCAGCGTGTTTTTTAAACAAAGGAAAACTCATAACTCATTGCAAGCTAAAATTATAACTGCACTACTAGCTATAATCAGAGCTTCATCGTCTTCGGCGAATGCGCGTTGAAAAAACGGAACACTGCGCACACCTTGTAATGCCCCGTTACTGCCGCGTTGCAGCTCGCCTATACCCACCTTTAGATAATTTTTCACCGAATATAGCAGTTAAAAGTGTGGTATTGGTGGATTTTAGATTATGTTAACGGATAGGGTCAGGTTTGTTCGCGCCTTTTAGTTTAAAATACTGTCTCTAAGTTTATCGAGGAAGACGTATGTTAAGCATGGCGTGAATGAAGAGCGTTAGTAGAAATGTTGATAGCGCATCGAGTGACTGTTTATATCAAGGAGGAGTGAATGGTTTCGGGGAATGCACGTGGAGCGTAGGATGCATGGTGACCCATGGTCGAACTGTGACACGTGGCACGAGTGCGCGTGTCGGTGTGGGTCGTACGAGTGAAAACGAATGATGAATAGAATGGGAAGGAAACGGCACGAAAGGATACATATATGGAGTGGATGATGCGTGCGTAAAGCAGAATAGTTGAGGAAGCGAGGCAGAATAGTTAGAGAGATAGGGGAGAATAGTTGTGGAGGCGAGGCCGAATAGTTAGAGAGATAGAGGAGAATAGTTGTGGAGGCGAGGTAAAATGGTTGTGAAGGTAGAGCAGACTAGTTGGAGAGATAGAAGAGAATAGTTTTTGAAGCGGGGCAGAGAGCAGCGTCAGTGTTGAGTTTGAGAGTAGTGCGAGTTGTGTGATAATAATTGTAGTGCGTCGAAAGTTTATATTAATAAAGTCGTTTATGATTGAAAGAAACCGATGTTACACTATCCCATCTGTTCTCTGTCAGATTGTTTAAGAGGAATTTAACTGGATAATAATTTCTACTAAAGTGATCACGGATGACATACTGTACCTGGATGCGATGTTTCATAATTTTCTGCATTTCCGGGTTGCCTAACCTTCTTTGCCAGTCAGATAGTGGACACCATCGGACCCCAGACGCACTGTGTCAATTTTCAGACAGGTCACACATGCAAACTATTGCACACACAGTCTTACAGTTATCCCACAATTTCCTGCAAAGAAAGTTAAGAAGAAACAAGTTAAACCGCCGTTTTTATTGCAAAATCGTTCTGCACTCGTGTAATCACACCAATACGATGACATTTAAATTTCTCGGCTTCGTCGACACTCACTCATACTACCTTTCTTTTCATTCACGACCTATTGAAACCAACCCTCCGTTCCACCGACATTATCTCAATTCGTGTTCGAATCAAGTCACATCGAAACACATGTTTTTCCTCTAGATTAATGTTATCAAAGGAAGATTTGACATCTAGAATAACTACGGTTCAAGATTGCCGAGAAAAAGTTCGGCGTCTGTTTGTGTTGTTAGGCTAAGGATCTTATCACCCGTGGAGCGGATTTTCCGAAATCCTGACTAGCTAATGGGGAGTAGGTCGTGGTGTTCTAGGCAGTGTGTTCCAGGCCAAAGTGTCTGGAATAGAGTTATGTGTGCAATGTTATTAAAGATGGCCTAGGGAGGCTGAAAATGTGGTTTTCGGGGCCGCCCAAGTTTGGCAGCGAATTGGTTTTAAGTTAATAATAAATGTGTCTGCTTTTCCCGATTCGGTGTGTACGTGATTGCTGACAGACCAGGGAGAACACAGTTTGTCAATGCGGTTGTACAGCACGCAGATGTGTCGAGTTCTTCTATGATTCATTGTCATGCTGGTCCAGTTGTTCTTGAAGATTCTAATTTCTTTCCAAAAAGTAGCAACATCCTTGTTCTCTTTTAATTCTTCAACTTTTCATTTCGATTCTCAGAAAGGGAAATTTTTGTTTGTTTCTTAGCAGTTTTTTTTATTGTTACACCAGGACTGAGTCTGGTTTCAGTGCAGATGAAGATGTCGTATGAGTTTGACTGTCCCCGGAGCTCCGTCTTCTTCTTACCTACTTGCCTACAATTCTCGGTGGGACTTTTGTGCTTGTAGTCCTGATTAGCACATGTTGCTTGCAAGAATTGGCTTGCATCCGTTATTTACTGTGATGTATTCGGAGTGGAGCGAAGAGCTTTGTTGTAACACATGTTAGTATAATTTGATCTTATTATGTCTTTGCATGTCCTAGATCCCGATCTTGAGGCTGATCTGGAATAGGTTTTAAGACTGTCTATGTTCTAGGGCTTACTCGTTTCGCTGTTAGGGTTGGCGACACTCCCAATAACGCCGAAAATATAGTCGATTACCATCATATTGTGGCTCTTGCTTTTCTTTGTATGAGTTTCCGGCCGCGAGGGACTCTGAAGAAGAGTTCCCGGGTGTCTGCACAACAGATTGGCATGGGTACGGTAGTTCGAGGTAACTAACAGGATTGTGGTTTCCAGATGTGTTAAAATACAAAGTTAGAGCTATCTAACAGAAAGTAGAAGCCTTTTTTTGAAAGAAACTTCAAAATATAAATCTGTTTGATATCCAATGTTTCCAACATTTATACTTTTCCATTTTTTTCATGTACTGCAATTGCGCAAAGTAAAGTTTCAAGCAGTTAATACGAGACAACATATGAAACATATCTATACATAGATATGTTAGAAATCATTTGAATGAGAGCTCGTTTTTTAAAATAATGCTTGTGCTACAACGGTCCTTACGCAAGAAGACACCTGTTTTTACGTAATACGCGGCTTCGATGCTACCATCGGATGCAACGAGATCCTTAGTATACGGAGGTCTTAAGTTTCCGTTTCGAATTTCTTCGACACCGTTGCGCACGTATTACCCTGCGATCGTTTAAGGAGATAGGGGTGGTATATTGAATAACTGCTCGTTTAACGTAACGAATGATAACAATGTAATTACTATTAACAAATGAATGACAACAAACGTAAGTATAAAACGGATCGTACAGTCGTCATTTAGTATACTGTACAGTGAAGAATTTGTGGGAATATAATGTTTCCCGTTTGGTTTGAAGTAGGAGAGTATTACGGGTTTTCTTGCTTCTGAGTGAAGACAAATTAATGAATGAGAAGATGATATACTTTGACTTGCATTTTTGAGAAGAAGACTGAAGAAGGAGAGGATAGTGCTTCTCCTTTTTAGTGTGCTGGGTAGAACCCGGTCTTGGACTCTGTCTTAGACTGACTCCCTCGTCAAATGTACTCCAGCACATCGACGCGGACGTATGTTTTAGGCACGCTGATTGGACATTAGGAAAAATTACTAATTTCCAAATCAGCGTGTTTTCAAGGCGTGGTCGCACTCTTCCTTAGCGCCCGAAACGCGTTTCCGGAAGGGAGGGGTGCGTCCTTAAACGTTGTAAACAATCTGCACGTCGAAGGTTGTTCTTTGTGCCGATTGCTAGCCGTATATAAAGGGGTAGCCATTTATTTTTCGCGCTGGTTACGCGGGTTCGCTGCGTAACAACACCCCGTGTAACGCCAGGTTGCTTGCCAGCTCTCTTAGTTTCACAGATCGTCACTGTAGACCGACACATTACACCCGATGGCCAGTCTATGTCGTTTTAGTGATCACCAGCAAGACAATAATCTAACATAAAACGTGCCTCCAGCAAAATATCGGCGGGTAATTTGCCTTCGAGGACCTTTACAATACATAGTCCGCAGCATGCATACAGGGTGCGGCAAAAATTCCCAGAATTTTTACGAACACAAGTGCAATATAGGTTCAAAGATGCCTAACAGTAGATTTATGTATTGTACCGTAATATATAAATAGTAGTTGCTCCAAAAGGACTAAAACTAGATCTCGCTGCGCATCAGGATCGCTAGCTGGCACCGACATGGTACGAAGCTAGTGGATTCCATACTCAGCTACGAGAATGATTTCTATGCCCTTTTTATACTCGAAAATTAGTTTAAAAGGATGATGGGGGCATGGAATCTTCCATGGGAGTCCAAAGATTCTTCTGAAGGGACTGATCCATTGCGTCATCGCGGAAGGGGTGGTTCGACTGCATGCACTCACGATTGTCAAATAAGGGCATAATCAAGGAAACGAAGGCTTCCTACGTAACACTTTCGACTACAATATTTGTCTGGTTTCATTATAATATTATTTCAATGTAAAATAATAAGACCCATTACTTCAAGAATTGCGGATTACTCTGTTTATTTAAAAGTCTGAACAACTAAATTTGTGTTCCGGCGAATTAGAAGACCATACATCTTTCCCCTGAAATCCGGGAAACAGTTCTTCACGTGTTGCGGCTGCTGAAGGAGCCGCATGTGCCGGAGCCCGCTTCTGTTGAAGTGTAAAACCTTGATTGCGCCATAATGTGCCAACTGTGCCATTGACCACGGTTACAATACTTCACGATGGATTTCTTCTAGGTATATTACTGCATTGATTTTGACATTTCTGTCAGTGAATATTGACGGAGTCTTCCCCGCCGCACCGAGTGGCGAGGGGTACAAATTTCAGAGGGTTGGTGAGAGAACCGTTAGTTAAACCGTCGTATGGCCGGTCGGAAATCTCGCGATTTATGACAGGATCACAACTATTCTATTAAAAAAGAGACAGAGATGTGCCGATTGAAATTACATGGCTCTTTAAAATGTGTTATTTTATTCTAATCCTTACCATCTGAATGCTGGTACCTAGATGGTCGAAGCGCTAAACACTACTCCCCCAAAATAGCGTTAGTTTTGACCGCGTCATAAACCGGATCTAACGGAAACCTATGTATACAACACTCAACAAACAACTATCTACAAATCAATAAACGATTGAAAGGCACATTCTAGACCAAAATTGCATGCTGAATTTAGTTGATCAAAAAGAACAACTAAAACTATTTCAAAACACCGACCATACAAAATTCTGAGAACTTTTACCGCACCCTGTATATGCATTTAAAAAAATCGGCTAAAATTACAATCATTTATTTGTTGTCGATGAACACCGTATTCTTCATATTTTTAAAATCGTAAAAAATGAATTCCAATAAAATATTCATTATTTTGTTGAATGATTAGCCTCTGCGACATCGATAAGAGCAAGATACCCGGTTAGTTCTCCCATAGTCATGAAAAACATTAGTCAGAATGACGGAGTTTGCCGTCCCTTGAGGGTCGTGACTCGATCTTCGTTGTCATGTCTCAAGGAGGTCTAAGGTCGGTTTCACCCCTCCAAATTCACAATATAACTATCGTCGCAGAATGATCACATTTACTCTTGGATTACCAAGTATGTACATAACTCTGTCCGTTGGCCGTTCGACTAATACTTTCGGATACTTAAAATTCTGCTACGTTCCGTGAAAGTTGTATCCGGGAGTTTAACGGAATCAAAAACTGTAAATATGTTGTATTGTTAAGTACAAGTAATCTCATCCTTCACCCTCGGAATCCAACAATACCAACGATTTGCATATTAGTTTAAATGCGCTTATCTATATGTATATATTTCTTGGACCAACTCATTTTTTTTAATATTTTGTGTTCATTATACATATAGATATGTTAATAATAATAATAAAAACTTATTTGGCATGTTTAAAAGAATTATTGCACGAACAGGGATCATAGTGCAATTTTTCTACTGAAACGTTCACCAGGAAATTGCTTTCCTAATTTTTCCCTATTGCACTCTCAATCAAATATATGTATTCACACAATCGTATCCCTCTTGTCCCCAAAGCTACAACAGTACAGTTCGTCCAGAGCTAAATGAAAAAAGTGGAGTGATAGCGGCCGATTGATGCCGCCGATCGGCAGGGCCGTCGCGCCTTGCCGATGTTGGGTTCTAAGCAATAAGATGAGAAGCTACGAATTAATTTCTAATTACACTAGTAGTTCAGTTATTACTAGTGTAGCTATACATTTTATTTAGTATTTTAAATATTTGATACAATTTTAATTCTTCGCGCAGTATTATCCTTGGTTTGCAGTATACGATATATAACGCCTGTAGAGTTACCATGCCAGTGCGATATCTTTTGTTTCAACAAACTATTATATCTGAATATTTATTAATGTTTTAACGTGTGAACCATAATAAATTGAACATTAATAAACTTGGTTTTTTAATCTCATGTAATACATGCCTTACAATAAAAATAAAGATACAATATGATCTGAAATATATCATGTTTGGTCTCATTTTAATCGGGAGAATTTCAACAACATAATAGAAAAAATTATAAGTCGAAAAAACTAAAAATAAAAAAGTTAGGCTGTCGTTTTTATTATAGCATTGTTTCGCATTTGTGTAATCACACGGACACGGTGGCATTTAAATTTCTCGGCTGCCTCGGCCATCGTTCTATCCTTGTTTTTTCCTTTACAACCTGGCGACACCGACAAAAGCGAGCCGCGAACTTCAAGAAATTGGGGTCCGTTCTGCTGACACTGTCTCAAACCATTTACACATTGATCAACAGTATATCTTATACTGTATATGTGCACCCATTTCAAATTGGCATGGCACTGCCCTGCTCGGTTCGTCGGGCAATCGAGCTTTGTAGTTCGTTTAGTGGGGTGAGAAATCCCCACACCACTTTTTTCATTTAGCTCTGGACGAACTGTACAGCTTTATTTATCGCGTGCCCCTATCCGGTTTCGAATTTCGCCCCTAAGTTATTATCACTATCGATAGTTATAATTATATCGTCGACCGTTGATTCGATGTCACTAGATATTAAGGCCTACTAACGCGATAGCGTAATAGAACTATACTTGAACAGAGGGCGCTCAAATCAGTCTTAATTTTCCAGGTCGGTATAGCAGTCACATTGGTCCACGAAAGCATCAACGATATAATGAATAGAAAAACCACCTTATAGATTTTCGCGGCCTTTTGTGACTGTCATACCGACTTAAAAATTCGACGCTGATTTTAGGGCCCTCTACTCATAAACGGTAGCCAATTGATAAACTATTCATTAAAGAAGCGTAGCAGAGCCTATAGAACTCATATGCAAATGCATGTGCCGAGAGTAGGGACGTATAGTATGATGGGCAATTCCAAATTCGATGCAGCGACGATTTGTGTCGCGCGAGCACTTCTCGATAGTGTATGTGTGCATAATAAATTACAGCTCGGGCACATAACAAAGTTTGAAATAGAAATATAAAAGTTTGATTTTTACATAAAATATTTTTCAATAGAGAGAAAATAATGAATGTTTTATCGTAATTCATTTTTGACGAATTCAAATATTTACTGAATTCGATGTTAATCAACGATGAAAAACAGGTTGTGATATTCGATGATTTTTTGACACACATACAACACGCGAAACTACTTGAAACTGTTTTAAGAGAATATTTCTTTGGATCCAGAATGAGTGCAGGTAATAAGACAGGCGGAACTGAAATATATAATTATTTCACACATATTCCGCGCTGCTTTTAAATTCGATCCGCGCCGGGGTCTATCATCGTAGTCTATCTTCCTTTAGACGTTTTATAACAATTCCCTTCTGGAGTTATTAAGTGGAATCAAAACACGTTCACCGAGTTAGTAGTACCCTAAAGGACGAGGTATACGATGGTGGGAGGTCAGAATTAGGATTTAGGGGTGAGTCACTGTTCCGTATCAAGCTCCAAGTGTGATCCGGAACCTCGATATTGCTTATCACCTAACTTTCGAATGAATTATTCAAAATCTGTTTCCAGATACATACCGTAAGAGATTTCAGACTGCGCGCGCTCTACCTGAGCATATGGGTAATGTCAGCGCAGGACCCGAAAGCTTGCGTACCCAGCGGACCCCATAGTCTGTAGAACAAACGTTACCAAGGTCCTTGAATGCATAGCACTTGGAAAAAACCGGACAACCCGGCTTTTTGCAGCCACGATGCAGCGAAGTGCATTCTTGCATCGATCACAGTTCGGAGTAGTCCTGACTATAGTTTTTGCGTTATATCAATTAAATAGCAGGGCGAGTTAGGCTTCTAATATGGAATAGCGTTCTTAATCTTCAATCAGTTCCTTTCGATATTTTATAAATAAGTCTTACAATACCAATTAGTATTAGCATTTAAAAATTACTTCATAATGACTTCAAAATGTCTGAATGCACGTCGAATCTCTGTAATGCAAGCAAACATTTTCAAACTATAATAAAGTCTGCAAAAATTAATATAAAATAATAAAAGTGCTTTCTGATTTATGTAAATGTTGCAAGTTTTGCTGTGAATAATACACATTTTATAATGCACGCGAAGTAATGCTTCCGACTTTCACAAGTACTTATAGTCGTATTTATATTTACTCTTCTTGAGTACTGTACAAACGGGAAGGAAGTTTGTTACTTATTCATCAGGACTTGTTTAGTCATTTCACGAGGAATCAACCATCGAAAAGATGTATGAAAATCTTACAATTTTCTCTGTGTAATGTTATATTATGTTTTTGTTGTTTCTTTATTTCTCGTAGCCTCACTGTTATTTTCAGGTAACTACGAAACAAGTAAAATATCTAGGAATATACTGATAACATACTCGAAGTTCACTTCAATGGATATTATACGAATAAAAAAAGCACTGGTTAATCAGCCGAAAATTCAAACTCAGCACTGAGAATAAACTGAGAATATAATATACATATAAAGCACTTCAATCGAAAATCGAAACATTGAGAACAATCCATTAATGTCCCATGGAATATCAGAATTTAGGATTTATATAGCCAAAAGGTGTATCCATAAACGCAATTTTATAAAAGATTCATTAAATGTAAACTTTGTTCCCACAATTTTGTAATTTACTTGTAAAAATATAATATGTGAGAAGCATTCTACTATGATTATTCTACTATGGAGCGTTGCGTTTTAGGTTGAAGATTCTCCGGAAGCAGATAGCCTGCCGTTATTC
Organism: Nomada fucata; assembly: GCA_948146005.1. Classification (NCBI taxonomy): domain Eukaryota; kingdom Metazoa; phylum Arthropoda; class Insecta; order Hymenoptera; family Apidae; genus Nomada; species Nomada fucata. The sequence goes on from OX411282.1 coordinate 11,622,893, forward strand.
TGCTGGAGGAACGATTTAAGGTGGATTATTGTCTTGCGAGTGATCGCTAACACGACATAGACCATAGGTCACACAGCCGTCGGGTGTCATGTGTCAGTTTAGCGAAAGTTTGGGATAATTAAGGAGGATAGCCTGCAACCCGACGTTGCATTGCTGTGCTTGTCGCTAAATTGTAAGAGCTGGCCACGAAGTGGGGATAAACTGGGGTGCCTATTGGATGACCCACATGGCACTTACACCAGAACCGTTTGTTTTCAAAAAACGAACTTTCTTTAAACTGATTTCTGACATATATGTCGGATGCGATGTTTTAAATCCATGCATACAAATGTTTGTATAATAAAATAAGAAAAGCGAAAAGATGCCGATAAATATAGGTAAATATACCGGTATTCCTCACATACCGGTAATTCGGTGTTTCGGTTTCTACATATATGGGTTATGAGGGTACAACCGAAAACTACCGAAATAAGTCCTTGTTTAAAACTGCCGTGTATACTGCTTCATAACTGTTAGTAATTATGGGGTCGAAGATAATTAATTCGATTTACAAGTGATATTTAAAACCATTTATGTTTTAACGAAATTCGGTAAGCAACATACATAAAGTATATCCTAATAATCGTAGTATAATTATAAAGGGATTGCATAATTCGTTATAAATATAAATTGCAGAATCATATATTTTTTTACATTCGAAACCACTCTAATTAAATATGGAAATGGGAGAACTAATGCTACACGTCATTAGCCTGTAAAAGTGTCAGCAAATGCTGACATTGACCACATTTGCGAATAGAAACGTGACTAGAAGTACGAATCTATATTTAGGGTCGTTAGCTAAGGCTATAACTATTTAGTGCATGGATAACCAACAGATTCTTTCATTTTTTTAATCGGGAGAGTGAGTATTTGGAAGGGCTCTACCAGTTAATTAAATTGTAAAAAATCATACTAAGTAAGAGGCTTTATCATGGAATGTATCCAAAAGTGCAAGGGAATTTCTTGTTTTTTCTCCATATGTGAGGCGCATTATTAATATGGAAAATTGTATTATACACCAATATTGTTAGTGTTGATTCTTTACAGTTTAAAAAACCGTGTATTTTGTTAATTTTGCGCGTCTATAATTTCCATTTTTTTAAATGATAAATATCACTTTTATTTTCAATTCGAAGAATAACAGAATCTAGCTGTACCTCTTATAGGCCTTTTAAAAGAGACAAAAAAGCCTTTTATTTCACTTGTGAAAGATGAATTCTCCGTCTGACAGAGCTTTACTAGTATAAAAATAACTTTCAAGTATTATTACAGTTGTATTCTATTTATAATAAAATCAGATGATGCTTTCTCGTGCGCTTCAGTTCTTCAACAAAAATCCATTGACGTTAGTCATACTTACTACACTGGTCATAATTATTAATTTGAACGATAACAATGAATTTCCATCACATGACTTCATTTCTAAGATTCACACGATATTCAATATTGAAATTCCCTTGCATGTAAATTTTGCTATACTATTCGATGACGATGGAGCATGAGTGGAAAAATTGCTGCTACGTGTAAGAAGCAAAAATTAAAAATTGCAGAATAAAGTGAAATCCACGAGTAAAGCAAATTTTAAGGTTCATAGATGTTATTAACAATTGTAATATTATAAATAGTATGAGAGAGAATATCACCTAATAATTCAATAAACAATATTACATTCACTGAACCTTGTTGAAGAGTTTCATGAATATAATGTCTCTCTCTCTCTCTCTCTCTCTCTCTCTCTCTCTCTCTCTCTCTCATGGGAAAGCCACCATATGGTGATTTCGAACGTATTTAATCAGAAATGAATTTTGGAAATAATATTATCATACCCCTTACATTTGTAGGATTCATGGTTATCCAAAAATTGTCCTTTACCTGTAAAACATTTGTCACATTCCAAACTTCATTCATAATTTCCCCAACCACGCAATGTATTTCAGGGATGAATTTAAGGGGGGGGGGGGGAGGTCTGAGCCCGCCTGTATGTATATACTGTAAAAATAATTTTTTAAGCTGTAGAACGCGATGTTGTACCTGCTTTTGGTTGCGTTCATTTGGCAAAGAGAAATAACGCGAACGGTCGGAGGGACACCGAGACACATGTAAGGGCGGCGGGTTATCTATTGTATAAAGTGTGTTTCCAATTATTTTTATGCAGCGTCTAGTGTGTACTCTATCCAGTATGTGGTTAGCTGACCACTTAGGTTCTTTTAAATAAAATCAGAATTAAATTTTTCTAAGTATGTATATAGTATTATATGTATAGATACATACAGTCACAAGCAAAAGTATTCGTCCACCATATAAAGAAGAATTATTTTTCCAAAATGAGAAGAAACAACTTGAATTTTTCTCAGAAATTAAAATTATAGATGATGTTACTTAGTTTACTAGATGATGTGCAACAACAATGGTGAAAAAGTTACAATTTGTCGAAATTGCAATAAAAATATTGAAGGTGACCTTTACAACTTTTTTATCTGAGTCGGTGATGAAAATGTAAAAAATACACTTCATAAATTTATACCAGTTATATACATGCTGAAAATCTAATCAAAACTGCAAGTTCAGAAATTCAAAAAAGTTATTCCGTTTTAAAGGTTGAATGAATACTTTTGCTAGAGACTGTACATGTATATTAATGTTAAATAATGCATGTTAATTTTTTCTCTTCTTCATCACTGCTAAGCATTATTAAAAGAAACACTTGTACCATTTTATTGCGATTTAATTGTTTTCTCAATAGATTTTTGTAAGAATCGTAGCCTGCATCCACGTATTTGTAAATCTCTCCCTTCAATTTTTCTTCGCATTTGTTCCAGAAAATAGAAATTCCGTTCCTCGGTTAAAGTTTGTGCCTTTCTTTATATTGCTCAGTATAAAATTCTTAATTTCTGAATTTTTAACCGGATTAATGCGAAACCACGGTGGCGGAACTCTGTGGTACTCAGCACACACTGTCCTCAGACAAAAGTTCAGGATTCTTTAAATAAATATTTGTGTAAGAATGAATTGCTTGCACATTATTAATTACATATATAATATTCCGTTATCTGTTATTCTGAATTACATGCTTTTGTTCTAAATAGAAAAATGAACTGTCTAGAGTCTAGAGTCTAGAGCGTGCAGTTAATCAAAAACATGTTTGAAGTCAATCCACTAAATGTCTTCTGAACAATTAATATAATACATGAAATACGAGTATCCCTAACTTATTCTATATACAAAATTGCTAATAACTAGTCAGTGTGATTGACCTGTTTTGATTCCACAAAAGGGACTCTGCAAAACATATAGTTAATCAGAAAGGCGGCCGCGATGACACCGATGGCGCAAACATTCCAAGACCTGCAGTTCCCATTAAAATGCATTTAACACGTCTATTTATGTGCCCCCACCATCAAAGAGATATCTGGTTCGCTAAGAAAACAAATGATCGTAGCTGAAAATCATATACAGGGTGGAAGTTATAAAGCATTACAGACGAATATCTCCAATAATATTGATTATCCACAAAAATGTTTCAGATGAAAGTTGTTCAGTACCGAGGGGGACATCGTGTGGTGGGACTTTTATTTTTCCCGGTGGGCACCCCAAGGTAAGGTGAAGGTCAACTCTCTTTTTTTTATGGAATGCAACGTTTTTTTATTCACCATCAAATAGTGCGTTTAAAGATGAGGTCAGTGACCTATGACTCAAGGGTTTTCAAGGTCAAACTTGCAGGGAACTGCAGGAAAGGTGCGAAAACAAATATTTCCTTCCTACCTTTCAGCTTTATATTTATCTTATTTGATGTGCTCATTAAACATTGTGTCATCCATTATGAATAACTCAAGTGCATTTAAGCACGCGTTAAACACACACTAAACACATTACACACGAGGTACTATAATAATAATATGCGTCGAGTAAGTTAGCAAACGGAAGGAATGCGAATCTAATTGGTTGCAGCGATGTAAGCCCACCTATTCGAAGGCAAACATTTTCACAATTAACTGAATTGGTCACATCTGCTACCTAATCGGTGCCTGAGAACGTAGTGTGAAACAAAGAAATCAAACAGGCCGGGCTTGAACTAAGAAGTACAGTCGCGAGTACAGGTAAATATGTGATTTTAATAAAACTTTGTAGGCTTGTAGAACAGTTCAAAATATTAAACACGTATTTCTTTTAGCTGCGGTAACTCAAGTTTAAGGGATGAAACCACCCTCCAAAATTGAACCTCTAAAGTGCCATTTCGGAGACGGGTTGAGATTGTTCTTTGTGGTAAAAAATCTGTTTGTTTAAGTTATTTGTATTATTTTTTGTGTCATTCAAGTTCAAGTTATCCACTTTGCCTCAGTTTCCCTTACAACAAAAAATAAAGAAAATATTCAGTTCAGTGTTCGGATTAAACATACTACATGTGATATTCGGAGTGAACCATGTTTTTCTCGACAAACTGCAGTGGCTCATTTCTCAGATGAAAATAAGACAACAATTGTAAATAAAACTCTGCAATAAATGTCTTGTTGTCAAGCTATTGGTAAATAAATATTGTATGCAGTTTGTATTTATTATAGTCATAACATTGAAAGGAAACGCTTACTGCAGAACTTTGTATAAAATTCCTTTGATTTTTATCTAAAAAATAAATCGCTGCAGTTTTTCGAGAGAAACTTAGGACACCGTGTGCATTTAACATGAAATTATTACAAAAGAACAACTTCAACAGGAGAATATCTTATAAATTGATATCAATACAGGAACAGAAATACTTTAAGGAAGAAAAAGGTCAACAGCTGATCGAACGGAATAAAATTGTGAAAAAAATTCTTGACGCAAAATTAGTAAAGCAACATTGATTAATATTCAACTGGCCTAGTTACACTCTTAGAAATAGTGGCCACTCTGATTTATAGTCAGACGCAACGATACAGGGACTTAGGTCAATGCAGCCTATTACGGTTAACGCTTTGTAAAGTAAGTCGCGCCCCGAGAATGCGGCCAAAATAATGATTGTCGTTTAATAAACGTATTAAGTGCATATGACTGGTATCTGTATCGGCAATTGCAACTATCGCAAGTCCAAATGGGAAAAATCGGAAAATCATGGAATAATTTAAACGACTATTTTGCGTGCATAGTGAATCGAACTTGCACTTTGCAACAAAATACAAACTATACCATCGTTTTGAGTATCTGATCAACTTAATCATGGAATTAAGTTAAGATTTTGTATTTGTTAATATAGATGTGTAATAAATATATGGTACTATATATGTAATTATTTACTAAATTATTAATCCCTTGGTATTTTCTATAGATACGATTAACATCGAGTATTTATATAGGAAAATAAAGTTTTTTCATCCGAGCCTTCGTTCTTGTTATAGTTAATATTCAACTGTAAATATCAAATTTAGTTTGATCTAAATTCTTTAAAATAAACTTAGGTGTTCACTTCATCCTCTTCCTTGCAAACATCGTAATTATATTTTTATTTCATTTGTAGCAATTGATAATTGGTGGAATATTTGTTTACAAAATCATTTGAAGTGAGATTGTGTATCAAATGTTATAAAAGCAGAGTATCCTGAAAGACAGTAAATCAATCAGCTTTCATTTTATATTCCTTCATTTGTAAAAGCTGTGATGTAACATATTACTTGCCAGTGTATTATTATTCAAAGTTTACAAAAATTGTATTATTATTTAAAATCATTAATAATCTATTTATTCTCTGTATAGAGTTTAATTTAAATATTATTATTATTAATTTAAAAGTTGGACAATAGTAATTATTCAGTACTATTAAATTACTGCACTCAATTTTTTAATAATAATCGTCAAGCGTAATAGTAGTATGATAATTGTGAAATCAAACAGATGTGTAATAATATAAAAAGTGGAAATTATTTACGCATAAAGTATATTTATTAATTATTAATTTACATACTATGGTTCACAGCAATGTGGTTTCATTTGAATGTAGTAATTGTAAAATAATATAACGTCGTGTAATCGATAGTTGTTAGCATATGTAATTTTTTCCATTGTTTCGTTAAATGAAAACATTTTTATGTACCATTATTTTCTACAATATATACCTAATAGAAAATACTATTACCGCATATTTGGTTTATAATTAAACATTCATATAAATTATTTTACTTACTGTTTAACAGAAAGGTATAACAATTTTGTACGCATAGTTGTTTAGTCAGTAAGTGACTTGTACATTCTACATTCTGTGTACGTATCATTTAACTATTGAATGAGAACAGTATAAATATAACAATATATAATGAATTACGTTCAATATGCGTTCTAGTTTATGCTTCCGCAACATTCTAGTCACAAATGCGGACTATTAAATGTATTATACCTTATTGAGTTTTACTTAAATTTATTGCAAACCATATCAAGCTACCAATCATTTCATCACAATCCAAATAAAGTATTGATAACTAACTTAATTTTCATCAAAGAAAGAATATTGTATCCGCAGATGTTCCACCGTATTTGGCACAACTATAGATAAGATTGAAAGCACGTTTAGCAGAAGAAAATAAGTTGCGTGTGTACTAGATCGTAGTAATAAAAGGCATATGCAGTTTCTCGGTACCGGGTGACGACCTATTCATTTCGTAAAATGTATCTTACAATCAGATCAAGCAGATACGTATAGAAAAAAGGGACACATTGCCCTCCTTATGCCAATACCACGAATGTGTGATTCGATAAATTATGGAAATCCACAATTGAATGGAAAATATAATTACGCAATTCTAGAGATGAATGCCTGCAATTTTCTTGAGTTCAGTTTTTAATTCAGACCTAGATTTAAATGCGAAATAATTTTTTATTGACAACGAGGCGGCCCATTTTTTCATGTTCTTACACGTAACAAAGAAAATGGGAATTCTTAAGCAATGCCACTGGAACTGCAGCAATGTATTTGCATTGCGTCGCGTAATAAATTAGTCAATTTGTCAATTATTAAAAACATAAGAAATATAATTAGGTCGCAGGAACTTGACATATTTTGATAATAAAAATATACGTGCCAATCGAGGGAGTGCAACAATTGAATGAATGTCGAACTTTTCATACTGCAATGGACTTAAAGAATTGAGGATAATAGAGAAACGAAACTAATAAAAGAAATATCGCATTCAATTGAATACAGAAGTAAGCAAGGTACCATAATCTTCACATTAAAATGAACTCTATGAAAAGAGCATACTTTTCATAACACATGCCACAATGAAATGAACAAAACTACTCAGTAGACACCAAAATCTAAACGCTAGAACGTACCTAAACCAAATAAAATAATGAATCCAATAATTAGTTTCACCAATGTCCGTTTATTCTCTGCCACAGAGTCTCACCCTCGCTCAATTTGTAAAGGCGTATTTGTAAAGGGAGGAAGAACGAACCTGCCGACGCGAAACGCGTGAAGATAGAAAACCATTAAAAGAAAGGGATCAAAGAGGAGGGATGACATCGAACTAAGGCAGTGGGAGGACTGCATGTAGATCATGAAACGGAGGATGATGACCTCCCCTGAGTTGCAAAGCATCTGCTAAATAGATGTTACGCCAGTTGTTGTAAGTCTAGTTGTCCTCAGCTTCAGACGAAGGCGAGTTGGCTCTAGGATCACATTACTAGCTGTGCACCATAGTTATCGCTGATGGGGCCGAAGGCCCTTAAGCTGGCCGCGGCGTTCTTTGTGGTTCAGCTTTTTCTGCTCCGTGTTGACGCTGTACGGGCCAAACTTAGAAAACAACGGTCCAAACCCCTGCAAGCCCAGCAACCTGCGAACGGTGACTACGATTACGAATACTACGAAGGCTACGACGACTACGAAGATAGGAATGGTGAGTGGCAACATTTTGGTTTTCATGCGCACTGCGCAATGAAAACATTTGGGGGGTTACTGGTTCTGCACGTTGAAAAACATTTTCGTTCATGGAAATAAATCAGCACGAATATTAGCAAATGTTAGTTTAGATTTTTGCAAATTTTTTGGAAATTTTTGTTCCTTACAGACTATTCCATGTAAGTATCGTCACTAAATTTCAGGGCTTTTCCGAAATTTTATGGAACACTGTGTTAAATAGAAGTTAACCTGCAGTTTAGTATGTTTAACTTCTATTTAACACGATTTCTTTGCGAAGTTTAACCAAAGTCCTGAAATTTAATGGCCATAGTTGGGTGGATTGCCCTGTATATAAAATTTGAGAGATAATATAATATTGTTATTGTTTAGTCATCGACATGTTAGTAAAAAATTGATATTTGGCATGGAAAATCATCTGCCAAATTTTATTATTGTTAAATTATTGACTTTATTATTGTTAATTATTGCGATTGAATACTATTGTTATATGTTATATTGTGCGCATGGTTATAATAAATATTCTGTATTTCGTGTGCATATGCAAGTCTTCTTTAAGTTTGCATACGGTTACTTAATGAACATCTGCTAACTCACAAGTACTTTATTCCCATAAAACACAATTTTTCATGTAACTTGTGTGCAATGAATACTGGACTAGCATGCCGTTTGAATAATTTTGTTACTCACTGTATACCATACATATGTATGAAAGAGTTTCGTGGTTAATTTGGTGCTTGTGATGGAATTATTTAAATGGTCTTAAGCTGTTGCAAGGAATTTGTAAATGCGCCACAATTAAGTAAATCATACTAAAAATTATTCCATGTCATATACTGTCAAAAAGCTTATTTGATATTATAAATAAAAGTTTATTTAAGAATTATGAATTACTGTTTTAAACTTTCAAAAAACTTCCTTTTATGCTAATAATTGATAGTAAGTGATGAAAATGTAATAATATAATAATTAAATTCGTAATATACAGGCGAAATCTAATAATACTGTCGATCATTCTATTATTAAATGTTACGGTAATTTTACTGTGATTGCTAGGATCTTTTGACGTATAAGCATATTTGATAATTAATAATGATTCTACATTACCATTGTGCTCTGAAAATCACATTCTCCTTACGATTCACTTATATTTTTTAAATCACGAAAATCTTAACCCTTTTGGTACGAACATTGTATATTTGTATGTACCATCTTCACATATTTAGTAATAGTTTACTAAATATGTGTTTAAAACGTTCTCTCAAACCACTTACAATCATTGTTAATTAGTTGTATAAACCATACCACGGTTTATTAAATAAAATATCTAAATATTTGTACAAATATTGGAAAACTTATAGTACAGTAAATATTTTGAATGTTGGTTTTGTTGAAGTCGATGGGTTAATGGACTCTATACTACACTTTATATGCAAGAATTATCTCACATTACAATAATGAACCTTATTTTCTAAAGACAAATAATATCATTCTTTATTCAATTATTTTAATTACTTCTAAAAACTATTCCGTATCATTCCAATGTCTGTTTGATTAAATATTTTATTCGTCGAACTAACAAAATTATCAACTGCAAAGTTCATGATTGTTAAGTTTCATTTACTAAGTTCACAATTAGTTGATAGTTAAAGGGTTCAATTTTTGTAATTGTCTTTAATCTTATTAAGCATCATAAAAATATAAAAAAGCTATTCTCATTACCTTTAAAGAAAACCGGAGATTACAGTTTACCAAATATGTATGCAAACATGTAATTATAATTATCGCATTTCAAAAGAAGGGTCTTATGCCTAAATATATACAAATATATTACTTCTTTGATTCTATCTATTGCCTTTGACATGTAGAATTATTTGAAAAGAGAATAACTTTTATGCAAATTTGTGTTCTTGTATAGTATTTATAAAAAAGAGTAAAGCCTGTCAACATAATTCGTCGTACGATCAAATGGTATGCAATTAACTTTTCTAACAATAAGGTTACCTAAAAGTACATTAGGAAAAAGACTTTAGTAAAAAGGTGTTATATCTCTAAATATGGTTTTCTTTCATTATTGCTTACAATTTTGGAATATTTGTAAAAACATAGTTGAATCTTCTTAGAATATCATAATTGTGTAGTTAATACATGTGCAATAACGTGAAACAGTATTCACTTATATCGCAATACATTTTAAATAAAATAATTGAGCAGATAATTTCACAAATGCACAAAGAATTCCTAACACTAATGTATAAGGATAACAAATTTCTGATACCGGTGAACAATAAATAATTAGTATCGTTATTGAAAAATTGAATTCTGCAACAATATCCAGTCGAGAGCAAAACTAAATATGATTTGAAACTTGTTGTCAATAAAATTAAAAACTTCATATTCCGTGTAATTAATACTATATTTTCCGAATGGGTATGAGATATTAGAGAAAGGCAATTTCACCATTATTTCATACATAATGTGCATACGCGTTTGATGGGACATGAGGCCACTTGATTAAGGGCCCAAATTTGTATATTACAAAATTCGCATAATAGCATATTTGCATATTTCTTGTACGTAATTAGATTTTCGCCACTATTATGACGTGTTTTGCGTTATTATCATACTAAAAACCTTAATGAATTGTGGCATACTTTGGTTGGCAAGTCATTTATTGCTTTCCCATATATCACACATTTACAATTGGCACCTTTTATGATATCCTTAATTTTTATTAATAGCAATTATATTAATAATTGACGGGAAAACCCTTTGTTCCATACAATAACCATAAAGTTACAACAGATACATTCTGTAGTGCAGCAACAGAACCGAAAAACAGAAAATTAAATTAGACAATTAAAGATAGTAGACAGAGTAACAAGCATATACATACTTATTATTTACAAGAATACTGGTGATTGGTAACAGCGTGAACACCCTAGGAGTGTGTTCAACAAAATTCTTAAGAAATATTTAAATAAAAGGAAATCAGAAAATTAAAATGCTTTTTGCAAAGTATGCATTCCCTAAATTGTAGTAAATTTAATATGAAGATGACATTGTGTAATTTGAATAAGTTGAAATTGTTCACAAATATTTAAAATTGACTTCTTCTGCCTTTAGAAAGAAATATATATTTAAATACATTGTAAAAATACAGGTAGCATTGCACTTTCGTACTTATACGTATATTAAAAAAGTTTGACGAATATATTTTTTATCAAGCTTTGGTATCTGTAGGAATTTTTATGTTATTTGTGATTGTGATTTCATATTTTTTCATTCTCACATAACGTTGGATTTCTATCGCTTCGCGGTTTCGGATTGTCAAAATAAAATGGCCTTACAAGCTTTTCTGCATCGAAAATACGTTTACAATGCTTTATAAAAGTATAAGATAGTACATTATTCATTATTATACGAACTACGGGTTACGTTACTAAGGAAGTAATTGAAGGAAGTATTAATTACCGCGCAAGTAACACCGGAAGCTTTGAATCGGGTACTCATTTCGTTGCATCATGTAATCCAATTAATCAATTGTGTTAATTGATAAAAATGAACGTTTAATATTTTTACTATTGCCTATTAAGCAATACGCATTTTCACATTTTCCGGTGGCATTACCTTGTTACAGAGTATACATATCTGATACTAAAATTGTTATTGTATAATAATAATAATTTCTTTGGTCTTTATTGTTATACTATACGCGTAAATTTGCAACAATTGCGTTTTTCAATATGTTTATATATTTATATTACTGCCAGTTTCAAATGAAATATTTATATCTCTATAAGAAATTAACTTTAATAAACTCGATAGATATAAAATTTTACGAAACATATCGAATTACCATAATATAATCATTGTAAACCAGCAAGGTCTCTTTTATTTAATATTTAATACGACATTTTTTATAACGCGTTTGATAAAAGTTTGTATAAAATTTTGCAAGACATTTAGTTGCAACACTATTTAAATAATACTTGTATGTTTAGAAACTGGAACTACAACCACTCTGCCGCCACTTGTTGCATCACCTGGTATCAATAATGCAAGTACGTTTACACTTAACGTATCACCTTCCTGCATTTTTTATATTAGAACTACAGAAAAATATTTTCAAATAGTAAGATACAAAATAATTTTTCAAAAGTAAAGTAATGTAATGAAAATGTAGCTTAAGAAATCTGTCATTACAATAAAAAATTGGGTTTAATTGTTTATAGAATTTTCATGCATCTTCATGTATCTTTAGTGTAATAGTCCAAATAACAATGTTTCGTAAAAAGATGATGGTGATAAAATTAAAATTATTCATATTATTTTATCATATAAAGTAAGGGGTGGAGTAGCAGCAGAAGGATTGCAAACCTTTTACAGGCCAGCAATAACCACAGACCTTCCAGCATCTACAACAATACGACATTTTAGTGAAGGTACTGTATCAATTATAGTATAATTTTATTAATAAAATGCGACAAAATAATTATGCATAATGAATCAGTACTGTAATATTACTTCATTCTTAACAGAATACAGACCACCATTTACGTTAGGCAGTTGTCAATAATATAGTTGTTTTAAATAATTGAACAATTTCTAAAGAGTTTGAAGTTATATTAGTAGTAAGTTTTGGCCTCTAGCTTCGACGAAAAATTCTATAACTCCGAAAAATGTTGATAGAAAGCTCAAGTAATTTGTTTTAAAATAATATTACTTGCAATTATGTTCATCTTCGTACGACAATACCACTATACCGAAGTAGTACTGAATCTCGTAATAATACTTTCCAATGATTTTGAATACGTGATAGAGATTTGAAGGGTACATATTTTTGTTTATAGAGATAGAGTATCTATTTGTTAGGTATTGCAAAGTATTTCTGCGTTAATTACTTTTACATTAAATATAAAGTTTTGTATGCAATAAAGTACATTATTAAAATACAAGTATTATCAATCTGTTATACATATATTTAACTGTATGTAGATTAATGGGTGCACATTTTCTAGATTTTGGCTTCTTAAATAAAACAGATGTTTATAAGCTTTAAATAGTCACATACACAATCATATATTACTTTACAATAGAACTGCCAGCCGAGGAACACACAACTCCAGAACGAAGTCATGCCGTAAGTGTTAAAATATAAAATTCTGTGTATACATAGAACCAAATTTATTTTCAGAAACTTAAATAATTAAAAATTCAATTACTTTTTTATTACTAGTCACCCACAGAAATTGTACCTGGTGAGAGTAATCTTGTAAATTCCGTTGCCTTTCCTGGACCCAGGGTAAATACTATAACTATCGTATAAAACGTCGTTTCAACTATATAAATAATAAATCTAACAAAGCTAATGATCAGAATGAATCTTTTAACAATTATCACTCGTATTAATCACATCTCGTAATATTTCTTATTTATGAATTGAAATGATTGTTGAAATGGGCATATAAGTAAGCTATGATAGAACTAAAAGTTTTATTATTTTAATGACGTTTAATAAATTAGGGTGAACCTGGTAGACCCGGAGACATTGGTCGCCCAGGAGACTCTGGATTTCCAGGACAACCGGGAACTCCTGGAATTCCTGGACCACCAGGGCCACCGGGAGCAGTGCCAGATGTAAGTGCTCATTAACATTTATTTTGATTAACATCAATATTATTGGTGATGTATACTTAATAAATGTAAAGTATGTAAACACTTTACGTAGGCTACATTGTAACAAATTGTAGAACCTATATATGTTTGGTCACACATAACTTAAAACACATATTCCATAAAGCGTATCACATTCTAGATAAACAATTACAATAACAGTGAATTTGCAAGCAGTAAATCCCGTCGTAATTCATACAACATTTTATCATAGGAATACTATTAAGTACTGCCATACAGATAATACAATGTGTAAATTGTTATTAACAGGTATCAATGTATTATCAACAATTGGCCTTATCTCAAGCAAGTCAAGACAAGGGACCAACAGGAGCGGCAGCGCCCCTATATGGTCCAGAAGCTTACTTACAAACACAAGTGGGTCCTGTTGGTCCACGTGGTTCCCCAGGTATTTTTGTCTCCTTTCAAAATTATTGTATTACTATTCATTATAATGTTCCGTAATTAACCGTTTGCAATTTATAATAGGCCCACCTGGTCCACCTGGACCACAGGGGTTTCAAGGTGTACGAGGTGAAGCTGGAGAATCTGGAACCCCGGGACCTCCGGGTGCATCAGGACCACGAGGATTACCTGGGTTACCTGGGAAAGATGTATGTACTAATCGAGCCGTTAGGAACTAATATTAGTTATCCTGCCCAAATATAATATATACTTATAAAAAAAATAGCTCTTGTTTTTCCAAACAACATTAGAACTGGTGGCAAGAAGCTTGTGTATTAATTTACAGAGGCTTGAATATTGTGGTATCCAAGGTACTAGGTACATGTTCTCAACACTTTTAAATGCATAGTTTTTTAACATATATTTTGGCATTTTGACGAACAAATTAAACACCTAATACACATATGTAAATGTAACAATCCATTATTTAAATCATGACTGTTACTTTCTTGTGCACTGAAAGACTGGCATTAACTTGATAATATTGATAATGGTCATGATTTTCATAATTTATTGAGAAATATTTATTATTTCGTATTTAGATTTCAGAATTCAATTAATTTACACTACAAATATGAACATGTGTTAATACTAGGGTAACACTGGCGAAGATGGAGAACCCGGTCCTCCTGGATCAGTTGGTCCAGTCGGTACAAGAGGTCTTCCAGGAATGCCTGGTCTTCCTGGTGTGAAAGGTCATCGTGGTTTCCCAGGATTGGATGGAGCAAAAGGAGAACAAGGTGTATCTGGCGAAAAAGGATCCATGGGTGCAACTGGGTCAATGGGGCCCGTGGGTCCCATTGTACGTATTAAATTATATCATTACTATATAAGCAAAACAAACAGTTATAATTTTAATCCTATTTTATTTAATTATACAGGGACCAGCAGGTCCTCGAGGTGAAAGAGGTAGGGAGGGTCCATCAGGACCTCCAGGTATTAGAGGAGTAGATGGAGTTGCTGGTCCCCCTGGACAACCGGTAAATACGGACAACCATGAAAACTGAATTATATTTAGTTCTTAGAAACGAGTACTCAATATAAAGTGCATTTTCAGGGCGCAGTAGGTAAACCAGGATCACCTGGTTTTCCAGGTAGTTCAGGTGTGAAAGGAGATCAAGGAGCTCAAGGACCAAAAGGAAGTCAAGGCTTGCAAGGCCCACGAGGTATTTCTACACATTCTTAAACGTTATTTACTTTTATTTTATCATCATAAGGAGTACTTTGTTGTACAGCCTATCAAACTGTTGGACTTTTGTTTATAACACTATGATTTCATTTACTCTGTAGCTATCTGATACATATAATCTATTCTTAGGTAATTTTAATGTGAAACAAATTTTTAATCAGTTTTTAATCAATTTTTAATAAATGTAACAATATAATAGACTCATTAACATGCGGGAGTAGTTTAAAGGTTGATTCAGTAGTTGCCAATTTTAATAAAGTCTGTCTTAACTAACAATCAACGTTATCTGTACAATTTTAATATAAAGATAATTCTTAAAACAAGAACTTGACACGCAATTTTCCAGGCATATATCGATATTTACGAGCTGAACATCATCTCTATAACAGGAACAACTGCTAATGTACATTATTTGTTTGCATAAGACTATCCCTTATAACGCAACGTGCTGGTGAACACCCTGTAAGGAACATAATTTATGCAAAATGCATGCTGCATATGTATGTAGGATTATTTTTCAGGGGAAATTGTGACTGCCTTTTCTTTCTCGTAAAATCACTTTATTATTTAATATCTCTGAATTACTCTCTCTCTCACAACACAATATATCTTATCTCAACAATGCTCTCGCTAGAATTCTCGCTCGACTCCGCTTCAACTCTGTCTCAACTCTACCTCAATTCTGACCCTCGCACGCATCATCCACTGTATATATTCTTTCATGCATTTTCCCTCTCATTCTATTCATTATTCGTTCTCACTCATTAAGACCCACACCGACACACACACTCTTACCACGTGTCACAGTTCGATCACGGGTCACCATGCACCCTAGACT
This sequence comes from Nomada fucata, assembly GCA_948146005.1. Lineage (NCBI taxonomy): Eukaryota > Metazoa > Arthropoda > Insecta > Hymenoptera > Apidae > Nomada > Nomada fucata. The sequence continues at coordinate 11,638,985 of OX411282.1, forward strand.
CCACGTGCATTCCTCGAAACCATCCACTCTATCCTCGAGATAAACATTCACTCGGTCCACATTCGACGTTTCGACTAACATTCTTCATTCACACTCTGCGCAACACTCGATACTTCCTTCACACGATTCATACAATGCCCTCTCATACCATTTCTACGAATTCTTGCATCCCACATGTATATAGAAATATTTGTTAAATATTTGATGAAGTTTCTCATTTCTTCCCGGAAAAAGTAGTATTTTGTAAGTTGCACGCACATGTGCCCTGTATTATTGTTTGTGCTGCATAGGTGAAACTGGTCGTCCTGGACAACCGGGTGAATCAGGACCGCAAGGACCTCAAGGAAGAGATGGAATACCTGGCGATAAAGGAAGCACAGGATCAGCTGGTTTAGTTGGCGCACCCGGGTTTCCAGGAGCTCGAGGACAACCTGGAATATCTGGAAATCCTGGTACTCCAGGAGCAAAAGGAATGCCTGTAAATATTGATTTAAGTTCCACGATATTATTGCATCCTGTATGCACCTTATGTACTTCGTTTTATATAACAATTGTTCAAGGTTTCACTGCATTGGATACAACATAAGTATTTTATGATTACAATGTGTAGGGACTATCTGGTGAAAGAGGATTTAAAGGCGACAGTGGATCTAAGGGTGACATGGGAACACCAGGCCCACGTGGTATACCTGGTCCTCCTGGAAATGAAGGAAAAAGAGGAAAACGAGGAATGCGCGGCCCTAATGGTACACCTGGACCTAGTGGAGAACGCGGCGCACCAGGTGTACCAGGACTCTCGGGACCTGATGGACCTATGGGACCAAAAGGTACCCTATACTAATTGCAGAGTATTGTCTTTTATTACAACTTTCAATATTTTCTTCCATACAAAGTTTACATATTATAAACATATTTCATATTCTAGAGAAACAGTGCAGTAATAACGTTGAAATAATAATAATACATATATTTCTAATATTAGGACAAACGGGAGATCGTGGACCAATTGGTCCAATTGGGGCAAGAGGTACTACAGGTGATCCCGGTCGCCCAGGGCCATCTGGACTGCAGGTTTTTACTAATTCAAATACAATTATTTTAAGACGATGAAGTATGTTATTTTACAATATGAGTTTCTCCCTACATCTGACTTACACAATCTTATTTGTGTAAAACGTTAACAATTTATATAGAGCAAACGCTGCACTTGCGAAATATGGTTCCTTTCAAACTTTGTCACTTTTCACAGAGAAGAATATGAAGATTTCTAAAACATTTTTAACAATAGTTCGTATCGTTATAAACAATTTTACAGTAACCTATTTTAACAAATATCCACAGATCGAAAGTTGTAGAGTCATCCCTGAAAGCCGTGACCATTATCTTTTATACACCTTGTACAGATCTTTGCCTTGCATCTTATTGTTAGTACAATTACCCCTAAAACTCAATATTTATTATTTTTTAATATAACGTGGTAGGGTGCACGCGGTCTAATGGGACGTCCTGGTGCTTCTGGAAAACCAGGTAATCCTGGAGAACGAGGAATACAAGGTGCGGATGGAAAACCAGGTGAACAAGGTCCACCAGGACTGCAAGGTTTATCTGGTCCACTAGGTCTTCCAGGTGAAAAAGGATATACGGTAATATTATCTATCATTTTTATTTAATGTTCAGCTGTACAAAGGAACGCTATTCCCCAACATTTACTTATTTAAAGGGAGAACCTGGAAAAGCTGGAGAACCAGGCAATCCTGGGCCTCCAGGCCCTCGAGGTGATGCAGGAAAAGAAGGAGTTCCAGGGCTGCAAGGTGCACCTGGACCATCTGGAGCAGATGGGGAACGAGGACCCTCCGGATCTCCAGGTCCTAGAGGCTTCCAGGTATGTTTTAGGCATTAGAAAGTGGCAATTTTTTAGATATATAACACTTTCATGAAGTAATACATGTAAACATTGCAACAAAGGAGAAGTAAAATTGTTCTTACATAATTTGATGTAATTAGGGTTTTCCAGGTGGAACTGGTAATCCAGGGACCCCCGGAAAAGACGGAGAACAAGGTATCCAAGGACCACCTGGGCCACCAGGCACTGCTGGAAATAGAGGTGAGCGTGGATTTCCTGGGGAGAGAGGTACACCTGGAACACCAGGGTTAACAGGGCAAAGAGGAGAAGCAGGCACACAAGGACAAGACGGCCCTCCTGTAAGTAGTTTTGGATCATGCTGTTTATACCGAATATACTAAAGTGGTATGTATATTATAGGGATTACCTGGGCCAAAAGGTGATAGAGGAACTCCAGGACCATCTGGGTTACTAGGATTACCAGGATTACGAGGTGCTACAGGAGAACCAGGTGGCAAAGGAGAAAGAGGATCTACTGGACCACTTGGTCCCGAAGGACCCCCTGGTGATATGTTTAAAACATATAATATATTATTTGATATTTTTAAGAATTCATGAAATACTGAAACGTTAATTTATAGGAAGGATAGGAGAACGCGGACTACACGGCCAAGTTGGTCCACCTGGACCACCAGGTGAACCAGCAGAACGGGGAGATCCTGGCTTACCCGGACCTCCAGGAGAGGTTGGAGCTCCTGGAAATTTGGGTGAAAGAGGACCTCAAGGATTACAAGGGTCGCAAGGATTCCCAGGACCTCAGGGACTCATTGGTTTGCCAGGATTGAAGGGTGATCGTGGCTATCCAGGTTTAAAAGGAGATCAAGGAAATTCTGGCTCACCTGGTAAAATACATATATGTATACATATTGTCAACGCATAGACGCATATACAGTGGAATAATAATTGTAGGTTACAAGAAAATTCTAGAAAATCTTTATTAACATTTTAATGAACCACAAAATTTATAGTGATATTAAGGATATTTCTGTAGTTGACAGTCTACAAAAAATGTGAATTAATAAGGTCTTCAACAAATCTTCCTTAAAGGCCACAATTCTATATTAATATACAATTTTTTATTATTATCTTATATTTTTTACATTTCTAGATAAATTAATTGGGCCGCAAGAAAATATATAATTTCCCTTTAAGAAAATATGGCATAAAATGCCCAGGAAAAGAGTCATATTTTTAATTATATCGGTTTGAATGTATATGAGCCTGAAGATTTAACGAGTAAAGTACATGAAAAAAATCTAATGTTAACATTCCGAGTGATATTTTAGTGGTATTATCCCTGATAAAAAAAATTGACTACATCATTGTCTATGGAAATAAATAAGTTCATAATTATTATACGTACATACAAGGTGTTTTCTAAGTTATGCTACAACCGAAAAGGGGTGGATTCATGTACAATGACAACTGCACATGAGAAATTACGTTACTTTTAGATGTACCAGGAATTTTAAACCACTTTGTAGATACAATTAGTGTATTACCTTGAATGTAAATTTCAAATACAGGTAACCCTGGCGAGGCTGGTCCACAGGGTCTAATTGGCTTAACAGGAGCTAAAGGAGTCAGAGGTGAACCAGGTGCTAGAGGAGAAGCTGGTATTATGGGACCACCAGGTGTACCAGGACTAGTTGGAGCAGCAGTAATTTACCATTAATTTATTTTAATATAATTATATTTCTAACATATATTAAGTATTTTTCATTCCATGTGGACAGGGTGTTCCACTTCAATCAAAATAGTTAAAGTCATTAAAAAATGGAAATAAAGTACTAAGTGATCAGGACTTTTATAGACGAAGAGACGTCATAATTTACCATACAAGATTACCTAATTTGATACCTTTAGACTTACTTTATAAAGTTACTTCAAAAATTAGTTCTATCGAAAAAAGCCTAAAGCTGCCAATAGATTCAATAAAAAAGAATCGTTATATGTAGGTCAGCAGGTATTTACTAAAACTTTAGTGTGGTGTACACGTCACTTAGAGATTGTGTGATCTTTGCATTTCGATTGCAGGTCATTGTTCCAAATATAACTATGAAGTAGACCACCATGCATGTTCTGTCATAGACAATGCAATCCTACCAATATTAAAAATCTGTATAGGGCCCCCCCGGTGCAGTAGGACAAGTAGGACCACCAGGACTACCAGGTAGTAAGGGTAGCGTTGGCGAAGCAGGACGATCGGGGAGTCCTGGACCAATTGGGAATCCAGGTTTACCTGGTATAGATGGAAATAAAGGCGAGAGTGGATCTCAAGGACCACCAGGTATATCTGGGTCTCAGGGACCTCAAGGTTCCTCTGGGGAGAGAGGTCTACCTGGTTTACCAGGTCCTTCTGGAGCAATAGGTGCCAGAGGAATGCGAGGAGCACCTGTAAGTTTAATTAATATTTTGATATTTGTAGTCTAGCATACTATTTAATCTTGTACAACATTCAATTATAAATGAGAGATAATTTATATTTGGACAAAAATAATATGACAGGGTGAAACTGGAGTACCTGGAAAACCAGGGTTGGAAGGCCCACCTGGATTCCCCGGACTGATTGGACCAACTGGACCGCCTGGACCACCTGGAGAACTTGGATCAGAAGGTCCGATTGGTAAACCAGGACCTCCTGGAATAGGCGGACGTCCTGGAGATAAAGGACCAGCTGGTGCAGTTGGTCAAACAGGAATGCCAGGCCCACCAGGTTTATCCGTAAGATATACATATATGTGTATATATAAATTGGGGATGGCTAAGGTAACTCAGAACAACTTTTTCCTTTATCAAAATGTTGGTTGAAGTGTCATTTTTTAATTATTAAGGGAAGACACTGGCCAATCTGAGGGCCCGTGGAGCGCGCGCTCGCCAGGAGAGTATGGTTCTCAACCTTGCTCGGTCGTGGTCGAGAACCATCGTGCTTGAGAGCCGCGTGCTTCTTCAGCAAAAGTTGTTCAGAATCACCTCAGGTACCCTCATTTCCCGATGTTGCGGTAGTTACGGGACACCCTGTATATTCTTTCACCCTCAGCTTCTCTCATTCTATTCCTCAATTGCTGTCACTCATTCCTTAGGTGGCCGGGCGCCCTACGTTCACACGGTTAACGCATGTGCTCAGTTCCAAACGCAACTTTGTCACATTCAAAATCGTTCGAATCATTCACACAACATATTCAAGCAGTCTTCAGATTGCAGAGGTTGTGAACATTGTCCGCTTAGCGACAGAGTTGCCCTCTCTTTTGATCGTTGTCAGTTTACCTGGACTTGATAGATCTCCGGTTTATGTCATGTCCTGGAGCTATTGAGAACGGAGAACGCAAGTTACTAAAAATGAAAATAATAGTATTTTCCTTCACTCCCCAGGACAAAATACATGGTCTGAAAAACATGAAACAATATAAAATCTAACAATGAGTTAAAAGATAGGCGTTTGAATACGTGCATATACATGTTGTATATAAGTAGCAGTGTATACTACTTCTGTTGGTAATTAGGGTCCACCTGGACAAGCAGGGCCTCTGGGATTAACTGGAGAGAGAGGCCCGAAAGGAGAGGCAGGACCTCAAGGTGTTGATGGACAACAAGTTAGTATCGTTATTCTGTCATACTAATAACAGCAATTATGTATAGCATGCTAATTCGTAACAATTCAATATTGCTTATCGTCTTTGCATGCCAGACTAACACAAAATAAATAAATAATGATGTTCTAAAAATTAGGGACCTAGGGGAAAACCAGGTCCAATAGGATTGGAAGGTCCAAAGGGCGAACGCGGAGAAGAAGGTCAGAAAGGTGCTAAAGGTCATAGAGGATTTACTGGTTTACAAGGTTTACCTGGACAAAGTGGTCCTCCGGGAGAGAAAGGAATACCTGGATTGTCTGGACTACCTGGTAAAGATGGAGAATCAGGACCTAGGGGCAGTCCAGGGCGAGATGGGAGTCCTGGTCCAATTGGATTAACTGGAAATCCAGGACCAAAAGGACCTGGAGGTGAAGAAGGTCGACATGGACCACCAGGACAACCTGGTCCCCCTGGCCCACCAGGTCCACCTGGTGAACTTGGATTAGGATATGATGTCGCTTCTTTAGCTGCTCTCTTGGGTTATTACTATTTATCCTTATTTTTTAACTCTGGCTTATAATAAAAATGAAATTTCAGAGTACCTGGAATATCATTGTTCTGTTTAATGATGACAGTAGTGCAATATGAAATATTATAAGACCCCTAACAGCCATCTGCCTGCAAATTGACAGCAGATTGGCAACAGAACTGACAGAACCGGTCTACAAATCAGTAGCCATCTGTGTTCGCATTTGGCTTGGGTTTTGCAAACAGAACTTGCTGACAGAATCAAATAGCAGATTAGTTGCAGAAACCGAGCAGAAATTGAGTAGATAGACACCAGAATCTGCACGGTTCTTATCACCGAAGCTGCTCTATCAGGTTTTGTTATATTTCCGCCGCCAATCTGATATAATTGCTGAATTTAACAGATCCTGCATCATAACTGTAGGCATTTTGTTCACAAAATATGCAAACAGGAATTCGACAGAATCTGCTACAGCAGGATTGGCTGTTTGGGACTTAATGTTACTTTATTGTGTGTAACATTATACTATATGTTATCTATTTCGATATACTATAATGTTTACTTTTATTATGTGACTAGGGCAAGGCCAATCTAAAGGACCAGATCCACTAGTTGGCGATGAACCACCTAGAATCTTTAGTCCCGATATGACAGAGGAAGAAAAGCAGGAGCTTATTTTGAAGACATATAAACAATTGAAATCATCATTCCAAAAATTTATAAAACCCGATGGTGAAAAAAGTTCCCCTGCCAAAACGTGTAAAGACCTTTACAGTGCTTATCCAGATAAAGCTTCCGGTTAGTTTACAAAATAAAAAATACTTCTTTCCCAGTCAATTTCTTCTCTCAGGTTACTGAAAGATAATGATACTTATAAAAGTATTCTTTTAATATAGGTGAATATTGGGTTGATCCTAATGAGGGCGATGCAAGAGACGCTATTTTAGTATACTGTGATGCAAAGAAACGCTCAACGTGTATCTTACCAAATCCAGTACTTTCTCCAAAAATTACATATATCACCGACCAACCAGAAACTTGGTTAAGTGAAATAGAAGATGGAATGAAGGTAAGCTGTTTATATTTACATATTGGAACAAATATGTTTTACGAACATCACATAATTGACGAATATTTTATTTTAAACAGATCACGTACAAAGCAGATAGTAATCAAATTGGTTTCCTTCAACTTTTATCCAAGAATGCCTATCAAAATATCACATATCACTGTAAAAATAGCGTAGCATATTTTGATTCTGAACGAAAGACATATAGGAAGGGCATTAAATTTTTAACATGGAATGATGCAGAGCTAACACCACGTGGCAATCAGCGTATAAGATATGATATGATAACGGATGAATGCAGAGTACGTTTCCAGCAAACTGAATAATAATATTTTAGTATAGACAAGCTATTAAACTAATGAACTATTTATTTATATCAATGTTGTCCGTAGTTACACACTGGAGAATGGAGCAAGACAGTACTTTCATACGGAACTGACAAACCAGTGAGGCTGCCTATAGTAGATGTGGCCTTACGAGATATTGGAAAGCCTATTCAAAGCTTTTATATTGAAATTGGTGCTGTTTGTTATGAATAATAAATTCGAATTTTATAAATATATGTTTTGTAATATTATTATATAATTAAAATATTCATTTCATTGAAACATTTTCGTAGATGAACAAATTGCAAGTTGAGAAATTTCTGTTTTCAGTGATTGAAATGCTTCACTATTTGTGCCATACACAGATCACTACTAACTTTTATTTTTCCTTTCATCGCATATAATAAGAACATTTAAAATCAAATGCAAGGATAGTCTCCCAATATATGTGTAATTGAGAAACACAATTTATGACAAATATATACATGATGTATTTACTATAGCAAAAAGTAATATAGATGCACATCAAATATCATATTTTGCAAATAATATATTTGTTCTTTTAATATACGTTACAGTTAATACATCTACTTTTACCTAGTGTCTAATGATTTTGTGACTTAATTTTAACTCTACATTTTAGTACTATTATATTTTGCAATAAATGAAATAATCAAATTTATGAGTAATTTAGAAAATAGATATATCTGAATCAAGAAACTAACTTAGAAATTTGAAATATTCACACGAAACTATAATATATAGGTGTAACGAAAACATAACTATGTTGGAATAATGTATACATATTATGAATTACATTTGACAACAATCATGTTTCTTATGTAATATAACGCAACTCCAATGATAGTTCTTATTCTACTGTTTATATTGCAAACATGTTGATTTCATTAATTTATAAATAATTGTATAAAAAAATTAAATAAAATTTATTGTTCAAAATATTTACATACATTTGATGCTACTAAAATTAATCAAAAAGCCATTAGATTGCATTGCTTATACTTTACTGTATATTAGCAAGATAGTGCACTTTTAATAAAAAACCTAATATGTTAAATAATTTCATTATTCTTCATTATTTTGTAGTCCTCTAGTACTAATAAGTGTAAAAAAATAAATGTAATTGATAATAGAAATAATAAAGAAATTTCTTTACTTCAAATAATCTTCCATATAGATTGACTATTAAATTATTTAATATACAAAGATTGTTATAAATGGACAAAGCATACGTAAACATAATTGGTATATTTAATGTACAGGGAAGTTGTTACAATATTTCGTCCATAAAGTGTTTCAAATATTCCATGTACAAACAATATTAAATGAAAATAAAAATTGTTGATTGAAACGTAGCTTTATTATTACCACAAAAGTTATTCCAGTAGCTTATAAAATTTCTATCTCGTCTACTTAATTTTCTGTAATATTAAGAAATTCCAATTTTCAATCCAGAAACCGTTAGGACATTATCTAACCTTCATAAGAGGTTAGGAACATGGAAACTACCCTTCATTGATTTGAATATAAGATATATACTTTTAAATTTTCATTTGTTTTTAATAATCAGATTAATTAAATGTACACTGTTGGTTACATTTACTTAATATTAACGGAAATCATATTGGGAGTAAATAGATAAATGTTACTTAACTTCTTGGAAACATGAAATTTAGATCTTTTTTATATTATATACAAGAACGGTATGCATTAGCCGATCTTGCATATTGTACGATAATAACTACATATGGTAAATACTTAGTTCGTTCAAAGTCTTTTAACTTGCAAACTTGCAAGTGATATTCATCGCGTGGTAGTGTATCGTATTTAACGCTACGTGCATATATACACACACACTCAACAGGTGATTGTAGTAGGGGAAGAAGCGCGAACTGAAGACTAAAAAAAGTCAGCATTCGGTAACTGAATTTCAGTCACGTTTACCACGGCGTGTGTACGAGCGTCTGAATATTTCATGTGCTGTTTTGTTATATTTATTTTATCATGTGATTCAACAGCGTTGCTAAAATAGGTATTACAACAATATCTAATATAAAAGTATATAATGTGCACGTGTAAATAAGTTGAATGTGAAGTGTTGAATTTTTTATTAGAATATGAAAGATCCTTCTGATGAAGAGTAACTTGGCTTTACAAATATTGATTAGCTAATTCTTGGATATTGTTTGTTTCGTGTTGCATATACCGGTTGGAAAAATGTATCTGTTTGAAAGAGGTTAGTCTGGTCATGCATCGTGATAAAAACATAAAACGGCTGATGCAAGTGCTGTTCTCTTTTGTTAATTGAATGGTAGTACAATTCGATTGGCATTTTCGTGAGGAAACTTCTTGAAAATAATTGTAATTCTGTTCTGTTTAAATTAAAATGTATCTCTTAGTCACGATAAAAGTCATTTTATTTAATAAATCTGGTCATTATACGGCACTGGCTGAAAGTTAAATTTTGGTAAGAAAGATAACTGAAAATACCGAAGAAGTTAACATAATTTAATTAAATATGCGATAGTTGAAATAATGGTTTGAGTACGTAAAACAGTTTTATAGGAATTTTGAAAAATTATTGTCTTGTGTATAGTTTTTGCAGACAAACTTGTAATTTATAATTTAAATAAGTATTATAATCATTACTTAGTAAATAGTTGAAAATATTCGCGTGGATGATAATGGATCTCACATTTATCCATGATATTCAACTGAATGTTTGATTTACAAATGAAGTTTCCAATGTTTCATTGATCTCATTTTACTTTACATTAAATTCTAACGTCATCATTGTGAAAAATTTGTTTTTAGTATTAAAACAAAGGTAACTTAAAAGTGCATTGTGGTGATGGACATTCGATTAAAATGACCGATATCTGGATAGAATAATTACGTATCGATACTTTAATCACTAACAAGTGCATTTGTTAATAATGTAGTGCCAAGTTTATTGCATTTCTTTCTATGAATTTGAAATATCTTTGCCATATAGTTCAAGACTTAATCTTCACAGTTTATCGAAGTTATTGCGACTTGATAATCATATCACGCAGAATGTACTAATGTAAGAATGTTTGTCATGTATAGAATTTAGACATACAATACCAATATTGTCAGGTGCGGAAGATGATAAGGATAAGACTGCATAATGCACTGCCCGACACGATAATTTTGATAATTCGATAAAGAGCATTTTGGAAGTAAGAAGGAAAGATAGATAGATATAGAGGATGAGTCAGTAAGAGAGGGATAGAGTAGGGACTATACGACGGGCGAGCGAGAAAAAGAAAGAGGGCTAACGTCGTCAATAGAACGGTACGGCGCGAAGTTGGGTTAAGGGCAGGGGGGGGGTGTATAGGAGATGTGTAATGGCGGTGCATTCAAATGTTTTATGCGTTTGAACTTTTTATTCCTTTTGTATTTAAAATATGGTACTCCATAAAACCAATACTAAATATAAAACGGATCATTATATTGTCTAGTATCTTCGAAAAAGTATACCTTTCGGCTCTCAGTAACGTCATCGAAACAGTTAAAAAGTAAATAGTATTATTAATACAACTGGGTATCTTATATGTATATACTTATTAAAGCGTGACGCAATAGAAATGTAACACAGTTTACAGAGTTGATTAAAGCCTGAAGGTATCCTCCAGACTAACCTCGTTTCAATGTTTCTTGTTGGTTGTTGATAACGAATAACGATTATTAATAGGGGTCAATTTCAAACATATATTGTTTGAAGTTTAAAGTATTCGAAACAACGATTTCACGCTGACACACAGGCCGATTCTACACTGCGGCTGATAAAAATGGCTCTATTCCGGAAATTTAATGGTAAGTAACGTGACAATTTTTTATTGTTGCCCATACTGCCAAAACAATTACCCAGGCATTACGCAAACTTTTGTTCGCTCTAGTTCTTGTTATTTTCATTTTACAGTTTTTGATAACAGAACGTGGTTTATTGAATGTAATAATCGATTAATTTAATTTTATATTGAAAACTATCAGATTTTTCAATTTGTGATTAAAAAGGTAGTATGATATTTGGATTTTTGTACTTTTTTAAATTCATACTAGACATAGGGCAAGAAAATGTCACAATCCTAAGATACCGAAATAAAAAGGTTTTAAATAATTGTACATTTGTTTTATTAAATATCTTAAGACGAAGCTTGATAAAAATATTTAACAAAAATAGTGACCCTCAAATAATCATTGTAATATTCAACAAATAATAAATAAGTAGCGCAGTTGTATTTCCTTTTTCAAATATGAAATACACGAAAAAACGACTGAGACAAAAGTTATAACATATCAGGGGGCTTGTATGATTTCAGTATGTATTCACTTGACCTTAACATGATTCAGAAACGCCCTCTGAATATCAGGTTTAGGTTTTTTATATAGGACCTCACATTTTTGTAAGACATATTCTTGTAGCTCTCGAGAAAACATTTTCAAAACACTACTTACTACATGTGTATCTTGTACGAGCAAATTTTGATATATGGAAAGTCAAAATTGTTATACCGCCAGCATTAGCGTTACAGAATAAACATATAGCACAGAGAAGTTACTCGGCCATATTTTGTACATTATAGTTTGTACAGTTACTTCTATCTATGGGATAGAAAGATGTAGCAAATGACCGAGGCTGAGGTACAAGCGATTCTTGACTGTTTGACTTTCCTGCCGACGGTGGTTTATCCAAAATGCACATTTTTAAGTACATAATGGTTTGACAATCTAATTCCGATGTTCGCGGGCTATTTCAGGGTCATCTCAAGGTCAAGCACATACCGGCATGATGTGAGCCACCTCATATGCTATATAACTTTTGTTTTAATTAATCTTTTGTATCTTTCATATTTTTTTCGATATTAAGTTCTCAATTGAAACAGACACATATTTATATTATATTTTTTTGGTTATCCTGCACCCAATTACATTATATTTTTTCGTTTATCCTGTGCCAAATAATAATGGTTCCTCAAATATATCGTTTTAACATTATCATAGCTATGACTATCAGCTCTTTGTGTCTGCATTGACCTCCTCCCTCATATTACACTACATTAAAATACAACAAATTTGTTATACGAGTCTCTCGTATGTTGTACGAAGTTCATTTTCAAAAATTCCATCAACCCATGTGTGACGCTCGGGTCTGCAGGGTGTTCCGTGTAACGCGACCCACGATTTTTTTGTCCACTCGCAGCCATTTGATAAAAAAAAAGTATGGAACAAAAGTTACAGGGTATATAGTGTACAATAAATATCAGTAAACAAAATGTCGAAAATAGTTTCTTTTCATGGGGAAATCAAGGTCACCTTGGGTAAAATAAATAGGAACACATATTTATTTTTTTACCATATTACAAAGGACATCGAGACGAATTCAAAACAGATATTGCATGATATTTTGACTAACATATTACACGCGTTATAGTAGTGGAAATGTGAAATATTTTGCTTTTTGTCGTATTTGTCTTTAAAACAGTGTAAACATTATTTGACACCGAAGAGATTACTGAATCTAAACACGTGACTAGAACACAAGAAAAAACGCACTTTTTCATATTGCATGTTCGAAATGCATTCCGTCTTCCGCGATGCAATACATACATATTCTGCTCGTTTACAGAAGTTTGAATGTGTTGCTAGCTCTGCATGCTGAGATGATTCTTCCTTGCAATTCTTCAATATTATTAATTGCTGATTAAAATACAATGGTGTTGTATTTCAACGGTATGGTATGTAAACAAATAATGTTTACGCTGTCTTGAAGTCAAATACGTCGAAAAGCTAAATATTTCACATTCCCACTACTGTAAAGCGAATAATATGTTATAAACATCATGTAATATGTGTTTTGAATTCGTCTCGATGTCCTTTGTAATATGGTAAAAAAATAAGTATGTGTTCCTATTTGTTTTACCCAGGTGACCATGATTTCGCCATGAAAATAAACCGTTTTCGAAATTTTGGTTACTGATATTCATTGTACACTCTATACACTGCAACTTTTGTTTTAAACTTTTTTTTGTCAAATGGCTGCAAATGCATATACACGGAGCACCCTGTATATAACACAATTCTGGCTTTAGATTAGTATGTATAACTTTTTTAATAGAAACTTTTAAACATAAATAGAAGTTGATAAGACAACATTCACGTTGAACTTTATTAAAATAAAAAATTAGATATTTGAATGTTGTAAGTATAAAAGTTGTTTTAACCTATAGACCCGAACTATGTATACGTATGTATAAGGTTTAAGTACTTACGATTTACACAGATAACATTACACAGTATTACAGGAATTTTAATGCGCATCAGTTATTTTAACCGATATAAAGTAAGTCAAAGAAAGCTTGCAGAAATATAAAATAGGATTCAGAAGTAGGTTTATAGAAGTACAAACATATGGACGCAATTAAGTTATATAATGCGCGCCATTTTACCAAATGCAGGGTCAACAAGATGTATTTATTATAATTCCGTAGTGTTAAATAGGTATTAATATCGTCACTGTTGGTAGTAGGTGATCATATTTCACATTTTTTAGAATACAGTTGCTAGTTAAACTAGTAACTAGCATATGGAATGCAATTTTATTTTCCTCGGAATGGACGCTCCGGCGATATTGTTATGTGCTCTTTCAATGGAAACTGTATCTGGAGGTGATTTATTTTGGTACGGTCTTTTATAAGTACACATATATAATGTACAAAGATTACTGAAATAGACTAAAGCACGCACATGTTTACTTATCCTCATACGTGCATACATATTTTGCGTAGTTCTATAAATATGTATATGCATACATACGTACGTACATACATATATGAAATGTGTAGTATTACCTTGGAAGCAAAGGGGAAATGATCGATGATAACAGTATGATTATGATTATCAAGATGTAGAAGATAAATATCTATTTTCTGTTTATATTTAGCTATACTCATATTAATATTTTGCAGTCAATGTATCAATGTATCAATGTTTTTAAATTTGCAAATCTATTCTGTAATAAATGATTGTACTTGTTAAGCGTCGTGGTATGCGACACTTGGAAATACGGTATACGTCGGTATACCGTCTCGTTATAAATATTAATTATAACGAGTCACTATTGAAGGACTTAGTAAACCAAGACTCGGTTGGTTTACTGGAGGAGATGGTCTCCTAGTTGGTGTGTTTCTGATGTTCAAACTAAGACTGACTTCCTCGTCGAGCGATTGTTCAAACGTCGACTCGGAAGCGTTTTTTATGCATTCTGATTGGACGTTTCGGAAAATTGTAGAATTACTAATCAGCGTGCTGTGAGGGTGACGTCACACGTGTTATACATATGCGTCACGCTCTATGATGCTTATACAATATGAAGATTTACAGTGCTCTAACTAGGCTATGTTGTGTTTACAGCGCATGCACCAACTGACTTTTATATTTCCATATTTACATTGTCGTTGAAAAAAATATACAATTGCAGTAATACAATATAGTGATATATAAAATTAAAATACAAAAATATAAGAAGTATAAAATTCAGCTGTAATACACAATTCGACTAAAAATATTCAACGCCTTCTACATGATACATATTTAGCAAATTGAAATTAAGCGACAGGGATACTGGAAACTTATAATGTAAATGATCAAAAAATATAAAAATGGAAGCTCACGTTTTATCGCGGAATTCTGTAGAAATAACTGCAACATCTTAAGATATAAATACAAAACTGTTTCCAATAAAGATTGCTTGTTTTCTTACCTACATTACGAAAATCGGTCACTTCCCCCTTAGATTCTGACTTAAAATTTTCTTGTAACCTTCGTTCAACTATTTTTGAGACGAACCGAGGTTATGTTTAAAGGTATCGAACTTGTAGATTTTATCGATTCAAACTATATCACGTGCCCTTATTTTAGTAACCAAGATGATTAATTCGCAGGCTTGGCTCGTAGTTATTAATTTCTAATGCACATAACAGTGTCTGCAAAGGGGATACATTGCTAATCAGAATAATAGTTTAGCTCTATTCGATAAATGTATCGACCTCGCACAGAAATTGTATACATTTCAAATGAGAACGTATTGGTATCTACAGAAGTGAGACATTTCAAATTATAACATGAACTATATATTAATTACTGATTATCGTAATGTCGTAATTAAGTTATCATATTACATTCATCAATATTACTTATTCAAAATTATTTGTTTTTGTTAGCATACAAACATATTTCCACATGTTCGGAGAAAGACGTGTTTTTGGGTTGTGTCAATTTTGAAATACATGTTGTACAATGTTTTGAATATGAAAAAGTGAGAATCGCTCAAGAGTTTTGCTTCCGATGTATACAGAGGAATTAAAAAAGGATTGACAACATAGATAGTACTTAGCTAAATAAAGGAAAAAGGTTGTAATGAGCGGGGGCCCGACAATTAATATTTTATAAGTTATACACAATTTTCTGTTTCGGTTAAAGCGAGTGAATTTGCTCGTTTCGGGAACTATTGTGCTGTTTAACCTTTTTTTATCGCCCTGTATACATGCACAGGTACTCACTTTACTATTCGGACATCACAGTATTTCTCAGTTTATTAATTTATATCTTCACAAATCATTAAAATATTTGTCTAGTTAGTTTATATGATGTCAGGTTACTTATTATAGACAAGAGATTCATAAGCAATGTAGGGACGAAGACGTTAATTATTCCTGTAGTATACGCAATTCTCTTCTATCGACTCTGTGACACTGCTACCAGAATACGGGAATAACGCAAACCCATATAAATTATAATTAAAATTACTGTATATCTTACAGAACAAGAGCATTCACAACACTGTAAAAGCCCCATGTAGAACGCTGACATGAATAAACTATATTTAAAATTCAAAAAAATACTAATTGCAAGCATAAATATAAATATCAGAATTAGTTTTAAACAGTAATGAATTGTACAAATTACAGTCTATAATAATTAATAAAGTAGCTAATAGAGTTTATTGCAGAATGTGGGACAAAATAATATCACAGTAAACGATCGTATACTGATATGTGTATATACGTACAGTTCTTCTGTTTACTCGAAGAGCTACATACGAAGTTATGTAGGTTAATTAATTGTGTTCGTCCGTGATCTCGTAAAGTGAGTCAAATCTTGGGGCTATTTTTTTTTACATGTATGACCTTATAGAATATATTGCATAATAAATTGTACGAAAAATTACATCAGTAAACACTACCGGGCAAACGTTACTCTTTTACAATTCCGAAAAAAGGAAAAGTATACTTTTTTACGTAGATTTTTTTGTATAAGTACTATCTAAATTTGAATTTCCTTCTAAAAACATCTTTTTGTGCAAGGCATCTTTGTGACTACATGTTTTGCCATTCCGTTATACATTAAGGCTACTTCTATTTGGCACAAATCGATTTACGAGTCAATCTTAGCAGAAGTTGATTGAAAGTTGAACAGAAAGGTCAGCTTCTTGATTCAATTCTTATATGTACACACGATTATATACACTTATGTTAGAGGTATGGAACAACAGTGATTAGAAAGAATAATTTTTTTAAAGAGTTGTTACATATTATATAGATAATTAAATTTCACTTGAAAATAAGAAATTATTATGGCCTTCAAAAATACTGATAGCGCATAATTAGTTTCGATTCATAATTTTATAATAATCGCAGTAAAGGTACGATAAATCACATTTTTTGTTTTATAAAGATCAAGATGTTATCATGTTCGGCACCGATCTTTAAAAGACTTATATCTTTGCACCTAACAGGTATTCCCATTTTTGAACTATATTATATTTAGCCTTATACATAAAATTGGGTCGTATTGACCTAAACTTGAAACAAGAAAACATACATATTGTGTTCTGAGTTAATAATATATGAAACCCAGTGTCGTAAAACAGGTCAGTATCCCAATTATAAATTTAACTTGATCTTAAAATTTCAAGAAAACTATTAACACCATACAAAGATACCCTACCAAACAAATTTCGTAATAACAGTTTTTGTATATATTCAGTAATACTTTACGAGATAATTCACAAACCTAGCTGAAAGAAAAACTTACCCTGTTCGTTCGTTTTTATGATGGTTACACCATGGACTTCATATTGTACAGCTAAATGGACATATAATTTACTTTTATTTGTATGCAATGGCTGATAGAATTCTTTACTATACGTACATACGTATAAGAAAGCCTGTGTATTCTTTATCTTATTCATGCCTAATGACATCACAAAGCGAAGGCGTAGTTTTTATCCTGCCCCGACAACTTCAACTAAATAATCTAGCGAACCGAAGAATAGGCGTTAATTCTCTCAATAAGTAACGTATAAGCTGCAAAGGCTGGGATACTTGTACTAACTTCGCCTTGTCGTAATATTTGATGTACTTGACCCAAGGTTACATTATTCAAAATTTTCATTGTCGGACGTTATGTTCCAATTTTTTTGTTCGACCAAATATAGTAGTTCTGTAGAAAAATTGTTTTTTATTTGCGGCAAAATGATTCTCTTGTTCGGATCACCAGTTATGTATATCGTTGCATGACAATACTAGGCACCGCATCGCGAAATCGCCGAGAGACAATTTATTTTAATTTGCCTAAAACATATTAATCTACTCGGCACACTGACTAATGTTTCAAAAATATCAGCAATGACAGCAAAAACCAGTTTTCATTGAATTGTAAATTTTATGCACTCCAGACGAAAATAGAAAGGGGCCTTAGAAAATTACGACAATTACTTTTATGAATAATAGTTTTACAATTTGTTGACAAGTCAAAAAAATGTTTAAGAAGTAGCGAACTACTTTTTAATATACCTAATACAGACATCCCTCGAATAATGCGGAATAATGTTGGTTCCGTGCTATTCGCTACTTCTTACAATTCAGGGTTCGTATTATTCGAGGGATGCTTGTACAAAAGGTACGGTCCTAGTTATGACGTATGTCCTTCCTGAACAAAGAACCGCAGCAAACGTATTGAGTAATAATAATAATAACAATAACAATAATAATAATAATAAAAATGGAATTTAAAAAGTTATGCCTTTAGAAATGAGTCTGCGCGGTGTAGCCTATGCTAATTGGGATTAATCTCTGTAATGTAGTTATTTCATTACTGATACTAATGTGTTTCTAAACATTTCTGAATTTTTCTGAATCATAGATCATTGGATTAGTCTTGACCTCAGCTATTACACGATGATGATAAAAATATGTAGTCCCATTTACAAAAATATCGATATTTTTGAAATCTCGAAAAATATGTCCCTGACAAAAATATTGAGCTTATCATAATATTTACCCCTTCGAATCAAATAATGTTTTCCTCTGAAATTTGGTTCCATTTTTTAAAATGAACGAGATATTTAAGATACTCCAGTTAGATGGTACACCCTCTATTATTCAAGAAAGAAATCAATTAAAGAAACACAAAATTCTTTGCGTTTCCGATCCGATAAATGAAATAAACACAGAATTCTTTGCATTTCCGATCCGATAATCATGGTCCATAACGAATAAAGGTACAGATACTGTTTATTGAAATGTTAAATACCGAAATCAAATTAAAACAACAAAAAATAAACGAAACTTATATTTTTAAAACTCAGTGGTTAATGTTTTTTTTATCTTCTAATAGAAAATTCAAAGAAAATATACATTCCGGTAGCAATACTAAAATCCAAAACCTTCAGTGCATATTGTTATAGACCATGGTTAAATGCATTCATACAGTTCAAGGACATCTAAATTCTCGCAATTACCTGTCAAAAATTAGTATACCTTGTAGCCCAATATTGTGATAAATTAAACAGTACTAAATGCGGGCTACTGGAAATATTCACGATACTATTCACAAGATTATCTAGAAACCACAATTTTCATATTATTCTGGATAAAGTCATTGGTGTTCAACTTTTTCTTTACAAGCAATGAATCCTCCGATTTTTTCCTTAAAAAATCCTGTAAAGATATTGTCTAGTACTGTTATTAAATGAGGAAAAATAATAACATCGTGAATAACGTGATAGGTGTAACAAATATTTCTAGCACTGGGTTTTTTTACTGCATACGAAAAATGTTAATACTTTCCACAAATCGGCCACAACAAGCTAAGAATGATGTAATCACAGCAATAAAGCAAGCATTTCGGGGTCACGGATGTACAATAATTTCAATAAATACAATAGCAAAATACATTGACCTCGTTAAATGAGCTCGTCTGAACTTGAAAACGCATGTAAAAAGTACGTATAAATAGAGTGGTTATTTATTGCGGAAAAAGCTGGAATAAAAAGTACCGTGGATCTGGAGAGTTGAGTGTTGTTATATTTCGATACCAAGTTTTATTTACGTAGTCCCATTGAACACTTCTAACCATTGCGAATCATGTATTTAAAGTCTTTTTTCCTGCAGTAAAAACGTATATGAAATGTTAATTCGAAATGGTTTTGCGAAATGTACAGTACTGGACATATTTATGTATTGCATCACTCGAGTATTATGTTATCACTTTGATACCTTTCACATTATTAGTATTATGAAAGTATTACTCCGCGATTTTTCACTAGGTATTCAATGCCTATTATTTAACAATACAATAAAATCGCATTTATACCTAACCTTCAAATGATTAAAGTGTTTATTTTTTTTTTATCAATATTATTTGTTTTATTAGTTCGCAAACAGTTTTCTCTGTCTTTCTTTCTACCACTCTCATGCCTTATGCTGGGTCCACACTGGTCAGAACTGTTCGCGCACTGTTCACGCACTGTTCGCGAGCAGTTCTCGAGCATTTCGCAAACAGTGTGCAGAGTAGTGCACACTGGACCTCTTGATCAGCTCGCTAACAAATCACAAATCACAAGCAGTTACAGGCTTTAATAATAACTGCTCTAGCTGTTTCCGAGCAGCAGTGTGGTCCAGGCATTAGATTTCATATTTTTGTCATTTTTTTGTATTTGTACCCGTAGAACATATACTGGTGATGTTTAATCGTTTAAACTTGAGGTACCCTGTATATTTGTTTAATGTGCCAATTCAAAAAACGTCGAAAATAATAAAATGTTAGTCATTTTCACAGAAACGATTTTTCATATTATCTAAGCATGATTATCAATGATTCTACTTCCTGCATAATATTATACACATATTATGTAGTCTACATTTAGTGGTTAGCGTGCAATGTTCTTAAAATTCTGATAGCTATCTTTATCATTTTGTGATCGAATTAGACCGATGTAATCTATATTGGATCATTGCAGTCGTTCAGTAATAGTCGCGATATTAATAAAGATATTGTTGATGGCAGGGCGTCGCTTTGTATGAAGGTCGTAAATCTTCACGATTCCCTGACACTTTCTCTTGCACCTCGGATTCGTACAAGAGCCCAAAATTTTGAACGGATGTTCAAATGTGACGAGCAAGGTCGGGTGGTAATCAAATAAAACTCGTTGCTCTGACACACTATTCAATTACTATTAAGTCTACTATACTCTGTTCGTAAACAGAGTTTGATAGTGACTTTATTACGACTACACTGCTGATGTTACACGATTCTTTAACTATTGCTCGAGCTGCTCTCCAAACTATTCTAATGTTACTCAAACGATTGTCGCTACTATTCTAGATGTTGCTCGAGCAGTTCTCTGGCGATTCTGATTTCTTCGGCACAAGCTTCGCCGGAGGAAACCTACTGATTCTTTCGCAAAGGGTGGAGTCTTAAGCCTATGATATTAACAAAAACTCCTATTCGTCTAATTATTGGAGAAGGCGTGTCGATGTTGAGGGTGGTTATGATGCGGGAGAAAGGGAACATTACCAAATATGGAACGGCTCTAGACAAATTTTCTCCCGGCATCCGGGCCCAATTTATGACACCCTTGGCATTGGCGACAGTCTAGAAACCAAGTACCCCGGAGGCCACCCGAGTCGAACCCTCGAACCCTGGGACCCTTGGGTCCGGCTGAAGGGATAACTCGAGCCTCCGCGACAAATAGAAAAACAACAGCTAGATGCTGCGACTCGATGTAAACCAGACGCGTACCCTCGAACCAAAACATGACGATACGCGAAAGGTCTTCCCTGGTTTCAAGACGTCAATGCCATGCACTCTGAATACTCAACAGATATAACATATGTATTTATTTTACCTTACAATTCGTAAGAGTTTTTGATGAGTTGACGAATTCCTGATAAAAGTAAGCCTACGCGTTACGTGTGTACTGTTTAAGAAGATTAAGAGATTAATTTATAATACGTTCTACTTCGAAAAATGTTTGCACTTTTGCAAATAGAAACACCGAACACTCGTTTTTAAAGGTCACGAGTAACCGAATTGTATTTATTTTTTAACGCTTCGTTCTCTACTTATTGCTAATCCTATTGCAACCCTTAAAATGTATTATGTATAATTATATTATGAAACATTCATTGCCTTTAGCACAGGTAATGTTATTAACTTTACCAATATTAGTAATAATCTTACTAAAAAAAAGTTTTTTTTTGTTTCTAATATACATATGTACACACATGTTCGGTAGCTCTGCTAATTACAGAATTTGAGTTTGAGAATTTATCCTTTATTTGATATTATTCAACTGAAAACGATAATATTCAATTAAGGAGATGTATGAGTGATTCAAATATTACTGATTTTCATGCATTTAAAATTCCTTAGAAGATACTATGTATAGTACATATGTAGATACATACATTTCAAGTAATTTGTGAACGCAAAACTTAATTTATACATTATACCGAAAACTGAGTACGTATTAGGTATTACGAAAGTAATTTACGATTTTTAGGCATGTTATTTATCTCTTATTAACCTTTTTTTTGTCTTTCCAATTCCTCTTAGGCGATTAGAAAGTTTTCGAAATGCTGTACGTACATTATCTGCCAAAAATTTTTCAATTTGTTGTTATCAGTGGGCGAAAACCGGCCTTGATCTTCTTTCTGTACGAGGCTCGTCATCGCTACGAAATCTTTGAAACTAATTTTGCAATTTGCGTTTAGTAGGTGTATTGATATAATATTCAAATAATAATATTAAAAAAAGAATCCATATTGTATTTATATAAAAAAAATTTGATAGGCCAAACAGATAACAAGAGAAATTTAACAGAACCCATTCAGTTTCTAAACATACGAGCCCCTTAGATGACAAGTGAATTCTTCCTAATTTTGCGAAAATTGGTCTTTGGTGTAATAATTTATAGAGTTAGTTTATCTACAATGTAAAATTAACTCGTAATTTTTATTAACATGAAAGAAGATATTCGCAACTTAAATTGGTAACTGAGGCAAGTATTTTGAATACTTACTACATCTATTTCTATAATAATCTCATTTTCGTAATTTTGGACTTTCGCCACTCGACAATTGAGGGGCTCATATTTACATTGTAGGAACGATTGCAACACCTATACCAAATTTTTAGGTAGTGATCTAAATACAACTATTTAATGATGACTTTCGTTGTTGGAGCAACGCGAAAACATCAATGTTGGAAACAGAAGTGTCATCAGTAGTCATCAATCGATAGATCGACGTCTACTCTTTATAATGAAACATTTGTCGTGTAATAAACATGAATTTGAAATTTATATTATATAACGCTTTAAATATAGGAGTGCTGAAAGCAGCGGTTTATTTCCCAACAACCCAATAACATACATATTTAAGTTTCAATGAGTGTTTGGTTTTACAGTTCGCTTGCTATGGAAGTACATCATTTTTAATATAATAGTACGAGGTGTTATATTTATCTTGCTCATCTCTGCATCACAGTTATTTTTGGTGATACCAAAAAATCGGAGGTTGAAACCAGTTGCTGGGTTTCGTATTGGGTATTTCAGAATTGAGAAATTGTTGCTTCCGAGTTATTATATTTTTTATTTTGTTGCTGTAACTTATAAACACAAATTTATTCACATTATTTTACTCAATATCTTATGACATAATAACACGAGCCGAATATTGTTGTATGTGATTTCACGTAGGATTTTCAATCACTTTCCAACAGTCTAAAAAAATTGACGCTGATGTTACCCTTATAAATTATATGTCATTTAAAAATTTTGCAGCCTGATAATTTTCCTTCCTTCTGTTTTATAGCTTTTGTCAGTTATGTTCGAACCATCTTGTTGTCCAGTTTTCTGACAAAAGTTAATTCATAACCAAAGATGGACTCTAACGATGGGTCCAATAAAATGAGAAAATAATATTACTAATAATATTCAAATAATATTACTATTTCTTTTTTACTTTGAGTATTATGTCAAATTATTATGTTGGTAAATTTGCATGCCGTATGAATACGTTGAAAATCGTGACTTTTTTATACACCAGTAGTCCATCAGTTTCAGCAATTCTTTTGCTAATTTGATATTCCGAGAATAGCACAACTTTTACGACACGCACGTACACTGCAACTCAAACTTTTGGAGCACACATTCCATGACCTGCTAATAAACAAAAACAAATAAAGTGTTTCAAAATATATTCCGTGTAATTAATAAAGACAACACACAGATTCTTATTGTAATTTGGATAGTTCGCTAGATCTTTATAATTCTCTCATTCAAAAGTTATTCACTTGTTCCCAACAAAATATTTACTTTTATTTTTGTCTATATTTCGTAACATATAATTTATTCACACGACCGTCTTAACATTTTGAAAGCGTTTAATGCCCCGGTTTATTTCTCTTAGCTATTTGGCAACAATTATGCATGCTATAATTGCAAGGAATTTTTAGAAAATGCAGAAGTACAAACATTTTATTTCGTAACTTAAACTACATAACCGTACGTCTGTAGCGAAAATGGAAAAGGTTAAATTACAACAAAGTATCACACGATATTTTTTATTTTTAGACAAATGTTGATTATTGAAATACTATTCATTTCTACCGTTTTTGTATATTGTGTATTGATAAAAGACATATTGGCACTTGAAGTTTAATTAGCAAGTGAGATTTAATGATACAGAGTTGACCAATATCATTGTACGATTCTAAATGGAAACATTTTTATAAAAATTATTTTTTTCTACTTATCGCGTGTGGTATGCTCGAATACTAAGGCAGTGGGTTATTACTGGTTAAGACAAGCTTATCAATCACGTGCCGCAAATTATATAACAGAGATTAGTTTTAATTTCCTTCAGTAATTGTATGAACTTTGATATTTATTGCAGTTGGAATACATTAACACGTTGACTTCTTGTGACAATTTGCTACTCAATCTTATTCGTACATGTATATACACATGAATATGTCTTTCAAAATCAGAGAATGTTGATATAAAATGTTCACCTTTTCATTTATGTATACAGTGCATTTTCGTATATGCGTCGTACCTGTTTTTTCCATTTTGTGACTGGAGTTAATTGCGATACGCGGTAAAAAAGATCCGTCGGGGTAGTTTTTTTATGAGAATTCCATTTTACAAAGATGCGATATTTGTTACTTTTGTATGGCACTGTTTTCATATTTTTTTCATTTAACGGCGAAACCATTGATGTGAATAAAATCACGACATTCCTCGCCTATCGACGAATTATAACATTTTGCTCCTCTTTGCTCAATACTTTCTATTTAAATGATTTGTACCGTACAAGTTCTTCAATTTTCTTTTCTTTATTACAGTTTTTATTTCATATAAAATCGTCTTAACCCACTTGCATCAATGGACCAAATATCATTGAAACTGATTTTTACTATTCAGTTATTTAAGCGAAATGACTCTCGAATCTTTTGATCACACTACTCAGCTATGGTATACATAGGATATTTGGCATTTAAAATATTTAAACTTTAAAACGCGGTGTTACACATAATTCTATATTGAAATGTCGTCAAAAATAGCTGGTTTCTTTATGTTGCTTGTTAGCTGTACATATTACGTAATGTTCGGCGTGGGGTTTTTTTGAATGAGAGGTATTTTTGCAGAAAATCTTTGAGATCACAAATGAAGTGGTAATTCAAAGTACAGAATTACAATTGTAAACATTTTTTTGGGTGCTGTGAAACATTGAGTTTCAAGATATCTCGCAATAGAAAGAATTGAATAAGCAAAAATTAGTCGACGAGATATTTTATTCGCAGATCCGAAGGGGATTATAAAATTCATTTCACAATTGGCTTTGCTTTGCGCGACAAATTGCACAACTAAAAAAAAAGATGTTCTTCAGGAAAGGCGCTAATAAAAATATGTTTACTAATCAAATAATATTGGTAAAAAGAATAGACTCCAGGCAACAGTGATCGAATGGTATTTTGCTAATATTTTGTCTTCCCCATTAGCAATTCAGCTGTTTGAATGATTAACCTTTTACCTTATCAATTTTCATTTTATGTATTACGTACGAGATAGTTGACTATTTGAATTGCGTAGAAAGTAAATTAATTTTCTGGATCAAAGATAGAGAAAATGAATAAACATGGAGTATTTTTCTCATTTCGTTCGAAATACACCAGCAAATATTCTAAAACATGTTTTCAAATATGTAAAATTGTATTTATTAAGATTAAAGATATTATTTTGAAGTGAAACGAATCACAATGACTTTTACAACAGATTATTTATTATGCAGGGGAATTGTAAAATTTTACACATCTCATGGTGATAAATAGAATTGTCAAGGTCATTTATTTTATTGATGAAAAGTGGAGCAATTATTTATATCACCGCCTTTATCCATTTTTGCATTTTCTGCTTCTCGCAACTCGAAAAATACACCGGAAGAATTAATTAAAAGTGATTTATAATCAGAGTACATCTTTTTGGAGTGTAAACTTGATTTTGTAAAACTTCAGTATTGAAATTTCTGCCTTATGCAATTTTTATACAAGGTTGTACGGAGAAGAAACTTATTTAATTTCCTTGAATTTTTTTGTTTCACATTGCGTACAAGCTTAAGTTACGCAAATTTCGAAAGTGTGCGCTTAAAATATACTGGATTTACATTTTTTCAAATTCTTTGCATATCAACATAAACCATAAAAATGCGTATAATAATTTTTAGTCGTTATATTCCAGAATTTTAGTCTGATACGACTATAACATTTTCGTTGCATTTTACTTCGTTCATAGTTGTTTGTCATTTGCAATATTTCACTCCGTTACGCGAAAGTCCGTTGATGTGCAAACTGTGAGAAGTGAACATTATTGTGCAAGACTAATCATGGTCATCGTATTTATTGTTAACCAGAAGGACGATTGAGTCATTATGTACTCCGTTAACATACTGCCTTCATATTTGCAAAAGCTCTGAAAAACTTGCAGCTGTAAAAGTTGATTTTATACTACGACAATGCATTAACGTTATCGATCACCTCTAGTGCTGACAATTAAGGCAAACAATTAAGTCAAATCATTGAAAGACTCATATTTTCAGAAGCGACAATAAAAAGAACCTTTTTACAAACTTTCGTCGTATGTGGTTTCCCTTAAATCTAAACAATTACAATTATAATTAAGAACAATGAGGAAAATATTAGCTGCTTAGAACCACTCGTTCGAGCATTGGTGTTAGGGACATCGACTACCCGCCGCGTAGTATTGGATTCCACCCCCCATCCCTAACAAAACCTGAAATACATACACACATTTAATATTTTCAATTCATGTACATATACATATATACTTGGCAGAGATGCACTGTTCTTTTGATTTTTTTTTTCAAGACGGTTTCAAAACAGTTCGTTATATGTTTCAATTCGGTACTATGTAGTACATACGTGTACTACTTCTTGAATGCATGGGCAAGTTGCGAGGAATTAGTTCACACGCATAAACTCGCATTTGTTCTTCTTTACCCCTCTTGTTTGTCACGATAAAGATATGCTGAATTATGCTGAATAAATTAGTGCGAAACAAATGTTACAATAGCATAACTGAAACCACCGTTGTTCGAGGGAGCACTGTATAACGCGAGAGTTAGGTTCCATAAAAATGTCGCGTTATAAAAATTGTATTATGCGTGGTTCAGATTACGTACAAAAAGTAGCATCACGTTCCAAAAATAGTAATTTAAAGAAATTGATTTATCCACTAAGTAGATTCTACTTAATTAAGAAAAAATATATTTTTACTTAGTTCAGTTATTTAAGTGCATCAAAACGCGTATGTATCACAAAATAACAAATTACAAATAAGATTAATTAATAGTGATAATGATCCCCGTTATGCAAGTACTGGGAGGAATAATTTAAAAACTATGTTTTACCGTTCCGCATTAGTGTCGCGATGAAACTGTAGTTTACAAAAATTATGCACACTTAAATGTAGCTCAACATTTATTTCATCCAAATTGTTGGTAAAGTTTGAGGAAACTTCTGAAATCTCGAAGGGAACCTTTCTTCATAAGTTTTTACAGTGCCAACTTACTGTCTACTTGCAAACTAATAAATTGGTATTTATTTCAGAGAGGATACCCCGGAGAGGAATTTTGGGGGCTATGATGTTTTTGGCTTGTATGTTTTCTTACATGATACGTACAAATTTGTCAATTACTATTGTTGCTATGGTAAATGTAACCAATAAAGACGGGGTGGTTGGTCCAGCGTGTACTGCTACTACAATGGGCAATGCAACTCATAAGCCTACAGAAATTAAAGACGTAAGTTTTTTTGTATTTAATATATACTTTTAATATAACTAGATACAGCTATGCGACGTACACAAGAATATCATTCTGTCCTAATTGTAATATTGTAATAATTGGTGTTAACTAATCACCTATTTATGTATTATCAATAATGTTTGAATGGTTATACAGAGAGTTGTCATATTATTAACACTTCGAAGTTACTCCCGATTTGTTTGATCAATAAATGGAATTTAAAGTATATACACTTATAATGATACCTGTTTCGCTATGCTACGGTTATACTAACCCACGGGGTATTGTAATTTTAAATTAAGTTTGTTTCCATCTATTTTAGCTTAAGAAAGTCCATTAAATTCTCAATTTAAAATGTTTGAGAAAATTTCTGTGCTCAATTTTTTGAATGATAATGTAGTAGTATGTGACATTGGAATATTTTACTGTAATCTTCGAATGTATCTAAATCCATAAGCAAATAATTTCGAGCGCCCGTAATACCATGTAGTAATGATAAAACGTTCTCCAAAGTATGTACTTGAAATTTGAGTGGTAAATACTAAATTGTAAACGGTCTTTATCCTTTGTATCGCTTCGCTATACTTCATACTGCGATTGAGATCGTTTTGAGTAATTTGTAATCAATTGGGCAATCTCCATTATCTAAAACTTTTCACAGCTATATACTAGACTTGTGTTATGTAAAATGAATTACGTAAAATGAATCGATAAGTTTTGGATAACATTTTTCTTTACTCTTCTTTCTCTATTAAAATGTCTTCCGTAAAAGGGGAATTACCTTTTTTTTTTATTTAATACTTCCAAATCATTTCGTCCGAGGGACACAATTATCAATTATTATTGCACAGACTTCATGCTTGAAAGATAGCCCCGGCAGATTGCTGTACCATTTTTTTTGCGATGTTTTAGTAGTTACAAATATCGACAATTTCTTAACGAAAATTGACTGGTCCTTTAATTTTGCACGCCAGTTGTATATGCTCTTATTATTTATAACGATAGAAAATCATTTCCAATTTGTAAAAACTCAAAAAATTAAAAATTGATGCCCTAGTATGGTGAACGGTACGAGTGGAATCAACATATACAAGGCCTTCTGCTTTCTGGCTATTTTTACGGTGTTCTCCCAGCAAGTGTTCCTGCTGGTCTCTTAGCTGAAAAATACGGAGGATCTAAAGTCGTAGCGTAAGTATAATTTCTAATTACATTAATGTTAATAGATCTACAATATGTATTTCATCATTTTGCATTAAATTTGGTATATTTATTCATTTACACATATTTTAACTATCTCTTGTGCTACCCTCTAATATAGATTTGCCACACTAATTCCTGCAGTATTAAACCTTTTGATGCCTTGGGCTTCTGGTGTTCATTATGGTTTAGTGTTTGTACTTCGTTTTATGATGGGCTTCTTTGGAGTAAGTAGCTTGCTAAAATCTATATCTTCTATAAAAGTCAATTTAGTCTTTCATTCCCGCTAAACTTTATTGAAATGAAATAGAGTCATAGTGCTATTGCAAATTGTCTAATTCGATTACGAATCTATAGCAAAAAGCTGCGAAATTACATAATCCGATAAATCATATTTGTGCTATTATTTAGTAAAAAAAATAATTTTACAGGGAGCCGTTTACCCGGCTCTTCACGCAATGATTGCCAGATGGGTTCCTCCTAGTGAAAAAGGCATGTTCGTGTGGACGATGCAAGGTATTTAGATATAAATAAAATAGCAAAGTAATTAACCGTTTCCCCTTAAAATGACGGATTTAAGACGCCACGGGTTTCCAATGGCAAACGGAATTACATCTCGGGGACGTCATGCAATTGTGATGGCCACTTATCACATTTCTTTTTACGCAAATTTTATTCATAGTGATATTCTTTTACGATATAAACATATCTTCTGTACAAATATATTCGGGTTCCAAGACAATTCAAACTGTTTTAATTTCGATCGCCGCAATATGAAATAATATGACATGGTTTTCCAGGTGGACCTTTCGGAACTGTAGTCACGTTTGCACTGTGCGGTCAAATAATCAGTGCGTTTGGTTGGAAGGCAGCATATTACGTTACAAGCGGGCTCATCCTGGTGTTTTACGGATTATGGGCTCTCCTTATATATGATACACCTGAAGACCATCCAGGTATTACGGAAACTGAAAAATCTTACATCAAAGAACAGATCGGCACAACTGTCTCTAAACAGAAGGTAAGTAGATGACAATCTCTTTGCGCACGAACGAGTTTCTGGTACAGTTAGACATCGGCAACTCGGTAAATATTTGAATTACGAAGGTTTCGTCTTGTCTGCATTTTCGAGTAAGAAGTGTTTCACGAACGAAAATTCGGCTCGCAGAAGCTTTACACGTGGATTAGTATTCAATTTTACGAGCTAACCATTGCTAGCTTTAAAGTCATTATGGTCTAGTGGCTTGGTAAAACCCTCAGCTTTCTCGTGTAACATTGGACCTCCTATGCTATCATGTTTATTTCTGCACTGGTTAAACTTTTTAATAAAATTCAGCGGTTCCTTTTCACCCGCAATCTGGTTCCTGTACTTCGAGTTCCAGGTACAGCTGCGATGAAACTTTTATTTGTTAAGGTAAAATTCGATTCGCAGAAACCGATCATTACCGAAACGAGTTGCAGAGGTAAAGTAATGCATCTAAACGTAGTAAATAATTCGATTTATGGGAGATTTATATTTCGAAGTGCAGGGGATTTTGCAGCAGAGTGAAAGGAAGTAAACAACAAATTTCTAGTCTTGTTGAGATTTCGAGTTACCGAAGTTTGTCTGTACTATAAATTGCACATAGTCTAAACGTCTATAATACAAGAAATATTGTATATCGCCTCACAGTCACCATTTTGTTTTTCGTGTTGAACCAAGTGGTGATTGAGAGAGTCGCTTTTCGAGTAAAAAGGTTTAATACTGGATATTCAGGTGTAATGAACATTTTTTCCACGATAATACTGCTTCTGTATAATAAAATATGAATAAAATTGCAGGTGAAGCTACCTGTGAAAGCTGTTCTCACATCGGTACCATTTTTGGTCTTGTTATGGGCTCATTTCGCAAACATGTGGGGTATTTATTTCATAGCAACTAATGGGCCGAAATACACTTTGGAAGTTCTTGGTTTTAACATGAAATCGGTATTTGTTTATAACCATTGAGTTTTATATGCCGTTAAAATGATCTTAATCTGAATCAAAATAAGTACCGACGAAATTATATTACAGGGAGGACCAATTACAGGATTACCTTACATAGCAAGACTTGGTGCTGGTGTATTGTTCGCTGCAGCTGGGGATTATGTTCGAAGGAGAAATTTCCTTAGTTTAGGGTGGATTCGAAAATTATTTATGCTTTCCTGTAAGCGAAACTTTGACGAAACCTAATTGAATTAGTTTTTCTTCCCGTTAACTTATGATAATCACGGAATCATTGTTTATTTCAACAGCACACTTGGCTCCGGCAGTAGCCCTGATTGTAATGACGTATGTTGGCTGTGATGCAGTAGGCGCAATGGTTATGCTAATATTAGCATTAACATTTAATGGTGCTGCATGTCAAACTAGTTTACAAAATCATCAAGATCTGGCACCCAATTTCGCTGGTTCTTTGTACGGGATTATGAACACTTTCGGTAGTTTTCCCGGATTCATTATTCCACCAATTATTGGTGCTCTAACAAACGAGAGGGTATGTATAAAATCGAATATTACATTTGCGACATAGTGGACTCTTGGTTAACCGATGTTTCGTATTATATGAGGTTCTCTGAACATTTAAAAAATGGTGTGGTATTGTTGGGGAAGTCGATCAAACTTTCGATCAATTAAACAGATAAATAAACTTCAATACATATACAATATGGCATTATCAAAATGTTTTTCATGATTTCATTAAACGATTTATGAAGACTCACTGACCCACATCGCTACGGATAACCGAGATATAATATACATACTTTAACATTCTGAACTTTTATGTTTTTAATTCTAGAATGGAGTAGAAGAGTGGCGTGTGATGTTTTGGATCTCAGCAGCAGTATTTATATCTGCAACAGTACTTTACTGGATATTTGGATCGGCAGAAATCCAACCGTGGAATGATTTAAGTAAACACGAGCCGTCGGCAGTTTCCGATGAGGAAAAACAAATGACAGAGATACCTGCTAAAGAATTACACACGGAGGAAGAAGACGAAGAAAATGTACGTCTTTAATTCTCCGATTAGAACTCGTCATAAATATTGGATAAAAAAGTATGAATTTATTTAACAAATTTTGTAGTTTCTAAGCATTAATAACGAACTTTTTAATTCATTTCTTCAACGTTTGTAAAGAGAAATGCGTTTATATATGTGGCTTCATTATTAATATGAGGATTAGTGTCTTTTTAAAAAGAGGAAGACTGTATTATTTATTTTACACGATAGTTTTCTTTGCCTCAAATTGTGTATTACTTCGTGAAAAATTTGATTCAGACTGTACGCAATTACTAGAGGTGGGATAAAGTATATTGCAAGTAGGTTCGAAATTAACTGGATATTTTCGAAAGTTCCATGATTACTTCGAAAAAAAAGCAATACTTTGAAGTAGACTCGACTCCAAACGCGATAGGTTAGAACTCATTATAAGTACTATGAGAAACGTAAGCAGTAATTCCAAGTCATACACGAACGCTGGCCGAGTAGATTCGAACTTTTTATGAAGTTCAAAGTACATAGACTATCGCTATTTATAACCTACGATAGTCTTTTCTTTTTAACTAATTTCTTAGTTCTCGGCAACAGAGACACTGGCTACTGGAATCTCACTCGCATCTAAAATTCGAGTACAGTTTGTGAGGGCTTCCAATTTTTCTAACTTCAAATTATACTTGAAAGTGGGTTTTTGAACCTACAACTACTCATCAGAACTTTGTTGTTTTTGCGTAGTAATCGAAACCAATGAAATGAAACTTGGTTACTGAAATTGTACTAGTAATTCCTCGAGATAATTGCTTCTGTAGAATCTCCAAAACGACATCTCTTTGGCATATTTTTTGTAGCTTTATATAATGTTCCTTACATAACAATACTACGTTCTACATGGCAATTTCACTTTTGTAAAATAATCATACTGTCTACAAAAATTCTCAGTTCTCAGTTCTCTTCAGTCAGTGAAATAACTTATAAAATTTACTGGTCCAAAACTTGATCGAATCGTGTTCTTTTAAAACTTTGGTGTCAAATTTTTATAGCTAATATCTGTATGAAATATGCTTTCATCACAAGATCTTGTTTAAACTGCTGATGAAAAATATTTAATATTTTCGTTAAATATAATACTATATGGATGGTTACTTCAACGTACAAATGTATGTTACAAATACATTTCCCAAACGATGTTACGTATTTTTATAGAAAATATTTTTTCATCACTTGTCAGTATTTGCAAGAAACAGATATTTCTTACGGCTGTTTGCTATTTTTGTAACTCGTAATTTTGTTGTCTATGAGCTACGTTACTTACGATGATGTTTAATGCATAAAGGAATATGTTCGAAAAATCGAACACTATTAATAGATAGTCTCGATCATTAAAAAATACTGGATGATATTCTTCGACCTTCTGCATAATCATGCCAACCGTTTCTCAATTCTTGTTTATGTAGATTGTAGTAACAATACCTAACTCAATGCCACTATCGACGATGATATTTTATTAATATTATTTTATAACCCGTCGTGTCATACACATTACGATTGATGACACTGAGTACAAGACGACGAACACAAAGGGCGCAATTGTAAATAAAATTGTTCGTAACCTGCGCTGGTAATTTATAATGATTACGTAACTGAGTAAACCCTGTGCCCTTGTACAAAAAGACGCTGTAAAAGCAATAATATATTCTTACTACATTTTATTTATGAACACTTTACAAACTGTAATATAGAAGTCGCGATTAAACATTTTTGTACACGTGTCATTTGCCATTATTTCAAGCGTTGTACACTAACTTACGTAATTACTGTCCTTCGGCAATTATCATACGTTTCGATATAGAACGATGAAATAACTATACAAAATCGCTATTGAATGTATCACATTATGTTTGCGTTGCAATGTACGAACATACGCGGCGATTATGTAAACAGAATGTATGTGCATTTATTTCTGCGTATTAAACATTTTTTAAATAAATTAATTAATTTTTGTCCTTTCTAAGTGTTAGAGTTTTGTGAAACACAAATTGGTATAATTTTAAAGCCATCGGCGTTTGATTTTCTGCGAGAAGTACTGTGACTGTAAGTATTTACTTTAGATAAATGTAATTTTGAGAGTGGTTTATTCTGTTTCATTCGAAACGTGTCTTGATCAGACGTTTTATTGTCTGTCTTGCTCAAGCATGTACATGTGGATTTAGTGTATGCTTCATCGTTTTCTGTAAACGAATGATTTGTCTTCAAGATGTGCAGGGATGAGGCAGTAGCGCAATTTTCTCGAGTGCAAAATGTGTTTTTCAGTATCTGCAAAGCATTTTCTGCTTGGGAAGTTAATGCATCACTGCGATGGCAAGATGTATTTTGAGAAATCGGTTGATCCAGTAGGGTCATCGTTGTTTGACTTGAACTACATACCGATTCTGCAAAATGCAATGCGCAGTTGTACATGTTAATTGTAGCCGATTTAATACCTGTGTGAAGGTAAAATAAATCTTATCCACAAAACTTTATCTTCAGGGAAAAATCAAGTAAGATACAAAAAATGCTGAAAACATTACAGCTCGAACTCTATTTTTGTTCTAATAAGTCAAGAATGACCTAAAGACAAATATTTAATCCTTTCGACCTGCGAAATATGAAAGACTGTATCGAATAAGTAATTTATTAAATAAAATTTGGCCAACTCAAAAAAGAAAATAAATAATACTTCTGGTAAATGGGTGTACACAAAAGTACATAAAAATAATTTCTACACTATCACGTGTAGATGAAAAGTAAAATGCTTGTAACGCTCCAGAAAATTGTGAAACATTGTTCCCTATTGACAAGAAATATGATTGTCATGGATTTCTTTAATTAAGTCGTTTATCCGGCCGAGGTTCAAGGCAAATTCAATAATAAAATAATAATAATGTGTAACGCCAGTTTCATTAACTTCCTTCGGTGACAAGTGTAAAGTAGCAATTAAGTACCGCAGTGCAACGTTAATTATAATACGACTCATTCTGGTACGCTGACACATTAAAATACAAAGTTTAGCCCTTTAATTGTTTCCTGATGTCGCGGTATTTCTTTTCTTTCTTTTCACATATATTCCCACTTTTCTATTTATTTTATCGGGCCATCTAAGCTGGGACTGTTTGAAGATTTGGGTGTTGGGGGTTAGAAGTAGAAATATTACAGTGGTCATAATGAGTCCTATAATATGTTGGCATAACTTCAGTTCAGCGGACGATGATAATTCTAGCAAATTCATATATTGAATAATAATACGGCTAACTGTTGTCTACATGTTTGAGGCCAGTAGCCATTGTGAAAAAAACCGACCAAATGACTATGATAGTCTCAATAACGTCAGTATGGAATTAATGGCGACAGTAAAGGAATTGAATACATATTTGTAAAACCGTCGTAGTAATTTCCCAAACATTTATTCGATAATTTGTATCATAAGTAACATAATAAATTAGTTGTACCTTTTAAAGAATACGATTTCATTAATGTAGCATCGGTAACGTAGGACCATTCGTTAAAGGATTCTAAAAAATAAAAAATTCGTAAGTATTATATAATTTTTTTTTATGAACCGTAATGTCTATATTTAAATATTTACAAAAATATTTATTAAAATCATCACCTTGAGGTTCGATGTCTTTTCCACTTTGCAACAATATACGAATTGTATCTCGAGATTCTTCTGACGAATTTATCGATAACTGACGTTTGGGTACTACAGGAGGCTTGACTTTTTTTTCTGGACATGGCGTTTGGAGAAGATATTTGTCCTTTTCTGTGGCTTTGGTCACTACGTAACAGGGTTTATACGCCAGTAATATATCCTGTGTTCGAAGTATTTTCATTTCTTGTTGCGAAGGAGTTGGAACGTCCCCGTTGTCTAAACACCATTGGCACATTGATTGTCTTCTACAGACAGAACATAGAATTTCCTGGGATTTTTCAATCTTCTTCACTTCTGCAATCGCAGCTATACTTGTCTGCGTACCAATTGTCTCTGTTTCTTTCTTCGACATTAATTCCAGAATTCTCTCCTTTCTCTTTGCCAATATTTGATCTATTGGCTTACCTAAGGAACGTTGTGAATACTTAATGCATATTACATTTATAGAGTGCCTTACTAAAATGGTGATTTGGATCAGGCAACGCAATGTGAAAAACCTTTTTTCCGGACAATTTTGTTGAAACTAGGGCTGTTTTCCAAATTTGTCACTTTGTTGGTTTTTAAAATCGCATCAAGATCATAGTATAGTTATTGTTGGATAGCGAGAACGTTCGCCTATTATACCCACCACCGGGGGTGTATACATATACATACAGTTGCTTACAGAAAAAACATTGATATAGCACGATATCTCCCGAAGCAATTCACTCATTTTAACCGCAACTAAAAATTGTTTATAACTTCGAAAATATTAATTTTCCAACACATGCTATCGGACATTTATCCTTCACTTGACGAACCCAACTATCTTACAATTTCTAAATCCTTATGATCACTTTGTTAATGTAAATCCCCTTTCTAAAGCCGAAAGGCAACTTAATAAACATGCACAGTAAAATCTCGATTAGTGTTCAAAATTGTGACTTCTACTTGGGGTGGCCCCCCTTGGAATAAGTGGAGGCTCGAGCGCCGAGCATGTAATCCGATCCGAGATCGAATCGGTGAGAGCCAACACTAATGCAAGCGAGATTTCAAATTAAAACTTTGTTATTTTTGGTTCTTTACGTATGAAATTTTTGCCAAACTGTTTACGAAAATCTTCTGATTAAAATGATACCAAATACCACGTAGATTGGTGCCATGGAACTGATTGTTTAGAAGACCATTATTAGTACCATAAAAACCATATCGTGTTTAGTGTCATTTTAATCAGGAGATTGTAACAAACGTTTTAGTCAAATTTCATTTAAGAAGGACCAAAAATAAACAAGTTTTATTTTTAAATTTTAAACTTGCTTCTTTCCTCGTACACTGCCTCGATTTTCGGCTGTCAGAACGTCAAAGGTGACCCGAACTCCCTCGAGAAACATGTCTGCACCCAATTAGAGTTCGCATTCGGCCCCGCGCGAAGTGCACTAATCGAGATATTACTGTACGACTATTATACTAACGTTGAAATTCCTTCTGCAGTTCCAGAAGT
Source organism: Nomada fucata (assembly GCA_948146005.1). Lineage (NCBI taxonomy): Eukaryota > Metazoa > Arthropoda > Insecta > Hymenoptera > Apidae > Nomada > Nomada fucata. The sequence goes on from OX411282.1 coordinate 11,676,488, forward strand.
TTTCCAATTATAGTCGATATTCGTTGAACAAGTCCATTTACAACGATTTTAGAAACATTTAAAGCATCTTTCGATACAACGTCGCAAGTCAGGTGTAACAAATCGCTCATTAACGGTACAACAACAATCGACGATTCAAAGGGGTCCACGATCATGTCGATTCTCAGTTTTCTCAACACATCTTCTTCTTTCTCTCCATGCAATTTATACGTGGCTATGGTTTGCGCAACTTGTTCCTTCATGGGGTATCTAATCCGTTCGCCACACTTGTCGACGATCTCGTCTATTATATCGTCTATTATAATTCGAGCATCGATAGCTTTAGAAATACAGTTTTCCAAATAATTTGAAATAGCATTCTTCGTTTCCCAATAACCCGACAACAGTTTCGTATGCGACTCTTTTGGTTCGCAAGTTAAATCCGTCTGCGTTTGTCTGTCTATGATAAAAATTTGTCCACGATTGTTATATATAATGTAAGTTTGCGTCTCCTGGTCCGCCATCGGAACTTTCGCCAGGCTCGCCGGATCTTTTATCCAAAATACACGAGCTATTAAAAAGTGCAAGGCCTCCGCGACCTCCATTTCCATTTCCTCCTCGTCGCTAGGCAGGGACGTGAAAAATGCATGTTCTACGTCTATAACGGATTTGGACAGCTGTTCCATTACTATGTCCTCTTCTGCTTCCGGAACGAAGCTCATAATAGTTTCGGCCACATTGCTTCTCTTAAACGTAGGTATGGGACCTCTACCCATGGACGCTACAATGCGGGATACATTTCAATAGTTTTATATGTCCTTTTTGGCTGACTTGCAAGCTGTGCAAGCGCTGAAACGACGGCATTGTGCGGGCTGCGAGGTCAATGTTCACGGTCAATATCGTTTCAAAATTGATGAATTATTTGAAAAGATGAAACAAAGCGTGACGCATCCATAAAATGTGTAATACAATCTCAACTTGTGATCCTAACCCTAAGATGCATATATTGTTTAAAATAATATTGTGTAAACTGCGAGGAAAGTTCTGAGTCTTCGTAACGAGATATGTATATACGGAACACCCTGTATGTAAAATATAATATTTACTTGCATCTTCCCTATTATCTATTACATGTATTTTGTATTAAATCTAAACCCTTTAATCGAACTGAACCAAATTTTGCAATCACTTTTCGATCCAAGTACCCTAATGCTTTCTTGTATAGAATGAAAAGATGCATCAAATAGGGCATATCACAATATACAGTTCCTCTTCAACTTTCAGAGAAGTTTTACATACCAGAAAACCTAACTCAAATCTGTTTAATTTGTCCGAATTAAATTTTTGTCTATCTTCTACCGTCTTATCGTTATACGTCAAAGTTTAAAGGTGGGCAAAAGGCACTGTCGGAATATATAGTAAATAACAATACTCATATTTTTAAGTACAGGAAACTTAAGCTAATATCTCATAATTGTATCTAATAATTGTAGCTTACACTCAAGTAACACTAATACATACTCATAATATCCCTAAAATATTTTAATGGGGGGCATGGTGAGCTCATATACATCGTCTGTGAACCTTCATCCTTGTACTCAACAGATATATAAACGCTTGGTATTCCCTCCAGGTATGTTTGATTTTCAGCATTTTTTTTCTCTACTTCTCTTACTTCCTCTGTTGCTTGTACTGCGTCTTCTGCTTCCAAAGGATCTACGAATTGTATATCACTAAACGTTCGCCTATATACAATGTTATCTGGGCCGAGGTTCAAATCAGTGCCCGGTGTTGAAGACAGCGTTGCTGAGTCTGATATTTCTCTTATTGTTGCATCGTCTTCTGGAGTTACTGTTATAAGAGTTTGAGCCCATGCTTCATCTTCCGTTGCCATCTGTGTGCAAAATATAATACATGGCAAACAAAGCATTTTTAAACACTAATCCGCAGTTATATAATGTTAGGTCTACACTCCTGGCAGCTGTTGACAAGCTGTTCGCGAGTAGAAACAGTATTGTTCCACGGTTGAGTTCAGGAACAGTTCGTGAACAGCTCGCGAACTCAAACAACATCACGGCTCGTAAACAGCTCGCTAACAAACCACAAGCGGTTACAGGCTTGTTCGCACTGTTTGCAGTCAGTTTACGGTTGATCTTTCTCTTCCAAGCATCTTACAATTAGTAAAAATGTCTTTGAAAGATTGGCTGCTCGCAACTGCTACCGTACGCCAACAGTTCTGTTCAGTGTGGACCCAACGTGGACAGCATGCTTGCAGATGAGAAGCGAACAGGTGTTTCGATGTACCGCTTTCTAAGCAATTTGGCATTGTTTACTGCTCGTCAAAGTGTCTACACTGCCCGTTCACGAGCTACTCGCGAACAGCAGTGTGGACGAGACAGGGGATTTCAGTGATACTATCTACGATGAACCACTCATCTTAGAATAACGAGTGACATTTTTGTAATTTATCAGATACAAATATGATCTGTCGTGTATGATCTCATTAGAACTATTAAAGTCTCGCCAATTTTTTAATAAAAGTTTCATAACAAAATAAGTACCAAGCTTGCATTAGTATTATCTTACAGATACGAAGGCTTCTAGTCTTTAAATAATTGTCTCAACTGACTTTTCTGGAGTAAAAGTCACCAGAAAGTATAGAATGAAAAGCTTCAGAATAAAGCACCACCTTTCAGGAAATGGAATTCAATTATTACAATGCATACGTGCATTGACTTGACTAGCCACGATCTCTTTGGTTCACCTAACTTACAATTACCTGTTCATCGCTGTTGGTACTGCCGTTTTTAAACAGTTGCACAATCCGTTACTGTAATATCTTTGCAATAACTTTTTAAAATATATCTCTTTTACAAATCGGGGAAATGCAAGAAAAGCTACTCTTGTCGCATAAAAATTGTTGGACAGTAAATTATAGATGTGTGAACCGATAATGGACCAAAAAAAAGGTCTAATGCGATATGTCAATTGTACGAGTATCCTTCATAATATTTTCGTTATTCTAGCCGATGCAAAGGACAAAGTTGTTTGACTCCCACCGATGAAATTGTAATTGATGGCCTTTTCTCGTTCAAGGACGTTTTCTCATGTTTCAAGCAGGGTTTTAATACCGGTATACCTTTGATACCGGTATTACATCCACTGACTTATACCGGTATGGGCTTGGATACCGATATTAGGCTCCCGAAACTATACCAAAACTGATATAACATACCGATATTTTTTCGGTTTTTCTACTGTAGAAAGGTGCGTTTTAAGTTGAGGGGTCTCCGGAGGTAGATAGCCCGCCGCTATTCTGCTAGAGGGGCGGTTTATGGTAGGTTATTGTCTTGCGGGTGATTGCTAAGACGACATAGACCAGAGCCAGTGAACGTAGGTCGCACAGCCATCGAGTGTCATGTGTCAATATAGAGAAGGTTTGGGATAATTAAGGGGGATAGCAAGCAACCCGATGTTGCATTGCTTGGCTTGTCGTTAAGAGCTGGTCACAGAGTGAGGAAAAGCAGGGGTGCATTTTGTTAACCCACATGGCACTTACACCGGAACCGTTTACAGTAATTTTTCGATGAGAGCGCGGCGAGAGCTGCTACAAGAGGGATCGCGCTTCATCCCCACCACTGGGCGGATCTCCGCGGCTTCTGACTGGCAGGAATAAACTGCCACGGTTTGACTAGCCGACACGTCTCGGCGGCTAATAGCTGGGGCAACCCTTGAAAGGTTAAATGTCTTCGTATCTGTGAGACGACGCTATTACAAACGCGATTTTTTTTTATTGTTAGGTATTGCGCTATGAAAATTGAATTAAAATATTCGAGAAGCTGTTGCGATTAAAATCAGACTAAACACGTTATTATAGGGTTTGGACAATTTTTACTTATACGGTTACATAATAAAACTCTTACCCATAGATTTTTTTTCAAATTTTTTTACAGGAGGTAAAAATACTTTTCGCACACCAGATGTTGACTTTTCAGTAGTGTCGGACTCCCCTTATTAGGATTTACCCACTAAAAAGCCCACCTCCATGTTCTCACATAACTAAAGTAATAACTGCTCTCCCACACTGCACTTATACACTACACGTACACTGCACTTATTACGACGGAATAGAGATTTCCAGGGCTTTGAGTATATATTTCACGGCCATGGATAATTTTTGTCCCTCTTTGCAGCTTTTTAATCTTTTGTTTTACACGTTCTGGGGTCATTTTCTTCTTCCTGTACGGAGGTTTCATCTTCTTGGACTGATTGCTCCTTCCGGACTTTAAAACCGCTGGCGGATCTCCCCTGTTCCCCTGCCAGCGTTCTGGAAAGGACAGCTTCGCAAAGTGGACCACTTTCGTCCATATTACAAATATTCTCCGGCTCTATATCTTCTTCTTCCACTATGTCCTTAAAATCCTGCACAAAAGACGCTGCCGCATCCACATCAGCACTTGCCTTTTCGCCGTATGGATGTAAAAGGCGTATACCGTGGCGTCTTTTCACATACACAAGCCAGCCTATGCTGACTTTGAATTGCGAACAAGATAGAACACTTGCCTTGATTTCTGCTGCCTTCCCTAGCAGTAAAGCGTCCGTCACGATGTCCCCTAATGCTCTTCTTTTTAGAAACCATGTTACTAGCCGTTGTTCTATTTCTTCATACACTGGTTTCTTTATCCTTTGTCGCATTCTTTGCTTGGTGTTTTCTCCAATAAATGGTTTGATATTCGCGGCATTTCTTCTGACGCGTTGGATTGTTGCCATGTTGGCATGTACACCATACCTCGCTGCTACTGCTGACACGGATTGCGACTATTCCAAGTCCTTGAGAATGTCTAGCCGTTGTTGGATGGTTAGAACACATTGTTGTCGATGAGCCATATCACTATTAACTAAACACTTAGAATTTATAAATCACGGAAATTTTGTATTATTAAATATATTCTACAAATTGTTCATATTAATTAATTGCTATTCTAATATATATGTATATGTATCTAACGTATGCTAATGCTTGTGCAGCAATAATTGTTACTATAAATAATTATAGTAAACAAAATTGCGCTTTTCGGTTTTAAGAACTTCGTAACGTTGTGCTTACACTCAGCGTTGACGAAGTAATTAACTTAGTCCGAAGTGGTTTGCCATAAGGAAAACTAACCCCCTAGAACAAAGCAGATAGAAGGGGTGTGGGAAAATACCGGCGATTGTATGGCAGCGAAGTGGGAATTCCTGCTCATTTCCCTGTCATTTGTCCCACGCGTCATTAAACGTGACTTGAGAATTAAGAATTTGAGGGCAAAGCATTATGAGACGTTCGCTTTTTCGCTTTTTCGCTTTTTCGCTTTTTCGCTTTTTCGCTTTTTCGCTTTTTCGCTTTTTCGCTTTTTCGCTTTTTCGCTTTTTCGCTTTTTCGCTTTTTCGCTTTTTACTGTTCTTGCCATTCAAAAAATATTAATTACTTATGGAAGTCTCTACTTTAATGCATATTGATTCCTTCAGTTAATTGTTCAAAGGATTAGTCCACGAAAATAACACTGCGGGAAAAATTAATGCAAGACTGAACTTTCGCTTCGGTCATAAACAACCCAGGTTGGCCGCCGAGGTTTATGCCCATTTATTGTAGTATGCTTTTATCTTTTTCTTTTCTTTATGCTTTTCTTTATGCTTCTCTTATATTCGCAAACGTATTTTGCGGAAAGCAATGAAGAAACGTGTTGTATGATAAAGCGACCAGCTAGCCCCGCGCCGGGAAACAGCCGTCGACTGTAACAGGTGGTAACAAGCGTTTCTCCTTGCGCCGCAATGATCGTTCGGAAGCGTCTCTTGCTCGCTGTACAAGAAATTGACAAGCCACTTTCCATCGTACAGAAGTTCAGTGAGTGAGAAAGAGAAGGGCTCGGTATCTTCGTATCCGCGAGACAACACTGATGCAACGATGGAACTTTTTTATTTTTATTAATTTTGTTCTGAAAATTTTATTAGGATATTGTTGACGCTCTTATGCTTAAAATGAGATTAAACACGATCTATGGAATTTGGATCATGTGTATGGTTTATAAGCATGATGCAACTACGATCCAAATTATATCGCGTTTGGTGTTATTTTAATCACAACAGCCTCAGCAATATTTTAATAAAATTTGCCGAACGAAATAGGTAACAATAAAGAAGTTTTATAGTTGCATTACTGTTGGTTTCACCGATACGTACCCTGACCCGGTCGTCGACGTCGGTGCCTGCACAGTAGCCGGACTCTTGAGCGTCACGTCAAATTTCTAACATGGCAAAGTTCTCCGTGAGCCCAAAATGCGGAGGAATTACTGATATTCAAAAAACGAGTTTGCTTTAAACTGATTTCTGACATGTATATCGGATCCAATCCGGAGATCCATGTCTACAAATATGTTTATAATAAAATAAGAAAACCGAAAGAATACAGGTAAATATAAGTAAATATATCGGTATGACGTCACACCGGTATTTCCGTATTTCAGATTTTTAAGGGGTTCTGGATGTGCAACCGATAAATACCGTTAAATACCGGGATTTTACGTACCGGCATAAGTCCTTGGTTTCAAGGTCACCCATGGTTTTTCAATTATTATAAAATATGTTTAGTAAGGTATTATTATGGCTGATAAAATGGATTTCATTGCAAGGTATGATACATTAACCTTGAAATGACCTTGAATATATGTATTTTATTCAACTTTTTTAACACGATGAATTACTTTTATTACGGTTCTATCATGAACTCGGAAAGTCTTGTACAACTAACATTATTTCTACTTATTAAATATTATAGTAACATACAATGGACAATATTATAATAGTATTATATATTTATAGACCTACAGATTTGTGGAAATCTCCACATTTCTGTAGTTAAAATAAGAACGTTTGCAATATTATTAGAAGCTTTTAAATGCACTCGAAATATAATCATCATTTTTGGAATAATTTTCTACTTTACATACACTTCCAACTAGTATAATACATCGTATTATAGTGCTTTTAGTACTTACTGTGATAAGAAATTAAATACAGTTTACTGTATGTAATTTCCTTCTGGATGCAATTTACTTTAAACGAAAAAGTATATTTACTATTCCAAGATGGCATCTCAGATTTTTTCTGAATCTCGCTAGTAATTTAAATAAATATTCGAAAATTTCGTCTTCGAAATTTCACATGTTAGGAGGTTATAATACGTTTAATGACGTGTTAAAAAGTATGACGTACAATTTCAGAGCGTGTGCGATAAAATTTGTATATAAAGATACTAATAATAATTTTTACAGTTACGCTAAATGAAAAGAGTTTTTCATTTAATTGGTAGAGACGATTTGTTAAATACTAAAAGGCACATTAAATACATCTTGTCGGGATAAATATGATAAAGTGATTATAATAATATATTATAAAATATATAATGTTTCTTTCTATTAATTTTAGGTTAAGTAGTAGATGTTTATCTATAGAAGAAATTTGAGAATTGTTCCTCAAATATTAATTAAGATTTCATGATATGTGCAATAATTTCTCGATGAGTGCCCGGCGGGAGCTGGTGCGAGAGGGGTTGCGCTTCATCCCCACCACTGGGGGGATCTCTCCGCATTCGCCTCGATCATAAACAACCCAGGTTGGCTGCGTAGATTTATTTTGGGTCAACGTTTACACAGAGTGCTGAACTAGGATGCCCATTTATTATAGTGTGCTTTTATATTTTTCTTCTCTCTATGTTTCCCTTTACACTTCTATTATATTCGCAAACGTATTTTGCGAAAGCCAATTAAGAATCGTGTTGTATGGTAAAGCGATCAGGTAGCTCCGCCGCCGAGAAACAGCCGTCGATCGTAACAGGTGGTCACAAGCTTTTCTCATGGGGCTGGAGGGCTCGCTTTACAACAAATTGACAAGCCATTTTCCATCGTATAGAAGTTCAGTGAGTGAAAAAGAGGAACTTTTTTATCTTAATTAATTTTGTTCTGCAAATTTTATTACGATATTGTCGACGTTTTTATGCTTGAAATGAGATTAAACAAGATCTATGTAATTTGGATCATATATACGTATAGATCACTTATATGTCGTTTGTATGACATTTGTATCATTTATTGCTTTGAATACGGCGATAAGTGTGTCAACTAAAATACAATTTTTTATTTATGTATATATATATGGCAATTTAATTTTTATTGCACTCATACTTATTGATATTACAAATGCCAGTATCAATTTAAGCAAATACCTGTTGAACATTATTGTGCAAGGAGACGACCGTCGTTAGCGTACCAAAAAAGTTTGTCGTTAGCATACCAAAAAAGTATCATATACAATATTGAAGAAAAGTATCTTCTATCATTCACTGCGAGTTTTTCATCTTATCTGGCCATTCCACCTCTTATATGTATACACTATACAAGAATAGGATACTTTGAAGATATATAGTATCGTAAATGGATAATTATTGTATTTCATTTTACAAACCAATAATTACGTTCGCACTATTGTATGACATATTAAAAGGTAACAAATTCAAATATATCTAGACCATATAAACAAAAATTTTATTTTTATTACAAATACAAAAAATCTATCACTTGTAAATTATTGTTGCAGCGGTGCTGTTTTAACGATAAATGTACGTATTTCCATGGGTTTCAAAAAGACATTTATAGCACCGTCTTTAATTTCCACAGGTGGAGAAAATAAGTCTTCTGTCTCGAGAATATCATTGGTTTCAGAATCCCATTTCAAACGATTCATATCTTTCATCCACTGATTGCCACCCAATGTAGTCTCCTCGATGGAAAGAATCGTAAAAGTAGAAAACAGGTCCTATTGTGATAAAATCATTGCAATAGGAAAATTATAAATAAAATATGTATCTGTAAAATTTCACAAAAGAAAGAGGCAAATGGTTGGTGTTATTACACAAGGTATAATAAGAGACCCCTACCACCCTGTATAACAGCACTACCTTTGAAAGCACGTTTAATTATAAACAGTACTTCAGTATTATAAATATATGCATTGCACTTTTTCACTGGAGATACAATACGCCGCTTAATTAAAAAACGTTTCAGAAGAAAACTGAAAGCAATATCTTCAACTATATATACGTATGAATAAGATCGAATGGAATATACCTTAATATTAATTTCCACAGGTTTACTTAATCTTTCCGTTTCGCCCACTTCGAAAATATGCTCCAGCCTTAGTAGAATAGTGTCGTCCTTCCATGGTTCCAAAGATAAAATGTGAACATTTGGTGGTAGAGATTTAGCAAGACCGGTACCCTAGAGACAATAGAATAAAAAAATGTACTACTAATAATGAAACGAATATTCCGATTCTTGTTCAATATTTTTACCTCTGCTTTTAATTGCTTTAAATATATCACCCGATTTATTTGCTGAAGCAATAAACTTATTTATTGTTTACATTTTCACTTTTTTAAAAATAATTCGTTAAATCGAATACAAAAATCAATTAATTAATTGTAAACAAATGCTCGTTCTAAAGATTCTCACTTGCGAGGCGTATGTGTAATTTGTAGACACGGGAGAGTCTGGTGCAGTAGGTGTAATAAGGGTCCAAGGGCGAAGCAACAGTTGAAGTGCCAAAGATTTTTCTTTCATCGCGAATTCGTCTAAATTTTTCACACTCCCTCCAATGACATAGTGCGAACCCCTAACCACCAACCCTTCTCCAAAGGCAGTTTCATTGAGAGCTTCGTCTACACCGAATGCATCGTCTTTTAGGAGCCTCCTGTGAATCTGTGCAAAGATTTTTATACAATGTAATTATGCTGTTTAAATTATTGTTTCATTGGATGTATCTGCCCCCACTCTGTAGTACTTAAACTTAATATGGAATTGCATAATCATAGCATAGAACTTAAAAACATTCAGCAACTTTAAATTTAGTTTTATTACATTTTTAATTGTCTGGACCTTTAGTGTGTGGAGAAGACAACCTAGATCACATGTAGGTATATTTAAAATGAGAATTACGGTTATTAATTTTTCCATAAAATACTTCTTTTTTGTTTCTCAGAGATTACCTCATTGATTCACTGCTATTTCCTCCAACCTTTTAATTTTTCCACACAGTTTTACTATGAAGCTTGAGGCAACGTGTACACGAAATATGCAATTGGACAGTATTTAAAAATAATATAGAATAGTAAGCAATAATATAAGATGGCAGAATTAATTAATAAAATCATAATTATAATTATAATAAAATCGTCTCTTCTCCAGTCATAAAAAAAGTATAAAATACTTTACCATCATCTCGATTTCTCCATCATTCATACTAGTGCCACCTTCAGCTCGATCCGTTAGTACACTGAGCTTGAGGAACTTTTCTGAATCTTTCATGGAAATCTTAGAGGTAATAGGATAATAGTTGCCAGATACTTGCTCCTCTAGTTCCAAGTTCCACGTTGGCCGATAATTCCTCTTTCGCTTTAACATTTCACGACCATTACTGTCAGTGTAAAATTCTCCGGCAGAATTTAAGTTGCTGGAATACCTCGTAACGATCTCTTTGCCAATCGTATCCCTAAAATTATATGGCTTTCTTATTGCAGGTGTTAGAAATTGTAAATCTTGCTTCGCAAAAGTCAGTGTAGATGATCTATGAGTAATGACTATGGACATAATGTCTTATAACAATACAATCATTACATATATTATTTTACAATAGTTTATATAATAGTTTCTCGTGTCTATTTAATATGCACCACTCACGCGTTATTCTTGTAAAAATAAGTTTTACCACTTGGAATATGTCTGCTCATTTTAGAGATACGAAAGAACTATGTATGTATAAATTGTGCGGTATGTCTCAAGGCGATTTAAGTACCTAATCATTTTTTTGTCAGCGGAGGGTTGTCGATTATTTCAAGGTCATCTTATGTTTTCAATGCCTTTTTCACCCTTCTTTAATTTCTGGTGAAATAATGAATGCTTAGATGATTTCAAGGACATGTAATACAAGGGCATTCGATATTAAACACTAATGTAAAAGAAGGACATTATTAAAAAGAATTGAAGTGATCTTTAAATCCTAGAAAATATTATACATATTAGTGTACTATGGCCTCCTTGATACCAAACAATTTCGCAAATACAATTTGTTCATATCTCTGAGAATACTGAATATATTTCAGGTAGTCAAAGCTTTTACCCCATAGTGTACAATGTGGAATTATAATAGTTTATAAAATTAACAAGATGTAATATTTCTGTTTTTTAATTTGGTACTTTGTTTGAATATTTTTACAGCTTTTCGTACTATGTTCAATGTACTTACTTAACAGGTATCGGTCCAACAAGCCAATCGAACTCTGCGTAATCTTTTCCATTATAAACTCGAACTACTTGACATATCCAATCGTTAATATACTGATGAATTTCTTCCACTACTGGACCTGTAACAGTAGGGCGAATCGAATATGTTAAGGAGCTTAATAACAATCAAGAATTCCAAACAAGATTTTTAATCAATCAGTTCATTACCTTTGTAGATCTTATAAGATGCAGGTCTTATGAAATTTTTAGCGGATTCGCCTTTAGGTCTGAAGATGTACGCACCAGAAGATCTATTTTTAAATACCTTATTATTTCCTTCCATTCCTTCATAATAATGAAACGATTGCGTCAGATTCATATTTTTTTCTTTATTCCAATTTAGGACGATCTGACTATACTCGTTGACGGATACGTTATAAAACTGAAACATATGAACATTTCACCTATTGTTCTAACTTCCTTTTTTGGTAACAGGTTCTGTGCCAAATGTAAAAATATTCATTTCAGCGTGCATGTAGTGATGTTTTGTAATAAAAAAAATTAATGAATGAAATAATAAGAAGTAACTCAAACAAAAAGATGAATTTAAGTGAACTTGAGTTACCCTGCCTGTATTTTTAATTAAATAGTGGCATGTATGGATAATATGTACTATTTTTATTATTCCTTAGTATATAATAATTATCTATAATAGAGCATTCTAGTGGATGGAAATTTTTCAAGTATATTATATTTCGTAGCGCTTTAGAGGCCGCTACTCGATGGTTCAAATTTTCAATGACGAAATCACGAAGGAGATTTTCTATTTTGAGAGTCGCATTTTCTGGCGTCAATATATCAAGAACTCCCAATGAAAAATAGGGCAAGCTACAAACCACAAACGGAGAACAAAAACAGTACTTATGCCTATTATATTTGCGAAAGCGATTTTTTATACATGTGAACTTGCCATTATTAAAAACGGACAGTTCGTAGATTTACTTTGTAATAATATTCTAATGTTACGTAAGTGTATTTAAATGTTTCGTAAATAATGTTTCGAACAGGAAATTTCATTTTCCATAAAAGTCACAAAATTCAGTAGTGATAGCAACCCTTAATATGTACCTGACCAAAAATAAAGAAAATACCATATTCTTCACTCATACAGGTGAGGAGACTGACAAGGTGCCCCGTGAAAGAATACAAAAATAAATATTTTTCATTATATAAGCACCACCCTCATCCCTATTTTCTGAACACTTTTATTATGTTTGTTAGTTAGTTATTATGTATCGATTAATGATAATTTAGATAAGATAATACCTCGTTGCCAATAAAACCAGCGATGGCGGCCTCCTTAATATTTTCAGTACTTTCCGCTTTTCTTCTAATATTGTAGGTTTTATATCCCAAGGGTGGCAGAGTCGCGAAGAATACAAGTTCCTGAGTCGCTTCACCCTTCCTTCCAGGTATCTGACGAACGGAATCGGGAATCGGAACCATCTGAGATGTAACTGTGTGGCCATCTTAAAAAATATTAAGCAATTTCTACTATGCTATTACGAAACTCTTTAGTACCCTGTATTACTATTTTTAATATCATAAATTATTATTACTATTTTTGTTATTATATTGAACATATAAGATTAACTTATGAAAAGAGAAGAAAGACATAAAAAGTTGGGATTGACATTATTCTCAGGACGAACAGTATTCGTGAAGTTTAAAGCACCGATTTTCTTGACAGACAGAAAAACCAAACGTAAATGAAATATTGAAGAATATTCATTGTGCTACTTAAATCAGTTCACGTAGACAAAACGATATATTTGAAAAAGCCTAATTTCTAAAAAATGAAGAAAGTTTCACGTGAAACATGTGAATCCAAAATTGTACAAAATGTAAGGGTCCAAATACGTTGTTTCCCTCCTAGAACTAAATATTATAGTATATTTAATTTTTGATCAAGTGATCGCGTTAATTGGTAGCAGGACTACAATATTTGTGTCCATGTCCCCTGGGGAACACGCCAGCATACATGGCACTCTGTGAGAAAGCTTACGAGCAAAGGCGTCCAAGAAGAATACCGCAAACTTCCCATTCAGAAAGTAGAGATAAAATCTGTAGACCTGCTACTGTTTGGCTTTCTTCCCTAGTCTGACCAGTAGTAACTCAATCTACTAACGTAAAATTCGAATGGGTTTACTTCATTTAACGAGTCCAGTCACCAGCTGTGGACAAATTATTTGGGAGCTAAAGCTGGCGAGAGAGGCAGGGATCACAGCTATTAACTAAAGTTTAATAACTTAACTTCTGTCGTGATTGGCACTCAGAATTGACAGCTCGTGAACTAGTTATTGGTGAATATGAATTTAGATTCACCCGAGACAAGATAGCAGCAACTGACCTGCGGGTGAGTCGCGCGTTTTCGTCGTGTTCAGCTAACGGATCGCAAGTAATATGTATAGTCATAAAGCGCGCTGCGTTTAGAAAGACATGATAATCCTTAGAAAACGGGGTGTACAAGTTTATAGATATTGTAGGAACCGAGAAAAATGAAGGGCTGTGTCATCGGGAATCGAACCGGAGATATTCTGGTGGTAAGCACTGATCAATCAGTCCATCTACGCGACGACCCCTTCTTAATATTCTTATAGCGTTCTTTGATGGATGCGCCCCAATCCCCACAATATCTGGCTCCCAGCTGCAGAAGGCAATAGCGATTCACCCAAAATAACTTCCCGCGCACATCTTTTGTGACAACACTGACACACATGCATCACCAGGGTGTCGTAGATATCAGTAGGTTGAGTTAGTAGTGGTCAGGACTATACACATAAGAGTCCAGACCGCCTACCTCAGTGCTAAATCTACTACCACTACCAATAGGAATGGTTCGCGGTAGCAGAGGGCCCGAGAGGTAGTGGGCCCAAATAATATAAGGCAGCTTAATTGATTACCGATCGTAACGGGCCATCAGGACGATATTAAAGTATTAATTTGAATAGAATAATACACACTTGTAAGATCCACAACGTCGTATGTGCTCTGCTTAGTGGGGAGTCGAATGGGCGTTACAATTTTCTGGCTCAAAGGGTTGTAAATCGTAAGTACAAAATCTTGATTCTGCTCCTCCGTATACGTGCACGAGCTGATATTCCATTCCATGCAGGAGAACATATCTTGTTTCGCGGATATTGATTGTCCATTTGATCCCCATTTTCTACAAAATAATTTAGTTTCTAACTGATATTTTAGAACAATAATTTAATTAATACGTAATATCGGCACACTGTAAGGTAGTGTAAAGCTAGACGTGCCAGTTAAATGTTATTCAATATAAATGCAATAAGTGCTAATTAGTCTGATTAGATTTTCGCTCAATTTTGAGCCTTGAAGACAACTCAGGTCGCTGAATTTGTCCTTTTCTCAGCTGCGACATAGCAATAATGAAAATATGTTTAGCTATATAAAACCTGAAGGTTACGTTAGTATCTTACCAAATAGGAGACATAAAAATATAAAAATGCATACATCTAGTTAGTACCCTCGAATATAACATATTTTATTTGAAACCCCTTTTAATAACGTCAATAATAAGTGTGTTATTTTAGATAGCAGTTCTCTTTGGGTCGTTCTGTATATGTATAATACATACAGGGTGACAAAAAACTCAGGGAACATCGATAATTGAGATATAGCTGAGGGGTAGAAAAACAATATTTTCCTTGGCAAAAATGTCCTACATAGTTTCGTTTTTGAGTTATTAACGAAAAACACTGGCCAATGAGAGGGCCCGGCGGGTATCGGCCGACGCGCGCTCAGGTGCGAACCGATCGCTTGCGGTAGGTCGTGATGGGGGCATCGAGGGTACCGCGGAAAGCATGCGGCAAATGTTACATCGTCTTAATTAAGAATCACGTGGAATTATTCATTATTCGTGAATAAGAAATACACTAATAAATCGTGTAATAACTGTGGCCTAGGTCAGGATTCACACAATGTTAGCCAGGTTAATTCGTGAACGAATGGGTAAGTTTAACTAGCTTTTCCTAACATTAGTTATGCGAATCGTTTTTCTTAATACATAATTTATCCACCTGAAAACGTACTGATAAAAAAAAGTATTTTTTTCATAATTAATAAAACACTTCATTCCTTTCGGATAATGAATAAACGTATCGAACACAGTTATTCCACGATTTATTAGTGTATTTCTTATTCACGAATAATGAATAATTCCACATTATTCTTAATTACGACGATGTAACATTTGCCGCATGCTTTCCGCGGTACCCTCGATGCCCCCATCACGACCAACCGCAAGTGATCGGTTCGCACCTGAGCGCGCGTCGGCCGATGCCCGCCGGGCGCTCTCATTGGCCAGTGTTTTTCGTTAATAATTCAAAAACGAAACTATGTAGGACATTTTTGCCAAGGAAAATATTGTTTTTCTACCCCTCAGCTATATCTCAATTCTCGATGTTCCCTGAGTTTTTTGTCACCCTGTATGTACACTGTATATGTATAGGTACCATATATACATACAGGATGGCGCAAAAACAGTTGTAAATGGATATATGCCTATAAAATAAACCGAAAATATACAGGATGTTCCAGTTCAATTGATAAATGCGAATTACTTATAAACTACCCGGTATATGAAAGTATAGTTCAGAGAGAAGCTGTATGGCTTCGATGGGGACACATCGAAATTACACAATCTAGTGTAATTAGTTGTTCTGTAGATCAGGCCTCGGATTTAAGGGATCTTTCGGGACCGATTTTCAGAGGCAACGCCCCCTTCCTCCTGCCGCGCGTCTTGGTCGCCGCGATCCCCGCAAGAGCTCGGAGCTACTCAGGCGCGTAGCATATAAACAGCGTCCATGGCACATGGGACGATGTGGAATCCTATTAATACAAGTATCGCCCTAATGCGTCCCGCGTGGTTCATATGCTACGCGCCTGAGGAGCTTCGAGCCGATTGGCGATCGTTGCTTCTGAAAATCGGTCCGATAGAGCACGTAAATCCGAGGCGTGCTGTACATGAACGCGTAGAGGTCGTATGAAGGTGACACACGATGTTTTAAATGCAATGATATTTGTCTGTTTCACGTGAGACACCCAGTCAATTTTTCAAACACCTAATTCGGAAATACGCCAAGACATTCACTAATTTCGTTAACGTTGTTGGCCACATAATACAATTCTATGGCTTAAGGCCTACGTATATTATCGCTTCAGACACGACCGTCGCGGCGCGGTTGCGTCGGTCACGACCAAGGTTGTATCATCCGGCACGGTCCGTTTCGGTCGAAACTAAGCAGTGTTTCTACCCCGATGGTAGAAGGAACTGCCCGTGGAAGTGCACCTCTGCAGGGCGTGTTCCGATTGCATTCATTCGAACATGGATCCGCTATTTTGCTGGAGGGACCGTTTATGATAGGTTTATTGTCTTCTGGGTGATTGCTAAGACGACCTAGATTAGAACCAGCTGAGAAATGGCCAGGCCTTCTGGTTGACCTATATGGCGCTTGCACCAGAATCGTTTACCGTTTACCGCAAAAAGTCAGGCGTGTGTTACTTTATTCTAATTCATACCATTTCAATGATGGCACCCAGATGGACGAAGTCCTTAAATGTGCTCCGCAAAACTAACGTTAGTTTCGCCCGCGTCAAAAACCTGACCGAACGGAACGCTTTGCAATCTTCAACGCACAGCTATGTGTTCATGTGAACAAAAAAAATTCATATAACTAAAAATGTTGCGAAACATTTTCCACACTAAATACATATATCGGTTTCGCGGGTTTAAATCGTTGTTTAAACATATTTTAAAGATATTTATCAAATAATGGAACAGAAGAAAAAGGTATATCTATGTATATTTGGGTAGTCTCAGCGTTCAAGTACGTGTCAAGCACGTCCCGAGCACTACAGTCAAAATTTTCTGCTCCAGATACCGTCCGTCCGTCTATTGCCTGAGACGAAACGTGTCGGAACGCTGTATATAGGGTGTTTCAGAACTCAGGGAACATCGGGAAATGGGAGGTTGCTGGGATGATTCTGAATATGCACCATAACGCGTGGCTCTCAATCGCGCTCGGTCGCTGTGTCAATGCATTAGCCCACGACCACGACCGAGCGCGATTGAGAGCCACGTGCTCCGGGCGCGCTCTACGAGTGCTCTGATTGGCCAGTGTTGTTCGTTAATAATTCAAAACCGAAACAACATTTCGGTCAAGGAAAAAGTTCTTCAGAATCAACCCGGCAACCCACTCATTTTCCGATGTTCTCTGGGTTTTGAGACGCCCTGTATAAATGGCTGCATTTAATAATCCTGAAGAATATTGTGTCGCGCCGCGACATGTCGTGTCTGATGCGATAATATAAGTAGGCCTTTGCACGTGACATTTATAAAAAATTAATATTACTGCGATATGCGGCGATAAGAAAATTAGGGTTCATTTTTTCCAGTTGTGAAAAAAAGTCCGGTACCTTATAGCTTCAGAAATGATATTTGTTCCTTGCTGCATGCCATCATATAGTACCCGCTCGTAATCATCTGCAACAAGTTGTTTCTCTGTTCCAGAGACTGCATCATGATGTTGCATTATACCCATTGCCTCTCGAAAATGTTCCAACTGCTTTTCGAAACCGTTCAAATGGGTCAGCACAGACAATTGCTTAGTGATCTGAAATGATGGATATTTGTTTCTTTTTCGCCTTGTAATTAGTTTATATACGAGGGGGTCCCAATGCCTTTGTACCTCGTATTTATTGTGTTTTATGTTATATGTATAATATAATATATACCATATATACCATTATACAGATAGTTAGAAATTTAATTACATACAATTAAAACTGATTCGAGATTATAAAAATCTCATTATTCTTCATTTTTCATTCAAACATTAATGTGGCCATGTACATAATCAGACAATGTTGAATTCCTTATGAAAAAATAATTAAGAATGGTAGAAAAGGTTTTTGCATACGAAATTTTGTTAAGATATTATAGTGATATACACCGAGCCAATAACAATTAGTTATCTATTAATTGGATCAAATAAATGTTTTATACAAAATGTGACCTTGGTAAGGCCTTCAACGGCACAAATAAAATAAAAATATTGAAAATAACTGTTTTACATACTTTGTATGCGGATATCTAACAAAATTTACCTGATCTTTAAATCTGTACCATCACTCCACTTACAAGAAAAATATTTCCACCTCAAAACGTGCCCCTCTGGATTGCGTAACTTTTAAAACAACAATGTTTCAATAGTTTCAACTACTTATAGATTGTTCAACTGTTCCCAGTTAAATTGGACACACTATGTACTTACGGGATTTGGCAACAAAATGCTACATTAAAAAGTGCTGCGATTCAGCAAAAATATTGGTACGAACAATGGTTCCCTTACTTGTAAAAGGTTGTTTCCCATCCTCTCAAAGAATTTAATCGCTGGTCTAGAAGAAAAGTAACCAGTCCAATATGAATGCGGATCGCTTGCATAAGGGAAGAAGTCATCAGATTTCGTCGACCACTGAAGTTGCGCATCATGTACTGCTTTCAGATAGCACGATGGCGTTGAGTAAAATATATTTATTTCGGAACCACGGAGGTTCTTCACGTATCTATCAGGAATAAAATAGTACGTATGAATAATATTCTTATTGCAAGCTATTAATAATTGATATACATACGTATGTAACTGTTCAAAATAATGGTCAAAGAAACATATGGAACGAATGAAATACTTTGATTCAACGCCATTACAATTCAGACTATCTTTTCCTTTCCCTCCAGAGTTAAATAGAATATTATACATATATTTATATCAGTGGGATATTCGATTGAATGTTGGAAACATAATTAGTCATTTAATGTGCTACAACATTAGTTCACTAGTTTACAAAATTTCATAAATAGAATTTCTTTCATTCTGTATATCTCAAAACTTGTTCATTGTACATTTCGTTTGTTTGATGCAAAACACATTTCACTATTCCATTAAGGTCCCTACAATTCTGTTTTAAATAATAGTGGTGTGAAAAAATTCATTAAGCAACTATCCTTAAAATATGTATTTAAAATGTTTACAAATTATTAGCATCTGTCAAGTTGAGTGACAGCACTTTTTAACGTAATCATTGAGATCTTCAGATTAGCTAACTTATCTCCAGATTAGTAACTCTTTCTCGACAAACAATCTATTCAAGATGTACTTGACTAAACAAAATCTGTACCTATTCGTGTATTACGTATTGACGATAATAATAATCACTGCAAATTAGTAATATCAGTATTATCGTTATTCCATACTTGATCGTGATTCCTCAGATTTTCATAACATGTTTGCGCAATACCTCTGTTTAGCACCTGCTCTCTTCAATGGGGCCTTTCTGTTACTGTAAATTTTTGTACTAATTTTATTATCTCGCTTTATTAGAATCAGAATATCTATTTGTGTCTTTAAAGCTTCTGCTTCTGTTACGTTTTAAATGTCGCCGATTATAGTGTTTAAACAATTACGTTTTAATTCAACATCCTCTAGATTGGCTCCCTTTCCTCGTATTAGTCTGTTCGAATGCAAAAGTAAACGGAGATGGAGATGAAATATTATTTTCTGACACTTGCATTAAATCTAAACCAAACCTACCATTAAATATCTATTACACCCATTTGGATGCGTTCAAAACTATAATACGGCTTTACTCTTAACAATAATAAATACCAATCAACAAATTATTGCAAATTAGTTTATTCCCCTGCAAAAATTAAGTGAGTCAGTGCTGATAATTCAGTAAAAGAAAATTGAACACATAGGATTAAATAGAAAAGAAGTCATTGCTAATCTGCTTTTCCGTTTCACCCTTTGTGACCCAATGTTGTTTACTGCAACTACAAATCTTCTTAACTATTTAAAAACGTGTACACACATTATACAGCATAAATGTGGCGATTGTAAACTATAGACTAGTGTAAACCAAATAAATGTTCCAATAACATTGGTAATTAAGTATAGTTTACCTGATCAACCTATCCAAGTTAGTGAACCACATTTCAGCGTGTTGATAATTAAAGTCGTTGCCCATTGTAAAGATAACATTGTTAGTCTTGTATGACGCTGCTTGGCGATGGGCATATTGCACAAGTTTTTCAACCTGCCAATGACGTAATTACACACATTTTACTTACCAACACGAGCCATTAAATGTTTATTAATTTCTTAGGACCTTTCCCTTCCTTTCGTTCCTATACTCCGTGTACGCAAGTATTATTGATAAGAAAGAAATGCTTGATGCAATAAAACTACCTTATTAGTTTATCCATGTTAATGAAGTACATTTCCGCCTGTTGATAAGTGAAATCTCCTCCCATTGTTAATAAAACATTATTTGTACGATATGCATCAGTTTGGTGAGCCACGTATTGCAAAAATGTATCGATCTGTTTTACAAGATATATCATTATCAGTCCAGAATAGGTTCAGGACTTGCAGTTGTAACACTAACTACATTTTTGCATGGAATTATCATGACATGTTTATGACAAATACACTACCGGATACTGCAAGCAATATTAGGTAGCAAAAAGCTTTGATGTTAGTGCAAAAGTAAGTTTCCTTAAATTGAATTTTCTGTTAGTGGAAAGAGGTACCAACAATAGAACTAATAGAGTTAGTAGAAAGGAAGGAAATACGAGGTCGATGAAAGCATATTTTATAGTACTTTGAATCATCCTTTACAAATTAATTTTTTTAATCATGCAGAAACGCTTTTCTTTCAACTATATTATATACAGGATACCCCACGAGCTTTCCATGGATATCACTGTGCGTAATTTGAATATGCTTCATAATGATCATTATTACTCTCGCATAGGATTAACGAAGTCATATATCTCAGAAAGGGAAAGTTTTATGGTAAATGTACTTTAGTACTTTTATACTCAGAATTCACTGTTTCATTTAAAATTCCATTCCATAAAATAACATTCCATTTAAAAAAACAAAAGCGGCCTTCCTATCTCCTCTACAGATCCACTTGTCAAGGAGCCAATATTACCATGTTATGTATTCCTGTAAATCCCGTAACTTTAATTAGAAACATTTTTGCGCATTGTTCGAAACGACGAAGATATTTCCGGTGGACAGAGTTCGTGGGACATCCTGCATGTTCATTTTTCAATATAACGCGTACCGTAAATTTTATAGTTATGTTATCGATTTTACTTGAGCACAGTGGTTCTCGAATGAGTAATCGAAATTTCTTTTTAATGAAAATGTCATGAAGTCCCCTCACCATCTTTTTTTATATAAGCAAAATGATTGTGCGATGTAAACAATTACGACGATAATTGAAGTTATATTTTTCAGTAGATCAGTCCGAGATTAATTCCAATAAATTGCTGAGATATCTTTAATGATGTTCAATTCGTACTTAATTCAACTTAATTCAAATTTACATTATTCCACTACGTTAAACTTATTTGATCTATGTTTAGTGAAATGAATGTTCAAAATTATTCGTGGACTTTACGAACAAATCATATTTCGAACCAACTTTGGCAAAAAGAATTTCTGCTATTCCACTAGTTTCGAACAAATCTAATGAAAAATGTAAATATTCCACTTTTTATTATTCGATATCTTGTTAAGACCACGTGAACTGGTTATTTTATTATACTGTCAGCCGGCGAATTTGTAAATAGAATACGTCTGAAATTTGATTAAAAGCTAATGTTGGTTCAACCCCGTTAAGTGGTTTGGCGTAATCTCATTAGAGATTACTTATCCGGGTAATATTATATTCATGGTACATACAAACATTCTTATTAATACGAATAATTAATAATTTTCAGGTACACAGACAATTATACTGTAATTCTCGCAAAGAATTCGATAACAATTGCATTAATTAATTTGTGTGTTCGTTACATTAATTAACAGTTGTATTTCAATTTTTGTAAACCAAAAACTCTTCTTCGGTATCTACTGATAAATATCAAATAACAATGTATCGATAAAATAATTGTCGTCTTTGGTACAACTTCAACGACGTAAACGTAAATAATTGATATGGTGCGTGATTACAATCGAGTTATCGATTAAATGGCCGTAACTAATGAGATTATCAAATTTCAGAGTAATCAAAAAAACACTAAAAAAGCAGTAGCTGTAAATATGTAAATTTATCAAGCATAAATACAGTACATATAAATCGTGTATAAATTTTGACATCGATATTAATGTGCAAAGAATGATTCGAACGTAAATTATTATAAACAATGCGTACCCTTTCTTTAACATTATAGTCCGGACTGTCAGGATCATCGATTATTGGTTCATCGTTACACAGAATATCGTAACAGAAACCGGGCGGTGGACTATAGTTGTTGTACAATGCAACCGTGAACAAGTTTGCTCGTTCTCCTGTAACAAATTATACACACCGATGTTATGAACGAGGCAGGAAACCCCGTGGCCTTTGAGCTTGATCCTCACCTAAATTTGGACTTCCTCTCCAAATGAATTCCATCGTCTTGTCCTTCAGCCTTTTGTTCTTGTCTTGATAGTCCAATCGACCGAAGAACATCCCATCGAATCCTAATTGTGCGAATAGAGATGCCTGTTCCCTTGAATGGCCGAAAGGATCGATTTGCCATCCTATGTGTGGTCTTGCACAGCTTCCAAATGTATCGTTAAGACGTCTGGAGAATTCAGAATGGAATAATGACAAAGATGAATGAAATCAGAGCTGTCTAACAAATTTCGGATGGCGATTTAATTTTGAGTACTATAGGAGGGCTCGTAAAAGACTTCCACAACTGTAAAAAGTGGCCGATATAAAATAAAACAACGTTCCTATAACACGGTTAAATACTTACAGCGTTATATGGAAACAATATTTTTATTGTTAGAGCACTGTTGTTGACATAAAATGATTTATATTCTTCAACAGCGCGCACACTAAAATCTGAACCTTGATCTTTTCCCTAAGGAATATTATGCAAATGCTTAATGTAATAGTTATTAAACGTATTGCGTTACTGATATTTGAGCGCATTTATCCAATTGAAAAATGATATTGCTTTAACTTTAATTTAATACACGATGTTCTATTCGCCAGGTATGAATTCGAATAATGTTTAACAATTAAATATTAACAAACGTTTCGTGTGCATGGAAAACGCGTTTAATAATTAAGTGTAAAAGTTATATGTTAATTTTCCGCGATTCGAATATTTTTTGTTTATGTTTAAGTTGACCGAAATTGTTCGTTCTACCTGAAGCCCCAGGTGTATTGGTCCACGAGAGAGTGATAGTGAGTAACTGCTTCATCGTTCATACTCCAACCACCACCGATAATTTCTAGTCTGCCTTGATTGATTAGATTGCGCACGTTTTCCTTCACTTTTTCGTCCTGTCTTAACCACCATTTCCATAAGAAAGCAGTTTCCACGTAGATGAACCTGGCGTGGTAGGCAAATATCGTGTAAAAATGAAACATGTGTAACATTAAGTGCGAAGGGTATTATTGCATGAGGTTGCAATTAATAATTATTATTACCTACATTCAAATACCACTATATTATACTATGTTTTAATTAATAGATTATTAATTATGCAATATGATATATACACCACTGCTGAAAAGTTTGGGCACGCCTACCATATTTGTATTGCACGCTAAAATGAAAATATTAGCAAATAATATACTTTTCAAATGAGTAGTGAAATCGTAAATGCTATTCGGGAGCTTGCAGAAAAGTTACAATCTTGAGAGGAAGAAACTTTGGACATAACAAACAAGAATTACTGATGCAGAGGATAAATTTTTTCAAAGAGGTACACTAGAATGTTTCAGAAATTCCAAAAGAACTAAAAAGGGTGAATTCTTTATTTATATGTTTTACTTATATTTTTTGCAACTTCATAACTATGTAGCATCTATAAAACAGGACACAAAACCAATAAAGGTAGCAAGTGTTAATAAAATAGCCCCATAAGAAACGCTTGTGACCACCTGTTACGGTCGAACGGCTGTTTCCCGGCGCGGGGGCTACCTGGTCGCTTTATCATACAACACGTTTCTTCATTGCTTTTCGCAAAATACGTTTGCGAATATAAGAGAAGCATAAAGGGAAGCATAAGGGAAAGAAAAAGATAAAAGCATACTACAATGAATGGGCATAAACCTCGGCGGCGAATCTGGGTTGTTTATGACCGAAGCGAAAGTTCAGTCTAGCATTAATTTTTCTCGCAGTGTTATTTCCGTGGACGTGGTATCCTTTGAACAATTAACTGAAGGAATCGATATGCATTAAAGTAGAGACTTCCATAAGTAATTAATATTTTTGAATGCCAAGAACAGTAAAAATCAAAATTCATTACTTCTTCAACGCTGAGTGTAAGCACAACGTTACGAAGTTCTTAAAACCGAAAAGCGCAATTTTGTTTACTATAATTATTTATAGTAACAATTATTGCTGCACAAGCATTAGCATACGTTAGATACGTATACATATATATTAGAATAGCAATTAATTAATATGAACAATTTGTAGAATATATTTAATAATACAAAGTTTCCGTGATTTATAAATTCTAAGTGTATAGTTAATAGTGATATGGCTCATCGACAACAATGTGTTCTAACCATCCAACAACGGCTAGACATTCTCAAGGACTTGGAATAGTCGCAATCCGTGTCAGCAGTAGCAGCGAGGTATGGTGTACATGCCACAACAATCCAACGCGTCAGAAGAAATGCCGCGAATATCAAACCATTTATTGGAGAAAACAACAAACAAAGAATGCGACAAAGGATAAAGAAACCAGTGTACGTAGAAATAGAACAACGGCTAGTAACATGGTTTCTAAAAAGAAGAGCATTAGGGGACATCGTGACGGACGCTTTACTGCTAGGGAAGGCAGCAGAAATCAAGGCAAGTGTTCTATCTTCTTCGCAATACAAAGTCAGCATAGGCTGGCTTGTGTATGTGAAAAGACGCCACAGTATACGCCTTTTACATGCGTACGGCGAAAAGGCAAGTGCTGATGTGGATGCGGCAGCGTCTTTTGTGCAGGATTTTAAGGACATAGTGGAAGAAGAAGATATAGAGCCGGAGAATATTTATAATATGGACGAAAGTGGTCCACTTTGCGAAGCTGTCCTTTCCAGAACGCTGGCAGGGGAACAGGGGAGATCCGCCAGCGGTTTTAAAGTCCGGAAGGAGCAATCAGTCCAAGAAGATGAAACCTCCGTACAGGAAGAAGAAAATGACCCCAGAACGTGTAAAACAAAAGATTAAAAAGCTGCAAAGAGGGACAAAAATTATCCATGGCCGTGAAATATATACTCAAAGCCCTGGAAATCTCTATTCCGTCGTAATAAGTGCAGTGTACGTGTAGTGTATAAGTGCAGTGTGGGAGAGCAGTTATTACTTTAGTTATGTGAGAATATGGAGGTGGGCTTTTTAGTGGGTAAATCCTAATAAGAGGAGTCCGACACTACTGAAAAGTCAACATCTGGTGTGCGAAAAGTATTTTTACCTCCTCTAAAAAAATTTGAAAAAAAATCTATGGGTAAGAGTTTTATTATGTAACCGTATAAGTAAAAATTGTCCAAACCATATAATAACGTGTTTAGTCTCCTTTTAATCGCAACAGCTTCTTGAATATTTGAATACAATTTTCATAGCGCAATACGTAACAATAAAAAAAAATTCATGTTTGCAATAGTGACGTCTCACAGATACGAAGACATTTAGCCTTTAAAGGGTTACCCCAGCTATTAGCCGCCCGGACGTGTATGTACTGTTATATAATATTGTCCTCCGTGTTCAAAAATCATGAATGCCCAGTTTTTCATTTTCTGAGTAAAGTCTTTTTAAAGTAAAAATTCATTTTGTCGTTAAATTGAAGTCCGATATAACTGTCTGTAAAAATGTACTAAAAATGTTATTCTTCGGAATCATCTGATTCCATTTTGCATAAAAATAATTTTGTTTAATCTCGCATTCATGCTGTTGAGATAGGTGGAACGATATGTGTAATATTTCAAGAAATAGCGGATAATGTGTGTTGTACAATTAGCATATCGTACGGCAATTATCAATTCTTGCTTTCTAATATTATACAGTCAATAACAAATTATTATTATTATTACGTAAGCGATGATATGACTAAATATTTTACTGAACATTAACAAAAATGTCATAATTACTTTCTTTCAGGATCAGCCAGCAGTGCCTGAATAACACTATCTAGAATATATTGCACCCCAGCTTTCTGAATATTTGTGCGACCTTTGGTAAAAGAAAAAAAAAATAGTAACAAAACTCAAATAAATACCGTATTAAAACTATGAATATTAATATGATTCTTATTATATTCTAAAAAATGATTAGAAAGTGAACATATATGTATGAAATACATACTTCCAAAATAATACTGATCGACTGTCTTCAACCAACCAACATCATCGTGAGTATGTGCAACTAAATGAATATTTAGTTTCTTCGGATCTGCCACAGGACATGCCTATAAAAGAAACAATTTAAATATTATTTTAATTTTCATTGCACGGTAACAATTGTTTAACGAAACCTTTATTAACCTACGTTTATATGACATTTGTCTCTTATTATTACTCAAAACAGCAAAATAGGGTGACCCTGTATATATTTAATATCTGTTTATATTAAATTGTAAGATGAAAAAAATGTGCAAATATCGATGTATTGTACATACGTAAAGCTGGCTGAACGTTATGCATGGATTAGATAAACTATCGCATATGTACATACTTATGTATATATGATAGCATCTAAACTCAAATAAGCAATAAAGCAAATAGCATTTGAACAATCAACAGAGGATGCCAACATGTGGCTTATGAATGTAGATGAGTTAATATTGTCTTGACTTTTTTAAATAACGCTATACACCTTTGGTTTACAGAGCTCTAGCTGACGTCAGGATGAATTCAACGGCCTCCTATACTATGACCTCGAGGTGACCTTGAATACACAATGACTGACCTTTTATCGAAAACAACTTTTTTTTATAAATTTTCGGATCTTGAAATGTGCGGGTGTAAGACTGTAACTGCAACTTCTGTTTACAACTTTTCTTTGGCAGATTATCGGGAATGCCAGAAAGATGGTGGTAAATCTTAGAGGATACACCAGGTATATTGTTTAAAGTTTAAATCGTTAAATTCTCACTTGGATTATTTGATATTCTGCAGAAATATATTAACCTAGATTTTAGATGAAAGCAACGTCGCGACGCGTCGGTGGCATCCAAATTTAATGAGGATGGGGTGAAATATTAAATTGCTTGAAGTTTAAATGAAAAATTTGATGATTATGGATCATGTTGATTACAGTAACTCTTCTAAACGTATATAACAGTTTGCGTCTTTCTAGCTGCTGCCCAGCTCCTTAAACTTACTTTTAATCAGGCAAATTCTAAAAATTACTGACAATAATAACAACGTTGCACGATAGAACGGGGGGGGGGGAACCAGGAAGAGAGGTGGAGAGAGAGAAGAGTTTGGACAAAGGTAGGTAAGAGAGAGTTTCAAACGGAATTAAACAAAATAAACTATACTAATTGATTTCACCAATATTCAAAAAAGGAGATAGAGGAAAGGTGTGCAATTACCGGACAATAACGATCCTAAACGTTGGATTCAGGAGCGGTAGGTCCACAATAGACAACATTTTCATCTTGAACAATGTAGTTAACAGAGAAATACAGAACAAAATAGGGAAAGCTGTACACCCTTTTTGCAGACCTAAGTGCCGCTTTTGACAAAGTAGATAGAGTAAAACTTTAAAAAATCATGGAAAAGAGGAAATAAGTAAACGCTTGAGGGTGGGAATCGGACAAATTTACAGAGAAACTAAAAATATATACCATGCACCACAAAAGCAAGCGGGGAATTATCAGCCAAATTCTAGACAACAAAAGGAGTAAAACAGGGATGCCCACTGAGTCGATCATTTCGATTATTTACAATATATGTATGTAGCGGACCTCCAGGAAACCATGAGAAAAAACCAAGCAGGATGAGTTAGAGTAGGAAAAGAAAAAATCTGGTCTCTAGCATACGCGGACGATATAGGGTTATTAGGCAATGGACCAAAGGTTCTGAAGAACATGACAGGACGATTCGGAAAATACCTTGAAAGGAAAGGGTTGCAACTGAACGCAGAGAAATCAAAGGTGCTGATTTTCCATAAAGGAAGAGGAAAGAAACAGAGAGCAGAATGGAGCTGCGGGGGGGGGGGGGACTGGAAGAAGTAAAAGAATTCAAATACTTGGAGTATAATTTTCAGAAAAACGGGGGTAGAGGTAGAGGGGGTAGATGCATATAGGGAAGTCACAGAGAACATAAGAGTAGCAATGGTGCAGATATGGGGAATAGGACCAAGAATGTTCAAGAACAGTTTTGAAAGTAGAACGAGAATATTCAGAAACCCAGTGAAAAGTATCCTGCTGTACGAGGCAGAAATCTGAGGTTGGATGGAAGTAGAAAAAGTAGAGAAAACACAGAAGAAATACATAACGTGGACGTTAGGTCTGGTCTTCACCACACCAGCATATCTAAGTTTGGAGGACACAAAAACGGACGAAATAACGATAGAAGCGGAGAAAAGTGCGATAAAATATGAGGAAAAAACGAAGCGAAGAAGAATAAAATAGTGCAAGGATGTTGGAGGGAAATAGACGCCATGCAAGACGAGAAAGAGTCGAAGTGAGAGGAAATGAGAGACGGATACTATAGGAAAAGATTTATGGATATACAGGAAATGGAAATGGAAATGGAAATAGAAATAAAGAGAGGGAGATATTGTGCTGAGGAACTAGCGCAAACAGACAGGGCAGAGCAGGTTCAATGGCAATACGATAGAATACTAGGAGGCAGATACAACCTACATTACACAGAAATCAGGGATAACCAGAGAGCTAATTACCTAAATGGAGACTACAGAGGAAGAGACCAAAACATGATCGCAAGATTCAGATGTGGTAATGACGAGCGGGGTAGCAAGTACTAGAAGGTCGAAAAAGGGGCAGCATGTAGACTATGTAAAGGGGGCGGCCAGAGAGACGTTGGGTCACATGCTCCAAGACTGCAAGGAGCTGAGAAGAGGAAACGCAACGATAAAAGGGATACTAAAGGAAGGAGAAGAAGGGCTGTTGTGGATGCGAATGGTCGTGGAAAAAAGGAGAAAAGAATCCGATGGAGAACGCTCTCGCACACAGATTATGTAACAGACTATTTAATCCCATTTTGAGGCCGAATGGGAAAAAATGAACCTATTTACTAATAACAACATTGCGATAAAATAAATAAACTTATTTTTAATATTATAAATACTTTCCATGTTTTTATATTTTAAATATGCCAAAACATTTTATTTAGGTAATCTTGTATTTAAGTAATTTCTGTTCAGTTATTTAAACAAAACGTTCAAGAGGGTACAATTAGATATTTTTAAAGTAATTAGTGACAACTAATAAGATTTATGATGAAATAATTACAAGCACAGTTATTCACGTTTCATTTAAAAATTTGTAAAAACTGTTTTACTTTGATATAATAGGTAAATGTCAATTTCCTGTCAGGGTTAAAAATATGGAATAGAATATTAGCGAATATTTTGAATAACGAAAAATCAAAATATGTGTTTCTGAATTAATCTTAATTTAATATTTTTATATTATACCTTGTTTTTTACAAAAATTTATTGTTTCAAGGAGAAAACCAAGTCGATGCATTATTCTAAATTTTAGGAAGTCGGCTTCCAATTCTTAATTTTTAATCAGACTTTTTCACAATTACATCAAAAGTATCCAATATTAAACTGCTCTGTTACGAGCCGAGGGCAAAGGCGCACAGCTGCGGAGCCAAGGATCGGTTATTCAAGAGTTTGTTAGTTACGGACAGCCAGTGCGTATTTCATCACTGCGAGCCGCGTAGATAGGAAGTGCGTGAACTTGCCGATGCCTATTTCATGGTGTCACAGGAAGGTAAAGGTAATCGTGGACAAACCAACGCCTATTTCATCGCCGGGAGCCACAGGATGGTAAGATTTCGTGGACAAACCAGTGCCTATTTCATCACCGGGAGCCACAGGATTGTTAGTAAAAATGCACTCGTAACTTGTAGCGATACACCTCGAGCGGTTAAGGTGTATCTGTTCGGTGGGAAGTTACTGCTAATGATTGGTAGAGGAGATTCAATGAGAAAAATGCGTACAGTGGTATTAAGCGTGTATTTTCTACTTTTTGGTTCTTACTACAGTCAGATTATATTCTACAAAATCCACACTTCTCAATCTGTACGGATTGAAAATGTATACTGCCCAATAAAAAGGCCTGACGATATACCGCAAATATGTATATGGTTTAAAAAAAAAATGAACTTGTGAAAATTGCTCGAAAGAGACTCGGAACCCAATCTCGCTGAGCTAGAATATCAAAATAATCGATACGGAACGTACTAGAAGCTAGATTAATACTGAGCCGACGAGGGCAGAATTCGTGCCCTTTTTATACCCGAAAGCCGGACCAAAAAGCTGGTGGGGGCACGGAAAATTCCAAGGGAGTCCGGAAAGATTCCCCCAAAAAGGGTCACGTCATCGCGACGCGTCGCGACGTCGCGGAAGGGGCAGACTCGACTGCATGCACCCTCGATTTCCAAATAAGGGCATAGTAGAAGGAAAAAATGAAATAATACTTCCTACGTAACAGCTCTAACATTTACGTGCATTTTTTATTCTTTTTTCAACTCTTCGAAGTATATACTGTAAATAGAGCCCAGTTTTTGATCATTGCGCATACGTATGAAGTAAAATACGCCTGAAGATTCTGTACAGGTTCATTTTAAATGAACTATATTTATTGTTGTTTGGGAACTTTATACGGTTCTTGCCTGGTGTTAATATTAACACTTCTGAACACTGTTCAATGTTATTGTCTTCAATGTTACACCAAACAAATGCCATCCGAATTATCCTCACTTTTGATTGTGAGAAATACCTGAAGAGAAAGATAATCGTTACATTGTATTTGGCAAACACTGATTGCAAGGTGCAAGCCAAGGGCCAGTTTCTGCTACTATTATAAGAGTGGAATAATCATGTGACCACAAAGCGATATGCACCGGCTACAAATATAGTTTATCTTTAATTTCAAAGCCACCTCCTTCCACACCCAACAAAAATAATAAAATATATGTATGTTAGCGTCAGCGTACTTTTAAAGAAAGGAATATGGCTGGATTGGTGGAATAGTATTCATTCAGGGTATAATTTATATTAGGGTCTTAGTTTATGGGCGTTCGGTGAGGTTGTTGTGAGAATGTGCAATCTGGGCGACAGACGATGGCTGGTGGCTCGTCGCCACTCAGCTATCGGATGTCCTAGGATTGACTAATTTATGGCAGGTCTGGAGTTTGTATGAATGAGTCCAAACATCCTGTTGGCAGGCGATGGCTGTTGACTACATTGGGTCTTTCGGTTATCGAGTGTCGAAGGGTGTACTGTTTAAAAAGGAGAGAGAATGGTCGGAATGGACAAGCGGCCCGACGCCGTATTGTTAATGAATAAGGACTCTGTTCCTCTAGGATCTGGCCACGGAGTGGGGAAGGCAATGCCTTCTGGTAAGAGGACTGTGATGAACCCCATAGCACTTACCCCAGAACCTTGGAGCTTTACAGTCGCCTTTTTACTCGGTTGATTGAGAATATAAAATAAAATCTAACATGTATATACGAAACGTTATAACAAATGTTAAAAACGGATCGCCATTTAGTGGATAAATCATTAAAAATCGCTGAAATAAACTGTGTAAGATTTTAGAAATAAATTGATGACAATGCTTCTAAACGGACATGGAGTACAGTGACAGAAATATCGATGTTTGTTTCTATCTAACACGGAACGGATTAAATCTCGTATAAATCGATAAACCACTATTGCGTGTCAAATTTTTAACCCACAGCTTTTAGGTTACATTCGCTAAACCAGAGATTAAACTTGTTACGAGCTGAGGGCAGAGGTGCAGCTACAGAGCCGAGGATTGGTTTTAGTTATGCGAACGAACGAACTGGGAGCCACAAGATTGTTAATACAGTAATGTCTCGATTAGTGTTCAAAATTATGTCTACGATTAGTGTTCCTTTCAATCTCCACTACTTGGAGTAGTCCCCCCTGGAACCAGCAAAGCGTGAAGCGCTGAGCATGTAATCTAAACCCAGATCAAATGTCGGTGAGAATAAAATTATTAATACCGTGATAAGTAAAAATTGTCCAAGCCATATCGTGTTTGGTATCATTTTAATCAGGATGTTGTAACGAACACTTTGGTAAAATTTCATTTAAAAGGGACCAAAATTGAACAAGTTTTAATATTAAATTCTGATCGCGGTAGTGTTGTCTCACGTACACGGGTATTTAAACTTGCTTCTTTCCTGGAACGCTGAGGGAAAAAGGGGACCCGAACTCGCTCGAGAATCGTGTCCCGCACACAATTAGTGTTCACATTTGGTCCCGAGCGGGGTACACTAATCGAGACAATACTGTAAGGCGACCTCGTAATTTTTAATAAGTCGATACATCTCGAGCGGTTAAAGTGTATCTCTTTGTGGGACCTTACTACAGATAATTGCTATAGGAATGAATTAATATACTGCGTATTATTATTACGTACTGTACGGTAACAGTTGCTCAAAAGGGATTAAAAAGCGATCTCGCTGAGCTTGAGTATAAATTGGCAAAGTATCAAATTTTTCCGAATTTTCCAGTTACCGAACTTCCCTTGACAGTAACTTTTAAATGCTGTGTAGTAAATGCTGATACGACACGACGACCGAACAAAATATTCTTTAGGGTTATTGAATGCAAACGGTTATATACACTGTATATTATACAGCGTTCCGACACATTCTGTCTTATTAGTTACGTGCTGGCGCGATCATACTATCCGTCTAGACACCACCGTCACGCGGCGACAATACGTACAGCGTTCCGACACTTTCCGTCTGAGGCAATAGATGGACGGTATTCTCGAGAACAATATTTAAACTCAAGTGCTTCAGACTGCTTGAGAGGTACTTGAAGGCTGGGACTACCCAAATATATAGATATACCTTTTTCTCTGTTCTCTTATTTGATAAAAATGTTTAAAATCGTTTTAAACAACGATTTAAAACGGCGAAACCGATATATTTGGTGTGCAAAGTGTTTTGCGATATTGTTAGATATCAACATTTTTTTTTTATTCGCATGAACTGAACTTAAAATTTTGCTCTGGAAGCAATCTTCCAATCTTTGTTGATTTTCACATAGCTGTGTGTTGACAATTGCAAAAGGTTCCCTTAGGTCAGGTTTTTGACGTACCGTAACTAACGCAGAAAACTGAATTCGTTCATAGGCATTCTGAAGTATTCGAAGAGCTTAGTATCATTGTCCATCAATTGTTTAAATAGTGTCCAATATTCTCCTTCTTAACATTTGATGAACAGCGAATCGTGGTTTTCTTATTTTATTCTCTTCCTCTGCATCTCATTATAACGCTATGCAATCGTGACTGTCACTTACTATTACCGAACGAGAATCTACCATTGGGGTAGAAACATTGCTTAGTTTCGACTGAAATGGGTCGTATCTTAGGCGATAATATAAGTAGGCCTTTAAGGGTCACTTATACTATCCGTTCAGACACGGACCGTCACGGCCTGTTTGGTTCCGACAAATTCAAGAAGTAGAAACCGTTCTTGTCCGGCACGACAGGCACAGTCAAACGATTTATTTGGTATAGCGTAGAGCAGGGATGAGCAACCCGCGGCCCAACACACTTTCCCGTGCGACCCTTCAAAGATTCCACATTTTAACATTTACAAATTCCTACAGCAGCCTCACTGTACCCTAGAGGTATTAAATTAACTTTTGGATATAGATCAATTGAGGTCAAAGAAGCAATTTCTCGTTAAATAATCTTTTTCCACATATATATTTCTTTATTTTGTTTTGTTTATCTAGGTTTATTTTGTTAATAAAGAGATAATTTTAGTTCATCTTTCAGTATTTCTATTATCATAAGTTTCTTACATGCGGCCCGCATAGCAATTTCTAATTCATAGCTGGCCGTAAAAAAAGGTTGCTTATCCCTGGCGTAGAGTGTAGATCATCGTTTAAAAAAGGCTTCACATTTACCTTTAAAACATATATCTTGCATAATGTTATTATTAGATGAAAAGAAGAGAATAAAATGACGTTTTGCTGTTCATCCAATGTCAAAAAGGAGAAAAATTGGAGGAAAATATTGGACATTATTTAAATAAATAGTGCACGGTGACACTAAGCTCTACGAATACTTCAGAATGGCTTAAAGTACATAATTTTATTAATAAAAAACATACAAAATTTAAAAATTTGCATTATTGGTTATTTTCTGTAATATTTGCATTCGCCATTGACTGCGAGGTAGATGGTGCTGACGAGGAGTATTGGTGGTGATTTTCGATTGCCAATTCCTCCATTTGTAATTGAGATAAAATTGTAAAGATTCTACGCCTAGCTACTATTTGGTTGTATGGCGTTAGTTTTTTGACACCTGCAGCCACACTTTTGAAAAATAAATTAATTTCGTCCGTATCTTCACTGACATCCGTATTATTTAGTAGAAAATCCATCCCCACGGACGATGCTGGTTTTGTTCTGGCATTTTTTTTTAATGCAGATGGTGCCGCGCTGCGTGTTCCCCCAATGGTATTATCCACCTCATCCTGTCCTTCCTCGGGCACTTCATCTTCTACCTCTTCATTTATTGCAGAGTCTGATTCAATTGTTGTGGCTGTATCCCTTTCCTGGAAGAACGGGATCAAAAATGCCATTTCACCCTCATACTTCCATCTTTTCATTTTACGTGCGGGTTGTCCGCTCGTCGTATTGCGTTTCTTTCTTAAAAATCTCCGGAAACAGTCCCGCAAATTGGTCCATTTTTTTTTGCAGTCCTTAGCTGAAGGGATGAATTAAAATTAATACTTATCATGAATATCATAGCAATTACACCTAACATATGTTTTTCTGGAGTGTAGCAACCGGGGATACATATAAAATATAAAACAATAACATTTAGTTACCGATTGGGTACTATTACTGTTTCACTTATTGTAATTGAAGTATGCCGTGTACTAATTGAACACCTCGTGTCAGAGTACATAGGCGTACACGGTCGGGAAGAATTGCTTACAACAGCTGATGAATTTTGGCAAACTTGGAATTTTCCCAATTGTTTTGGGTCACTGGGCGGAAAACACGTTGCTATTACTGCACCACGTAACAGTGGTTTGCTTTATTCCAATTGCAAGAAAACATTTTCGCTTGTTTTATTGGCTTTGTTAGATGCCAAGTATAAATTTACAGCGGTGGATATCGGTTCGTGCGGAAAAAAACAATGGGAGTATATTCAGTAATTGCAAAGTAGGAGAACACGTAGAATTCAAAAAGCTGAACGAACAAATATTTGATTAGTCATAGCATTGTTGGCGACGGGGCATTTTCGAAGCCACAATTAGAGGATCCTGCTAAGCAACATTACAATTATCGGTATTCGCGAACGCGAAGGGTGTTAGAAAATGCTTTCAACATTTTGACACAGAAATTCAGAATATATTTAAGAAAAGTCCAATTAAATCCGGATTACAGATATAGTGATCCATTACAAGGTGGTAACAACACTTGAACCGCCTTTAATATAAGAGACAAAAAAGATTTCTTTTATAGTGAACATGAACGGATTAAATGGTTGCATACAGAAAATGAATTAGAAGAGCACATGTATAGTATTCATTTCATTAAGAAAAATAAAATTTTATGATGTATTACTTACTTGGTTTGTTCAACATTTTCCCAATTTCTCTCCAAGCCGTATCCTTTTTAGTGTTATCATTATACCTCTTGTCATCCTGGTCATATAAGAAGCTATAACCTCTGACCAATTCTATTAACTTTTCACTGTCCATTATTCACTTCTGACTGCACAATTTATAAAAATACGCAGGTCAATGGGGTTTAAGGGCTCGTGCCCTCCCTTCCATGACCCACACCCTTAGCGCGATGTGTCTGTGGGAAGGGAACAGGTCCAGGCCTGCGTGGGTATGGACCGCGGGGTGTTGGAAAGTCCCAGAGAGTTGTACAGTGGACGAAATTCGCATAAACGCACTTAAAAAAAACGATTGAAAGATTATAAATGCAATACTTTGTACGACCACCATTCTTCTGAATTAACACTAGAACTACCGAAAGGGGTTGGTACTATTTCGACAGTATACGGTGGACGTAATAGTATTTGCCTGCGTCATAAATTTGACCTAACGGAACCCTTTGTAATTCTCAACTACAGCATTGTGCAAACCAACAAACAGTAATAAGATAGTTTCTAGAGCAAAATTATATGCTTAGTTCATCTGAACAAAAAAAATGTTAAACAATTAACAATATTTCAATATTACGGTTTCGTTGTATTAAATTCTTGCCTAAAAATATTTTAAAAATTTTCATAAACTAAGGAAACAGAAAAATAATGGCATATATGTACATGTATATGTTGGGTAGTCCCTGCGTTCAAGTATGCTTTAAGCATGTTTCAAGCCTTTAGTCAAAATATTCTTCACGAGAATATCTTCCGTCTATTGCAGGGGTAGTCAACTTTTTTATACCTACCGCTCACTTTGGTATCTCTGTTAGTAGTAAAATTTTCTAATCGCCCACCGGTTCTACGGTAATGGTGATTTATAAAGTAGGGAAGCAATTTTAATTTATGAAATATATTTTACAAAATATAATTCATAAAATATAAAATATAACCCCTACCGCTCACCATGAAAGCTGGAACGCCCACAAGACGCAACGTGTCTGAACACTGCATTCACTGCCGCTTTATATTATCGCTTCCGGCACACACGGACGCACGGCATGCTTGGTTCCGAGCAAATATTTTCGGGGTTATTGAATGCAGACATTTATATACGCGTTCCGACACGTTCCGACTCGGGCTAGACGGACGGTATTCTTCAGAAGAATATTTTGACTGAAGTGCTTGAAACGTACTCGAGACGTACTTGAATGCAAGTATTACACAAATATACGTATAAAATATATCATTATTTTTCTGTTTCCTTAATTTATGAAAATGTTTAAAATATTTTCAAGCAAAGATTTAAAACAGCGAACCAGGTACATGGACAGGGTGCGTCAAAAGTCCCGGAATTTTGTTTGGGTGGTGTTTTTAAATATTTTGAGTTGTTTAAAACTTTTTTTTTGTTCAGATAAATTCAGCATATAATTTTGTTATAGAAACTGCTTTTCAATCATTGGATGATTTGCACATAGCTGTGTGTCAAGGGTTACAAAGGGTTCAGTTATGTCAGGATTATGACGCAGGCGAAACTAACGCAGAATATTGAATTCGGTCATAGGCATTCTGACGTATTCTCAGAACTTTGTATCATCGTCCATTAATTGTTTAAATAATATCAATACCCTCCTTCAATTTTTCTCCTTTTTAACATTGGATGAACAGCAAAACGTCTTTTTCTTATTTTATTCGCTGTGCAAGCTAGATCTTCTAAAAATAAATGTGAAAACCTTTTTTAAACGATGAACTACTCTCTACACTCTACGCTGTATCGTCGAAATCGTAACTGCCGCTGTCGTGCCGGACGATAATCGACCATCCTGGTAGAAACTCTGCTTGGTCTTGACTGAAATGGACCGTGCCGGATGGTGTAAACACTTATTGGTTTTGTTGGAACCGAACCGCGCCGTGACGGTCCGTGCTTGAACGGATAGTACAGGGTCTGCCGTTTATCTCGGAAACCGTGTGCGCGCGACATGTAAATTTGGCAACAGTGCTACGAGTTGAGAGACGCGTCATCTGTGAACTGTTGCTGAAGGTGTAAAGTCTTGTAGAGGGCGCAAGCTTTGACAAGATTGACGACACTGGTCTGAGATACCATTCGTGTTATAAGAATGCGCGAACAGTTCGACTTCGGCTCGGCTCGGTTCGGTTAAACACCGGCGCGATCGGCAGAGACTAAGCCGAAATCGGACTGCTCGCTCATGTTTGTAGCCCGAACCGAATCTCATTGCTAGACCAGAGTATCGCGATCTTATCCGACTCGTTCGAATTTTGATGAACATTGAAACCGCGGCTAGTTGTTATGAATATGAAAGCAGCGCGGTTCGCTGCTTAATACTTTTCAATTATAGTCCTGCGAACCTCGGGATACGGAGACGGATAGTATCTGTTAAATGAAATATATGTATAGTTACTTTACTAATGTACTAAAATAGTAATTACAATACAATGTTGTATAAACATATTGATAGAATGTAATCAGTAACTCCAACATTCTAAAATCAGTGCGTTTAAACATGTGGACGTCACACGAGTCACCCCCAGGTCTGGCGTTACCTGAGGGTTCACAGATGAAGGTCTACTTCTTCTATCGTTTCAGATACGACCCGACAGACGCGACGAAATATTCTTTAAGCTGCGGTCAGAGTGTCTCTGACATCGGTCGATTCGACCGACGACCTGCACGCCGACAAACCTCGCCCGACATGTGTTGGCATTACGTGCGTGAGCCATTGATTTCGGTCCGACACACAATAGAGTACAATTTGCCTCTCCAAGGCGGAAAAAACTATTTTCTATTTTCTTACTTAAATCATATGTTCAACTCCTATTTTTTCCTGATATATATCTATTATAATACAATTAGGGCATATCTTTGTTGCCTTTCCGGTTCAAAATAAGCAATCAAATTTAATTTTTTGTTGCATTAATCATAAATTATGGATAATATTGCGCAAAGAGATGCTCATTTTTAAGTACAGAATCTCTATTTGTTGCTAGATACTGCGCTTTATGCATAAAAAATGCAGTACTTTACTTGTATTCATACTGAGGACCACATGAGTCAAGTATTATTCATTTTGGGCAAAAACAGAATTTTGATTTTTGTTGCCATCCCATCTTGTTAGACTAATATTTTGGTATAAAAAGGGCACGAAAATTACTCTCGGCAGCTCAGTATTGAATCTAACTAGCTTTGTGCCACGTTGTTACCAGCTAATAAGTCGTACTAGTCCTTTTCGAGGAACTATTACAGTACAGTACATAAATCTACTGTTGGACAACTTATAACTTAAATTATATTCTTTCGTTCCGTAAAGATTAAGAAAGGTGGATCCTTAGTTCCGCGACAATCTGTACACTACGAATTGTAAAGACCAAACAATTGAGAACTGAGACTCATATTTGAAATCAAAGCGCATTACATTTATTCCTATACCAATCATCTGCAGTAACGTCCCACAAAACAGATGCACTTTAACGTCTCAGGGTGTATCGGTTTATTAAAAGTTACGAGGTCGCATTATGAACAATTCTGTGGCTCTCAGTTCTGAAATACGTTCAGGTTCGCCCACGACAACCTTAACGTTCCTGTGGCTCCCAATGATGAAATAGGCACCGCGGTTCGTCCGCATAACTAACAAACTCTTAAACAACATTCCCTTATTAAATGCATATCAAATTCTTCATTCTGCGGGATTCCGCGGGACTCCGCGGGGGTGAAAATAACGCGGGATTGCAACCTCTACCCACGACGCCGCGAGGCAGTGCCTTTAAGTGCATGCTTTACGGCACCCCCAAGTGATATTTGCTAGATGGCCATCCTAGGCGGTCTGAAACCTCAGATTTTCTTACAAAAGCTAATTATTGTTTAACAATTTGTTTGTTTACGGATGATTTCCAATTAGCGCCGCCGGAGGAACCTGTAACTAGCGATATCTGATTTTTTCTTCTCAATATATACGTTAATTTTTTTAATCTTCATGGATTAAATCAATGATTAACACATACTTTAATTTTCGAAATTGAAAAAAATATTTTTTATTTTCCTCAGGTTTTTCTTCAATTCTTTCCGTAAACCGCCCACTGTACGAAAAAATATGCATCTTGTGTAACTCTACAAGTTTTGTCTGACACATTTTTTTATACAGTCAATAAATTTTATCAACATTTCATTAATTATGTTAATGTTCAAAGGCTCGGGGGCACGTTTTTTTGTTGTCCGATCAAGCTCAAATTTGCATAGATTATTCTTGTGTTAATTGGAACTATTCCGGGGGGTGCCGCGAAGAGAATTCAAAAGTCGAAAATAAGAGCCACCTTAGGGTGGGCGCATTTGACGCTAATAAAAAAATTCAGCTGCGTCTAGCTGAAAGTGTCCGTCGCATACGTTCAGACGCGTGCATCTGACGCCGATGTATGTTCCGATAGTATAGTAGGTAGTGCCACTTTAATATTTCCACGGCGCGGTGTGTACCCATAGGATATGTACATACTCATATCCATGTTTATTTTCACTGCAACTATGTTTTCGATGCTTGTAATAGGTCAGAAAGGAAAAGTTGTTTCTATCTTAATTTTAATTTTTATTATCTGTAATAAAATTTCAATTGTATTTATGCGTACTGCAGGTCAGTTGCTTTTTTCCATTCGGTGTTATGATTTTTGGTGTATGTCTGACATTTTTGTAACAGCTTATTCGTTAAGAGACTTTGTAGGAGGCATTGCCGTGAATCTTTGCATTCGGTTCCTGTGGCCAGTTTCAGCGAATAAATGAAATGTATCGTAAATATGCAGTTCAACCTCTATAACGCGAAAACCGGTATAAGACTTTGTTCATTCCCTTCCGGTCAGCTGTAAAAACCTGTACAACTCGAAATATAAACCTCCTTTAACTCGAATTATTTGCCCCGTTTATACGCGTTATTTAACCTTAACTTTGTAACTCGATTTCAGAGAAGATCGACCCTGCAAATTTACCCCTCCATAAATCAAAGTCTAGTCCAAGTGAATCAAATATGTTAGCATAGGAAGTCGAATGTTACGCGAGGAAGCTGAGGCTTTTGTTGAGGCAGCAATGGTCGGCCGCAAAACGTTAATACTATTTCAATAGTGAACTTTCCTTCGTTAAACCTCTCTTACTCGAAAAATTCGATAAGGCGAAAGTACTGTAATTCAAAAATTGTAACGCTTCCCTTGAGCTTCGAGTTACCGAGGTTCGACTGTACATCAACGCACGATGATATTTACTATCCGTTTGACGTGACATGTAAAATTAATTCACGTGTACCTCGTAGCCACAGGTTTCGGGAACTCGTTTCTTTGGTATGCTCGCTGCTTCTTCATGGCTGAACAATAGCAGTAGCGAAAGCAAGGGAAGTAGACGGCTTGAACACAACATCACCAACACACCACTGAGTACTTCCAGTCACAACTAATGAAATAACCTGCCACTCTGCTCCTACTTATACTGTTTTCCCGCTGCGGCACGGCGTTACTGCGATTGCGTCGAAGACAGAAGATATAGTACATAGTCAGTTGCTACTGCTGGGCCATCGACTTGTACGTAATAGCGAAATAACTAAAAAGTGTGAAGTGTTTCAACCGTTATCAACTTTACATTTTGCACACCAGTTGATAACCGTTGCAGAAATATAACAGAGGAGTATTTGTTTGTTACGAGAAAGATTTTCAACGGTAGTGACGCTTCGCGGTGTTTGTGAACAGGCTAGGATTGGGAATTTGTTTTGATTTTTCTCGAACCGCCTTCTAACGTACATTATTGAATTATAATAAGTGAAAATATTATGGTAAGTACAGTGTGCACAAAAATATTGGAACAAGGAATCCTTTGCTGCACAAACATGTAAATATTGTAATTGCTTAACTCGCTTGAATAAAATAATAGAGTATGTACTTGCTTGCTGTATCAGTATATAAGTGTTAAAATGTAACTGATTATTTAACATTTTTAAAAATTGTATATAAGTTATAATTCTAATCATAGGACGATCTAATCGAAACAGAATTATAACTATTTTGTGCATGTTATACTTGATACTGTTGGTAGCCAAAAAACAGAATATTTTCGTGTGTTTAATTAAAAATGATATCTTATTAGCTGTTTCAACTTTTCAATTAAAAATGATCAGATCGCATCATATCGCATTGTATCGTATCGTATCGTATCGTATCGTATCGTATCGTATCGCGTTACATAATAATAATTAATATATTAATGATAAACAAATCTGATCCATATTGTTGAAGATAAATAAATGGAGTCTCATGGCTTTCAGTCTCGAATTGATCTTTGACTTTAGTACTTACTAGAAAGAAATCAACAGTGAAGCAGTGCATACGAGTATATCATGTGTGATTTCTGCAAACGCCACTGTTGTCTTCAGAATTTTTTACTAAATCAATGTTGTAAGACACAGATATTAAAGGAAATTGCTAAGTTCGTCTACGGTTATAGGTATATCTATTTTTATGCTAATACAATGGTATGGGTACAATCAGTCCGCTCTAGTCGATCGTTTCCCAAAGAGTGCCTCGACGTTGCATTCTTGCCCGTCAAGAAGGCCCAACGACGCAGTGCCTTCGGGGGTCTGTTTTACGACCCCCAAATATTTACGGGTCTCGCTCGCCTATCGGCCTCGTGGCGACATTTGCCAGATGAGTATGCGAGGCGCTCCAAAGCCTCGGGTTTTCTTACAAAGTGTAATGCCCAAATTATTTTATTTATACATAGTTTAATGAAAAATAGCGTGCATTGAGAGCGATGTAGATGCAAATGTAGCTTGTAAATATAGGGCTGCCCATACATCACTAAAGCAATGCACTGTATGGTTTCAGCAGGGAGCAATGTAAAGGTGGAACTATTATTTTTTATTTTTGTATATCTTCCATGTTCTTATTTTTTAAGAAAAGGACCACAGTAACAATAAACAACGTGAATGAAAAATATGCAAACATTGCAATTATATAAAAATTAAAATTGAAAGTTTAGTACCTCAACAAAAATGTAGATCAATATAATCCACTTAATAGTGGATGACGAATCATAATCGATTCTCATTCAAAATTTGTATACAGTACAATTAACTTATATAATATTGTTATCACAAGGCAATATATTTATTGTACTGCTTATATAAAGACCACAAATGATTCATAAACTTACAAATTAATGTTTCGGTTCGAGATAAGTAAGAACATACAATGAATATTTATAGATAACATCTTAATGTTTGCATAGTGAATTAAATATTTCGAATCGTCCATTAATTAAAATTCGGGCAATAATTTATACGTTAACCATGGCCATTATCATTGTGCCCATTCTCTACTTTCGTACATATAGTACGATTCCAGGATGAATTCGCAACGACCTTGAGTAACAAATGCTAACGATCAAACATTTGCTTCTACATATAAGAATCATAAACTGATTGTGAGATGAAATTTATGAATAATATTCAAAGAATAGTGATGTGAATATATAATGAGTTAAATAAGTATTTTATTCAAGTTGCAATATATTATGTGCTACACTGTACAAGATCGGAAATCATAACGAGATGAATTAGTATTATCTACCTTGTAAATTCACATTTTTCATTAGAGATAAGCTATAGAACTGTATAAAACATAGTGGAAAGCACAAATGAAATGATATTATTGTCATCGAAATATCGTATTGCAAAATGGCGCAGGACAAATTCGTGAATAATTAGATTTAACATACATAATTGCAAGTTTTGCGATATAAAATACAGCGCATAATGAGTAATATGCATTACATTGGGGTGATTCAAAATAAAATCACATCAAATACAAAAATGAAAGTGAAAAGAATTACTGTCTTTGATTTTCTTCTGGTTGTGGGTTCCATTTATGTATACGTATATTATTGCATGGCGTATACTTAATAATAAATGAGTTTACCTACATGTTTTTCCTTAAAAAAAGGACAGGAACAAACGATATACTTGTGACAATATGCGTTCGATGATGAAAGTTATTGTTAGATTAATGAATATGCCGATATATGTATATTATTGATGAGTTTCTTTAGCTTATAAATAATTTCGACACAATCTTCAAATACAATTTCCTCGAGACATTTATACATATACTGGCGGAAATAATATCTCTGAAACTAATCAAGAAAATAATTTGACAATTTAACAGTTTATAATGCAATGGCCATTATGCGAGGCACACTGTACATT
Organism: Nomada fucata; assembly: GCA_948146005.1. Classification (NCBI taxonomy): domain Eukaryota; kingdom Metazoa; phylum Arthropoda; class Insecta; order Hymenoptera; family Apidae; genus Nomada; species Nomada fucata. The sequence continues at coordinate 11,720,978 of OX411282.1, forward strand.
TCAAAAACATTTTCTTAAACATGTACTTAAGATTTAATATAATTGCTTTATTATTCTTATGTACAAAGCGTGTATTATTACATTTTTACATACAAGATCTTCGTTGCTTCGTATTACATATCTTACAAAATAAATCTGAATTACTCCTTCCATAGATAGAAGTGCAATTAAAAGACAATCTATTTTAGAATGACTGATGAAATATAATCGACTACCTAACATAGAATTTATTCGTTTATTAATCACTATGAAAAGTAAATTTATAAAGCTCCACTTTTCAGTGAGAAATGTCGATTTAACCAGATATTTGTATAAATGCCTATAATTGCCTACCGTCATTGAAACACAGAAATTTCTATATGAAATATTGTTACTAATAACGATGCTTAGCTATTTAATAAAGTGGATGCAACATTCAAGGTACACCGAGTTGTTATGAAAACAACGTTTATTAAGGTAATATTATAAAGTAAAATGCAACAACACTGCTGAGAAGCATAAATGAGATTCAACATCTTAATAATGGGAGAGGTAGCTACATCAAGCAAAACGAAGCCTTAAAATACATTATACAGTGTACGACACAATCTTCTCGTCGCGAATTGTTATTCGCATATTTACGAAATTTATATGCCCAATAATATTACTATCGTTGTGACTGATGAAAACGAAACGAAGACGAATTCTTTATTAACGGGGGTAAAAATTCAAACAGTCTGTGTCGCGACGATCGATGAACAATTCCGCAAACGTATCTTTGCATCTGAAAAAAAATTCTTACTTTAATATGAGCCGCACATTGATTAAATCGGTTAACTCCGCGAAACAGAAATATGGAAATTATTTAAAAAGGTGGGATTAACCGATTTGTATAATGTGTAGTTCACATACGGGGTATCCCGTAACTATCGTAACTATCGTAACATCGGGAAATAGGGGGGAAGGGTAGCTGATGCGATACTGAACAATTTTTTCTTTGATAAAAATGTTGATTGAAGCTTCGTTTTTTAGTTATTAACCAAAGATACTGCCCAATGAAAGCGCCCGTAGAGTGCGCGGCCAGGCCCGTAACTTTCTGCTATGCTCGGTCGTGTACGGGTGCATCGAGGTTATCCGGGGAAAGCGTACGGCAAATGTTACATCGTCTCAAATTAAGGATAATGTGGAATTATTCGTTATTCATGAATAACGACCACGACCATGCGCGATTGATTAAAAGAATAACTTTTTTATTTCTTATTAATGAATAACGATGTAACATTTGCCGTACGCTTTCCTCGGATACCCTCGATGCACCCGTACACGACCAAGCACAGTAGAGAGGTACGCGGGCACTACGGGCTCTTCCATTGGGCAGCGTTTCTGGTTAATGACTAAATCAACATTTTGGTCGAGGAAGCAGTTATTCAGAATCAACCTAGCTACACCCCTCTTACAATGTTGCGGTAGTTACGGGACACCCTATATAGCTCTGCCGATTTTAATTGAACTCTACAGACATCGACTCTACTATGTATTTAAATTAATATTCACACGCAAAAATGTAAAACATTGCAACGTACCCAACAGTAGATTGCGATTACGCAAATAATGCCTAAAAATCAGAGTAAACGATTTCCTGCGGGTTCTCGAATTTTATTGGCCGATAGTAAGACAAAGACTGATCCCATCCACGTGGCGCAGTATTGTAATTCGTTAGATTGTGTACGCTAGAAAGTTTTGGTCCCATGTAGGCGTTATTCTCGTAAAGCTTTTGCCCTGAAAGAATAATTACCTTTCAAACATCCACATATAAGAATATTCTGTATACAATCGACAAACATCAGGAAATATTTCGTTCATTTATTTCGGCTTAAATTGAAGCAGGATACGCGAAAAAGGCGTACGCGCGTAATTTAACCCTTTGTGGTCGCATGAAATAACATTTTTTATTTATAATATTGCGTTATATTGTTAGTGTTTGTTCAACGAAAATGAATTCTGATCAGTTCAGCACCCACATCTAAGCCAAATACGACAGCTAGGGGCTAAACAATTTAGTAGGCAGAGGAATTTGTTACAGAAGCAAGATTATAATAAACGTTTATATAATATAGTTTTCAAATAACGTATAAATAAATCGTTTCTGTACGTCGAATCAAAATTATTTGATAAATGAACCCGTACTTTAAGCCTTTTTTCATATGCAGCCTCAATCATCATCCTGATAGATATAGCTATAAGGGGTGTCTCTAATGACTGTGCCAATGCGTTGGTTCACGATCACGACCGCCCCCTACGAGTGCTCTGATTGGCCAGTATTTTTCGTTAATAATTAAAAAAACGAAGCTTGAACCAACATTTTGGCAAAGGAAAAGGTGTTCAGGGTCTCCCATGCACCCGCTTATTTTCGGGAGTACCCATAGTAAGAGACACCCTGTATACGTACATATAGGTAAGATCCAATATAATTTAACGAAACTCGTGAAATTAAAAATAGCAGAAGTTAATTACGCAGAATACGTCTAAAAAGAAAAGTGAAATTAATAGCGCATGCGGGTTAACTTGCCTACGTCCGGACAAATGTCAGAAAATGTACAGTCCGGTGAAACGCCATGCAAAAGATTGTCCAGGACCGGTGTGTTACGCAAGTGTTTAATAGTTTCCAAGATATCTTCTTGCGAGGCTATCATCGAGAGCAGCAACGACTTCGCATCGGCTGGCATTTCCGTTTCCGTGTTCACGAATTTCCCATTCTCGTTCTCGCAAAATGTTTCCACTTCCTCGGAGGTCATCGATCGACGACGACTGGAGCACTCTTCATGGTACGCTGACGAATATTCTTGATCGCCGTTCATGATACTCGAGGACTCGGATTTCTCGCGGTACATTATTTCCTCGCTGTAATCGTTCATCTGGGAATCGGTCTCGTCCGTCGTGTAGTCTCCGTCGTCGGTGGATACGTAACCGTTGTTACAGTGGTCCTGTAACTTCACAGGCTCCTCGTACGCACGCTGTTCAGGTATTCTGTATTGCAATCAATTAGAATGAAATTTTCTCCCCATTGGATTTCTCCTGAATTATAACTTTTGGAGATGAACCCGGCTTCTGCGCGTCGATTTTCTACCCTCTTAATGTTTAGTGCAAAATGTAGACTCGCGTGAAGTACGGACACTATATTGTTCTACAGATTTATTTGTGAGCAGGTAAAATTAAATCGATATTATATAGAGTGCTTAGTTTATGAAGTTTTTGGCTCGTGGCAAAAAGTGTCTGAGATCAAAGTTGTTTGACTGACACCGACGACTACTGCAATTGATGACCTTTTCTTCGCAAGGTCATTTTTGTCAAGCTTTCAAGGTCATTGATGGTTTTCCGATAATAACGATATACTTTTATTGCTGTAATATTATAGCTGATGAAGGGTGGATTTCAGGCATGTACGATGCATTGACCTTCAAATGACTTGGAATGAAAAGATCAAAATAGTTGCAAGGCCACTAGGGACACGAAATCTTTATTTCGATTCTGCAAGAAATATTCGATACGATTTCCATTAACTTCAATGTATTTTTAGATAAAATACATTCTTGAATAGCATCTATTATTAAGCTTGACTAAGATTACAGCGATGCGGTTTCTAACGAATCCACGTTAAAGTTGAAATGATTTGAAGGCCAATGTATTATGCGCGACTGAAATCTATTTTCTATCAACTATGATAATAACATGATATAAAAAATGGTATCGTTATTAATGAAAAATCATCGTTCACCTTGAAAACTAGAAAAAAATGATCTTGAGGAAAAGTTTAGAAATCGCAAGCTTGACCTCAGACATTTTTTTGTATAGGAAAAACAAGCGATCATATTACGATGCGCGTCATAAACGAAGCACCATCCACTTGTATATTTGGAAAAATGACATTATTCGCGATTTTATAATGATATAATAGTAGAAATGAAGAAAATAAATAAAAAGTTCAGAAAACTTAAATGTCTGCCTGCAAATACAACCTTCCTCTCAAAGTGAAAGGAAAGAATTCAGCTGAATGACAACATTGACTTTCCTCCAATGAAATTCTCTCACGGATTTAACAGAACTCTATTCACCGTTGGTCCCTTGTAAAACCGTTTATACCGTTTACAGGGTGTAATTCAACGAAGCTTTTAATCGTCTGTTCGGAAGGGGCAGTAAATTTTCGTTCCCTCTCACCTCCTATGATCCTCCATGGCGCTGTACTTCACGCAGTTACGCGTTTCGAAGAACCGCGCTATGTCATTATCGTGAGGCGATTGCTGCACAATTGGAATCACCTTTGGACTGATCTGTTTGTATTGCAGTACCGGTCTGCATGTTTTTTCGAATTCCTGTATCAACTGTTTGACCGGAACCGGCGTGTACTCGTTCTCCTCGTTATCGATTTCCCTTTGATTATTTGCGAACTTCTCTAGCTCGTTGTAAGTTGTCCTTACACATTCCGTCACGCGCTGCTCCTTCGCGTAATTTTTCATATCGTTGTTAGTGGCGGCGTGTTGCGCGTTAGACAAATTCATTCTGCACAGCGAAGCTTTGTTATAGTTATGGTTGCGTCTGTTAGTGACGATCGATGCTGTCGGATTATCGTTAGCGTTATTTCTGCCATGATAGCTGTTACGCCGATCGATGTCGGGGTCTAAAGTGATTCTGTGCGATCTTTCGACCCCCGACGACCGTGACTTGTCGAGGGGAAAATCGTTATCCGTACCGACAGCCACTTCCCTCAGATAGACCTTTTTCACTTCGGTAAAGTGGTTGCACTCATTACCGTTACATCGATAGTGATTTCTACCTGGAACGTTTTAGAGGGAGCTCATGATGGTTGGAATGCCAGGATATTTTCGATCTTTCAACTTCCAAGGTGTATATAGTTTTGCTCGATTACGTTGTAGCGTAAAGTGAAGATTATTTTCGGAATAGTCTTTCTGCGATCGCGGTAGTAATTAGTAGATTGTGGTGTGGAATGAAAAGTTTAATATACAGAGTGCAGCATAATATGAATTATTTCAAAGCCAAATTGATGGACTTTTGGCAATTTTCCGAATTTCAGTACCGATTACTGGTACTTAGTAATTCTATTTGTCACTGTGAAATATTAGCTGCTGAAGAATGTGATTAACTTGATTTCAAACCCATTTCTGGTAAAACTACGAAAGTGCTCCGACCTCTCCGATTTCGTTGATTTTTAAATATATTGTAGAACTGAGTATCCGGAACAACTTTTTCCTATGCATATAGCCGCCGCTCGGCCTTAGTTTTCCAGATATTTGCCAACAAATATAGCTACTACTGCGTTGAACTTTGTATATACGTGCACGCTCGTGGCAACGTGTTAGGCTGCCGCTTTTCCGGCGGCCGCCGAAGAATCTGTATACCGGGTGAACTCATACAAATTGTACTTCCAGAACTAGATGTATCATATCAGATTTGGTATTGTTTTTTAAAAAACCAATTTTTCTAATACAAATTAGAATAGTATCACTAGAATTTGCATAATGACTAAAAATCCCTGACTGATGATTTTCATTTTCCTCGACACTTATATTAAGTGTGCGTTCATTTTTCTATACTCTCCGTGCCAATAATTACTCATAAATATAACATTGATTCGAAGCATGAACTATGCGAATGCTACACTGCTACCAGACATTTTCTGAAATATAACAATACCAATCGTTTGTTTCCCTCATAAACAAAGTTATTATTGATCCGTCATACAGCTGAAGTTTTCCAACAATTTTTAGTTTATTATTCGACTGCATATATGGCAGGAGAATAGTACTTAAAAGACTTTTTGAAAATATCAAATTTAAGAATTGAAAATCAAGCCAATTGAAATTCCTTGATAAAAAGAAAATCGAGACGATTTCCAAAAAATACATTTTTTCGACCTCTCACAGTTATACATTTCTTCACTTTGTTCAATAAATACTAAATAAGTAAACGTTTATATTAATTGAAATGAATACGTGTTCTCGTATTTAACAGCAAATTATAACGCTGCTACGGATTTCACGAAGACTTCGAGATTAAAATTTGTTTCAAGGTGTGAAATAAGCTAAGCAAATTAAATAATATCTAACAATGTAAATGATGCCGAAGTCGTACAAAATTGAACATTACTTTGCACACATTGTGTTACTGAATATCTGCCTATAATAATTAATAATGTCGTTTTAAAAATACCATCGGTATATACCTAAAAATTTATTAAATGCAAAAATTGTCCATTAAATAGAAATGAACAGAGAAAATAACTTTGTAACCAAAAGTTGCCTTCCCAGAATACTATAAAGCCACGCAAACGTATATATATATATCACCCTTGCGTCACTGAAACAATTATGTACTGGCGCGACAAACAAGAATTTATTGCTACTTTTCGAAAGATTAAATGTCAATGAGCCTTAACTTCTACATAGCTCTAATCAGTGTAAAGATACCGATTGGCAACCAGGTACAGGGCGTTGTTTATTTTAGATATGCAACGGAAAAGAATGTCTCGGTGGTCTCGCATTGATTGAATAACATCGACGCCGTTTGCCAATTGAAGCCCACCGGGTTGTTGAACCCTTGACGAAACTTCAACGTGACAAGTTTAAACATCGGGCTGAACGTTGTCGGTACTATTAGCAGTTCAGACCGTTTTCTTTTTAGTCGGCACTTATGCAATCAGACACGGATCGGCGTTAAATGATGATTCCAAGCGGATTCGAAAAGAAAGCATAATCCAGCCCGAAATAAGCGTGAAGCAATTTAGGTCGAACGAGGAATCCTTGGAAATTGTTAGATACTCGCCTGCGATTTGGAAACAATTCGTACAAACAAGAATATATATTGCGTGGAGGTTTGCCAAATAGAAATGTGCCAAATAGATTGCGCAGGACAATAGCGTTATGACTTTGTTTCAGATTTACGCACCTGTCGCCGGTGGGTGCGTGCCGTTCAGAGACAAATCCACGGTGAAGGGATTGTAGAACGAATTGTCGATGATGGGCGCTGGTATTACAGGTGTAAGCGGAGGTAAGGACGAAAACTTTGAATTTCCGTTCATTTCCTGCGCCAAATTGTAATCCAAATTGAATTTCGTTCATTATTTTTCATCGACCTTTGTTTCGATAGTATTGATAATATCATTGCTCACCGGTTTTCCTGCGTACATTGGCATTCTTGTGCCAGGTGTGCTCGGTGTTTGCGGCTGATCTCTATCTACGACCCATTTTTCGGATCTTTTCCTACGTTTCGCGAATATCTCAGCACCTGTAAATCATTCCTCCGTTTAATCTGCTCCAAGAGCAATGGATTCCTCAAATTAGATATTCTTGTGAACGTATTAACACCGTTAACAGCGGTGTATCGTATTGTAATTACTTGTATAAATTATGTGATACTTAATAGTAAATAGTAGATACTAATGAAATTATAATATTACGTATTAATACTGGCATTCGAATTATTAATAACGCGTGTATAAAAATAAAAACATTTTCAATTTCGACTGGATCGTGACATCAGCATTGCAACACTCTAAAAAGCCATTGATTCAAATGAATAAGAATATAATGCTACAGTATGACTTATACCCAAATTATATTTAACTATTGATAATTATCACACGCTTTGTTTATATTTTAGCAAAAATTACTGATCGATTCCTTGAGAGTCTGCTAAAGTTACAAATTTTAAAAGAAACTCTATTTATATGAACTCTTATAATTGGATTATTATGAATACCAATCATAAAGAACGTTATACTGCCGGTGTGCTCGATTAAATGGAGTCTCCTGTATGAAAGCATAAATATGAATGTACTCTTTATTACCGCGGCCTCTTTGATTATTCAAATCACGAACGATGTCAAAAAGTTTCTCAGGGTTTTTCGGCATTGGTTCCATATTTATTTCTTCGCCCAGAGCTTGAATACCATGTATATCCAACACCTTTCCATGCGGATTCATCATACACTTTAGAGGCACTTTTTCCTGATAAGAGAAAATTTTCGATAAGATACTGTTCAACATTTTCAGTAAGATACAATGTTTATCGTAATTAGTTAATAGACCTTGCTATACAATTATTTGCACATGGGTAACTGTCAGATTAAATAAATATTAATAGGGCACAGTTTTTCATTTATTTGTTGTTGCAAAGAACGTTTTATTAGAGGTGTTTAGATGCTGAATTGTATTCGTTTTAATATGCAAAGAAATGTTGTTAATATTGTACGTCGCAAAGACAGAATAATGTTCTATATTACTTTGCGAATATCAAAGATGTATGAAAGTTCGAATTGTTTAACTAAATTTATGAATAGGAGAAAGCTTTTGTATAATTGTACTTGTGTCTCACAAAACTTGAGAGATCTTTAGATTATCATTTATACTAACATATGTATAGGTATATGTCATCACATATTATATATGCACAATAATTAATCATTTCTCTGGAAATAAAATGTATTTTTATTATGCGGGGTGGTTCGTTATTGGTAATGCAACCGATAATGTAGTGATCTTTTTAAGGAAATTGTGTTTACAATTATTATTGAAGGTGTTAGGCCTATTATGAATGATGGGTGTATTTATTTATTGCTAAACGTTAATAGGACAATCTTTGCAACGATATTAATGCTTATCGCAGCACTGTAACTACAACGTAACTGTAAAGCTTCGTTAAGATATTGTATAAATAAAAGTACACGTTGCAATTTCGAACACACACCACTTACTCTATTAATAGGAGTTGAGGGTTCCTCTAAATCTTCAACACCTGGAATAAATCAATTGCAAGTACAAGTTGAAGTTTTAGAATACTAGATATTATAATTTCTCATACTTTCATTACAAAAGTTGCAATATAGTGAATTGCAAGAAACCGTTACACTAATTTTATACTTTTTGATAATAATCAATCGTTTCATGGATGTATGTGGACGTACGTACCATTACCATCATGGATCCATTTAACTGAACGCTTTTTTCTATTCACGTACATAGATTGACCTTTACTTTTCATATTCTTTACGTCGCTTAAAGAATGCGAGATTCGTCGAGCTAATTCTACTTGATCTTCAACAGTCGGATGAGTTGGCGCATAAAAGTATGAAGATGCAAACATTTTCCCTAGAAAAATATTTTCGCATGTCTCAGTTCATCTACAGATATGAGATTACTAATTGCGATACTAATTATCGAATAAATTATTATTAAATTATTTTGTCGTATCGTAAAAGTGTTTTATAATATTATATTCATTATTACTTCTATGATTAGATGGCAAAATGTAATATGGGCATTATGCTTTTTCTAATTGTGCAGCCATTTAAAGTCTCAGCAGTGAAAAGTAAATATTTTAAAATAGTACTTTCAAAAATACATTCTTAATTAACAATTGTAAACAGTGATTCTTAATTTAAGTTCAGTCAATAGTTTATAGACTCTATACATGTATGGAGGTGCATGTATTCACTATTTTTTTTCGAAAAGTGGACATATCCCATTTTCCATTTGGTCGCAGACTTTTTTAACTTACTGTTTTTGGACTGCATCAGCCCTTGCGAATCAGCGGCAGGCGTGAGTAACTTTTGCAAGTTCACCGGTCCACTATCATTTCTCTCCTTCAGTGTGAAAATAAATTAATTGATATATAAAATTACCGTTTCAAGAATATCAAAAGTGTTACAAAAATATGGATTGTGTGTACCATTGCGTTAGAATAGTACATCTTTTTTTTTTTAATTTAGTTATAGACTGTATCTTGTTGTTCGCGTTCTAAATATACCAAGTTACTGAAAAACACAAGACAAATAACGGGTATATAGGTATGTCATGAAAAATCTAGGGTAATTTTTTGGAAAAAACATTTTCTCTTCGTTTCCAAATGATTACTTATGCTGCTTCTGCTCACGCCCACTCGATTTCAACGTGCGTGAAATTAACGATCCACAAATTTATAGAAACATGCTACTTAAAAAGAAAAAAACAACTTTGTACAGTTCATAAAGTGCGAAAAGTTTGTATCATTTGATGTATATTAATATTTTCCCAGACTTAGAGAACGTACTTGTTACGGTAATCAGAGACTGAATTATTATTTCATCATTGCATTAAAAAAATCTGATGAGATACGCAACAGTGCTGTCAAACTTCACCGTAAATAACACCGCCGAAAATGTACTTCTTTGCTTTCAATTTTTCCGACGATCCTTATCTCCCATTTGGCGTTTAAACGGCAGAAAAAAATGCACCATCTAACATCTTTTAAGAACAGAACAAACAGTTAGGTAAATATTCCTTTACATATACAAAGATATTTAAATGCTCGCATTCGATGGAAATTTTACATCGATTACTTCATATCAGTCTATTCTGAGTGGCGCTATTATTGTACAGCAATACAAAAAAAGATATAATCTACGCACGTATGACAAATTTAAATGGCCGAACTATATTTGTGAATTTACAAGTTTTTAATAATATTCTATATATCATATATATATCAAATAATGTTTTATCGGGTACTTACAAAACTTATCTGGTTATAGGTATGTTACCATTGGTCACGGGACCACCTTAGTACTTAATTAGAGACGATTTAAGTTTGTCTCGATTAATTATATTTTAACATGCAGCATGCGATTTAAGTATTTTAAAAATGTGCCACGCCTGTGTACATAATTGAAATCTTTGTAAATGTTAATTTGACAGAAAATTTCATTCAGAACTATATTCCTTCATCCAAAATTCCAAAGTATTCGACAAATAATTCTTCCTATACGTTAAATGCTGTATAATAATACGCATGAACAAGAAAATTATTAATAATCACAATATTAGTGACAGCGATTATAACAAAAACTATAATAACAATTATAACAGTAATATTAACAAAAATATAGTAATTCACTATTCGATCTCCGAAATTCCGCTTTTCTGAATCAAAACATTCCACACACAGTAAAAACTTGTTTGCTAATTACAGTATTTTTAAAGTAAACTGGTTCTTTATCGGTAAACGCGTTTAACGAACCGATTACAGAAATCTTATATTTACTTGCGTTAAACACCTATTGTTGTATATTGCGTTAAACGTATATAGTATAGGAAGACATAATTGTCAAATCCCACATTAAGCTTGCTGATTGTAGACTAATATTGTTATCATAATTACTTCACCCAACTAAACGATAATACATGAAAAAAAGAATTGATATTCCCAATTCTTCTTATGACTGTCTATCTGGTTTAATTATTTGTTTAAAAGATCACATTTACTATTTGCAAAATAACTCACCATATCGAAGTGCAGTATTTTCGAAGTGAGATGCTCAAGGAAATTCCTCTTCACGGGGTCGTGCCTATCAGAGGGCTTAAAACCGCGGGAACGTATTACAACATTGTCCGCGGATATGCTCCGTTGCAAATAATTCTTCTCCTGTATATTGCTGTAATTCACGCTGTACCGATACTCCGCATCCTTTGAATTTTCGGATGCAACGCTGTATGAACAATACGTGTTGTTCAAAGCGGCCCGCTTGGTGCTACTGCCGAAATGGTAATTGTTTAGTCTACAGTTTGAACGTAAACCGTTCAGGGTCTACCGTGATGTTTTTTTCCTTACGGTTAATACATCGCGAATGTTAATTAAAAAAAGACGGAGGAAAGCATTTATAACATATTATTCAAAAACGTATTTTTCATTTCACTGTTCTAAATCTTCAAAACATATTGCCCCTCTTAGCCGTGATAGTTTTTAACATAGTGCCATTTAACAATATTTGAGGCTTCAAGGTGTTTTGAAATATTTGGTGCTTCGCGTATCTTTCAGTTTTAAGCGAAGTTAGAATGTCGTATACGCTTTATTTTTCTCTTAATTTAACTGTCTTGACAGTTTCACAAATGGTTTTACTAGTTGTAGTAAGTTAAGCCTTGTAATATAAAATTACAAAATTAAGTGCGATCATGCTGGTTAGTAGCCTAACTTTTTGGAAATTATTAAGAATTTATAATAATAATAATAATGATAACGACGATGAGCGTTGCGTTTTAGTTGTTTTTCAATGTACAAAATATTATAGTAAGATTCAAATTGGTTTTTTTTATGAAGTCAAATTGTCAAAACTTGTTTACAAGGTTAAGATGCCCTATCTGTGGCAATTAGTTAATTGCTACGTTGATTCTACATTTCTTCGACCTAGTTCTTAACTGTTCTAACTGTATTTAGAAAGAAATGTAATGTTTATGATAATACGATGAAAACTCTTCTTAGTAAGCAACCAATGTTCAGTTCCTTCAGGTCCTAGCCCTAAAATATCTATAAGATTAAACTTTAAACTTCATCAACTTGAACTAATTTCACACAGTTTACGAACTAGTGCAGATAGAACAGTTAAGAATAAGACTGACGATTTGCTGTTCATGCACATGCTCCAAAAAATGATATTGTACTAGATATTTATTAAATTTCTATTTACTGAAGAAAAATAAAACCTTATTGTTCTCGAATATTCAAAAACGTTAATTAAGACAGTCAAGCTAAGAAGGGCAGTATAAATCTTTCGGAGCTAGTTTCTAGTAAGAGAACACAGATGATTATGTTAATTTTAATAACGAACTTTGGATAATATTGAATACTTTAATACGTGAGAAATATAATATTTGGAAGATTAAAGACATTGCAAGCATTCTTTCAGCGCCATTTTAAAAAATAAACAAAGATAAAGATATAGTTACTTTTAGAACCACGTATGTATGCTTCAAATTAACGTAACGCGTTTCTTAATTGAAAACATTCGTAGATTAAGCGTTATCTTGTATTAAACGTTTTAATTAAGCAGCGACGTAAATGATTTATTTGGGCATTTTAATCGGGAAGAAGAAGAGCGAAGCTGTGGTAAGAAGAAAGAGAGTAAAATTTATGAAAATTTCTACAACTTATAAACCTTCACTTTTAAAAGTACCTTATAACATGTTTGGAATAGAACAAAGAATCTACAAGTATAACTCCATAGAACGCTATATCCTTTGCTAGTACTTATACAATACCTATTGCGATTTGATTAATGTGAATCTCGGAGAGAAAAAAGGCAGTTAAATAACATGTGCAAATATATCACGATGCATTAACATTAGACATACGATTAGCGGGCAAGATGGATTTTTTTTAATCGGAGTAAATTGGTTCTCTTCCAAGCAGCCAATTAATTCCGCGTTGCAGTATTGGCAGCGGTACAATGAGATTCTGTGCGAAAGAAATGCTAAATTTATCTGTCGTAACGTAATACGCAGTAACAGTTTGAGCAGTTGCGTTCGGGGTGTATAACCAGTGCTGTATTTATTCGAAAGTTATAGGATTGATCAAAAAAATATATTAAAAAGCGGATGCGAAGGATGCATTGTTGAAAAAGTATTACTTAATTCCGAATATTGTATACATTATAATATAATAGTATACATTATAAGGTAAGTCTCTAAAATTTATAAATAAAATGCTTGCGTCAACAGTGGTATATATTCTGTACATGAATGTAAATGTAAACAAAAATTTATTAAAATATTTTGCACTTTGTCAATGTTTGCTCACATTTTATTTATCAGCAATATTTTAATAATATCAGTTTTTATTTTAATTCTTTCTACAACACCAAGATGATCGATCGAGATTTAATATAATTATTGGATTGGTATAAAATTTACGGCACGAACTAATTTCAATCGAAATCGAAGCACTGTTTTCTCGAGAGTTTTTATAAAACAATCACTTATCCTTCACCTACTGTAATTTTAGCAATACCTCTAACAACTTTAAAACGATTCGGTTGTGTCAATATTTCAAACGCGAGCAACGTGACTGATATGCTGCTTTAAATAGATTATTCGGTAGAAGAAATTCTTATGTTCTAAGGCTGCTCGAACTGCTTAGGAAACGTTTCGAATGTTACGTTGCAGTACACGTATAAACAAACTTCTCTAATTAATCGTACAACGTAATGTTCAATTAACACGTTCTCAATGCTGACATTAGATTTCGCGATTTTAAACCTCGTTCTTAAAGCAACGTATCCAAAAGGAATACACAGCGTCAAATAATTTGACTTGAATACAAAGAAAACGTTAATAGAAGCAGCAAATGAAAATAGATTTCCATCATCGCCGAGAAGAAAATCATAGACGTGGGTTTTAAAGGGGATGTATTATTAAGAGCAGGCATTGGCTGTTTTAGTTGCTGAAGCGTTGCACAGTTAATCATAGTCTTATGCTGGAGTTACGTCCCTTGTCGTAAGTAATAGCACAGAACTTTATACGTCCCGCTAAGCCTCTCTCTTTCCCCAGATTTTCTTTCAAAATGAAAGAAGAAAATGAAAGTTTACTTATCGAATTGTGCCCTCCTCATTTCTCGACGTTCTACGCACAGTTCGCTCGTTTCTCTCTTCGTTCCCTAACTTTAACCACGTTTGTTTCCTTTTCCGATATAGATATTTCTTTGATTTTTTTCGCGGATTTTACGTAACAAGCGTGACGCGCCACGCTCCGAAAGAAGTGGTCCGCCACGGAAAGCGAACGAATCTTACGACGAAGGCTCCCTCGCCATGAGAGAGAAAATCGCATCTTACAAAACGTTCCCTGGCACGCATCAGCCACTAGAGGTGGCCGCTGAAACTCACACAATCGCGGTAACTTCGTAAACGAGACACTTAGCGGCTAACGGTCAGCAGCATCGCCCGGTTCTGGCTCATTCATGATCGTGACTTATGCCGTGGAACTGAACGAGAATCGGTCGATTTATTTTAATATCAAGGAGATTGCCGTAAATCTCTCGTGATCGTGACAGAACAGTTCACGCTCCAACTGTACCTTCCAAAACATTTATTTTATTCTTTTTTTTTCTCTAATGTTTCACCTACATACGTGACTGAATCCTTCTCCAACGAAGCCGTCCAGTGGCACGAAGGGCAAGCTTTCGCTCGAGTTTCTTCCTCCGTCACTATTATTCGGTTCGACTATTAAGGCACTTAATTTGGTCAATATATTTCTTACTTCGAGATCTTTTTTCCCGTTCCGTAACGTTCACTTGAATGAATTACACCACGCAAGAGCAGACGGTGCTTTATAATAGCGCCTAACCGTCGCTATACCAACTTCCCGACTGCCTTGAGTCGTCTTCGGTAAAAATAGACTATCAGAAAGCGACACCTCAGAAATCGGTGGCTGCAGCCGTACGGGACATAAGTTATAGCGACCATTTAGTGACACCACAACTTGTTGCAATTCCTCCCTAACAAGTTTCTCATTCTATGGATATAAAAATAGAAAGCACACAATAACAATGTAGGCGTAAAAATTGTACCGTGGCGAGAATAGACGAAACAGGCTGCCTCTGTTCGATTCAACGAGGCTTGTATCGAACAAAAGAAGGAAACAATGTAACTTATAATTTAAACAAATGAATATATATTCTTTTTGGATGTACATGGGAATAATTTCTATCCAATTTTACATGAATAACTGCAACTGCATTATTAAAAATTATAAACTTTTTTATTTCTGTAGTGTGTTCAGTTTTTAAATTGAAGTTTCAATTGATATCGATTTATTCTTATACATATGCGAAACGAATTACATCTAATCCCAATCGGCACTAGTTATGTCTTTCACGATATCTGTATTTTCTTTGGGTAAATCAATCTCAGCAATTTTTTTGTTTACTTTCAGTTTCTTCCTTTTCGGTTTGGACGGTTTCTCGGACTTTCCCTTATCAGATTTTATCCTCATGTCGAATTCGCTCTCGTCGCTACTTTCTGCCGCGTTTTCTTCGATTGATTTTCCTTTCTTCGACTTCCTTATAGTTGGTAAATTATATTCGGCCATCTCTTCGTTTCTCGTAAGTAATTTAAGCTTTTGAGATTGATGGATTTTTACCCACGATTCATAGAACTTCGCTATACTTGTGCCCTGTGTTTTTATCCCATTCTCCCAGTTCTTGATCTCTGTCATATTCTTTAAATTGAGTACAATTTTATTACGCTCCACCTCAATGAACTTTTTGTTTTCCTCGATTTTCTCTAATAATTGTTTCATTTTTCTGCAATAGTTTGCAATATGACATTTCTTCATAAATGCCTTCAGCTGAAAACAAAAATAAATATACAAATCTCCGTGCATAGAAACGAGTTCCTTTTTACATATCGTATCAGCAGGGCGCTAAGGAAGGATAACTTTAAAGATGCACAGTATTTACTAGAATTTTTGATTAACTTATCAACTTCTTTTCCATTTTACGAATCGCAAAGTAAACGAAATTAAACAGCTTCTTGGCTGTTACTGTAATCTTTAAGAAGGACGAGATTTCTGTGTCATCAGTTCTGATAGTAATGAGATTTTCATTTTTTTGTATACTCCCATAACTATTGTAAAATGCATATTAACCCCTAACTGGTGAGGTGAATTTGTGCTCCATAAGTAGAGTCAAACAGACTCAAATCTTAATCACGTCTTTTCTGTGACAGTGAAGCATAAATTGAGATTCAATTTATAAATGCATTGATTGTAACAGTATCATGTTTCACTATTCATCTTTGGATCGCACTTTTGATAATATTTCGTAATGCAGCTTCCAACCGGTCAATGGCACGATGTGCACGGTTATTTTGTCTTCCTGTCCATCATAGAGGGGCAAATGACCACCCCTTTTTCTCAGAGATTAGCTTATCACTATATTTCGGTGGCAGTACAATATCAACTATGCGACTAATAGTCATTCTACACCTTTCGATCGGTTAAAATCTGCTGACCAAATTTTCTGCAAAGTTGTTTATATCAATAAACTTGTGACTCAAAAAATTTCATTTGCCCAAAAGCTCTAACAATTTATATTTGGCAAAAGATACGTTTCTGACATATGCTTTTTTTAAAACATTTCCTTTACTCACCGAGAAGAATACATAAGGTAATCAAAATCTTAACTTCATTGTTCCTATGATAGACAATTTTTTGAAACATTCTTTAATAAATTTCTGCCGAATCCAAAGGTGTAGAATCGAGTTGTGATAGTCTTGGCACATAATTTTCTTACACCCTGTACGTACAACGCAACATGTTTACTTTTACAATAATGAATAACCGCTTGGCATAGAGTTCAAATGATAGCTGAGATCGTGACTTCATGCAAATAACGCCAGGTACTGAAAAGTAGAACGCTTTTGTACGGAAAGTACGAAACGCAACAGAAAAATAGATACGTAGTGGCGATCTGGTAAACACCATTCCAATTAAGGGTTAAAATTATTATAATTCGTAACGCGGGTAATAGAAATGAAACTATCAGAGTAAGAGCTTTTGCATAATTTCCAAATTTGAACCCTTCTCTTGTTTGCCTCTATGTTGTGCTCATACTGATATTAAATATATGATATCATTTATATAATTAACGAAAAGATATGCTCTATGGAACCAAACAAATTTAACATTGTGTGTCTCTGACTTACTTGTATTATGCATGGTACGTATAAATCCGGAAAGTATACTGTACAGCTATCTTTCGCAGCACTTTCCAAAATAAGTTTGTACACGGAATCGATAACATTATCCTTAAAACCATTTTCCTGTATCTGCGACTTGGACATCCTCAAAAGACAAATGAAAGGTACCGGTTTCATAGAGACTGCCTTGTGCTTCTTGTTAAAATCGTAGGAATTTAATATCTGCAAATGTAAAGAATAACTAATATCCTAAAAGATTTTACATACTTTATATGTATAAGGTTTTCAAATATAACCAAAACATAAGACAACTTCTGAATTTATCATAGAAGAAGGAGACAATAAATTTTGCAGCAATGTTGTCTTTCTATTTTTTAGGATAAATAACTTAATGTATCATACCTCCAGCAAAAATGGCAATACAGGTATAAATGTTCCAGTTTCCTTAGAAATATCTACTAACATTTGTAAACAGTGAAATCTGAGAGGATAGTATTGCGGCGTCGGTATCATTTTTATCGTCCCTACGATAATCTGTAAATGCATAGCTCGTGTTAAAGAAACATAAACGATCGCCAAACACTGCGTGACATTAAAAGTCTTTACATACTTGTACAAGAGGATACAAAAGAGATCGTAACATAGAATCACTTTTGGATAGGTTTATTAATTCTGACCAAAAGCGCAATGAATTTATATACTGCCAATTGTACACTGCTTGGAAATGTTCCTAGAAAAGTTGGAATACATATTTATATGCTGATATTGCAAAGGTCTAAAAGACATAGTGCAGTCGAACCTCTATTTCCATAACTCGAAATCCTCTATAGTCTATAGGACTTCGCTGTAAAAAAACCCACTCAACTCGGAATACAAACATCATATAACTCGAATTTGTTACATTTACATACGCTATCTCATACGTGCTATTCAATATCGGAGGAGATTCACCACCGGAAATCGGAGTTCCTTCTCTATAAATCACAGTTTTAACATAGCTGTCTCTAGAATTGGAGGTACTCTATCTAACGTAGATCGCAAAAGGAAAAGGAGCACTGAATTTCCTGTCGTTGAGTATTTATTAAAATGATTTAATTAGCGAAGAACTAAAAATTTTAGCATAAGAAGTCGAATATTATGCCAGAAAGCTGAAGCTTTTGGTGAATTTTTCTTTTGCTAAACCTTTTGTAAGAAAAGCCTTCATGATTCGACAAATTTACTTCTTTCTTTGAGCTTTGAGTTATCTAGGTCCGACTGTATATGTTTTCGTTGAATATTGTTACCTTTTTCTTTAGGGTCATAGCATTTCTTAAATGAATAGCCAACTGTCTAATATATAAGAAAGCATGATTATATGCTAAATTACTATCGAGTAAATATATTTCAGCTAAAGAATGTCTCATAAAATTGATTCCAGGTAACGTTGTAAACGATACGAATTTAGAATTTTCAACATATTTCACGTACATTGCCTGCAATGTATAAAATTAGAAACATTAATCATAAAAGAATCGTGTCGCTATATTGTAATTATATACATAAGAAGTCATCAATATTTAGTCCATACCTTGAGCAACATTTCTAGAACAGAGTCACGATTACTGGTCGCGATGCGTATTATGCTTAAAAACGAAACAACGCGTACAGTTTCTTCCGCACTCGACCATAATTTCAATAAAATCTTTAATAACGGCTTATTTAGCGATGAAAACGACTGTATGTAGGGTAACATTTGATGTAGATGTTTCAAAAGTACTGTGAGAATATTCGCCGACGTTACGTTCTGTAAAATCTACGAAAAGAATATATATATTTTGAAGCAATTAGAATTGATAACATTCGATTGATAATTCAATTGATAACATTATAAAAATATTAGTAATATTTACCTTAATCAAATCCGTCAAGTACGATTTTAGAATTCCCTTCACTTTTCCAAACCTTTTAGCCTTGTGGGCTTGAAAATGTGTGTCTGTACCCAAATTTAAATATCGCCTAAATGCGTCAGGTAAATACAATATACACAACTGTACAACTCCGTTGAACACTGCAAAATATTTCAATCTTTACATGGGAAGTATGTATAATGATTAACAAGTTGCAGAAAAGTATTAAAAAAAGAAAACCAACCTACACCACCCTCAACTTTATATGGTAAGGAATCTGAATCGGCAGATTCTGCTACTGTTTGTAATGCAGCATGGAAAGCTTCCACAGCACACTTGATAGTCTTTAATGATCTGTACAATTACAAAGGAATCTAAATAATGCTATATATTTTATGCTTAAATATGCGTACATTTTTCTCCTTGTAATATTATACTTTATACAGGGTATTTCGTTTATGTCTTATACCGTAATATCTGCCGTTATTTGCCGATACAAGAAAATGGATAAAGTTGTTTATCTCAGATTGGCAAATATTGTAATTGACGACCTTCTCCTCTCAAGATAATTTTTTCCGAGCTTTCAAGATCGCCGATTATGTATCCAATAACAATGATATATATTCAATATCATATTATTGTAGCTGATACAAAACTCCATTTCAGGCCTCTATGATACACTGACCTGCAAATGACTTTGATTTTAACATGCAAATGTTACAAGTCGTAATGCCATAATCTCATTCGAGCTAACATTAAGCTTTAAGAAAAGTAAGGCAAACAATTTTGTTCTCAGACATTTTTTTGTATCATAAAAATAACGGAGATATTAAGATGTACGCCGTAAACTAAACACCCTGTATACTCAATTCTTGAATCATTGTTGAGATTTCATTTTTATAAAGCATAATAAAATATTACTTGTCTTTCTGAATTTCTTCCTGCCATGTTTTTAATAACTGCAGTGTAACTTTTCTTTTATCCCGAGCCGAATCGTTCTCGTCTGCTTCGTAATCGCTCTCATCGCTAGCAACCTAGGATCGTTTGATTAAAACGTTAATACATTTCCTACTCTTTTAATTAGTTTACACAAATTTGGTAATTTATCTTCTTCTTTCGTATACCCATCCCATTTTCATACCTCCAAATCTTCATTAGGTACATGTCTAGTATCCTGTTCATCTACCGAAGATTTATCCTCGTCCTCATCGTCATTATCTTCATCTGATATATTAAATTCCAAAAGGTTCTTATCATTCTCTTGCAAATACGAGTAGAATTCAGGATCTGTTTTTTTCAATTTCCTTAGTGATTTTTTATGTTCTACCGCATCCATTTCGCTATCAGTGCTTCTTGCATCATCTTCGGAAGTGTTTTGTCCTATTGCACGGTAACAAAATAGAGGAAAAATAATTATTAACAGATATATTTATTCATATATATATTCAGCAAGTATATTTTGTTTGTAATTGAGTTAGCAGTTGCAGAATTTTAAACATCAATGATTGTATACGTTTGATCATCATCGTAAAAGTACCGATCTAATATAATTTTTTGAACACTGCACGCTAATCGTGTAGTATCACAGAAATACTGATGCATATAGTTTGTATTATTGAATCAGTGTGTTTGACTATGCACAGTGTAAACATTTTGATGAAAATGATGCTATGCATTAAAGGAAACAAGTATAATTTCATTTAGGAAAAAAGATAATGCTGACCTTTCTGTCAAAGAGACATCCGTTTTTCAGATGTTAATATTTTGAATTGATGAATTGCTTAAACCCATTTAATTATGCATACAGCATTCTTGTGCTACATTAGATATGAGTGATGAAAATAGTCGTAGATAATGTTAATATGAATGGTGTACTTGATTAGTTCCAGAATGTTTAGAAACATTGTTAGCACTAAAAATTGAATGAGACCCTCTGGAAATTTTATTTCCTAATTATATGGTATATGTAATAGATAGTTCCATCCAAATTTAATGTTAGTAGTATTTAAATGCATATAACTGCATTTATTGCAGTGTACCTAATTACATGCTTTAAAAATAAATTTGTCTGCCCTTTCATTCAGTGAAGTTATATAATTTTTGGCCAAGTGCTAGACAAAATTATTTCCAAACATTATTTGAGCAACTTAAACAGATATTTGCAGCAATTACTTAATTGCTTACATTGCTACTTTTAGCAATTTTACGAAATTTACATATAACTCATGACCCCATGACAAAATGATTGATTTGAGATCTATATTGATTGGACATTTTTTACTCCCCTCAATGTGTGGAGTAAAGTTTGCCAAGTTTTAAAATCTTTCTTTAAGCACCTTATATTCAAAGGTAGACAAAAAGAATAAATTTGAATTCCGTGGCGAATTATATTTTAAACAGTGTCTTGTGAAAATGAACAAATAACTACATAGACGAACTGCGGCTAAGTAAAAAAAGTAACATTCTAAAGTTTAAAACCATTGCATTTTTTGTGGTATAATTTAAAATTAATCGCTTGCAAAATATTAAATGCTAAACTACTATCACAAAGAATTAAACCATATTTAAACTAAGGAGGGAAGACTCTCAACTTGTCGACTCGGATTCTAATGTCCTTTTGCAGGTTGATAATACACAGGCTCCTGATGGTCTACGTAAAATATTAGGTGTAGTTATTCAGAAACTTTAAAGATATTAACAATTAAAGTTACATACTTTCTATGTGAGGACATATCTTCTATAAATAGGAAAGAATCTTCAAGAAGATTGGTAGCCAAGTGAGATGGTGTATGGCTTGTGCCATAGAGGCCAAGGTTCGATTTCCGGTTAATTGACTTTTTTTTTTATTTGTGGTTTCATTTTGGCGACACTGTGCTGTTTCTGGTTGATAACTAGTTCTATTCAAATGTTGAGAACTTTGAAACAGTATTTCTTTACAATGCGTTGTAGTGAACATGCGATCCACACTGTTTATGATCAAATTGGAGATAAACTAGAGTACGTTTCTAATTTCACGTATAGGCTCACCTCACTTGGTTGTGTCTCACTCCAAAATGAAACAACAAATAAAAAAAAGTCAATTAACCGGAAATCGAACCTGGAACCACTACGGCACAAGCCATACACCATCTCAATTGGCTACCAATCTTCTTGAGGATTCTTCCCTATTTATAGAAGATATAGCTTTACGTAGAAGGTATATAACTTTATTTCTTAATATCTTTAAAGTTTCTGAATAACTACACCTAATATTTTACGTAGACCATCAGGAGCCTGTGTATTATTAATCTGCAAAAGGACATTAAAATCTGAGTCGACAAGTTGAGAGTCTTCCCTCGTAAATACAACACCTTATATCATAAATTAAAAAAGCTGGATATGCATATTCTGTGTAAAATAAAAGATAACAGCACTGAAAAATATAATTACTACTTTTCATAAATAAGGATAATTAACACATTTGTGGATGTGACTTAATTGTTTCAATTTTGTGCGATAGACTCGTGTTTAAAACAGATACTTATCTTGCTGGATATTCCCTACAGTTCAAGATTATATATATACCTTTTGTATTTGGAATACCAGTACACCTGCGACTCGGAATTCCATTTGCTTCTACAATACATAATTATTTAATATTGTAAGTAACGTAATTTACAAGTTATAAAACCGAATATTTTGTTTTACGAATACAAATGTAATCATAATTTTTTCCTGACAAAGGATATGGAAACTGTGAAACAATTCCTGTGGCTAAAGGTTTAATAAAGATAGTGTCAAAGCAATGCTGTTGCTAATCACTAATATATGTACAATAAAATTCAAAGTACAATAGTTGTTATGTGCACATATTTTTCATCGTGATTTGACAAAAAGCACTTTTTCTGCCATTTGTACAGGAAAGGATTCTTGTAACAATGAACTGAAAAGTAATGCCACCGCATTAACAGTATGGCAGGCACCTTTTACTTTCTGAACCCGATCTGTTGATAAAGAGCTTACTGCAGCGGAAACAGCTTCCTGCTTATATTTGTACACAGAATTTTCTCCTGCATTTCAATTTTGAGTCTCTCATTTTCATGGTACACACACATTCATACAGCTGCCATTGTCAACCCAACGTCTCAACAAACATAAACGCCTCCACAGATCGCTTCAGATCACTATAGCAAAGCCACAGAGTTCTTGCCACAGTGTTTAGACAACATTGCATTCAAGTTCAATTGTGACAGAATCACCCTGCATGTTAAACATTTTTAAAGATACAGGATAGTTTCTTTCCTTTCCTCTGCATTCAGACAACACGAACTTACCTTGCACGGCATTATGTTCGGTATTCGGGCCGTCATCAAAATTTTGACTGAAAAAGTCATCTGTAGTAACGATACTTAATTGTTTCTTTCGTTTCATAGTAGATTTTGCTTTCTTCTTGGTAGGGTTTTTCATTTTTTCAATCTTCATTTTTTAACTAAAAAAGTTAATCAAATACAATTACGTTAAGTGTTATATTAAAGGAACAATAACCGTACAATAAACATAACCTACGAAAAACTCTACTTTGGCTTTTCGCGTTTAGTATAATAGATTTGAAATATAAGGTATGTACATCTGACAATTAAAACAGACAGAAATATTTTTACTTACATTATTCGATACTTTTGATCTCGAATTATTATTATTGTCTAAAACTTAGTACCGAAATGTGCAATGATTCAAATTTCCACGTGCGCAACCTGACATAAACATTTAATGTAGGTAATACAGAAATCGTTATTGCCATTAGATTAGAAAGATGATTCCATATAGCGCACCCTAGTTTTCATTTTTTTACAATTCATTTATTGCCATTGCTGCACTAAATACAATAACTTATGACTTATGTAATACAAACATGAAGGTGCAATTAGTTGCGTTATTATTTCATGAAGAAAAGGAACGGTATAACTAATTACAAATAATGTAATCTGTAATATCAGCACAAATATCTTATTTACGACTTATTTATAAAAAAAGCATTTGTAGTTCGATTAAAATAGCATGGGTATAATGATTACAATAAATGCTATAATGCCAAAATCAGCCGTGGCAAAAGAATTCATTAATTAAATTAATTGCAAACAAATTCATAACTGTTAAACAAAAATAAAAGTACATATATCGTTAATGACATACTTTTTGCTGATAATTCAACAGTAGTAGACTATTGTAATCTGTTTACATATTGCGAGCAAGTGCAACGTTGCCAGATTATATCAAAATTTGGTGTGCAAGTAATTGCGATACTTCTTTAAACATTATGTTTGAAAAAAACTGTTCTTGTAAACTCTTTAGCAATACAATTGGCAAAAAAGGATCTATAATACAGTATTTGGGAAGGATATGCTGTGGTTTCACGTATATTTCAAATGTCAATACGATATGAACTATAATACAAATAATTAAAACGGAGTAGAATATAAAATGAATCGTGCATGCAAATATATTTATAAACGGAATGATTCACTGTCAATCACACGAAACAGCTGCGACCGCGCAGGTGTATCTGTTTACTTTACAAAATTGTGTTATACTTGCATAAATATATTACCCCTTAAAAAATATATCATTACCTCAATAACGTATGTGTGTTAAATAAAGCATTAAATAACAATAACAAATAAACAATAGTGTGTTATTGTTAATTATTTGTAAATAATTTACATTACATTAAATTAACTATAATTATTTAACGGCACAGATATTTCCACTCAAATAACTTTGTCGCAAATGCTAAATTATCTTCCAATAAGGACCTTCTATACTTCATCGGTAATTTACTATGTAATTACTGCATAATTTTAGATACATGTTCATTTCGAATTCTTCCTCATACATTAAGTCGCACAATTGAATGATTACGTGCGTTTTGTAATAAAATATGGTGATTAATTTTTTATTGAAATTTAACATATTTATGCGTTTATTCAATAACACCTATTACAAATTTCAAAATAATAAAACGTTTACATACAAGTACGTAATATACAATAAAGACTTATTATATCTATTTTGATGCATGCGTTTGTTAGATATATCTCTTAATTCAAACAGTATTGTCTAATTTGTAATACTGCTTTAAAAGGAATTATTTTTTCAGTCCAAAATGTATAAATTCGAAGGAGGATTCATTTTGACCAATCATTGCATAATTGTTAAACTTTTGCATTGTGTACACATTTTTCTCAATGTAGATAATTACATCTTCACCTTTGTTTAAAACAGCAGCTGAAATAAATGAATAATAATTAACATTAGTTAACCGTAATTTCAATTTTACTGTTCTATAGTCTAAGACAGTATCTACTTGGCCGCAAGAACAATGAATTAAGAACAGACTGTCATTAAATTACTGTAATTTGTACATTCATCATAATAATGTATTTCTAATTTTTTCGAATCCTCAATTTTTTTTCCAAACCAAATTTCCAGTTGTTTCTACTTATAAAACGCATATTTACAAATATTTAAGTTCATTTACGATCACAGAGATGCATTTGGAATGCTGTTTTTATGATATGAATGCACATTGTGAATTTATGTAAACTCGTAGCACTAGCTTAGTTTAAAAATTGTATCAAGGTCGTTGAACTTGCCTAATTGGTCATTAACTCACAAGCAAAGAAATTATATGTATAGGGTTGTCATAACAAAAAATTAAAAGGGCTATTGAATATTCATAGAAAGGATAAAACCGAATGGAATTAACAATTACCTTTAACAATTACCTAAACATCTTACGTGATTTCTTCCTTTCTTTTATGTGACTATTTTCCATAAATTAACAATAAGATTCGCATACTATAGAGCGCAATTATACACGTAATATATTTTGCAAGTAATTCAAGCGAACGAATATAGACGTTTACATGTTACAAATTACGAATTGATCGAAGGGTTGAATTTGGTATGCGAAATCTTGAAACAATCTCAAACATAATACTATAATTTATCGGTTTGTCCATTCTTGCGCGAATAATTAATTCACGTTATGAAACACCCTGTCTGCCGTCAGTGCAGTGTCAGACATACCGAAGGTTTGCTCACAGTGGTGTATCACGCAGGTTTCCTCTCTTTCGAGATCTTAGAAACATTTGGACAGTTTCGTAGAACGTATCCTGGTTGACATTATTATTTACTCGTAATATTTGTTACACGGAGAAGAGGAAGCGGTTCATAAAATAATAGTTAATCTTTTTCTATTTGCCAAAAATATAACAACTAATAATAGAAAATTCATGATCTACAGAGTATTTCACAAGCAATTTCTTTATGCTAATTTGAGTTTGGTCTTCGTTATTTAATTACAAGAATTTTCTCTAGAAAGCATACGAGGAAAATTTATTCCATACCAATTTCACTCGATTTATTAACTACTAAATTAATTGCAATCACATTATATTTGTAAGTACATGCCCCTTATAAAAAATGTAATACGAAGAATGTGTTGCAATAAACAAATTACTAAATTGTTATATATCATCAGACCTTTTCAATCCATAATATCTCTCAGAAACATGTTTTTTAATTGTAAAAAGGAAGTACAGAAATAAATTTCTTCAAACACCAGAGACAGCAGAAGCGCGCGTAGACTATGGTTTTCAATAAGATAGGACCTGAAATGAAATCTGACATAATCAAATAATGCTCTTTATTTTAAACAAATAGTAACATATTCGGAATGGTTGAATTAAAAAAAAATGTTATAGTATCTCATCATTGTCGCGCCTTTACCACATACGGCCGTGAAAGAAACATCGCGCGCGCATACTCACGTGTCCTCGGTTAGCTCGAACTTACGTATATAAACGATGCGTGCACGCAGTTCGATGACTAAAACAGAATCGGATGGTATTAGCATGCTTCAGTGTGTTTACTTTGTTTCGTGATCCAGTAGGAGCTACCACAAAATTTATGGTGTAGCACGTATCAGCAAACAAAATGAACGTTTCTTACGTTGATTTGGTCCATCAACTGAAGCAAGTAGGGAAACTTTGGTACCTCGTTAACCCCTACGAAACAACGTTCGAGTTCCCGCACCAAGTTCCTGATTATCAACAGCAGGTAACCCCATTACTTTACTGAACGTTGTTTTAGTTAATTATAGCGCTTTAGTTAATTTCCTTTTTATTCCTGCATTAGTAATTCCTTGCTGATTCTTGTTTTTTTGTATAATTATTCGTTTTATTATATATTCAGGGCATAATGTATTACAATTACGTTTAATTATAATACATATTTTTAATGTGTAACATTGTGACGTTGCTGAATGTACGTAAAATGTAAACGAGAACATTTACAATTTTTCCATCGCATTGTGTTTTCGACATATATTTTGTTTACAAGTTTTCATTGGTTTAAAAAATCTATTATAACTTCTTCAGTTAAGTGTTAACAACATAGAAAAGTCAGTGGCGTAGCTATCACGGAGCAGTTGATGATGCAAGGTTAGAAAGGGTGAAAAAGAAATGTGAAAATTTTTGTAAAAAAAATTTCTGCTGAAAAAATGATTGCATTTATATATATTAAATTGAATATTTTATTGTTGAATTGTCTTGAATCTCAAATAAGTTATTATTAAGTAATATTTTAATCGAAATACTTACACATATGTATTTAAACTAAATGTTCAAATCTACTTGTTTCGAGGAACAAGGGAGCCGACTGATTCTACTTGTTCCAGGGCGCTGAATATGTAGTTACGCGACTGAGAAAATTAATTAGTATATATCAGTACATGGCATTAGAGTTTACCTAAAACTGTATGAAATGAGGCTCCACTGACTCCATTAGTCTTCTAATATTATTTTCGAAATTGTCCACATTTGTTTCCATGTTGGTAAAGTTTCCCAATGTGTTATCGATCGTTGCATGCAGTAGTCGTGCAATAGTAACTTCACGAAATGACGAAATACATATGGTTGATAGTCGAATCGCACATAAACATAAATTAATTACATCAATTAAGATAAGATATATGTGTGCGTAGGTATGGCTACCCTTTTTTGTCCTTATCGTATTGGAGCAACTTATATTGATGTCCAAGAAAAAGAAGTTTCGTTTAAACGATCAAGTGACATCTTTATCACACTGGTTGTTGCATGAAACTGGCCGGTAAGCATAGGTAACATTTTATTATCCAACTTTTATTACCATACTTTTCCGCCTGAAATTTTTTTGCGTTTATTATTATTTGCGGTATTTAAGAGGAAATTGATTTTCACGTAGTAATTTACATGCTATTACGGAAAAAGACAGGCAATCTTTCTACAATACTTTGTTATATCAGTTTAGAAATTGCAAATACCTTTCTTCTTGTCGAAATTTCGTCACAATAATCACGTAACATGTTATTGACTGAAATTTCATTTTCATATCAATAACTGCTACGGCATCTTTTTAAATAAGAAAACATAGAAGATACTTTTAATTTAATGGACAACAAAATATAAAGAGCATCAGACCGAAACAAGAACGATTTTTATAAATTTCTACACAATCTATCCTGTAGGATTGCTCGGGTGACTCTGTTACAAACTTCTCCGGTAGCAAAATGTTGTTTGCAGCTTCGTTTGTGAATTATTAATGAAAAACACTGGCCAATCAGAGAGCCCGTAGAGTGCACACACAAACGCGTGGCTCACAACCGCGGTCGCACGCTATGCCAATGCGTTGGTTCACGACTACAACCGAACACGTTTGAGAACCCCTGGTTGAGCGCGCGCCCTACGGGCGCTCTGATAGGCCAGTGTTTTTCGTTAATAATTGAAGAACGAAGCTGCAAACAACATTTTGATAACGGAAAAAGTTGTTCAGAGTCACCCCAGCAATCCAAAAGTTACGGATTTGTCATCTCCTACAGGAGACCCTGTATAAACTTGATTGTATTCATGAGCGTTTCGTTTAACTGGAAATGGTGTCATTTCTCGCGGAAAATAAGAATTATAGAAAATATTCATCGAAAAATTGTTTGATATGAAGGAGGACATTACGCGACGAAAATATTTTTTCTGTAACTGTGACAGTGGAGGAGATATTGAAGTCAATTTAGTTTTTTTAAACGGAACCCTGTAGTTTTATACTCATAATGCGATAGCGTTTGTTGAGATGAACACAACGACCTCCTTGCTATCTACTCGTACCGGACCGATTCTTCTCTTTTTAATGAAACTTTGTTTGTATGATACAATGCCAATATTGTGCCGGTGAGAAACGTTAAGCATAAATAATGGATTTTTATGTAAATAATCTGTTGAAAAATTGTGTTTCAACCGTTCTCAATAATTTGTTGTTTGTTCTTTTACATATGATTATAATCCACTTTCGTAAGTCATTAATATTTTTATAGTAAAGTAATAAATGAAATTCTTTACTTATACTCAGCTCATCGTATTTGTTACAATATTAACATCGTTTCCGTACCAGGAACATTTGATCAAAAATGAAAGAATCAGTCTGGTATGAGTCTGACTCCATCGTATTTGGTTTATACCATTTTCAGCTACACTATTGCATTGTGAATAAAGAAATGCCGGGTTCTGCTTATAAAAACTTAACTTTACCTCCATATCTCTCCAATTACTACAGTCACAGAAAAATTATTTATACCATGCAATGCCCCCCCCCTCTATACCAGATAACTTTTATAATAACATTATTTTTCTAACTTTGAGACCTCGCGAGATATTCCTCCGGGTCGATTAAGCGGAACACCCTGTACAATGAAATTATAACATAAGATTAACATTTTGTGCAATTGTACCGTCGAGTTTATTATAGTTCGCAAATTCATTACTAATTAATAAGGTATTTGCAATATATTTAATAAGATCACCGTATTTGATAATATACTGTAACGGAACATACAAGAGCAAAAGAATACTTGCATGCAGTTTGTGTATAAACAATATCTGCAACGCTGTCGTGAATATCAAATCTACTTCGTTTCCTATTTCTGTAAAACAAGAACAAAGAGTTTAATGATAAATACATCGTGCGGAGATACGAAATCTATTTGTACGTGGTCGAACGTAAAACGTATTTTTAGTTTTTGTTACTTCACGCACTTCCACTGGCGCATCCTAAAGTGCACCGTAAAAACGTTTAAATCTCTAGGTCTCACATTTCCTCTAGCAATCATGCCATGGGATTATGTTTATCTTTTAAAAATATTAGGTTGCCCAGAAATAAACTGTGATTTTTAGGCACGGTGTTTATCGCTTATCGCGCGTTCTTGCTTTTTTAACGAGTTTTCGGCAATTAGGTAGTTTCCGAAGGGTTATGCGTGAGGATTTATTTTCCAATTTTTTTGTAAATTGTGGATTTTAATGGCCTAAGGCTGCACTTGATCTGCTTTTCGATCGGAACTGTCATTAATACTACAAAATCGTGAAACATCGATCTTGCACTGGGCTTTCACTAGTTGTATCTGTACCAAATGCATGTCCTATTTTAAAGGGGTGCAAAATTATTGGGCCCAACTGCTCCTTTTAGATGCTACTTCGACAGGCTAAACTGATGACAAGCTAATGTAGGACACAAAAATTTAATCACTAAATTATAACGAGACGTGTATCCTATAAAATGGTACATACATACGGTTACTCACGTTAAGCCTACACCTATGTTCGTGATGAAAATTGGTGGGTAAATGAACACAAACACACATATTACAAAGCGAATTTGCAACATATATTTCAATCGCATATTCACAAAAGAAGTTCAAATAATATGTATCATTTGTTTATGCTTAACAGATATATGTGCATGTACTCATTTTTCCACTAATTTTTATTAGCAACATATACGTAGATTTACGCTCGATTTTGTGAAGAATTTATAAATTTATAGTGCACAAAGATCTAAATATTGCGCTAATAAAATCAACAATTTATTTCCGGACTATCTAATACGTACGATCAGGGGGTAATCAAATTATTATGAACAGATGGAAAAATACGTTCCAATAATAGTGAAGTATAAACCTCACAATATAGATCCAAAATTTAACTGTATTTTTCTATAGCGTTTGGTTTAATCATTATATAGTAAGACGGATATTTGTAACAGATTACCAATTTATGCTACCATTGATCATTCGTATACATGTACATAAGTGTGACTTAATATTCCAGGCTAATATGGTTTTTTTTTTATTACTATTTATTTTTTCCTTGTTAAATAATACAGCGAGGTATCCTATAACGAATAGTATTTCTCATTAAATAAAAACGCTTACAGGGAACGAACATGTCTGGACGAACGGACAGTTCGTCAAGAGAAGTAGAATTGATGGCTCCGTATCCTCTTCATTATAATTTTATTATACATTTACAGATGTATGCAATGTATCAAATTTGAATTCAATAAATTAAATTTATAATACGTATATTTTCATGTGCTTTTCTTTGATCATAGAGGTTTTCGACTTGTAGAGGTTCGACCGTATATATTTCCTATAACGAATAAGGTTCTTAAACGAATTACTTCATTATTGGATGCCCCGCTGTGGACGTGCGTACATGCACGCGTGTATTCTTCCGTAACTCGATGAATACATTTAAAATCGTTGCCATGTGCCATTAGAATCAAAACAGTATATTTTACATTCCATTCTTGATGGAACTTCCAACGAGCGATAATTTCGAACTATTCATAATAACTGAATCACCCGCTGTAAATATTGTATGCTTTGCACATAAATGACAATGGGATCAGTTGCAATTGTTTCTGTTGACAAGAATGTTACTTATTAACCGCAAGTCAGATAGGTTTAATTTGAATTTCGTTAACGAAACGTTTCAGTATATGCTCCCGTGGCGCCGAATATTATACGTACATCTTAATTTACGAGAAATATTCCTGGTGGAATCTGCCCTGGAATTCAGTATGGACTTGGTGTGCCACTGCCGTGGGGGTGGATTTCTGTTACTACTGGGTTCACCGCAGTAACCATGGTTAAATTCCTATCCAACCATGTGTGTGATTCTTGACCCCCTACTTGACCAATTTATAGTATTTCTCGCCCATTTACAGAGGTACACTTTTTATGGGCTCACCATCAAGTGCATCATAGCAGCGAGGAGTTCAATCTCGCGGTCGGTCTGCGGCAATCCGTTTTGCAACACTGGTGTAACTTCGTGAGTATTGCTCGAGTTTCATACGCACGATCCTGTGGGTAGTCGCACACCACAAATGGAAACGGGTACAATCGGTGAACTGTGTACATGCAACAGCAGTTGCAACCATTTAATTATACAAATGACAGACAATGGGTAGATGGTACGAGAGTAGCTCCAGCGCTGTTTCGCAATTGCTGGAAGTTCTTTTGTAAAAGTTGTTGAAAAAGATCATTTCGTTGTATTTTACGACAATGTTTGTCATTTTTATTTAACTCTGTCTCTCCGAATTGCACTTCAACTGAACGATATTAACTAACAAATTACAAAGAATGGACGGAACGAACAAAATTGTTAGAAGTAGCATTACATTGGAATTTTTGTACATCGGCTGTTATTTCCACATCGGATGAATAAATAAAATGATGTTTATTCGAAATAATACGTTTCATTTTTAGAAAATTGATGAGCAATTATGCATTATTATAAGAGGCCACATGTTGCTCTGAAACATGTATATTATTTTGCACAGTTTGCTCGTTAGAGATATGTACATACTACTGTTTGTTTCTAGTCCACAGAAAATTCTTTTCTACTCAAAACTAATACAAACTCGTTGCTATATCTTTGTTCCACTTTTCTTTAATTTATACAAGTACGTTGCGCATAAAATTACTTCAAACACAAGCTGTGTGATTATATCGTGCTATGAATGTTACGAATATAGTATTATTTTCAGAAAGTCTTAATACCAACAAATTTTTACTAACTGCGTTATATCGTATAATCATGCACGATTTTTTTGCAGATTTTCTATTTACCTCTCGCGCTATTTATTCCACCGTCGCATTTCATCGCACATAATCAGTTCAATTTAATTTACCAATTATGGATTCACACCACTGTCATCGACGATCTTGGGCCGTTAGAATTAGTATTCAACACACCGAAACATCATCGCGTACACCATGGTAATAGGATAGAAACACATATTCTATCCGTAAAAATATAAATAATTAATACACACTTATCATATTTTTGTTACGAGAATAATAGTAGTTAAGATAATCATGCATTTTGTACAGGTTGCAATTTGTATTGTCTCGACAAAAATTATGGTGGCGTTCTCATTATATGGGACAGACTGTTTGGTACATTCATGGAAGAAGAGAAGAGGAACGAGATAATTTATGGTTTAGTTGTTAGCCCTCGGTCGTTTAATCCCCTGCATCTGCAGGTGAGATACTGTGCTTCGCGTTATTACAATTGTGCGCATAACTGTTCTCATTTACTAGACCTCAAATCAATCTCCAAGGAACGTGAAACGCGCGATCATTCTCTTACGTAAAATGATAATTCGTTATGCAATTATGTATACGAGCGGCATGATTTTAAAGATAATCCGCGAATTAATGAACGATTAACCTGTCGCTCTTGTATTCGATATATTTAATGACAATGATATAACAGTTATAAACTTGGGCAGTTATATGTAGCATGTTGCAAACATATATTCAATAAATTGTTGATCTGCATGTATATTCAATTATATTCATGATCCATAAAATAATTATGTCGGGCAGGTAAAACAATTTGCTCAACGCATCTGTTCAATTGATCCATTAATTATTTTCGCATGTCGCAGATATTTTATTCGATACAGCTAATCCAAAAAAGCTTAAGAATGCCGACATTGTCGGACAAGTTGTCTGCTATCTGGAAGGGTCCCAGTTGGTTCCCTGGTTCACCACGCTTGGGTCTCGACGAGTTCAAAATTAATGTAAGCTTTACATTCAGTCAGTACCACAAATTATTGTTAATTTTATTGCAATTATCGACACCAGGGTTATATTGTGTGATAAAAGTGATTACCACACTGTACCAATCCCGTTTCTATTGTTTTCGTGTTCTGAAGTCGTGTAAAACTAATTCTTTTTTCGCTGCAATCGAAGCGGCACGACATATTTGCAAAATTACGATATGTATTAACATATGTAGTGTCCAGTAGAATAATATCGAAAGACCGGTCGGGTACTAATTATATCAGTGTACGTGCATGTAAGTGGTATTTTACAGTGAGTGCGGATATGATATAAATACTAGTTTGAATAACCAAGATCGAGTAAACCGGTTTGATTTTACGAAGGGTCTTCTTTATCGCATGGTCACTGAATCTCGTAACCATAGAATGAATATATTAATTTCGTGTTACATTCGCGATAATAATAATAATGTTCTCTACACTTCTTGTAGGTCACATCTAGGATTAAATACGATAAATACATGCCAGCGTGGCAAAACTTTTATATAATTGTTCACTTTTCCATCGTGTTTTATCATTTCCTTCAAGTGCACGAAGAAATACAGGTAAATATTAGAATGACATACATTCTTTTGTCACAGTTTCCATTTCACGGTTGCGAAGATAAATGGAACTAACTTTTACAGATATTTTTCATTTAACGTTTCTGTTTGTAGAATTTGAAGACGATACCCTTTGGATGGACATTTGTTAATGATTTATTGACTCTCGCAACGATTGGATTACTATTCAACCAATCGACGCACGCTGTCATTGTGGAATTCCTTCGATGCTTTATTTGTTTGAGTTACTCGACAGTATACAATTCGATAAATGCATACGTGTATTATGTATATGTAGTATCTTGTTGCGTTTGGATTTTATACTTCTTTTGTAAAGGGAAATCAAGTTTTACGGATGCAAGGAAGAAAGAATAAAATTGATACATGCAATTTTGTAATTTATGATCAGAATCCTTATGCAAATTATATGTATGTATTTGTATTATGTATTAATAATTTTTTCCATTGGGCCTACGTGATAAAGGATATTACTCATCATTATTATTATTATCAATTTTCTACTCTGTGAATTAATATATTAATCGATCCAAATAATTTCTATCTACAAGTTCTTAAACAAGCCCACGGCTGCAAACCTGCTTGCCTTACATTGGAAGAACTATATTTTGAAATATATCGATTTAAAATATATCGTGCTTTGTCTACTAAATATGTACTCAATTTAATGAATTCTATATTTCTTCGAAATTGGTAATGTTTTTGTTAACACTGTGTATATGATGAAGAAAAATAAAGCTTGTACAAATGCTTCACATTCAATATTATTTCTTTAATAGTTGAAAGCTAGTAGTCAAGGAAACTCTATACGTCCACAACTCAAATGTTAAGAAATTAAATGTGCGATCACTAATGGGTTATCTAACAAAATATATCACAAAGTTACTTTTTACATGTGCCGCAATACTTTACACCCTTGTATAAAGTTTGTGAGGCCATCGCGAATTAATATTCTGTTTATTCATCGACCTGACGAGCACAAACAACAATGCAAGTAATTCAAGAAGTTCTCAAGAAACGAAGATTAAACAGAATATTACTTCGAGGTAGCTCCGAAAATTAGGACTCGGAAGATTTTACTTATTCGACCTTTGGCGACCTTGAAAGATGTCTTGCAGCAGGTCATTGTATTCACCTTTAAAATGGCTATAATTTTCAAGTAAATAAATATATAATTCCATTAAACAACAATTTGACCTTCATGTGTCCCCTATCCATCTACCTATGAAAAAAAATAGCTACGCCTACACTTGCCCCCGTCGAGGCCACTCAATTATTATCTGAAACACGTTTTAATATTATCAAAAACGAAGGAGATATTCCAAGGGATAATGTTAGGTGAACAACCCTGCAATAATCTTACCCTGATTATTACAATGTTTTAAATGCCTATTAATTAACCAAGAAGACGTCTCGTTAAAATATATAACGTTAAAAGAATTGCCTATTCTTCTTAATATGCGACTTTTTAGTACTCTGCGATGCAGTTTATTTAAAAAAGCTTTTGAAACTATTTTTTACGTGCAGTTATCCATTGGGATTTTATGAAATATTAAATACTGTAACGTAATTCGTTAAACATTATTTGTCTACGTATATACAAAGCACGAATGCATTTTTTGTATGATCATAACAAAAAATGTAACTGACTTTCATAATAGAAATCAATTAAATTATTTCGATAAATGTATGTTAGTCGTCCAGCTTCAATTAATTTAAAAAACTAGCTAGTATTGTGAAAGAGTTCCTCCATTTATTTGGTAATATATTATAGGAAACTGCTACAATATATTAAAGCTGAAGGACTAACAACAGAATTGATTAACTTTTGCCCCAATTTCAATGCAGCTATTTGAACTATTGTATTCGGGGGAACAGAAATGAATCATCTGATAATCGTAGTGTGGAAAAATTAAGAAACTTCTAAGATGTTAATCAGATGTGTCCTATTTCATTTTCATCTTCCGAATATATAAAATTGGGTCACTCTTACTCAAAATTGTTTTGCGCGAATGGATATATATACTTTCGTACACAATACTTATAATGGCATTAACAAGATGGTAGATACAGACGAATACGGGTCATTTTTCCAAAGTAAAGGAATTTAATGTGAGGGAAAAATCAAAATGAGACTAGATAAAAGTTTGTCTTCCTTCTAGTACCATTAATTTGTCAAAGAAATCATAAAAAGTCACAATGGAATGGAAATTTGGAAATTTGATTGCAGATATACAGTTTTATATCAGACTTAAAAACTGTAAAATAATTTTTGGCAAAGAAAAGACATTCAACACATTTACTTGAAGTACAAAAATTTGTACACCCGCTGTGCAGAAATAAGGGTGGGGGGGGGGATATATAGGACCGGAAGGCTAATTACAAAGGCTAAACTCAAATTTTGTGTACATCTGTTGTTGTGGGAGATTAGAACTATCCAATGACTTTTTTACCAGGAGCTACTATTTTTGTCTGGTTGGTTTATTATCATAGTTTATTACTATAACATAACAAGTGGCAGACTCTGTAGGTTTCACGACTTAGATGGTCCATTCGCAATATAGTTGATGGAAACGATACAGCGAGTTGGTAAATTAAACTCTCGAATGTCAGCACTCGCTGATGTCGCAACACTTGTGCTCCATATTCTACTACTGTTCACAGCTAGAGCTCTTTTATATCCCTACTTATTTTTACTCCTGAAACATTTTTAGATAGTTTTTATGGTGTACCAATTAGTAATCCATTCTTTATTAGTCACTTTTATGACGTAAAAGATCTGACGTAAAACATATAATTATTAATTAAATTCTAATATGAAAATATCGTCTACGTCTATATGTACATATGAGTACTATCTTCTTCCTCGACTTTCTTTCTTACCATAAATAAATGATAATACCATATAATTATAATACAAACTGATGGTTCTTTTGACAATGTTTGCATGCTTAATAAACAAATTCGGGAAATTGTAAAGAAATGATGATGATTAATATAAGTATTAAATTATCTCAGAATGAGTTTAAATATTAAATAATGTTATTGGCAAAGAAATAGTAGATTGCCTATTGGTACACCTAATTGTGATAACAGAGAGATTGGTGACAACGTGACGAGATAAAATACACACACCTTAGGTAAAATAGAATGGTACAACATTTTAAAGAAAATACTTCTACTAATATTTAGAAACAACGACAGAAATATAGTAAGCTATATGTACCCTACGTGCGTTTTACTTATTATGATAAAACAAAATGTGGTCTACATTTTTTCATGGGCCACCCTATCAATGTGATAATTAATATGCTTCTTATATTTTTTCCATTACATATTAGTTACCAAAGGTGTAATTTATATGTATAAATCGTTGGAATAATGATATTCTGTTGTACAGAACGTTTGCATCAATTTTTGGCAAATGGGTGCTGAATATGCGACGACGTACATGTGTATATATGTAGATCGCAGCGAAAGGATTAATAAGCGGCCAGCAATCATTGAAACATAAAGAACAATGAAATCTTAACCAGACCCGTTTTTCAGCAGCAGTTAGGTAACTGTTTTGAGATCTCGTGCTACCCACACATCCCTTCAGCGCATTGTTCGAAATATTTTGGAAGAAAAAGGAAGTTGCCAGGTTTTATTCCAAATTTTGTGATTGTCGCATTCTTAGACATTCAAATGAAATTCAAGCAGAAAGATTTTTATTTAGAAACTGATAAATATAACCTGCCGATACGAACTGGAAAACATACTGTATAATTCTATGCTCCACAGATTGCTCCAAAAGTTACTGTGCAGTGGAGTATACTACTGAAATATATTGTAACAGCGTGGCGGTATTGTCCATTATGTTTGCCAAACATTGATAATGATACGTGAAACTTTACTGCGCAGTCACTTTTGGGACACAGATAGGACTGTTCCATAGTGTGTCGTGCAATAGGCAAAGTAGAAAAAAACTGCAATATAGAATTCATAGCAGATTATATCTTACAATACTAATAAAAGCACGTAGATTTTAGTACAGCCCACAATTTTTAGTGAATCTTTCAATTTGTTGTGCAAAATGATACTTGAGAATTCCAATTTTCGATGCATTCTTTTCAACACGACACTTTACTCAATGCTTGTTTGATTAATCTGATTTGTGTAAGTTACGTTTGGTATTATGAGAACTTCCAAGTGGCAGAATAATTTTTGCCAATATTGTCAATTTGTTCGAGCGTTCTATGTTTAATGTTCATTATATTTGGCGTCAAAAAGTGATTTTTCCATGATTTTTTATACATTATTTGTGGGAATATTGCACTTCCCATTCTCGTGAAATTTAATTGCTCTTTGCTCAAACTGAAGAAAACCGTTAAAATCTTTATTGATGCGTTCACTGTTCTAACTTCTACA
The DNA here is from genome assembly GCA_948146005.1 of Nomada fucata. Lineage (NCBI taxonomy): Eukaryota > Metazoa > Arthropoda > Insecta > Hymenoptera > Apidae > Nomada > Nomada fucata. The sequence continues at coordinate 11,760,304 of OX411282.1, forward strand.
GTTAAGTTGTACAACAATTTCTAGGTGCCCTGTTCAGTTTTAGGACAGCAGTCGCACGGAATATACGTTCAAACAATCTAACGAGTAAATTAGTAACAAATAATTTTATAGAAAAACATTTGGAACAAAAGTTAGCGAACATTCAGTTAACAACAAGTTTCAATAGTAAAGATCAATAAGATTAATTGTTGTTCAATAAAACAATTGAGATCATCTTAATATGTTTTAATGAAATTGTACTTTTTTTTTATACCAACCGATACATGTTTGTATTATCTTTAAAGAAAGTATTAAGCGACGAAAATGGATTTGTTTAGAAGTTATGAACATTGTCCCGAACGTCTATGTACTCGTCACACGGGCTGTGATGTTCGACTGAATCGGACCCAAGTAGAATAAGACCCGGTACGGACAAGTTGACTTCGCCTCGTCCGCATGCCCAGCCAGAATATAGAATTACAGTGGCGAGCACATAAATAGTGAAAAACGAAACACACAATTCGGCTTCCTTTATATCTCTGCAGATATGGTGATAATACAAAATTTCATAATTTAAGTCTCTATAACTAAAAAAGAAGGCTTGCTAAACATTCGTTTCGGTTAAAATCAGTGACTTGCTCACTTCTGGAGCTATCGTGTTCCGTGTCAACAAGTATTTTAGTGAGGATTTCTTAAGAGAATGTACTCATCAACAATCAATGACAGATGATTATAAACTGAAATGATGAAATAATGCACCGCCTTTAGACAGCGCAATAGCTTAAGAAGCAAACAATTCGTTTGCATTAATCGAAACCAAAAATTGTTTATAACTTTGAAAATATTAATCGTTTGAGTCGTATTTATCAGGACTCTTTTTTATCATTAGGTTATATTTTTTCTTATTTTTTCATATACACTTCAAAAATATTTTGACGGTTACAACTTCCCAAACTGTGTGAAATGTGTATTCGAAGTCCATAATATCCCAAAAAATAGAAACATAATATGCAATGAAATTAGAGGCACATATTTCCTTATTCATATCCACGCCACTTTCTATAGAAATATGCTGCAGCGGATTTGTTTTCTTTTAAATATCGTTGAGAAGTACTCGTCTACACCGAGCTTAAGGTGTTCTCACGGCGTTAATATGATAGACTCATCATCGATTTTCTTGGTATATATGATCCAACGGATCCTATTTCGAGCAGGTTCCTTGGGTTCTTATAATCCCACGTATACCACAAAAAGATGGAAGTATGTAAAAACTACGTATAGTAAGTAATCCCTTGTCCGTTCACTCTTATTCTAAACAAAAGAAATAATGTACAATACCCAAACGGAAAATTTGATATGCATAAATGCACTATAATTCTACATTTACATGTATACGTAGGAGAAAAGCATTAACACGTTTCCGTTTGAGATCGCTATTTTGAGTAAATCGTCCTTCAGAATTGGGCTTCATCTTGTGAGGTCATACAAAAGCAATCCTTTGCAATTAAAAGAAGAAGATAACAGAACCTTTTGATCGATTAAAACGTCGATACAATGTGACATCCATCTATGACTCTTAGAGTTGAAGAGGATTTGTATTCGTCAAGGTGTGTTCACTTTGAACTGTTCATTCAATAAGTGTAATGTTATTACCGTAACTTGGCTACCTACTTATTTGTGCGGAACACTGAAAGAAAAACTGTATGCAACTGAAATAGCTAAGCGTAATACTCTGGTTCAACAAATTAAGGATGCAGTTATAGCGTTAAATAAAAATCGTAAAGAAGAATCAAGTAGGCGGTCGTCACTTTAAGCAGCAAAATTAGGCGGTTTTACAATTTATGTTATAACTTTGGAATAAAGTCTTACTGGTCAACTTTCATATAAAATGTATTTCTTATTTTTTTTCACGGAATAGGTTCGCAACGTTTGTCCAGAAAAACCTCACCCTGCATGTATAAAATATTTTGGGTTACTATAGCATGAGTCACAAAAAATGTTTAAAAATGGTAATAACACTGAGTTTAAACAGCCAAAATAAATATAAAATTCTATCTAAGAGAATATTATGGTAGGGAGAAAAAAGGACATTAAAAAAAGTTAAACATTATTTTCAATGAGAAGTATATTGGAAAATCAATTTTAACGGTTATTAAACATAATAAAATTGTTTTCGGTGTATAAGAGAATTATTAATAATACAATTAACAACATAATTGATAATGCGATACGCATGTATCTATGAACATACATATAAAGTCTCGACCATAAGTATTTGAATGATTTAGGCACAATACCACTGTATGGCTCTAAAAGAATTATTTGGACAGTAATTTTATTATCATTTATTCAAATACTTTATAGTTATTTCATAATATAATACTATATTAAAAAGTGTGTTTGTATTATGCACTGATAAATACTTCCACGTGGCCTTATTTACTATATTACTTTATCTAATCGTCTATCTCTTCCTTATTTTTTAAATATTATATAACTAATCTTTAATCGACTTTCAACTTACAAGTTTAACAAATTTGCGAGCATTTCATGTCTAGCTAATGTGTAATCCAGCAGGGCCGAAGTTAGACAAAACTTCACGGGTCTGTATTTTTCAAACCGTATGACATTGTTTTAAACAATTCGAGTGTTCGCATTGGGACCGCGCCTAGACTCGCTCAATAGAAGAAAACGAAATACGCAAAAAGCAATAGAAAAATTTTAAAAATGCAACTATCCGAATACTTATGGTCGATAGTTAACTTTAAAATGATAACATTCTCTAAGGAAATAACATAACAAAAGTTTACTTACAATATCATTTACAAAGGGGCTCTTAGAACGAGGTTCATTGCGTGTTGTTTTCCTGGTAATTTGGCTAGCATTAATTTTTATGATAAAAAAAAATCGGTTGGTTATTTACCTACATATGTGTATAAAGAATACATACTTGAGAATAAATATATTATATTCATGAAAGCAAAGCAATTGCTTTGCCTACCCGCAAGTAAAGAGTGCAAGGTTCTATGAAAAGAGATATCAAGAATGTTGCGCATGCCTTATATTTTTTTTATATTGAAACTTCAGTTATTTATGAGCATAATTTTGGATATTCGTTAAATACATTTCCATGTATACTCTGAATTATCGCATCACTGTAACAAATGTTCTGTTAATGCGTCATCTAAATAATTCACGGTTGCACAGTACATCAGGGTTTCCATAAAAAAAAAAAAAAAAAAATGGAATAATACTTTCTTTTTGTTCATATAGATTTATATTTTCATTGAAAAAACAGATTCTGGAAACAAATGAAAAACATTGTTAAAATCTCGATATAACATAGAAATTCGTATGATCCATACGATACATCGAATCTATCGCTAGCAGAAAGATCAAAGCAACATTTCATAATTGATTCGAATTTCGCATACAAAAACGTCTACAACATTTGCACATGTACATTATATGCTAACCAGAGAATCGGATCTCTCGATAGTTTTCTCCTAATGTCTTATATATTACGGTTTGCATATAAAATTTGTCTAGTCAGTTCATATATATTTGTTCTTTCGTGAACACTTGCGATTAAGATTAACGAGTACCAGATATCGTAGACGTTTCTCAAAAATCAGTATGCCGTTTACTGCTCATAAATTGTCAACATCTTAAGAAAGCGTAGTCACAAAGACACCTTACAATCGAAAACTTTACAAAACATGACATTTTTGTATAATAATATTATCATACAAGTAGGACATACAAATAGCATTTAAAAGTACAATGATTTTTTGCAATATAACTGAATTATTACAAACAGTCGTGAACAATTAAGCAATATATCAATAATTATATGAATTAGTAAATCGAGAGCAATAAAACGTTCAGACTCATATTAGATTGAGCATGAAATAAATAAGCGTCATTCATATTTCTATACCTCATTCGGATAACAATGCTATATTATAAGGACCATAACTATATATGACTTAAGCATTATAAAACAAATATTCTTAAATGAATGTCGCAGGAAACGAAGATAAATGCATTAATATCTTGCATATGCACCACACGCAAGTACTTCTTTAGTACATCAGTTTTCATATTTATGTTTTACACGTAAAGCATCTGAACCGATTCGCCAATACATCGTTGTGGCCCTGAGAACCAATATTCCAATAAATTTAATTTGATGGTCCACTATCTGCAACGAGACACAAATGCTATTGTTTAAAATAAAAATGTAAGGACCATTTGTATTATATTACAAAACAGTTTTCAAATACATTTCTAATAAATGAGGTAGCTACTGTGGTAGTAGTATAATAAAATAATAACGCGTCACAAAATAAATTTTGTTACAATCTATTACAATCACCCGGGAAGTGGATTCTTAATAAGAAAACAAGTGAAAAATGGAAAATAACTTTTTTTGAATGCTTGCATACGTTCTAAGAAAAATGGCTTTGAATAGAAAATTATAATATGCTCCGTTATTTCTCGGACACCCTATATTATTTGCGATGGGTAAGGTCATTTTATGATAATTGCAAATAATACCAACGCGAACATGTAATCAGGAACATATACTCTCGCATCGAGAAAGCGTAAAGAGAGAAATCACGATTCGAATTGCTAACTCATTACTTCATAAATGAACACTGATGAATTGAAAAGCAGCAAATCCAGTAATCAAGGTCCATGCATAGTCATATAAAACGTTATTTTTCTGTAGAGAAAATACTAACTAGTTTTCGCTCGACAACAATTTTCTAAAATTAAAATAACCAATGCATGTACGTTCCTTTTTTGCATTAACTATACTTTGATTGGTTTATTCGTTGTCAGAAATAGAGCAATACTTCGTAAACGTATCATTGAATCTAAATAAATCATATCTATTTTCTCGCAGACACACTTCGTAAGACTTCGTAGGAGATGAATTACGTGATGGGGTTACATTCAAGTGTATCTTTCAGAGACGAAAAACACAGCGTTGGCGTAAAAATTCTAAAAACGAAGCATTTAGAGAGAAGAAGGTTACTTTTTTCATTACATTGCAGACAGTATCAAATAATTAAAAAGTTTACTCAAATAGTTCTCAGTCTGTGGTCAGCGGTTTTGGAAAAATTTAATGAAGTTTAATGAATTTACTTTGAAACCTTTGAGGTGCATCTACCTAAAAGCGGTGGGCTGAGCATGAAGTTAACGCAAATCAATACAAACCGCATTTTGTCGAAAACTTATTTACCTTTAATACGAAGCTTAATTAGTTAGGCGTACCAACAAGTAATGTATGTTTTCTTTCCCACTTTTATTATTTAATTAATTAATCATCGCTGTTTACTTGGACTTATTGTCTTTTTTAGTTTGACGGTTCAACTTTATAGAAAAAGTGATTGGAATTTGCAATAATAATGTAACGCGTTTTGTCACATAAATATTTCTGAGATGTTAGTTTAGCAATAAAAAAACGTAATAAAGGATTTATCGCAAATAATGATCAATGTTAATATTCAATAAAAAAGATACAAAATAAGTTTGCTAATTCTTACAATATTCTGGAGACAAGCTACGAAAATTGTCCAGAAATAATGAATTACTATACCCCTAAAGCATATAATACATAGCAGAAAGATGAAATACTGTACTGTTTCTTTGCATTTGAAATATTTAATATTCACCACGACACCGACATCATATCGCAGAAACTGTCAATAACAATGATAACGTTTTCGAAATGCGAATTTCTTATTTCTGAGTGATTTCCATAATACATACCAACGGAAATGTTCTTATGTATCGGTACTCGGTGTTGCCCTCATCTTATCACTTGTGCCACGAGCTTCAGTCGTCTCAGATCTGTGCTCCAATGAATTATCCGACGTAACACCATCCGAATGATCGTCCTCGTTGCTTCGTTTCTCGTGACTTTCAACGCCCGGTTGTTCCAGTAAAGGCATATCTAAGGAATCCGAGGATATACGTCTGATACTGCTGAGATTTCCAACTGCGTCCGACTGTGTCTCTTTTGCGTCGCGTACATTATTCAACGAGTCCGAACTCAACGAGGGGAAGTCCAGGGTGGTTTTCATTTCCAAGGAATCGGAACTCCGACACAACGGATGATGCTTTTTATCCATATTGTCTTCCAGTTCTAAAGAATCTGTACTCGTTTCCATAACGTTACCCTCCCTCTGATGAGACAACGCTGCGTCTGGCTCTTCCGGCTTCGCAACAGATTGCACAATCACTTGAGGACCAGTCTTCTCCGCGTCCGTAATTTCTATCTGAGAGATGTCCTCGGTCGTGTCATCCTGTCTGTCGAATTTCTCCACGTTCGACTGGGCTATGCGTATGATCTCGTCAATTTCCTTTATTCGCTTCTCGTAATCATCCGAGCCCGACGTGCTTGCGTTGAACGAGCCCGCTGTACTCGTGTCCGCTCTTGTCCGCGGTATACCTTCCAATTTGTACCTGTTCTCAGGACTCTCGTGTTCCAACAAGTCTTCCTCCTCTCTAGCGCGCAGTTCAATCATGTGCGCTTCCTTGCAGGCCGTTTCTAGTCCTTCGAAGTCCTTCAACGAAGACACCGAGATATCGTCACCGTGGCCCGTTCGATTGGCCGCGTACCTTCTTGGAAGACTGCCATTATTAACAGAATCGTGCGAGCCGCATTGCAACTTTTTAGAATTTTCCGCGGCGACCGCGCTCTCCAAATTCTCGAACTCTTGCAGCGAGCTCAGGGATATATTATCGTGGTCAGATGGTCTAGTGAAATATTTTTTGCCCGCCAGAACGTCATAATCGGGAGTACTCCCGAAGCTACCACGCATACTACCCACGCTCCCTATGGATCCTTTGTGACTACCTAAACTTCCAAATCTACTGCTGCCAGCCTCGAAGTCGGTGATTTCCTCCTCCTTTATATCCTCTAGGGGGCCTCGGTCGTATTCGATGTCGTACGCCCTGGCATCCGCGTGAAATTGCATCTCTATCCATTTCTTCCCCCCGTCGTACTGCTCGTCGTCCGAATACGATTGGGAATATTGATCGTCATTCGAAACCTGAGGTGGGCTCTCCTCCGACTCGAAATCGAACAGCTCGTTATTCTTCGATGTTTGACTCGCCGATACCTGAGTGTTCTCCTCGGCGTCCGTTATCAGATTCTCGAGATCACGGTCGTAATTTTTGCTGCTCACTTGTGGCATAGAGCTGATGCGTATGCTCTTGCCCTCGGAATCGTACTCCTCGGCTTCTCGAGCTACCTCTTCTATGACCACGAAGTCATCGATGATGCCAGGCTTGTCGACCATTTCGAAGGAATCGCTGTCAGGTGAGTGGCGGTCCGATTTCTCTTTCTCTATTACCGTATCAATCGACACGCCCGACGTCGAAGACGTTGACATGCTTGCCTGCTGCATTATTGACGGCGTCGACGTTTGCATCGACATTTCCGGGCTCTCGCTCGAAACGGCACCTGGAACGTACTTCTGTTCGAAAACGTCAGCTTCGATCGCCTGATGGTCCAGCATCGAATCCTCCATTGTCTGTTCAAACGCTCCTAGATCAGAAATTTCGTCCTCCGCCACGGGCGAATCGGCCTCCGTATCTGCTGGAGTCGAAATCACCTGAGTGCACACGCTCTGTACACCGTCCACGGACACCCGTGACGTCATTATGTCAACGGACCGAGGGGCACCCGGTGACGTCGACGAAGTGGACGTAGCGAAATCCACCCCCTTGGCGTCCTTCGCCGACGGTTCCTGGACGTATTCGGTATCGGCAGCAGCCTCCTCGAGGACTTGAGGGAAGATCATTTCGGACGACCTCTTCATGCGACAGGGTATATGACTATCAATCGTGCCGTCTGTCTCGCGCATCGGCATGTCACTGCTGCCAGAAGAATCGGACAGCTCGGTGTTCTCTTCCTCGTGCAAACCATTGTTCTCGTCCGCATCCTCTTTCTCGTCGGCGTCCGCTTCGGAGGCTACCAGGGTTTCCGATAATTCGCTGGTGCTGTCGATGCTCCCTAGATGACCCGAGCTCAAGGAAGTGAGAGACTTCATGGATTCCCGGGAACTCATCGTGGTGGCGGCCGTGTGATACTCTTGGGAAGTTGGCTTCGAGGAAGAAGAGAACTCGATAGACATGACAGCCGTTTCGTATTCCGACGTCGTCGCCGAGGGTACGCCGCAGGATTGCAGAGCTTCGACGTCGGAAGAACTAGGTCGACTACCGCTATCGATCTCGTAGTCGCAAGACTGATAATTGCTACTCTCGCCCGAACTGGAGCCAACGTCCGCGTCGCTGTCAGACGTCACTCGTTTGGGACTTCTACCAGGCTTTTGACGTCTTCTGATCACCGGACGAGGCAAAGCCAAAGAAGAACTTTCATCCTTATTGTCCACATCTGAACCCGACCTACTAGCAGGCACAGGACTGATGTGTTCTTCGTCGTCGTCTCTCGTATCTTCCTGGACGGTTATTGCAGCAGTCTTTTCGTCAGACATTTCAGTTCTGATTGTAGGTGTTTCTCCTCTGGTACGGCCTATCGGTTCCTCGATACTGCTAGGGGCAGACTCTTCCATCTCCGCTTTACTTTCAGCGCTGTCCTTCGCCTCGGGCAACGCCGATTTGCCAACCGGGGAATCACTCTTTGGTAATTCCGTATCAGTCTTGTGCGTCTGTTCTGAAAACGATGGTGTGTATAAAAACGGTAAATCGTTTGGAATGGATTCGGGTTGCAATTTAAACTGGAACTCCGAGGGGGAATCTTTTATTTGAATCACAGTTTCACTATTCTCACTTAATTCCTCTATCAGGTCTTGCTTCGCGGCTTCTAGGGATTCTTTTACTTCGGCAATTTCTTTTTTAACTACCTGATCTAGAACAGTTATAGCGTATCGCGCACTTAAATCAACACTAGAGAGATCGTCTTTCTTTATTTTGAAGGCACAAGTATCGGAAGGAACTGTTGCGGATCTTCCAGGCTTATCGTGTTTCTCTGTTGCTTTTTCCATATGCCTTTTATAGTCGTCGCCTAGGGGCTTCATTTTCGATAAATAAACTTCCGTCCATTCCTTCAATACATCGTCCACGCGTGGTGGTTTGTCGTTGTCCGTTACCTCTTGCACCGATTCGTCCACAATTTTCTCCTCCTCTTTCAGCGGTTTCGATTCGACCTCCGGTTTCGACACGATCTCCTCCACTTTATCGTCGGCCACCTTCCGTTCTTCGGGACACACTGGCGAATCGTCCTTAGCCAGTTCTTCCCTGGTCTCGTCTGGAGAATGTTTCTCGCTACTTAAATCCGTTACAGTTGTGAATGTACTGGTACGTTCTTCCTGAACACGATCATCAACCTCTGAAACCCCTTCCTCCCGTTTGTCCGATTCCACCACTCGTTCGGTAGGCACCTCTTCTTTGATACTTTCCACGTATTCTTTGATTGGCGTCTTCGCGTCGTACTCGCGCTGCAATGTGTCGACCAGTTCCTGACAGCTGACGTCCAATTTATTTTCAACCAATTCGCTTTCAAAATCTTGCTCGCTGACAGGAATCACGGTGAATTTCGATTTCTTGCATGTCAACGGAGTATCGCGATCGTCATCCGGAACTGTCTCCCTCGTGGATTCTATCACGCTCACGTCTTCCGAGGATTTGGTCCCCGATCCCTGTTCACGATCGGTGGATCCATCCTGCGAGCCTAATCGTTGTTTCCTCTGCTTCGACTCGTACGCCTCCAATTCCTGATTAAAAATCTGTGACGGCTCCAACGTCTCAGATATTTCAATTTTCTCGTCGCCGATCGTCCAATTGACTGGTTTGATTTCGAGGCCACGCACTTTCGGTTTGGGCGAGATCATAGGAGGGCTGTCGATCTCAAAACTGTCCGCCCTTCGTGCGATTATCGCTTCGTATTCCCTTTGCGTGGCAATTGGAACAGGGGGCTCCTGCACCAGTGAATAATCTATGTTCGTATCTTCTGATACAGTGCTGGGGCTGATCGTTATATCGCGTTCTTGAACTAATCTTTCGAACGAATCCATCTCGGCGCTCTCGCGCAACGACGGTATACCTCTACTAGTTTGCTCGGATATTTTGAGCTCGTCCATTTCTAAAGAAGGCACATCAACGGAGTCTTCCCTCGACTGACTGTCGATATCGGGCTCAAGGATTTCCAACACCCTGGCTCCTGAAATTTCAGATACTATCTTGTCCGGAGGAAAACTCAAGTCGCTTGGGAAGTCTCGTTGCAACTCCACTTGACTGCTCGTCTTGTCCGACGCCTTGTCTTGTTGCTTCTCAGACTGCTGGCTGAAAGTCGGCTTCGACAGCCCTTCGAAGTCGTTTGTGTCGACATCGATAGTCTCCTCGAAGTCTATTTGGTCGGATATACTGCTGGGGCTCATGGTGATGTCCCTGTCTTGCAGTTTAGCCTGCGAGGACGACAGTGGAAAACTGTCTTCTTTCTCGCGCAGTGACGACTCCTCGTCTTTAGTTATGTCCTCGCTGAAGCTTATGCTGTCCCTGGTCGACTCTTTTTCTTGCAGCTCTTCCTGTATCGATGACCTCTGCCTCGATAAGTCGACCGAACCTTGGTCTGCTTTACTGTGCACGCTTTTCTTGTCCATCGTTTGCCTCATTATGCTCTTGAACTTTCGCGTCAAATCGTCCGCCAGCTTCTCGTGATCAGCATCGATGCTTTCGCCGATAATTTGCTCCAAATACCCCTTGCCAAGTAATTCTGTCTTCAACTCTGCGGCTGACTTTTCTTCGAGCTCGCTCTCGATCGATTGAATCAACGTTTCCGCGATGGTGCGCGCCTCGATTTCCTTGAACCTCTGTCGCTGTCTTTCCTCCAAACTTTCAACGTGTTCCACCGGTTCTTCCGTTTCTCCGCTCTCCGTTTCCTCCATGAACGAGTCGCTGTCTCTCGTTTCCTTTTCTGCCGGCAAAAATTGGGTTACATCGAAGCTTTCTTTTCTTTCGCTATGCGATTCGCCTTGGACAAGTGTCTCGACGTGGGCCGAATCCGCGACAGGTTTAGATATTCTTTCCGCCGCTGATTTTCCTTCCAGTGTTGTCATGCCATCTTTTCCGTCGTCCTTCTCAGATACGTCTTTCTTTATTCGGATAGCTACGTTTGCATCGCTCTCTCTTACGACGCTGCTACCCGCCTCGCGCGTCAGTATTCCTTCCTCGTCGCTCAATTTCTTAAACGTCTCTTCTTTCTTCGTTTCAGCTCTCGATTCGGACGCAGCTGCATCTATTATCTCCTGGCTGTCGGTCAAATTCATCGACATCTTTTGTATAGCGGTTTTGTCCAATTCTTCGTGCTTAACCGCCTTCTCCTCCAATGTTTCTGTTGGCGATTCCTTTTTCGTTTGCGACTCCGAGGACTTCTTCTTTTCCACTCGTTCCTTCTCCTCGAGAGTGATAACTTTGTCCTTGCCGCTGGAAATTTCTGACGAAACTACTTCCTTCTTCTCCACCGTGCTGGACGTTTTGTGATCGATCTTAGAAGTGACGGTCGCGAATTCACCCTTCGCGCTGTCCTTGTCCTCGAACATCTTGAAAGCTTCCCGTGGATCCGTGAAAGTCTTGGAAAATGTTTGCGTTTCGCTCTTCGTGGTTGAATGCTCCTCCAACTTCGACGTCACTTCTTCGCTCGATATTTTCTCCGTTATCGTGTACGATTCGCTCTCCTTTTTCACGTGCGTATCCTTCTTCCCAGGCTTGTCATTCGCCGACCTCACATCCGTGACGCGTTTCGGGATTCGCGATTCGAACTCTTTCTTTTTGCCCGTCGGCAAGATATCTTGCGATTCCTTGTCGCTCTCGAATTTGCTTGGAAATTTCACTTCGATCGGGGTCTTGGACTTTGTTTCTTTCTGTGCTTTATCTTTATCCACTTTTACCGTTGAGATTGGAATACGCGACTCGAACTCTTTCTTAGCCTGCTTCGTGTCAAGCTCGGCAGCTGCTTTCTTGTCGGGCGCATCGTCCTTCGTCGCGTCTTTAATTTCTGCGTCTTCCTTCGCAATTGATTCGGACACCGAAGGCACCGTCTCCAATCCCTCCTGCTCGGTCGACTCTACTTCTTCCTTGCTTTCACCCTTCGCGTCAGTTTCTCGCCTTTCCCTGTCAAGGAACTTTTGCATCTCCTGCTTAACGCCCGCTGCAAATGCAGTCTCAGGTTTAAAATCGCCAATCAACTGCAGCTGCCGTGGTCCTTCAGAATCACCTATGCCTATCACGGTGTCGCCTATTTGTGTTGTGAACATACTGTCGGAGATTTGAGACAGTGGACCCAAAGTATCGTCCCCTTCTACGCGAACAGATTTTATCACCTGCTCTTGTACAATCGAACCGTCCTTCTGCACCTTATAAATGATAGTAGTTTCTTCTGTTGTAATACGTCGTCCTCTCGATATTTTCTTCACAGTAGCTTCCTCTTTTACTTCGGGAGTTTCGCTTCTCCTTTGCACGCATACATCTGTAATATCTTCTTTTGCTCCTTGCTTTTCGACTTCTGCTTCCTTAGAAACGTCCTTATGTAAACTCGTCTCCTGTTGCAAAGTTGCTTCCGCAACGGACTTCGGTATCGCTTCCACTTCCTTTACACTTTTCGTTGCTAGCTCCGTTTTCGCTTGCGTGTCTTCTTTGTCTCCTTTCGCCGTTATTTCTGCAATAGATTCTTGCCTTTCTTCTTCTTTCTTCGTCTTACCTTTTACACTGTCTCGTTGTGCACTTGTTTCTGAAACAGTTTCGTGTATTCCTTCCCCTTTCGCTTCAACGCTTCCTTTTATACTTTCCGGTTTTTGAATTACTTCTCGAATAGACTCTTGCAACCCTTTCTCTTTTATACTTTCTTTGGTGCTTTCTATTTGTGCGTTCACTTTACTAACTGATACTTCTACCTTCTCCCCTTCTATGCTTTCGGCTTCACTTCTTTCTTGTGTACTTGTGTCTTTAGTTGATTCTCGTACCGCCAATTCCCCTGCAACTCCTTCTTGCGCGCTCATTTTCGTTACAGCCGCTTCAATTCTCGCTTCCTTGGCACTTTCTTTCTCGATGCTTATTATCGTTGCGGATTTTTCCTTTTCAGCACTTTCCTTCGCAATTGCTGCTTCTGCTCTCGTTTCCGGGTCTGATTTTTGCACTTCTTCCTTCGTTTCTACGGACTCCGCCACGAACTTACGTATTTCCTTTGCGTCTTCTATTATCTCTTCCCCACTTAACTCTGCAATCGATTTCTCTGCGAATTTCGTTTCTACTTCCGCGTCCTCCAGAAAATCTTCAGCTAATTGCACTTGGATGGTAACAGTAGCTGCATGCCCTTTCCCGGTAATTTGCGAAGCCTGCAAATCTGAAATCCCGCTCTTCTCTATTTCTGCTTTATCTACTTGCTGTTTCATTGCATCCAATGATTGTCCAGCAGTAGACACAGACGATTCCACTGTTTCCTCTTCATGGCCTTCCACGGGTAGAGGTTCGTCTATCCGGATGGCAATTTTCTCAGCCATCTCCACTTCTGGTTGTACGCGCGTCACAGATTCCAACTTTTCTTCAACATCGTCTCCCTTTGCAGACTCCGTTCTCGCTTCACTTAAGACTATCGTGGGAATTCCTGCTGCTTCCACGTGAATTTGTTTACTCTCGTCTCTCTCCTTCTCGTCTTCAGAAATCGACTTCGTTGACTCTTTTCTTTCAATTCTCCTTTCTTCCGTTACATGGACGCTAACAATCTCCTTCTCTACACCCACCTGTTCACCTTGCGTCGTTTCACTCGCATACTTCTCGTCCCTGTCCACCTTTTCGCTGTCACTCTCCTTAGGCGTTGCAACCTTCTCCTTCTCAGTCCTCGCAGAGTCCGGCTGATGCGATTTCGGTGTTTGCTTAGTCGTCTCCCTCTGTATTTGTTCCTCGAAGTATTGCGCTTTCTCCGCCACTGAACACTCAGAAATATCAGGTACATTCAAATCCTCCATCGTTTCGGACTTTTCGACTTGCTTAGAGATCTCCGACGTGTCCGACGAGACAACATTCTGCATGTACTCACTGTCGCTCTCGTTAAACGTTAATTGGGACGTTCTCGATATTTCGGATTCCGATCGCTGATAACTTTCACGCTTTTTCGAGATATCCTCCCAGAATTTCCTTTTCTCCGAGTAGGTTTGCCGCTCAACACTCGGTGACAAATCCTGCTCTTGCCCAACTATTTTACTGGGATAACTAGCATCTACAGATTCTAGGGAACAAGCCGCTTTTTGCGCAAGGGATTCTTGGATAGTGACAGCATCTAGAACAACCAAGAATTATGCTCACATTACTTTTTATTAGATAAATACATATAATGCATGAGATACATTCTGTATATTTACAATCTCATTTGTGTATGTATATTTTTATATATTATTGTAAGGGGTTACGCGATTAAACTTCTGCAAGCATAATGCGTGAATGCAATCGTTTTTGTTGTTTTTTTTTGGTTTATTTAATATAATAGCATGTTTTCTTAACGTGTTATTAAGGTAACGCTATCGTAAACTCTGGTTACTGTACATATAACGACACTGTTGTCAAAACCGAATACAATTTCAAAAATAGGTTTAATTCACCGAGACGTTAATAAACTCTTTAAACTTGTAACATGCACACAGCAAGTGTATAAGCACAATGTATAACTCTAAGTTCCATTATAGACTGTGATTGCTCTTTTTAATTAATTTATCCGTAGATATTTGAATCCACTGAGACTTAAAATTAATATCCCATACGGTTGTCTATGATTATGTTGAGGACGGCAGTTTTGTCTGCAAGTATAAGTACAGAAAAAGCCGTTAATAGTAAATGATAACATATAAGCAGATACGTTTTTACTTTTGTATTTAACAAATGCTTGCCCAATTCAAAATATTCTATTGAATGCATAACGATTTTCTTTATTTCTCTGAAGTTGAAGCAATATTTATTGAATCATATCGGTAATAGCAACATCATATTTGATCGTTTATATTTCAAATAAGAACGTAAGAAGATTTAACCAAAGCATGGTGCAAAAAGGAATAAAACCAAGCCCTAGAAACTGATAGAAGGAAACAAACTTCTCGTGTACAGTACTAATTAAGGTTGTTAAATGAAAATAAAATGTACAAATTTGATTTAGTGTTTATCTATAGATAGTTTAGGATAACATTTAATGAGTGTACTTTAATGACTGGGACACAGCTGGTCTGCAGGCGTGCAACGATGGCCTGCAGACCCGTGTCCCCTGTTTCTATGTTTTAAGGATATGAATGCGACAGAGAGAAAGACGGGAACGACTGAGGACGAGTGGATGTATGAATGGCAATAGGTAGAGTAGATTGAGCAGCTAAGGAGTGCAGATTGAACAGCGGAGTAGTGTAGATAGTGGAGTAGAACAGCGTTGGACAGAATAGAGTAACAGAGTGTGGATTAGTGTAGAAACTGCTTTATAAATAAATATATATATATATATTCCTGTTAATAATCGTTCTACTCTTTCACCAGCTTAATTTCTCCTAAAACTTCCAATCTCACATGACATTCATCTTTAATTTCAATTTTTGAAATTAGAAGTTGTACGCTCTTTTTCTAATACGCGTGTTTAATATGTTCGCCATCTACGTGCATATACTTAATTAGTTTCAGAAAGGAAACAAGTAACAAGAGTCGTGTTGTGTAATTAAAACAGCAAAAATGAACGATGTAAAATGCTTACCTGCCTAGATGAAGTATGAATTTCAATTATTATAACAAATCTAAAAATTTTGATCTATTGCATAAGAAATTGAACGTTTCTTTAACGTTAATAAACACGTCAAGTTGAATTAAAATATTGGAAAACGGATATTGCATCCTGCCTTAAAATCTTCCATTATAATAACGTTTCTGTAATAACAACGTCGCGTTTGATGCTTGAATAATTTATCCCACAATCGTATGGGCAACTGATTTTGAATACTCCAAAAGTAGTATCACAATTCAATACAAGTAATGCAAGTAAATAAGACAAAATAATGTTACAGTAACCGCTTGGTTACATTGCTTAAAATTTCAAATCTTTGTCCAACTGTCTTCGAGCACCGTATTTCGAATTTACCAAATTGAATATTCTTTGAAAAGTAAATCCACCTACGCATCGAAAACCTAATTAACAAGTAACCAAAACTATGCACAGATCCTTCACAGGCTAATGTCTTAATAATTATGTAATCATTCATTATCTGCAGAATATTCTTCATTCCCCCTTAAAACATTCATTTCGTCAAGAATTCGTGTCGCGTTGTTCACTGCATAAATTCTTGCATGATATACACGCAACACATAAACAGTGCCTAATGCAGCCGAAATGTCCCGAAGAATTTTCGAATCCCGTCCAACTATCCCGTCGAGTAACCTAGTTCTAGTACAGATTAAGTCTGCATGAGACACAGGTGGAGCCCGCCGCGAAGAACACTCCGTCGATTCACGACCTTACCGTCGACGGATCGTCGAAGTCAATTTATTCAACCTGATCGACATCCTCGACGTCGGTATGACAATCGCTGATCGCATCATCGCTGACATCTTTAACAGCTAGCAGCATGCTCTCCATTTTATTAATATTCTTCATAACGACTTGCGACGCCGCGAGAACGTCCATATCCTCGAACAATTCCCTCTGACTGCAGCATGCCTCTTCCACATCTTCCTCGTCAGACATGTCCATGTCTTCTTCGTCGGTCTGCGACATCACAACGATATCCGGCTTACCGGCGCGCACCTCGTTCCGTGGATCATCGTCGCGGTACATTTTATTCTTCACTTCTACGGAGAACGGTCCGTCGCCTTCTTTGGTCGTGATCGTCTCGTCGCTGTAGTCGCAGAAAATGTCGGACCTTGGTTCCACGTAGATCGTCGAATGCACTTCGTCGTCGCCCTCGAAGTCCTCGAGGTCTGTCTCGCCTTGACAGTGACCCTCGACGACCTTCAGACTATTCTGGCATTCTTTTGCCTCGTTCTCCGGCTCGCTTGGATATATCTCGTCTATGTCCGTTAGATTCTCGACGAAACTGTTGTACATGCATTGAGACGGACCTCTGTCTTCCGGCGACAGTAAGCAGGAACCGTCCACTTCCTCGTTATCCAACGTTATAGAAATAACCGGCCTCTGTTCGCCGTCCTCTGTGCAATTTAAGGTGTGCAGCTGAGTATTAATCGTCGTTAACTCGCCCTCAGAGTCCGTGTCGGAGAAGTGTAACGACGTGTTGTTAATCATAGCGTTCAGCTTTCTACGCGTCGACCTCACTTTGCGCTTCACTTTTGCACCTGTAGCGGTTTCTCTCGTTTTCAGTGGGCTCACAGTTTCGTTCGCGACTGGGGGACGCTCTGCGGCTTTCCCTTGATTGCTGTTTGATTTCGGTTGGTCGTCGGCGGGGTCCGAAGAGTTTGTATCGTTTGCGGCTTTATCAGTTGACGATTCGTTTTCGTCTATTGTCTCTGGCAAGCAGCATTTCATTTTCGTCGATCCCTCCTGTACGTCACCTGTCTTGTCCATGACGAGATGTGTGCGTCGAGAACGAGTCTCCTTTCTTCCTTTAAATATTTAGCCCGCAGATTTTAAGCGCGAATTAGTAATGAACTTAAAAAAACCTGGAACTGAAAATTAACAGAGATACGGAAATTAATGTCTGAAACGAAGGAAAGCGTGGCACTGTTTATGGAAATGTAATGTGAAAATAAAGGACGAATGAAATTCGGTAACCGATGACGCCAATCGATTGAAATAAAACGGAACTCACATGTACGGATCTGGTGGTTGTTTTACAAGAAGTGTTTCCAATAATGGTTCGGAGCGAACTAAACAAGTTTCGCCGTAACTACATCGAACGTTTGTTGATACTGTTATACGTAATTAAATTAAAGAAGCCCCACTCGGTACCCGAGCAGTAAGCAGATTTACTTTTCCTCTTGAACGAAAATAGAATTAAAATGGAATTTTGCTACCTTCTAGAGACTGGAATTGTTTGAATGTCTGTCAGTACGCATTTTATTATTTATTTTTAGAAATTATTTTTGTGTGAAATTGTTTGGATGTCTGCCAGTTATCTGTCAATTCATATCAAGCTTACGTAAATTTTTGTTCGCACAATATTACCCATCTCGTCATAAATATTTATATTGCAAATAATTGTTGCGTGTAATGGTTTCTTAGTCTATCAGTGCTTTTTAATTCAATATCAAGTTTGTCCAAAATAATTTCATTCCGGTCATTATCAGTATCGATACACTGTTATGAATCATCGAAGCTGTTTCTGTTGTGTTGCTACCATTTCTTCTAATACTTAAAGGTATAATTTTCCTTTTTTGCACCTAGCGTTTAGTGGAACTTATCATTAATCATTTGTGAGATCAACACTACTCTAATTTGTAATCCCCAGGCAGTATTACAAATTATAAATTACACCAAGAAGGCTGATATTCGAGGTATATTTTCCGCTTCAAAGAAACCCACGTAGTGTGTTTTTCAGGTTACTCAACCAATTCACTTTAATCGATATATGCATTTTGAGACTGGGTTTCTGTCATTGCTCTAACGTTACCATGTGTCTATTGAAGAGGACTAAAATGACTGAATACAATACCTGTTCGTTCCTTTTGCAAGGTGTCAGTAATAAATTTCTTTTCGGATGGCGATGTGTCCTTAGGTTCGTCACCTTTCTCATTCTGTTCCATCTTGTACTTTGATTGATACGAATCCAGTTTCTGACTAATGATATTAGAGTCCTCGTAATCTGTAGGAAGAAAGCTATAATGTTGCACTTCCCATGCTTTATACTGTTCACTATTTAAAGCATCTAACACTTTTACCTGTGAACTTTCTTTCAATTTCAATTTTAGTTGTAATTTCTGGAAGAACGATATTTAATACACAAATCGGTTGCTGAGGCGGCTCTCCTTTGGCGACTCTCGGTTCTCGCATAAATAGCATCCTGGCGACAGGATCTAACAATGGGTCCTTCACCTTTACGTGAAACGATAAACGGTTCTGACGAAAAGCTTTGAATGTAAATTTCAACTGTACACCTGACTTCGTGACAGGTATGAGATTCCCACTAAATTCAATATAAAGGTCCTTTCCATCGAGAGCCTGCAAAGAAATATAAATGTTACGATACTTCAATCGAATTACCAAAAATATTATTTTACATTATGATATAACAGTAATCGTAAATGTTTTTTTTCATATTTAAATGTGTTTTTGGGCAAAAGCATTTCGTGCCAATAGAATATCATTCGTATCTGCTAGAAATTGTATGTTTGTTTATAATTGCTCAGCAATTTGTTCTTTGTTTATGCTATTCTTACTTACTTCCTTCCGGAATTTCAAATTACAATATTAAATAATTTTTCTTGCCAACTTAGAAGAACGTCGTTAAGTATTGGTGATATTATTTTATGTTTGCAATTTTTTTCAACTATCTCACCCGATCACCTTCTGCTTCTAAGTAGTGTTGCAAAAATAGTGAAAGTGATATTACTTAAAGTATTTGCAACGAATTTTTATTTATCACCATTTTTTGATGCTGAAACCTTGAGACCCAAGGCCTGAGTAACCTTAAATGACCATGGTCATTCAAATCGCCTTGAGATGGCTTACAATTGTAAGTGTTAATAAATACATATAAATAGTTCCAGTTTAAAAAGTTCAGGTCTTTGAAGCACCTCCACTTCAGATAAAATTTTCCCAGTTACAATGAATTCGCAGAAATCAAACAACTATTCCTTCCCGCATAGGTCGTACACGATAAATATACCTATCTTTTACTAATATAATAAATAAATCTTGTTCTGAAAATGTTAGACATCAAATTTTCACCAATATTGATTTAAAAATTATTCAAGTATATTCGAAAAGGAAGGCGTACGTTGGAATGACATAAAAAGGAACATGTCAAACACTTTACAGAATATTTTTACCAAATACAGTAATTTCTTCGAGAGGGATCGCAGTTCGCGACCGGCCGCGTGCACTCTGGGCCCACGAACAACTTTGCCTTTTTAGAAATTTGACCTGAGGCTCAAGAGCCCGGCTACTGTGCAGCCACCGACGCGTCGCGACGTCGACGGCCGCTGAAAGGGTCAGGGTACGTATCGGTGAGACCAACCCTAATGCAACTATAAAACTTCTTTATTGTTACTTATTTCGTTCGGCAAATTTTATTAAAATATTGCTGAGGTTCTTATGATTAAAATAGATCCCCCCAGTGGTGGTAATGAAGCGCGATCCCTATCGAACCAGCTCTCGCCGGGCACACAACGAGAAATTACTATACCTGGACTTCTGAGGTGAGTTAATATTTTTGGATATATTACATTTTGCCTATTACGATATGTTATACATACATAATCAGCCGTACACAATTTTTTGGTAAAGAGGTGGTTCAATATTTTTCCTCTTTATTACGTTTTATTACATTTTTCATCAATAGCGGCACTAAATGAATCAGTTCAATCATTACCACAGTCATTTTATTTTTAACTTCTTGGTATACAAGAAAAAATATTTAGCTCTACGGAATGATTCCTTTTTATTAGCTACAAGATGATTTTGATACTGATTATAAGATTAATATGGCAGAATTATCAAAAGATACTTTGTTTCAATTTGCCTGAGATGTTTTAAGCTATACAATATATCCAGTGGAAATACCAACGTGACATTATTTATTGTCTACTTCTATATGAATTGATTTACAATGTATTTCATCCAACAAACGTTTCACAAATATCAGCGTCAAGCTAGTGGTGATTGCGTTTCTAATCCTTTCGCTACATAAGACGTATGCGTTCTCATTGTCAGATATTCAGTAACTGTTTGCTAAAAATCTATGTAAATGTTCTCACCAACAATGTGTAGAATTGGAAATACTGTGTGAATGTTTAGAATGATTGCGATGTATGAAAGGTACGTTCGGAGCTGCGTACTTGAGAAGGTCGTGTGTATGGGGGGTACAGTGGCCCAAAGGTTCGGGTGGTCGGGACCGACCACCACCGAGGGATGACTGCGGGGGTGTGTCCTAAATGAGTGAGAGCAAATGAGAAACAGAATGAAAGAGAAACTAAGAGTGAAAGAATGTAAAGAATGAATGAGGCAGAGTTAAGGCAGAGCTAAGTGAGAGTGAAGAGAAAGTGGAAACAGAGCGTAGTGCAAAGTATCGTGTGTTTGAGTAACGTCGCGTGTCGACGCATTTATAATAAAGCTAATGTTTCAATGAGAGTAACTGAAGTCTTATTACACCACCTGTCCTCTATTCCCAACTACGTGGGGTTTACAAAAAATAACTTCTACAAATGTTTCATTATTGCAATTATTTATATAAACTATACCATAGGTAATTAAACAGAGTATGTAACTATTTATATATAGAGTGTTTGTGAAATCGTGGTGCAAACGGCAAGGTGGTCATTCCTTACATAAAGCTGAGTCCAAAATATGGAATAAAGTTTTTCCGTATGAGGCTTCATTTCCGAGAAAATCAAGCTTGAAAATTCTACATGTATGCGTATACACGTTCGGAAACCTTTCGATGTACGCAAAAAAGAGGAATAGCGTATAAAATATGTTTCCTATCTAGGTTTGCAAGTATTCTCCGACATATTTTTTGATATAATCATTAATTATAAGATAATCGGAAGAATTCGATTTTATGAGCATTTTATTAATTATTTCAATGTATAAGGGCTGGAGGGCACGATTTCCCGTTATCCGATCGAGCTCAAATTTTGCTCAGACTATTTTTTTGTTAATTGGAACTATTACGGGACGTGACGCGGAAGAAATGTTGAAAAAAATGGTCAAAAAGAAATTTTCTCGTCAATGAAGGCCCAGATGAAAAAACTTTATACCACATTTTCGACTGAGTCTTATCTGAGGAATCATCCACTTTGTGTGGATGATTCGATTGTACTACAATTTCGAAAACACCCTGTATATAAATCTTTGATATTAACAAAATCTGTACGATTCTGTGCATCGAGAACATTTTCATTTTTACTGGTAATGTAGCAAGATGGTGATCGTGCCATGGTATGAATGGTATCGTGCTATACGAAAGAGAAATAAAAACTTGTTAAATTATGTTTGCTGTCTGATTAAAAGGTGGACAGATATCTCATTTATAACTCATTTATTGTTTTTATGCCGCTGCAAGGCTAACGTTGCACGTAGGTCTAAAAAAGATATAGAAGCTCTTTGACTTTTTAATTTGAGAGTCGATAGTTCTTCTCAGAGAAAGAGGCGATTGTGTAAATTATACTATTCTGCAGGTAGTGTAGGTAACTAAACCGAGTATCTAACTGTTTATATTTGTAGCTCTTCGATCGTTTTATGCATAGGGGACACTTCCATTTTGTATGGTACAAAAACAAAAGGGTTAATAGAACGCGTCAACGAAGAAACGAACTGATGTATTGTCAATTGCTAGAGCCACAATTTTCATAAAATGGTAGTTCGCTCTAACAATGCAGTATTATACAAGGTGTTCCGATAGATTGGCACCAAACTGATACATTATGTTTACGAGATAGAATGAAAGGATACGAAGAAGTTATACGAAATCGAAAATGCGCCGTCATTCAAGTAGATTGTTATTTAAGAATAACAACAGAAGGTTAAGAAAATTCGGAAGTTTCAAGAAAGGCAACCACAGTGACAGAGGGCAAGTTAGTGAAAACTAAGACTAAAAGCTTTAAAAAATTTTACAGCGTGATTAAATTATTAGTGTACGAAAAATACCGGTTGGTAAAAACATGTAAAAATGAACCCCAAATATGAGATAAAGTTTTTACTTAAGAAGCATGGTTTTCGAGAAAATTGTATTTAAAGATTCGTCTATTGCGCGTAGTATGCGTTTATAAAAGCGTGACATTGAACAATACATTCAGTAATATAGTTTAATAAAATTATTAATAAACGTGGCATTTGCATCGTTTATTGGACAAACACAAGGATTGCTAATTAAAGACGAAGGTAGTCATGTGTTCAGGAACCAAATGAATCTTTAAATACAATTGTTCCAAAAACTTAATTCTCTACGAATCACCTTTATCGTATATTTTCTGTTTATTTTATAAACCTACCTATATTCTTGTATTCGTAATGTTAGAGCGAGTGGAGACGAATTGAACGACCTGTTATATTATATTTCTCTGTTTAGTAAAACCATAAATTGTTGGGATCGAAGTTGCGTTACTTTGTGTGGGCAAACGTTGGGATTAATTTATGATTTTACTAAACAAAATAATATGATATAGGAGGTCGTTGAATTCATTTTAACAGCCGCTACAATATCATGAATAGTACCATTTAAAGAAGTTATCTTGGCTTTTAAATCTCCGCCAGTTTTTCACCGATACAATAATCATCTTTGCCATATAATGTGCCCCTTTAAATGTAACAACATTTGTGGAAGCACTTTCTTCAGAGCTTCAGCCCTTTACGAGATATTCCGCCATTGACGTTGAATGCCTCGTACACGGCTCCAATTTAAAAATTAATTACATATTTTCGTTTGGAAAATATAATCTTATTGGAACGTTTATTACAATAATATTGTCATGTATTTTTAAATAAAAGAGATGGCGAAATGTATCCATGCATCTGACTCACCCTATATTATTTGAACGGACGTATTTTTTAAAAGCTGCTTACGAAGACAAATTTCAACATAAACGAGAACACATTTATCGTTTTTACTCAGCTTTGTAAGGTTAACCATTTTTTATCTAGTATCTTCATTCATGCACACATTTGTGAATGTGAAATATGTTATGATTCATTATCTTTTATATTTTGTATTTGGTTGGAGCGATTTCAGAAATGAAACGAGCCAATTACTTTATAAAACCTTTGTTTTATATGATTTCTTTCAAAAACAAATCTTTATATGCAGCTATTTTGTTCCACAATTTAGATTTAATTTTTCCATAACGGATCACTTATTCGAATAAAACTCGAACGTCTGAAGACGTTCATCTATTCGCATAGATTATTGCGGTGTATGAACATGTTAAGAACTGACTTTAAGAGTAAGCCAGGTTAACCTTCCCAATCCTTGGCCAGATCCACCAGGAACAGAGTCCCTATTCCTTGGCAATTAAAACACCCGTAATAAACAGTCGATCCTGGGACATTAGATAGTTGAATAGCGTCGGGCTATCAGCCATCGTTTGTCGCCCGGATCGCCCAGTTCCAAAACACTCTCCAACCATACTCTTTTCCTTTCTTTAAAAAATACGCTGACGCTAACAGACAATTGTTGTATACAATAGTGTGGGATTGGAAACACTCCATGACTGTCTAGGATGATTCCGAGGTGTGAAAGATATGTATTTGGAACTGGGTACTTGAGGAGATCGCGTGAACGGAGGGTACAGCGGCCCAAGGATTCGGGTGGACGCGACTGACTGTCGCCAAGGAATGTCCGCAGTGCGTATACTAAATGAGTGAGAGCAAATGAGGAATAGAGTGAGAGAGAAACTAAGAGTGAAAGAATATACGGGTGGCCCGTAAGTCTCGCAGTATTTTTAAATTTCGCGTTGCTGAGGTCATGCTGAACAACTTTTTCCATGACCAAAATATTGTAAGTAGCTTCGTTTTTGAGTTATTATGGCAAAACACTGGCCAATGAGCGCGCCCGTATAGCGCGCGGCCAGGCACCACCGCGCGCGGTTGTCATCGGGTGCATCGGGGGGCAATGTACGGCAAATATTACATCGTCATAAATTAAGAATAATGTGCCATTATTCGTTATTCACGAATTACAATTTAATTCTCAAGCCGTTTTATAACTGTTCCACACTTTCATTCCTTATCCGGAACGTATGAGGTATTTTATTACTTATTAAAACAATGTTTGGATAATTAATGTGAAAAAAAGATAGGTAAATAAACTTATCCTTTCGTTCACGAAGTAATCTGCTTCGACGAAAGTGGGTCCTTGGCCGTTGCGCAGCGTTTTTCGTTAGTAACTCAAAAATGAAGCTACTTACAATATTTTGGTCATGGAAAAAGTTGTTCAGCATCATCTCAGCTGCGCGAAATTTAAAAATACTGCGAGACTTACGGGCCACCCTGTATAAAGTGGTTGATACGGGCGCGAGACAGAGTTAAGTCAGAGTTAGAGAGCTGATTGAGAATAGAACAGAATAGTTTGCAGAATTAAGGGAGAGTTTAAGAGAGTCGTATCGAGAGCAGAGATTATTGAGGGAATCGTGAGAATCGTGTGACGGTCGTTGTTTATCAGAAAGTTGTCGTATCTCGACGTTTTATATTAATAAAGTTAGCTTTGAATTGAAGGAGACTCTTATTACCCTACCTGCCCTATATTCCAATCTACGTGAGGTTTACAGAAAGTAACTTCTACAATTGTTACTTGATTTAAGGGAGAAATAATACAAAGTATAATGCCGCTCAAAGATAGTAGGACACGTAACATTACCATTATTAGTGTACTTTCGTTATGCAATTTGAATTATACATATCAAATAGAAATTCGATGGATTATTTATTAAATATATATCGACAATGCACATTAAATATAACCCTCTCTCTGTAACTTGGTGTTTGGTATTGATGATCCAGATATTCTGAAGGTTTTTGAAAATTTTTGATTGTCTACGTTTTGCCAGACTTTGGAAATTCAGTACAAGTGGTACTGATGATGTTACCGGTTCCACGCCTACTGATGATACGTGACGAAAATTTTCAAGGAAGATCGTTTTAGGATCAGTAATAATTGTTAATGCTGTTTTATTCAGAATTACTTCTGAGATTCGCCATAAAATTTATAAGTTAATGTTCCGTTTAAAAAACGCACATGAATCTTTTGTTTATAACTATTTATCAAATAACGTAAAGAACGTTATTCAGTGTACAAGTTAGATGGCGAGTTATATGTATGTGTAATATACAGTGACTCTTTGTTCGTACGAAGCCAAAATATTTATTCATTAGTAAATTATAATTATACTTCGACTATACCAAAAGGTATGGAAGATGTTCATTAAATAATAAAATGTATTGCCTAATGAATGCTTACACCTTAATTAATAATTGAAAACATGCGAGTCACTGTAGACATATGTAAACATTCGATATCATATTTTAATAAATGAAGTTAAATCGAAACAATTTTGACATATAAATAATCAATAGTACTTACTTCAACATCACGACTTTTTACAATTTCGACAAATTCCTCTTGCCTCTCCAAAGTATGCATACCCTCTTTCCCATCAGTCATACACAATATTCTTAACGTTGCTTCAAGCATATCCATTCGTTTGGAATATATGACAAAACTGTGGGAGGAAAATTAATTTCTCATTCATAACGGAACAAACAATGTATATAATTAATCGTAAGCCATTAATAAGTGAAATACATACTTTGTAATATACGGTACAAATAAGGATTCTTCGTACAACTCGGTAGCCATTTTTTGCACTGCGCCTATATTCCGGCAATCCATTAACCAGAATCGAGCCGAAACAGTGGTAGTGAAGGATACTGTGTCGTTCATAAATGTAAGAGGCGTGGAACCGGTAACATCCTCCCATTGAGATTCACTGGTGCCACCTAAGTCGAAAATAAAATACAAGAGTGTTAATTATCAACAATAGCTCTAATAAATTAGTAATACAAGTAAAAATCCCATAATCGAACATGTTATGAATACTATTTTATGTGCATTATAATTATTATACTTGGAAATATAAACTATAGATTGATGAAACATTTTGTTTTTGGTTTTACAGGAACATTGATTTTCTTTTAAACAGTACTCAGTTCTTTAAAACAATTTTTCCCAAACCAGTGTTTTTATAATCTATACAGGGTGACAAAAAACTCAGGGAACATCGATAATTGAGATATAGCTGAGGGGTAGAAAATCACTTCACTTCACGATAGTTTTAGAATCGTGCATCACATCGTGCAAGGATACTAAGCCGGCCATAACATTGGCTGTTGAGCGTTGCCTAGGTCAGGATTCACACAATGTTAAGCAGATTAATTCGTGAACGAATGGGTAAGTTTAACTAGCTTTTCCTAACATTGGTATGCGAATCGTTTCTCTTAAAACATCATTTATCCACCTGAAAACGCACTGACAAAAAAAAGTATTTTTTTCATAAGTAATAAAACACTTCATTCCTTTCGGATAATGAATAAACGTATCGAATACGGTTATTACACGATTTATTAGTGTATTTCTTATTCACGAATAATGAATAATTCCACATTATTCTAAATTAAGACGATGTAACATTTGCCACATGGTTTCTTCGGTACCCTCGATGCCCCCATCACGACCAACCGCAAGTGATCGGTTCGCACCTGAGCGCGCGTCGGCCGATGCCCGGCGGGCGCTCTCATTGGCCAGTGTTTTTCGTTAATAACTCAAAAACGAAACTATGTAGGACATTTTTGCCAAGGAAAATATTGTTTTTCTACCCCTCAGCTATATCTCAATTATCGATGTTCCCTGAGTTTTTTGTCACCCTGTATAAAGTGCAGTTCTTTTATATAATAATTTATCATGTGCAAGAATGTGGTTTCACGGAATGTGCAATAATCGTGAAAGCTTTACCACTTTCGTCAACACTTTTCATGAGAAAAGGGCAGGTAAGTATTAAATTTTGAATTGGATTCAGTTGTGAAAATTGCACGTAACAAGAAGAACACGGAATGCAAGAACTTTCCGTCACATCTGGTAAAATAATTTAGACTATCGGTCAAATGTTTTGAATCGTTAGACATTGCAGGGTGTATAAAGCTGTTTGAAATAACTGACAATACTGAATTGAAAAACGAAAAGCTCTTCCAAATGAAGTAAACCACTTTCAGTTTCTGCGATATTAATTTCCAATTAGTGGGAAATTATCGAAAGTTTCGATAAGTGTAAAATCAAAAAAGGGATTCACAACATTTCTCCAGCTGTGTACTTTCTTTCGTCCGCACATACGTGAAACTTAAGATTATTGTCGTTCACACTTTTTTGCTAGGATTTTCAGTGAATCGGACAATGCTGCGTTCACATCTTTGATAAAAACTAATCAAGGCTAATAAATAAAGCTTAATTATATTACAAACTTACCTGCAATACTACATAAAAGACGTAACGTCGGCGTTTCGCCGCCGTACTGGTTAATCATTCCTTTATTTGCAGCTTGTGGCACAGGTATTGTAAGAGTAATTGGCTTATGAAACTTTCGTCTTCTTGGCTCAATTGTTATTACAGGAGAAACTGCTACACAATTGCCCAGCAATTTTGCAGTAAGGTCAGCTGGAATCACGTGAGCCTGTAACAAAACGAATACAAAATTTGTGTTATTATTGTGTATTTCGTTTAAGTCGGGGAGTTAAGGAAGAGCAAAAGCCCAGAATGAACCATTTTCGAACAATCTCATAGCTCAATGGGAAATGCTTAGAACTACAGGCTGAGACTAAAAATAGTGTAAAGTACCTGTATTCACATTTTAGATAGTTTCTTTAGTTGAACGAGTGCGAAAACAGATTTGTCGAAAAACAATGTGACCAGGTTAACGAAGTGCATCCCGAGCGAAGCATCATCGTTTTATCAAGAAATTTAGTGCTGGAAGACTACCACTGATCAACAAAGAGATGACTAATTTTTCGAATATCATGTTGGATTTACTTTAATAAACAATTTTTACTTCAATTACGAGTGAAGCAAATTAATACATTTACACGGATTTATTTTAATTATTTTAAATTGAATAAAGAGTTTAACAACAGTTGAGCATACGTAAACGTTTGTCTAACTGGCTAGTGTAACAATCTTTAAATTGAAACGGGACTATGAAATCAGTAACGTTGAAGTGCTTCAAACACAATCTATGTTTTTAAAATATCTCGAAATAAGAATTTTGGACTTGCCCTGTTCTTGAACTCGCTGGTTCATTTCAACATACCTGTAATCCAACTTTAATTTTCTTCGTTAACGCTCCTGGCGGGAATACTGCTTGCACGTCATCGGCAACGCTCGATGTTAAAATTCCACCCTCGGCGCCAATTATGTGAACTTCCTGTTTAATTCTGGTAATAATAGCAAAATACTGAGGAAAGTCTGTTGTTATTATTCGAGTGATTCTGCCAGAATAAGCCGCGCTCATTTGAGGATCTGTAAAATCAAATGAAATCATCGTCCCGTTGCAACGTTTCATTCGTACACTGCCGGCCGAAAGATTGGAACCACTTCTTTAATTTCAGATATATCGAATGACTCGTTAATGTTGGTCTATTGATTCGAACTTAATATTATTGAGACCGATGGTAATCGACTTTGTTTCGATAGGTTCTTCAATTTTTAACTTAAAATTATCAATCGATTATAAAATATCTGGGTAGCTTAAAATGTCTGACTGTCCCAATTTTTTAGTCGCAGGTGTAATTGTTCGAATTTGTTTGACATTTAATTTAATTACCATGCGGAGTATTTAACAAGGTAGTATCGTTATCTACATAATTATCATGTTCCTTCCAAGTCTCCCCATTTTCGCTTCTGAGAATAATAATTTCCCTCTCCTTGCCACCAATGGACGCGAAATGCGGTACGTCGATTAAAACGGGGCTGAAATGAGATTTATCGTTTCTACAATGAGCGGAATAGTTTGTAACGACACAACCGAAACACAGAATTATATTTACCCGAGAAACGTTGCACCGATTGGTCCCATTTCGATCATTCGAGTCGCCAAAGCCTCTCCCTCCATCAAAGGAGGAGGATTTGCAACTTTCGTTGGTTTTACCAATCTACAGGTGACACGAATTGGCATAGTTGCTCTGCGCGGTGGTACAATAATACGTACACCGCTGTGCCTGCACCCTTTCAAAGCGCCTCCACGTGCATCCACCAAGAAACTTACCAAAAATCTAAAAATTTTTAACATTTTTTTATCTGTAAATCATATTTATGTTCGTTTGAGAAGATTGTTGCAATAAGAATGCCCCTTTATCGTTATTGTTCAATATTAAAAATTCTGATCAATTATCTTTCAGCCATTACGGTTGAAGGCAATTCAATTATTGAAAATTACACGGTGCAGAAAGAATATTTCAATTGTATTATTTCAAGCACAGGTTTCGCTCTTTTTCCAGAGTACTGTAATGAAAACGCCATAGAGGTTTCTAACAATATACAGGTCGGCCTATATAACTGGACGTTTTTCAATGGCCTGGAAATTATGCGATTGATTTTATTTGCCCTGGTTTAGAATTTTATAGGCTAACTGTCCTAAATATACGACGACTAACAATTTTCATTTATGCGAAGCTAATGTATTTGCTCGTGCTCAAATATGATGTAAAACGCGAGGAATTTTCGTAAAACGAAGAGAAATAATTTCGAAAGAGTGGAGCCATTATTCTTAAGACTTGTAAGCATGTAAACGAATCTACGAATCACTGTATTTTTAACTTAATCGCAATTCATTATCCATTGGAGATTGAACAGGAATTTACTATATAATTTCGAATATAAATACATGTGAATTATTATCGAACTCCGATTGAAAGCTGGCAGCCTTCAATTGAAACATTTTTTATAATTATTCTTTCAAAAATGATGAGCGTTTGAATTTACAGTAAGAGAAATTATGGTTCATTATTATAATAATAAGACTAGGATGATCAAAGCACAATATGCCTATGG
This sequence comes from Nomada fucata, assembly GCA_948146005.1. Lineage (NCBI taxonomy): Eukaryota > Metazoa > Arthropoda > Insecta > Hymenoptera > Apidae > Nomada > Nomada fucata. The sequence goes on from OX411282.1 coordinate 11,791,032, forward strand.
GGACTGTAATAAATAATTATACGTGGAGTACATATCATTCTTCCTATAAATGAAGAATTTTGGACGAGGGAGATTTTGTTTTTAACTTGGTTATTAATATAAAAGAATTTCCACTTGAATTTTGTACGTATCAGGTAGACCAGGTAGGCCAATTCGCTTTCGTAAAATTGTAAAAATCTAATTCTTTGTTAATGATTTTTTTACGTATTTTAGTTTGTAAATTTTTAGATATCTTTTGAGTGCGAAAATCACATGGCCGAATAATAATTTTCGAAACGTTTATTCAGTATAAAAAACACTCTAAATCAGTAAGCGAATAAATTTCTAATATATCGTCTTACTAGTTCCGCAAGAAATAAACATTCATCATTCTTATAAACGCGGTAGGAGTTTAAAAAACTACTGCCAATTTAAAGTTTTAAACCAATTTCTTTAACTACTCTAAGAATTAGTCTTCCACTTACGTGCCCTTTCAGTAAAAGAAAGATTTCGAATGTGACAATATTTTGTTTGCAACATAATTTATCTTTTGTAAATGATAACGCCCCTCTCATACCTCAGTTATGAATGTGCAAAGTATCACTTTTATCGATGGCACGTCCACTATATTGGCATAAAGCAAACGATATTTATCCCACTACTTTATAAACTCGGAGAAGAAAATGAAAGTTCTTTCTTAATCGCTCACAGACATATAAGAATGAGGATTTCAATTAACTGATTGAGAAGTTAGTGTTGCGTCGTGGAAATATGTATTAGGTTGTCCCAAAAGCTCTTTTCGTATTCTTATTAGATTTTTCAATTATCTGAGATGCGTTCTTCTTTATCATCCATCTTCTTTTCCCCGAAAGCACCGTGATAGAATTTTTCCAAACAATTTTTCCTTTCTTTAAAAAATACTGATCAATGTGATTTTTGCGTCATTTACAGAGTTGATATTTTTATGACGAGTAGAATTGAAAAATAAAAATAAATGGGACAGAACATTCCACATCAGATCCAAATACCGCCTTTAGTTTTACATCTTTCAAAAAGCCCATAACAGGACAGGCATTATTGATTCAAACGATATCATACTGTTCGAAAGCTACGCTACAACTGAATGCCACATCATTATGGAAAGAAAGACCAAGCTATGTGTTTGATGAAATATTGTCTAATAAGCCGAACATTCGAATAAAGAAAAAAACTTTTGGAACCTTCTAATGTGTCGCATCATCTGTGACATTTCTACTTGCCTGTATACTTAATCACATGTACGTGCTATAGTAATAAAAGTTACTTACGATCTGAAATGAAGTCGGCTAAACAAAAACATTTTGTCTCAATTAATTATAATCCTCGCCATAAAGACGTTATATTATTGTACAACTTGTTTAATAGCATTTTGAAGATTGTGCCATGCGATTTTTATAGAAAACAAATTTCACATACCCCAAGTTGAATCCATCGGTTTCGAAGTTCTCTGCCAAACAGTAATTATTGCTTTGGGTGAACTCCTGCTTTTCTTCTTTTGTAACTAATCGGAACCCGTTTACCAGATTAGAAAAGACATGTGATCGTAATCGTAAGATTGAAGTGTAAGTAATTTTAGTAATTTTACCTTGTCTGTGTATGGGGTCATCTCGTGTAACATCGATAGGTAAGGAGTCGTCTCTTAAACTTTTCATCAAATCTGCTGTTAGATATCGATACGGTTGCTCGCTTATTAACGCGTCTGAACCTGTAAACAAATAGTTCACCTCGGTTTATTTTTTAAAGTAATAGTTAATTTTTAGATCTGTATCGTCTGTTAATAACTAACAGATTATTATTGCCATTAACAAGTTAGAATATTTGCAATATTTAAAATACGTCACGAAGTTTCTTCACTTTTCTTCGTACGTGTATTTTTATTTGTAACAGTTTAGGCAGAATAATTTAAAAATATTGATAACGTACATATGTATAGGTTATGCTTATAGTATTTGACATTTCATTTGCATTTAAACAATTGATTTATCGGGGCAAACAATATTGACCTATTCATTCTCGTAACATCGGCGAGTAGGGATAATTTGTGCCCACTATATTGAGAATTATTATTTTCAGAATTTCTATCAAAATAATTACTTAAACATTGTTTTAAAAAATTATGAATAAACTGTTTCGCGATAAGTATAATTAATTTTAATGAAAGATTTTATTTGCGATTCCTCGTTCCCAGATATATTCAAGACACTAAAGATTTATAAAGATATTATAGCTCTTTAATAGGTGGGCATAAAGTATTTCTGCAACCTTTCACCCCTTTACAATCCATTGTAATTAGTTTTACAATAAAGTTATATAAAAACACTATACCTCCTTCGTCATCAGAGTCAGACATAAAATTAGTTTCTTGTATGCTTTCAGGTGCAATGACTTTGTACTTTTCATCCCAATTTTTATTATCAGGTGCCAACGTATCATAAGACAATCCCTTCAACACTTCCATAACAGATATGTATCCCAATTTTTGAGCTATGTTTAATGCAGTTAATCCATCCTAAAGAGATGATAACAAGTTTATTATTATTTTTGTCTTTCTTGAAATCAAATGTTGTTAATCTATTAATGTATACCTCGTATTTACAGAACATAATGAACATATTAACGAGCAAAGAATTGAACATGGAGTTTATGTGAAAATTTCAGATTAATATATTGAATTCTTGAATTATATCTCACGTACGTATATTGAAAAAATGACAAAACTTGCTAAAACCGAAATTATTTGACGTTTTTAATATTGCTACGGAAAAAATAGACTATAGGAAACGATGATCCAGTGCATTAATTTGAATTAATTATCAATTAAAATACGGTTTAAATTGCAATTCGTAACGCGCTACTTTTATACACAGATAACAACTGCTTCGTGGGAGTGACTCGAATTTCGCGTTTTGTAATTCTATCACTTTTGAAATGGATATGCAGTATTCTTAACTTAAAATAAATTAAATTTTCGTCTACGCAATTGTCAAATAATTAAGTTCCTCCCTCGCATACAGTAACTCAAATGGAGCATTACTAAAAGTGAAAAAAAAGGAATTCTTTTCTCGATTGGTACAATTTCTGTATAAAAAATATGGAAAGAAATATTACTCACGCTGGTTCGTGCCTTATGAGAGGCATTTCCTTCTATTAAAGCGCTAACAACATTCGCGTGACCCTGCTGAGCAGCCTGATGTAGTGGAGTGTAATTTTGATTAGTTACTACGTCGATACTTGCGTTATGCTTCAAAAGAAACCGTATCATCGAGAGATTTCCAAAATGCGCGGCGACATGAATCGGTCGATATCCGGTTTCAGTTTGGCTCTCCACGTCAGCATTATTTTTTACAAGTATAGAAGCTACTTTAATGAAGTCTTCTTGGGCACACAGGTGCAACGCTGTCAGGCCATTCTAAAGGAAACACGAGTATTATGTATTAAAGAATGCAAACTGACAAATATACCTTTCTTATAAAAATATATTTTTATTAATCTTGTAAATTAAAATCCATGAAACATAATAGCTTTAATAGCTTTAATAATAATTATGGAAATATAAAAGATGAAAACTGAAAGCTATGAAAAGTGTATCTAAACTGAGAACTTACGTGCATAGTAAAGTATAGTTTAAGAAAAACACGTAAAAATTCTATCAAAATTCTTCTATGCACAGAGAAATGAAATTATTTTGAAATTTTATTACAAATCTTCATACGTCACATAAAATGATTAACAGCGGCGTTAAAAATTGATTTTACTTAATAATAAACTAATTGCAATTGTACCTTCGACTTGTGATTCGGATCAGCCCAATGTTCAATTAACAAGTTTGTCATATCGTAGTGTCCTTTTTGTGCACTCAAATGCAAAGGTGTAAATCCTGCTTTAGATTCGGCATTTGCATTCGCACCATTCTCTAAGAGGGTCGAAGCTATATCCATCTGAAGACATTTTTGTTTATGATTATTTAGTTTTAACTATCTATTCTTAAATAAAAAATGTATACATGTATCGTGGTTTCTTGAAATGTTTTTTACTTTTTCAAATGCAGTTTTATGAAATAATTCGATATATAAAAGCAGTTGTATCTCAATTAAGTAATACAGGTAGATATCGAAAGACTTATTTTAACGTGAGAGTGTCGAGATTCCATTGCACCCTTTGTATACAAAGGTAAAACGATCAATGGTCTTCATAGGAATACTTAAAGAACTCTATAATATTTGTATTTCAATGAATACTAGAACAGTACTCTGAAGCAGTTACATATGTTAGAATCAGTAGTTATTGAGCTCTGTCTCTAATTGTTTAAATTCAATTATGATATCGAACAAGGACTAACATGTATCGCATTGCTGACGTACTAAAAGTGGAAAAATTCTTGTGCATAATCACATTGGGTGACTAAAAGTGAATATGCAAGATTGTTAAATTATGGGGCAACAAACATGGCACAATTGGGCAAGCGAATATTCGTGACGAGAAAGTCCATTCAGAAAGTTTTCACGTTAACCTAGACCTAGTACATTAATGTAATACTCTTTCTATTAGTTTCGATTTCAGAAAATTTGGATGAAAGGTCAATGGCGAGAAGAATAATTTGTAGATTACATACATTTTTGTTGTAATTTTGGAATATTTAGTACAATATCCAGTTGTTTAGAAAGTAATCAAATTCAATGTTAAAGAGAAAACCTGAAAGATTTAAAAAAATCATCTATTCCTTTTAGTTATTTAATTTCGATTCCTATAAAAGAAGAGTTAAACAGTCTGACCCAATTTCTCATAACGAAATCTTCAGCAAAAGATTCTATTCCTTTTTCTCGATTTACTTTTAAATGTAGAATGAAGGAAGCTTCAAAACAAACTCAATGGAGTCTACATCCTCCAATACAAAACTGCGAAACACATATTTTCTTCTGTTAAGTTACTTGTTTTGTTTATACATATGCAAAAGGTGTATGTACTGCGATTTTCAGATTCGGTTCCCGTATTTTCAATTTTTTAAAACAATGGTATCACCCTTCTTTTCTATCAACCTAATCTATAATCTTATTGTTAACGTTTCTTTCGTAATACATTTACCTTAGTGACAAATAATCGTGTTTCGTTATAGATACAGTAAGAGTGATTATATAGTTTGTGAGTCGCTTTACTTTAACAATCTTACAACATCGTTATATTTTTTACACCTAATGTACAATATATACCAACAATTGATACTGAATTGTATATAATATGTTACCTGATTTTTACGTGCAGCAATGTGTAAAGGTGTGTGCCCATTTTGTGAAGCCAGATGAGGGGATGCCCCTTCTTCTAACAAAAGATTTGCGACGTTTGGATGGTCATAGTGGCAGGCCAAATGTAAAGGTGAAATATCATTCTGAAATGTTTTACATTTAACAATATTAATAAACATTATATAAGTTGCAGTAATGATAAAGGAAATGTTAATATTTCTGTGTACATTGTCTGTAAAGGTGAAATAAATCTTGATTAATTGAGATGGCACACAATTTGAATACACGTGTGATATCACAATTAACAATATGCTAAAAAGAATACTGAAGCAATCATGTCATATCCTAATGTGACTTCTCCTACGAACCAGTCCAGTAATTTTAACAAAATATCGACTGACTGAATGGTAAATAAATTTAATGCAAAGCTTTTTATGAATCTTTTAGATACACGTTGTCTAACGAATACAAAAATTATTCAAAAATGGATAAATGAGAATGGTTAGAAATTTTTTGGAATCCGTATAAAATAGAATACGAAGTTGAAACGAAAATGGAATATAAGTTGTAAAATAAAAAAGTAAGCGCTTCCAATGTTAAAAATTTAAAAAAAAATTACATTTAGTTATTTAGAAAGACATAAGTTGTAAAGAAATAATGATGGAAAAAGTTATCATTTTGAATTTTCTTTAAGGGTTGATTCCATTAATACGGAAAAATGTAGTTGTTAAAATATTTTAGAAATTGAATGCCACTACAAATACAAACCTTTCCTTGTGCATCCAACTTGCTATCCTTTTGTAAAAGTATTTTCGCAACGCTCATATTTCCATATTTAGCTGCGATATGTAAGGGAGTGAAACCGTTTTTAGTTGTAGCCATAAGAGAAGCATTGTTTTCCACAAGTATCGTCGCCACCTGTATAACAATATATTTACTCAAGTAAAAATATATTCAACTTCCTAAAGCTTGGTCCTTCGCTACAAAAGATACTCTCTTTGTTTATTCTAAAATATTCCACGTATTGCACACAAAAGTTGAATAAATAGTACTAATTTACTACGTTACGAATTGAATTTAAGAGTGTAACGAATTTAATTCTCGTGTGGATATAAGGAAACGTATTTATCAGTACTCAAATAAATATGAAATATATACAAATATTAAAAGTTGTTTCCTTAGGGGAAAATATTACTTAATACACACAGTTACCTTGTAAGTGGAAATGTTAAGAAATGGTAAGAGTACGTTTTCGAGTAGAATTAATTGTCTTTTATCTTACAAATTGGTCGCCGAAAGTTGAAATTGATCTCTGCCACTCAAACTATAAAATTATTTAAAAGCATAAATACATAATAGGTATACATAAAAAGGAGAACATATTTTGATACTTTATTACATACGATGTGGCCAAAATGATGAAACAAGTGAGAAGAAAATAACTCCTTATGCAAAGATAAATAAAAGTACGGTGAAATTATTTTTCATCTCCCGCTTAGTTTTCGAACAAATTAAAAATCTGTTGGACACGTGTGTACTTATGTAGACGCGCAGAATAAACAGCAGTATGAACAAACATCATATCCAATATAGTATTGTCAAACCAATTGCATTTTAGCTAAAAATAAAGTATTTCCAAAACTAAACTTTTCATGATGAAACATTATTTCAAACTTTTAATTTTAATTTTAATTTTTCGATAAGGAATTATTACAACTACTTAAGAAGCAAATCTAAATGTCGGAAAACATGTACCTATCCTTACGTGTTTGTGATCGTATACTTGTATTGTTCAGTTTATAATAAATGAAATCAATAATTTAGCATTCGGTTAGCAGAAGCGAAATTAATCTTGAAATATACTTAATACCTTTATGCACGTATAAGTAAAGAAATTATCTCCTTCGTGATTCATTTTCATTCAAATAATTTTTATCATGATGTGCTTGAGTTTTACACGTAATTGTTTTTTCTTTACTGGAATTAGCTTGCATGTCTAGTACTCTGTTAAAAATCATAATGTCATATTCATATATTTCATTATTTAATTAGAATTATTATTACTTGTTTCAAAAAATATGTACAATAACAGCCTTTTCAACGTATGCAGTTTTGCATTTCGAAATTCCTTCATAAATAACACGATAAATGTAAGCAACAAGTATAATTGAAAAATAAAACGCCCTGTGTATAGCTTACCTTGAGGAAAATTATAGAACATAAAATGTACGTGAACTACACTCGAATTTTGCGATATGAGATTACAGCACTCCCCGGATAAGTGATCCTACTTTTCACCTGTTCAAACGTGGAATCACCTCCGACACTCTTTTCTTGTTGGCACTACACGAATAACAAATCGAATAAATTTCCAGCCTGATATTTGTTTGTAATCCTTCGTTAACACGTTCAGAAACATTTATCATAGGTGCATAACGAAGACGAGTCCTAACTTGACTCCTTTCGAAATAATATATACTTAATCGCATGTAAGTTCGAATTGTGTTGCATTTCACAAAGGTAGTTCGGTGTAATTCAAAGTTACAGCTAAATCAATCTGAATGAAGATACTTGAATTCGATTCAAACATAGAAATAGAAATGTTATTAGTCGATTGGCAATACGTTTACGAAAGCCTTAATGAAAAATATAAAAATTCAAGACTTCATTGTTAGGAGATTCACTGGATCCTGACATTGAAAAATTTCACCCAATTGCGATCTATTCCTGCTTTTCCCAATAAAATTGGGTTCAAAAGAAATAGCAGCCCTAGGCTCTTTGAGTAATAAAAAAGTAATAAAAAGCAGAACCATTTCGCGATCACTTACCGAGGTAACACTGCATTTTATATGAAATCCAATTGTACGAAATAAAATTTCGGGCAATTAAATTCGCAGACATAGTGAAACATATTAAGGGGTGCATAATAATATTCTACTGTTAGGCTCAGTAGCTGAGTTACGAAATTAATATGTAACAGGAACAAACATGCTCGCTCTACCCACGATATCTTTTATAACAAATAGCTCAATTTACACATACAATTAAATGGTAACAAATAACTATACAGGATGAATACAATGAGGTGACGTTCTCGATTATGATGTGCGTGAAAACAATGTGCAAAAGAAGGCAACAAAAAAATAACCAATATGGTGGAAAATTTTATTAATATTCAAATACAGATAAAATAACTTAACATAAAATATAACGAGTGTAAACAAAGATTTATTAACAAGATGCGAAATGAAAGTGTAAATGATAGAGGAAAATGTGTAGCAACAGAAAGTAACGAATTGTTTTGTTTTTTTTTTAATTACACCAACTATATAAAATATTCACGGTATCTCGTCCAAAATAAGTGCAATCTACTTTGTGTGCTGATGTAATCCGCAATCTTTGAAAATTCTTTGTACATTACCTCCTCCTGGCCCTCCTTTGCCGCAATATGCAATGCCGTGTACATATCTTTCGTGGTTGTATCAACAGCTGCCCCATGTTGCAGAAGTAACATAACAATATCAATATTTCCTAATCGCGATGCAATATGAAGTGGTGTTTGTTGTTCCTGGAAAGATAATTAAAAATTATCGGGCCATTTGAATTTATATCGATAACAATTCACCCTGACATTGCATTCGGGTGTATATAATACGATTTTAGTTTTAAATCAGTATCACTTTTTTATGCAAAAGTTATGGAAAAAGCAAAACTCTGTTGAAATTTTTCAACTTTTAGGTTTCAAATAAAAAAGTTATACTTACTGGTACGATACCAGGATCGGGTTATGTAGACCCGAACACAGTACAAAGGTAGTACCAACAATTACTATAAGAAATTAATATTATGTGCGTGTACTAAAAAGCTCGGTATATATCATACCGATAAAAATCATACAAAAATAATAAACATAGAAGAAAGAACGAGACTGGTTAATGGAATGCGTGTAACACTTAGCAAGTACATGAGTGATCATTTATATGTATCGTCCTGTTACAAATGTGCTTTTTAATTGTTAAAGAAACTTTGTGACTTTGAGGAAAACGATGATTCACTTTCAAGCAAAATACTACATTTACTTACCCTTGCACGAGCATCAACTTTGGCTCCATTTCGTAATAAAATTCGAATAATGTCTGTTTGATTAGCTCTAGCTGCCAGATGCAGAGGTGTTTCACCCCTGACAGTTGGCACATCAGGATTGGCTTCGTGTTGCAGTAGAAATATCACGATATTCATGCATCCCATAAAACTGGCCACATGTAATGGAGTCAGTCCAGACTGGAAAATATATGTATTTTCTATTAACAATTTCATATCCTGACTCCACGGTTTTCGAACAATATATGGTACTCTCTTCCTTGACATATTTAGGTTTGTATTACAAAACGGTATACATAGAAATGATCATCTGTATTAATCATGAGAATATTTATGCCCGTTAACCAGTCCTTTGTTAACCAAGGATCTAGTAGTAAGGTTCGTATGAAGTGTAAGGAGTACCTACTTTAAAAAAGAGACTACATATTTTTTTGGATCATATTATCCGTAGAATTGATAAATAATTTCTTATTACGTTATTTGACTAATCTCTATGTGCACTATTCAGAATGTATATGCGATCAATTTTCACGTATGCATGTAAAATAAACAAAGTTTGCCTGTATGCTTTATTAATTGTTTAATTTCTCGACCTCTTCATTGCTCTGGACCAAATTGTGCCCAACAACTTTCTAGAACCTTGCAGATATATACAGGGTACATGGGACCTGGACACCCCATTCTTCCCCTTCATTTCAACCCTTTGACAATGCACTGTCATTTCCAATGTACTGTCAATTTGTACATTAATTTCAATATATTTTGTGCCATTTTCACATTTTTGCAGATATTAACATTCTGTATGGATGTAAGAAGGCCAATTTTTGTTATTTTTACAATTTTATTACATTATTTATCCGTTTCTACTAATATGAAATCTTTCATAAGCGTATGATTAATATATGATTCCCGTGGTAGGTTTGCAATTGAAAATTCGTCGTCTTGGATTAAAATAAATTATTGACCAAATAGGACGGTCAGGAGTTTCAACTATTAAATGTTATAGGAAATTATTAATCTCTCCATCCCAAGTGCATGAACTAATATTATATTCTGCGATATGATGAATGAATAACCGATTAATGTAATTGACATATTTGGTTTAGTGTTTGTTGTATACGTTAACTCTTGAAGGTTGCAGTAAAACCTGACCGTTTCTTTGAATAGAAAGTCAAATAATTCAAAGTCAAGTCAAATAGAATAAGTCAAATAGAAAGTCAAATAATTGCGGAACTCAATTCGAACAGAAATTGATAAATAATTCGAAAACTATCCGATTTTGTATTTTAATTTAGATTATAAAAATACTATTTAAAGAAATCTGGCTTAAAAAATGTTTTCTCTAAGAATATTTCTTGAAATTATAGAGGATGCTAAGAATACTTATAAGTAGTAGTGTCGTACGAAATGAAACACTGATTCAGTGAATATAAAATTAATATGCACTGAACATATCCTATTCCCTACTACTTAATTGCATTGTATTCCTTACTTAAATAAATATCAAACGTGCAACTGATATGTAGCCAAAAATAATAAAAATAAAATACCAACAAAGCTATTTATACCTCGTGTAAAAATAAGGAATATAGGTCGCAATTAAAATAAAGAAAAAGTGGTAATCTATAATTACCTCGGTAGTGGACTCAATCGATGCGCCATGTTTTAATAGCAGTTCAACAACCTTTATTCGATTCTTCTTGCAAGCAATGTGCAATGGAGTGAAGCCGTTTAAAGCGCGCGCATTTGGATCAGCTTTTCGGTCGAGAAGCAGTTTCGCAACCCTAACGTGTCCACAATGCGCCGCAACATGTAGAGAAGTTAAATAATCGATCGTGACTTCGTCGACTGGGGCTCGATGATACAATAATACTCTCGCTGCATCCACATGATCTCCTTGGGATGCCATATGCAACGGGGCCAGTCCATTCTAACAAATGCAATTGATACGTTTACCAACAAAATAAATTTGTACGAGATAATTCAGCAATTCTCATTTTATAAGTGCATTACTGCTCAAAAGTATGTGGGCAGTCGTGTATCTTCGACAGAATGTGCAGCGGTTAACGAAAAGGTTTGAACGGCGAAGGTACAGCACAGTAGTCCAATGTCATCTGCATAAAGATTGTATAAAATATTGTCACCCTTTGACATTAATTGCTCAAAAATATCTATTAATATGCACACAATTTTTATAATTTTTATATTTTCTACATATTGATAGATGTTTATGTATAATTAGTTTAAGTAAATCATAATATTTTATACAACATTTGTGTTGTCGGTATTAGACTACCACGTTATCTTTAACGTTCAACTGTTTTCGTTACTCACTGTAATTCGATTCACTATTGAAAGGACATACAGTGCTATTAATTTTTCATTATTATATTGTAAATTTGTTAACTAAAATACAATAATAAAATGCCAAGCTAAATGAAACTGCCCCTGTACCAAAAGTACGATCTATGAATAAGTGTACAAGGTCTTGGAAATACTTATACATAGAAGTATTACAAAAGACATGGGAAGAAATTAGTTTAAAAAGTATTGACAAGCTAATAGAATATTACGGTTGTTCAAGTAATAATATTTAACCGTGAGGGATACGTCCATGTATCGCATTTAATTGCCAAAATTTTAGTTTAGATCTTCCTTTCTTGAACTATTAACACAGTTAAACCTTTCGCTACGAAAGATGTATGCGTATCTACGCAGTGAGGCATTCAGCAACTGTTCACCAAAAATTGACTTGGGCTTTCTCTACAACAATCATTACTGCAACTGTATATCATCATTGCAATTATTCATATAAATTGCACCTTAGACTATCAAACAGAGTAACAGAGTCTTCGACTTCAATAAAATCTGTATCGCTTTGTTCATCCAGGACATTTTCATATTAAATGGTACCGGAGAGGAACGGTTAAATAATATTCATGTGGACATCGTGGTGTATGCTATGACCTTCTACAACTTTCAATTAGTTAATTAATATAATACTGGTTACGTACTTTCGTTCGTGCGCTAATAGGTGCAGAATGCTCGAGAAGTGTAGTAATCACTTGTTCATGACCAGATCTTGCTGCACAGTGAAGCGGCGTTAATCCGTCCCTAGTTTTAGCATCGATTTGCGCAGAATTTTCTAATAATACTTTAACCATGTTGTTTTTACCCCATTTCGCCGCTACGTGCAAGGGGCTTATGTTATGCTGATAATGGAAATTGCAGGTATTAATACACATTTAGAACAATATTTCTCGATATCAATGCTCTCATACCTTAGCTAAATAATTCACGTCAGCTCCGCGTTTTATTAACAATCGGGCTATCTCCTCGTTACCGTAATGGGCGGCAATGTGCAAAGGGGTGAAGCCACTTTTCGATGTGACGTCGGGCTTGTGGTCATTCTAAAGAAATAAACCGAAATTCAAATACTTTTCTAAACTGGGCAAAGTGTTTTGGGGGACAAAATAAATTGACATATTCAATTGGGCGACATGATAATTGCAAGCATTTTATTTGAACCTATTATCGTTTACCTGTAATAATAAATCTGCAGCTTTGCAATCATCTTTCTTAGCTGCGATATGAAGCGCTGGTAGTCTAACTTTTCCTTTAGAATCGTTTTCTAAGAGAACGCTGACAACCTTATCGTGTCCTTGTTGCATTGCTACGGCAAGGGGTGTGAATCCATCCTGGATAATCAGATTCTAGTTAACCATGTTGTGATAATGTTGTGATAATTTTGACAAATATATAGTATTAGCAATGGTCAACAGCTTGAGTTAATAAGTATCAGGCAATTTCACAAATAATGTCATTTTTTCATGTTTAAAACGCTGCAAAATTGAACCTATTCCGCCTATTAATGAATTAATCATTTATTATTCGTTGCTCCTTAGTGATATATCCAAAAATATTTGAGCACAGAAAATGATGTAAATCTCAATGACATTTGTTTATTTATTACAGTAAAAGAGAATTCATTTCCAATTCATTAGTTCCGACCGTTTCAGTATTAATTTCTTTCTAATTGCCAGCTATAAATTTTGGGTAATTGCAGTTTCGTCCTCGGAAGTGAGACACGATAATTTCCCTTGCATCCCAGTAAACGCATAATGACGCTTCCCCCCTTTGGATAGCGTCCAGGCCTCGAGCATGGCATTGACGTTACAGCTTCTTTTTCCAGGCATAAAATATATCTTGAAAAAGGTTCTAGGGTACTGAACCAGAATGCCTGTGACGGCACAGACACTAAGGAATTCGTGAAAATTTCAATCTAAATGGCACACGGTTGCTTAATTAAGCACAGTAAGAGACATTACTTGCGGAACGACCCGATATATCGATTATATGCATATTAGACAACTGACTGCATACATATATTTACCTCTGTGGCGAGACTCTGATTAGCTCCATTATTGAGCAGCAATTTAACAACTTGATCGTGATTTTCTTGCGCAGCCATATATAAAGGTGTAAAACCGTTCTGAGATTGTATATTAACTGCGGCGCCATACTGAATAAGAATATTTACTATTTCCACTTGGCCGGCTGGAAAATGCGTGAGACAATTTGTTAAACAGGATCCGGTTGCAATATTCTAGTCGGAGCATCATTTAGTTACCTAACGAAGCTATGTGCAGCGCAGTGTTCCCTTTTTTCGTCGCGGCGTCGACCTTAGCACCCCTTTTTAATAATTCCGTTACTATTTCAACGTGGCCATCTTTCGATGCTAAATGCAAAGCATTTAGACCGTTCTGAAATTGCAGACAATAACATTAGTTCGCACTCGTAGAACAGAATGAATATTATTTAAAAGTTTAAAGATTAATTTCATGTGATATCTGTAGCGTTTTAAACATTGTATGAATACTTGCCGAATTCGCTGTATTAATATCTAAGTCGGTATCGAGGAATTCGACCACCTTTTCAAGGTTCCCAGACCGAGCAGCACGAAGAAATGCTGTCGTGTCGTCAGCCTAAGTATGAAACAATATGTCGCCATTGAGTTACATGATCATTCTTATTTCATTGGATGATTTTTAATTCAACAAAATATTGTTGACGAAATTGTGAACCATGTCACCGAGAATTTCGCCTTCACACATTACTAAAGTGAATCAAAATTAAACACGGGAAAATGTTATTTCCTGTTTCGGAAAATTTCATTTACCATCTCCCTATTTTTCTTTTTTGCATGCAGTATTAATGTTCGTCAACTGTATTCAACTATTCTTCTCAATAATAATGAATATTTTGAGTGTATTCATACTCGTGAAGAACGTTTCTTATACAACAGGTAGCAATGTTTCATATTAATTTGAAATCAAATGGTGAAAACTAACATTATCTCGTTCAGAGTGTAATTGAAATAGTTAATTTGGCTAATTATTTTATATATACTATTTGTATCATTTGTGGCGTATCAAATATTAGGTAAATGAATTAAACTGAGAATAATTTTCAATTGTAGAGTACTACAGTCCATTAATATTTTGCGAGACCGTACTTCTAATATGCAAACCAGCTCCAATGTTACGAATTAATACTAAATAATACTAAAAACTTCTTTCGTTAGCAAGTAAAACTAATAAAATATTTAGTCTCCGTACTCGTAACAGCATGTTGTAACAGTAATGATCCTTCAGATCTTTTTTAAAATATATTATTTACCGGAAGAACAGATTCTAAATTTCATTAAATTTCATTTTTGACCCGAATACTACATTTACGACGCCAATGGTATACGAAAAAAATGATAATATCGTCAAAAAATCACTGATGAAATATCGAAATTATTTCCCTCGATAAATGACAAGGCTTATAATTATTACAATTAAACACTTTGCATACAAGAATCCAAAAATATGCAACGTAGTATCATTTAAATATACCGTTCCTAACCCTCGATTCCATTTAATTTATTCGATCGACTTAAACCGACGATCTACCTATTGAATTTAATACGACAAATATAACAGTCACGTCAAATGCAGCAGGAAATACTTTACATAAGCAAACGCTGAATGCAGTAAAATGACTAGATACTGGTCCAATAATTTTTCGTTTTCCATCCTTTCTCGGGTTGTGCATTTCTTTAGTTGGATCGCTTAAAAATAATAACACAGTAAGCGAAAATTTAACTACCAGAGGCACGGACGTATTATCGAAAGAGGTATGCATGGATAAATAAGTGCGTTGTCACAATGCATACTGTATTTATCAATGCAGTACAATCAAGTGTATTTCGACCGCAAAGGCGCTACTCTACTTCTTCCAAAACAGATACAAATATGCGCGACAAATTGCAACGCATAACGATATATTTGAATAATATCTGACAGATATCGTCTCAGTCTTTCTTCTTAATTTTCTTCGCCAACGCAAAATGAAATCTAGCAGCAGAATCAAAGAATGCACCTGCTAATATTGCGTGCTACAACTTCGAAGGACCTTCATCCTATCCACAATTTATAATACGCTTCTATTCATCGAATTTCCTTTGCCACAGCAAAGATATATCAGTTTGCAGCTAACCAGATACGTTTCTTCTCGATTATTGCCGGATTCGTATCTACCAAACGGGATCAACACAATAACATACCGGCTTATAAAACGTCTACGCTTTCAATGAGCCTCTTACAATCATCCCCTCTTCCCCGCATCTTTCCCTTTTTTTTTATCAATGGTCATCAGATAGAATTCCTACGCGCCTCTGATCTTTGCACGACAAATACCATAGCTAAAGGGACACGCATAATACGCAAAACGTACGTTTACGCATTACGCAAAATTTACGCAAAAATTATTCGGGCGGTATCCCGCACAGTTCACACCCTTCGACCGGTCGAGGGAGGAAAAAGAAAAGGAAGAAAATACCGGCAACATTCCGGCATCCAGTTGCACGGAAAACCATATAGAATCATACCTGACTGGTATTATCCGTAACCATTGCGCTTCACAAAGGCCGAGCACTGTCCTCCAAATTCTTTCACTCGTCCAGCAACCGCCGGACACGAAGGTTCTTTTTCTCGACACGCGTTATATCACCATTCATGCACTCCTGGGGTAACGCTAAAGGTGAATAGAAATATAGGAGCCGCCCCGTACACCAAACCAAGGCGCAGAATCGAGCGGCAACGATTACGGGAAAAACAGGGGTTGCATCGTAGCCTTTCTCACCCCTTGTTATACCTGTCCTTGTTCCTCCTACGCCCAACTCGTGCAGTGTATCGTTTCTCCTCGATACTCCTCGCTACTGCGCGCACGCGCCTATCAAACTTGATCTTACACACTTGCACACACTCGCACCCGCCTACACTTTCTCTCCCTTCCTTTCTCCCTTTCCCTCATACCCGCGCACACGCGCACACACGCACACACATCCGCGTATTCACCCCCTCTCAATGTACTTTTCTCTTTCTCTCTAATTTTTATCCCTCTCCCTCTCCCTCTCGCCCTCCTCGCCGGTGACTCCCTCACTCGCTCTTAATTTCGAAATCTCGCAGCATCACAGCCTAGGGAAACTAGCCGGGCTTTACAACGTGCGAATTATCTGTCGAAGTGGTATATACTACTGTACGAAACAACTGAATCAACAGGAAACAAATCGATTAAACTTCTAAAGACACTTTCGACTAGCGCTTTTATATTATTTCTTGTACAAATAAATAGACCCCCGCGCATTTTAAGTTAAACATGTAGTGCGTTTGGCTGATATTCTTAACCCCTTATTTCAAATCATTATTCGTCTCGTTTCAGAAATATGTAAGTGCAGAAGTGAAAAATAACTGGTTTTGCAAAGTATCGTTTAACTCTTTCAGCCCAAACCCCTTGCAGCTCGCGTACGTCTAAAGAGAGTGTAAATCATCGTACTGTCAAAATCTTCGGTGCCTCTATGATCAATTTCAACTGAAACTGCATTAATTTGTTAAAGGTATGCAAGATTTTTGTGGAATTCAGCGTAAATAGAAATATGTTTTTCAATATTGTAACTGTCAAATTCTATGTTCTCCGTGTTCGATGTTCGAAAGTACACGGAAACAGTTCTGCATATATCAAACACACTTGTCCACGCCTTCGGTAAATTAAGATTGCACTGAGCTTTGTAAATAGTGACCCTTTTTCTTTTAATTTACCTGTACAGCGAATTAAGATACATGAACGCGTCGAAACTATAGTACATAATTAAATATTCTTATACATGTAGTACTAAATTTACACCAGTGGAAATGGTACGTATCAAAATGCATGTTATTTATCACTTCCTTACGAATCTCTAGGTACAAGCATTGTCAATTTAATATTATGTGCACAAAAGTACTAAATTTGATACGAATTGAATTTTCGAAAGAAATTGTATATTAATATGGTTCAATTAAAATGTTAAAATGTTCAATTCAAATAAAAACCCAAAATAGTTTTAGTTTCTCCAAATGCAACTTATTATGCACGATGTAATATGATTTGGCTATGCCACGTTAACAATCTTTACGTATCTGCAAGTATTGTTAATTTAACATTGTGTGCACGAAGAGGCTAAATTTCGTGTGAGACGTATTTGGAAAAATGTTCAGTATTAATTATAATAATTAATAAAAAATATGATTGGCTTTTTAAAAAATTTGTATGTAAATTGTAAAATTGAACAAGCAATTAGAATGAAGATCGCGTATATACATTGTCACACAATGGTGATAACACTAGAAAAATTCTAAATTATTAATATATTATATATATCATTTATTATAAAAAAATCATAGATAATCTAATGAATTTTTATTCTGTTAATATAGCATACATTATTTATATTTTATTACCATTAGTTTAATATATTTTTAAGCTGTCATCTATTCTTTGTTAACTATATATCTGCTGATTTATTATGAATAACTAACCAGGACGATAAAAAGCATCGTATAAAGAACAAAAACATTTATTCATATATTATATACATAATTCAAAAGTTCAAAGCAATTTGTCATTTATAATAAATGTAATAATGTGGAATTCGTACAATGTAATAAACATTGGGTCGTGTTGGGTTAAAGAGACTTAGAAAGTTCGGTGAATAAGTATTCGTTTATTAGTATTATTACATTTGATTATAAAATATAATAAAAAAGCTTTGGGTATGTGAATGCTGTGAATGTTAGATAATAAGGAACCATTTTTTAATGCATACTTTGTCCGATTGGCAGGAAAAACATGAAAAAGGGGAAAGTTATGTTGTTTAATAGAGACTCGAATATGTTGATTAAATTAAAAACAAATCCCTTGACATGTTTCTAGACTTCGAGGTCACTTCAATTATCTGAAATAAAATTTGTTTATTCTCACAGCAAGATTATGAAAACTCAACGATACATTGCCACCTATTATATATTGTTTGACATATTATCTAAAAATTCCTGCCCTCAATTATGTAAAATTAAATTCTCGTATTATCAACACCCAATTCGATATAACTCATACGATTCACTTAACAAACTAGCAATATGAAAGCTGCAAGAATATTCTGACAATAATTTTCAACTTTAAACATTGGATTTATGCCAACATTGCAATATAAATATTAACACAAAAAGAGCAGTCTATGTGTTTCCGTTACCGACGTTACGAACAACATTTTCTTGAAAAATCATATGCCAGTTCATTATTTATAAGTTGTTGAAACTGTAATGTTTATTTGATCAAACTGGAACTATTTTAGTTCGTTGTACACTGAAAAGAGGAAAGAAATCTCTTTAATGTTTCGTACACATCACCGCATATATAATAAGCTTTAGCACAAATATCTGGCGCGTACTCTGACAAATGTTATTTGCACACATTTTTACCTGGAACCTAATGATCGGTGGAAATGCCTCCTCGGTCGTCATTATCCAAATAACACACTGTGTATCCCGTTTGACAGACTTTACGTATACGTATACTTTCTACGGTCCATACTAAAAACGTAGGTCAGAAGATATTTATAGCATTCTGTTTTATTCTTATGAACGTCTTTGTGGTGCATCTGCTCCGATGATTTGCATATACATATTTTATTTAAATCAATGATATACCCTTAGCATATCTTTTCCCTTTATTTATTATTGTAATATACGATTTTTTTAAACATACACTCCATTAATATAAAGTACATAAGAAAATAAACTTGATCTAAAAACGTGTCCCTTTTTGTATTAATTTTAAGCAATTGTACATAGAATACCCACGCCATTAACTTTAATTGATTTAAGTTTTGTTTTTCTTTTTTACGCTTTTTCAAATTCTTCCCTACACCAACATTTAATACTCAATTCATTTTTGGAATAATAGAACCCTAGTGGAGTAATTAGGTATTAAATATACGGTAAAGTAATTATGCATAAATTAACTTAAATTCTATATAGATTTTATTTTAATATGCTTGGTGTCATTAAACGAAAGTTTAGTAATAGTATAAGGAAAAATCATTGGCGCAAAAGGAAAATAACAATGTAAAGTAGTCAAATAATCATGAAATAAATCAAATGCCAGGGTATTTTATTCTATAAATATTTGTATTCAAAAATATGTAAACACAATCACCCTTTTTATGTTATGGACTACATATCACCATTTCGATATTTCTATTACATCTGCTACTAATTTCAATACCCTTCATATTAGGAATATATAACTTTATCCACTAACTCTCTAATTGTTTACTAATTCGAGGTAACGCGTTCGTATCGATTAAAATTGAATAAAATGAATATTATTATGATCTTTAGATGACTATATAAAAACGGAACACATTTTATATTATATCGTTCTTATCTTTAAAGCGTGTTAAGAAAATAAAATTTTCTATTTATAATCATTTTGGTTTTAGCACTATCCAAATAAAACTATTCTTTGTACAAATATTTTTACAGCCTATAATTAAAACTTTCTAAACACGGGTATAAATTGTATCTAAATAAAAGAGTATTTTTTATCTTTGGTAATATCGTGAATAATTCAGTTCAATTAATGTAGCGTTCGGAACTAACATAAATATGAAAATTAACAGTTTACATTATTGCAATACTTAATTAAACTGAGTAATATATAAGTTTGTGAAGTTCAAATTATAAAAACTGTAATGTACTTGAATTACCACCCATAGATGTATTACAACTTTGGTCAAATTTAAGTTACCCATACCAATCGCGTTAAGAAACTATTGTATAACTATTGTATAAACATAACGACATCATTCATGTATCAATCAAAAATGTTTAAACCTTCAATAAAAACTCGTTTCGATTTATTACTTTTCTTCAAATAATCAACCGTTTATAAGGAGCTGGTTATTCATCTTAGGAACTTATTACCACAGTTATCATGTAACTTGATGTACGTCACCAATTATACGTTTTCAAATACATGCAGCGTTTCACTTTGTTCGCACGAAGCGAACATATACATATATCCATTCGTTTGAAAAATATAATCTGGTTCGCAATACTAGCTGGCACGAGAGGTTTCTTTGACTAACAAAAAATATTCAAAACAAAATACCGTCCATCTTATTTAAATGAACGAAGAGTAAGGATAGACTCGTTATTCTTAAAGCGTATAATATTTAATTCCACCAGAAACTAATTGAAAAACTCGCAGTCAAAGAAGTTACATGATGCCACCACTTAGGAGGAATATAAAGTATGTCGCCTGGTTTCAAATAAGCCACATGTCCTTTAATTTTTTTTAAATCGGGCCATTTCTCGTAATCCGGATTCAAAGGATCAACTTGTGCAGTGTTGTTGAGCAACCTTGTATCGTATGGATACAAATTTGGTGTATCATCTGGATGATACAAAATAATTCTTTTATATCCAACAACCTAAAACAGAACAAAATCAATAATATCTGTAATGTCCAGAATAGAGTATAATACACTACCCTTTCGCAGAAGTAGTACTGTAACACTTATGCTTTATTGTAGAGTAGAGAATGATGATCATACTTGACACAAAAAATTATTTTTCGGATCGAAGTGTAGTGGCGAAACGGTTCCACTGGGACCAAACCAAGCATTTACATCTGGTAGTTCTACATCGTCATCGTTGTCTGTGAAATTGCAGTATTCAGGAATTGTAAAATCATTTTTCAATTCCGGGATCTGAAAGTATTGTTATTTAATTAGTATTGGAACCTTTAATAAAAATGTTCGAAAAATGTTCAATGAGAAACGCGAAGAGTTTAAAAAGTCGAACCTGGTCAAAAAGTTGATGCTGAGCTAAATAACCAATTCGATTACGTTTACTTAATACGTATTTTTGCAAAAATTCGGAAAAATTCAGAAGCTTCTGTGTCCAATCGTCATCTGTATAACGTGATCCAATTTCAACAGGCACCGTCCGAGAGCCTGCTATCTTGATTAAATAATTTAAATGTCTCCATTGACGCAATGCTCTCCAATGCTTAATACAATCTAAAATTATATTTAATATTAATTCACTCATATTTCAATTCAAACATATTTTGCATTAGTGCAAATGATTACAATCTGAATATCTTTTTCAATAGACGTAAAGGACAAAAAACTAATACAAATAATGGCTGCATATTTTTTTGAGACATTATCTCTAACTATCAACTACAAAAGATATATAATATGGCTGCACAAATACTTGAACAAATATACATAACATAAATTTATCTGTTTAAAGCGTTTCGTTGTGAGCACTAATTGCAATTGAAAATGTAATATTACCTTCCAATACTGCTGGTACCTTTGGCATAAACATTTTCTTATAAAATGTTTCCATCGAGGGTTCGACGTAGTGAGCAACTTCAATAAATTCGGACGTAGTAAAATTAGGTACCTTTGTATAGTCAACAATCAAATCTTCTATATCTACGAATTCTAATGATTTTACTGAAAAAAAAACATTCAAATGTATGAGTAATATAGAAATACAACAAAATTGCAGCACATAATTAAACATTTTTGATTATTTCTACCCCTTCTATGGAGATACTTACTAGTGTGATTGTTGATTTCAGTAGCAATTTTCGGTAACAAAAATGATAGATTTGGAAGTGGGGCGCCCAATAAAATACCTTTATCAATTTGTTCCATAATAGCCTTCAATAAATCCATGTTCTCCGTAGATTCTTGATCATCATTGTCATAGTCAAATTCTAATAGCACTGCCTGTAAATGCACAGTAATCGATGATCAAAATGATAGAATGAACTCACATGCACATAGGGTGTTTGGTTTAAGACGTATACCGTAATATCTTCGTTATTATTGCCGATACAAAAACATGTCTGAAGACAAAGTTTGACTTAGGCTGATAAATATTGTAATCAATTACCTTTTCCGATAGTAACGATATGCTCTTCTTAAGGTGTTATTACAGAAAATGAAAAACAGATTTCAGACATGTTTGATACATTCACCCTCAAATGACCTTGAATGAAGAAATCGCGATAATTTGAAGGCCACCGCGAAGTTGAAGTTGAAAGAACTTTTTTTTGCGGTGCAAAATACTTATTTTGATATTTGCCAGGAATAATCGATACGATTTCCATTAAGTTCAATGTATTTTCGCATAGGATACGTTGCTGAATTTCAACTTGTAGCTTGATTAAGATCAGCCGTTATAATATGATGTTGAAAATATTTTCATTGTCATTGAATAATCATCGATGGCCTTGAAAAAAGAAACGTCCTCAAAAGAAGAAGGTCATCAATTACAATCCTTTGCACTAGAATAAGTAACGAAGATACTGCAATGTACGTCATAAACGAAAGACCCTGTATAAATAGTGTAATATACGTATAAAAATAATATATAATCGTACCTCTAAAACGCTACACAAAGAATAACAATGCCGATATTCTATCGAAACAGATTGCCACTGACCAGAATTTAATACTTCCCATGTTTTATCCAAACAAGCATCCACTAGTATTAATGAATCTCTTGTCCATTCTGTTGGTGAGATCCTTTATAAGAGAAAATCAGAAATAAATAATTCGTTTTATTTGTACCCAAATAATTTGAATGAGATTTACAGAAAATACTAATAAAAGATATATGATGTTTATTTTAATGTTTCCATGCGAGTATATAATTCGAAAAGTAATTGATGTCGTAAAATAAGTCGAAAATTGGACCGTATCAAAGTGGCTATTCGTTGCTCCGCCAATTTTTGTTCTAAATTAATATATTATGTAGATTTTAATCTATAAAAAAATGGATTAAGATAATAATTATTAGTAGTAAGTGAGTATTCCAAGAAATTAATTTAATTAATTTTCAGTCTTTTCCAAGCAATATAAACTGATATGTGCATAAGCCTAACATACTTGTTGCAAAATAGATTGAAACTAGTCTAAGCAGATACTTTAGCATATCTTCCGGTGTATTCAATAATTCTTTGTAGATTTTGTTCTTCAAACGGATTCAATTGTAAGAAAAGAACTTCATGAGTGTCAAAGGCGACCTTAATAAGGAAAGAGTGTAATGTTCTAACGGGAAATATTCCATGTTACTTGAGCAGCCCATAACTTTGAACGACTAATTTCTCACCTGAATAGCATTCTGGAAGTTCGTTTTGATGAAAATTACTTTATTCCATTAATTGCAGTGCTATTCTAATTTTAGGACCTGGTTACATTCTTTTGCGAATTATTGGCAAGGAAACTACAAATCGGACTTTTTTGAAATTTTACACGCGCTTAAATAGAGTCTTTAATTAACAATTACCTACTACTTCAATTTGATACATTCTTTAATAAAACTTTCCAAATGTATACTACGGTCTGCACGCGTTCAGAGGTAGACTCTTAACAACACTCAACAACGAAAGGTTAACACTTTCATCAACAATGCACATTATTTTCGAGTACAGGGAGATTAATACCTTCCATAAGGAGGACAAAAGCATAACATAACAAAAGCGATGCTCTTTCTTAGCGGCGACTAATTTACAACTGGCATTAAGTCTCTTTTAAAGATAATCGCATGGAAAAAGTGAGATGGACCCCTTGCATACAAGGTGAGGCAATAATTCTTATCACCCTGAATATCTTCGAAATTATAATAGAAGATCATTTTTCTAAAAGATCCTGTACAAAACAAAGGCGCTTGATATTTGCTATCAGTTACTAGTGAAGGTCACCGTGCTTGTTTTCATTTTCAGCATAAAATGGTAAGTTCTTTTTATTTTCTAATAGCGGCGGCTAGAACAAACAAAACCCTATGGTATAAGATCGTCCCAAGGTTATTAGACAGGGTAAATCAACAAGAACTGTTATCTAAACTAGCTGGATCATTATTATTAACGTTATGCAAAAATGTGTCAAATGAAATTTGTTACATACGAGAGGGCTAACTAAATGAATGCATTTTAATTTTTTCAATTTTCTATTTATTTAGATGCCAAGGTGACCTTGGGTTTTATAAGTGGCAATCAAAATTGTAAATGGCAGATCGTTACTACTGTGTTGCAGCCGATAAAAAGACTAATTGAGTAATTGATAGTTACATCATTTTAATATCGCACTATACTAATAGATTTCAATAATGACATTGAACGGCCTTCTGAAATACATGGGTCACAGTATGACGCCTTAGAAACCACTGTCAGGAATGAAAAATAAATGACCATTCTATTAAAATTGAAAAATTAACGAAACCTTCGTGTATCAAGAACAATTGTAGATAAACCGGAAAAACTATCCCCATTTCATGAGCACCTCTATAAAACAGAACATCTGTTATATAAATTGTGTTCCTAGTACGGTACGCGTAAAGATATTCATGGAACTAAGGTATTATCGTCATATCTTGAATAATATATTTACTGTATATTTTTAATTGGTACATAAATTTAAATGTATGTAGACTAAGTCACCAAAAATATAATGTTTTAGAAACATTTGCCCCAAAATAGTAAATATCGAAATAAAAGCCAGCAATTGTTAAACTATATATATTTTAATTTTTCTTATTCATCTTCGTGGCTATTCCCATATCAAAACATGGCTGATTAAAGTATAGTTGATACTATTATACTAAATAATATGAGTCAAATTTATTAATATTAGACATAGTAATTAATATTATTTATTAACGATTACCTTGTTAATTCTCCTAAGCAACTGTTATCCATTTTGGAGATTTTGGAGATTTCATATTAAAAAAGTTATATCAAAAAATTTTTGAAACAGAATTTCAGTCTAAACAATCATTTTATGAATTGTATATATACTTAAATAATATTATAAAAAACATGGCTTCATATACTTTTTGAATGTTTGATTTATATACATATATTACAAACTTTACTGTATATGCATTTTATCAAAAACGTAAATAAATAGAAAATAACAGGAAATAAATAATTATATCAAAGATTTCAACAAATATTTAATATCAAAATCTTATGAAATGTAACACAGTTTTTATTCTTGTTTTACTGTAAAACTGTTGGCTATAATAGAATTATATTGTCCTACTAATACAGGAATATTATCCCAATAAAATTATCCCGCTAATGGGGGAATAAGAATTTTAAATTATTGTAGGCAAACAACAGTCTGCCTGCAAGTTTATTTTATTTACATAAAATTATAATGTCTAGTTTCTTTATAGGAAAATTATTTGTGTTAATACTGACAACTCAATAAATAAGAGTTACACTAATGTTAGTACCTTCCATGCACAACGAAGCTGGATATAAATATCAATAAAACAGGATATTATTTTGTACGACAATGGGAATATAAATTGTTCTACATTATTATTCCTTGAACAAATGTTTATATTGTCTCTTTGGTGACTTCTTTTAATACATAAAGTATTTCAATACATAAAGCTTTTAAAGAGTTGCAATCTCGAATTCGAATAAAGATATATAGAATAATAAAGCATACAATAATATCAGAGATAAATTTCTACAATTATATTATATAAATAAATTATATTATTTACATTTTAGTTTCAAAGAAACCTGTCAGACGAGTCACTACCGTTGTTAAATGTACCCTCATTTCAGCAGGTATGCAATTCTGTACATTTTCCGCCAATAGGTTCCAAGGAATTAATTTTGCGACGATTGTGTAGTCGTACATTTCTTTTTTGTTGGAAATAGTTCAGGTATAATAACTAAAATAAACAAATGAAAGATACGAATGAACATTTTTTTATTCAGAAGTAAAGTGTCTTATTGTTGTCATTATCTGGTTTATGTAAGTATGGCCATTGTAGTATTTGATAATCGGTTAAATAATATAAAATCTTTCCTGTTAATGACATTGTTTTCACTCTACAAAAGCTTTCAACGAAAATTATAGTAGTCTTTGTAATATATAATAGTTTAAACAAAAATGCTACGATGCATAAGGGAACACAAGTGCCAGGACCATTGCACAAAAGTAATTCTGGACGTTCTGACCAATAAAGAGGAATCGATTCTAATGTCGAACGAAGAGTGGTAAAGATAGACATGTAATAGGACTGATGAATTTCTCGGCATCTGCGAACTTTTATTGTCTTATAGTCTGTATTGCTCCCTTCTAAGATTTTAACTTTCTCCATGCTTGTCTCGTCTGTATCAGCATATACGTATGTTCTTGGCGAATAATTATTGAAATGTAAGTATCTAAGAATTCTTATCATTTCTGCGGTATGTCCACCAGACCCTAATATTATCATTGTTTTAGCAGGGCCATTTCGAATTACTCTTTTGTTCTTTACTTTACGTGTATAAAATATCATGAAACAGAATCGTGTAACAAATATGAGACAAACAAATATGCAAATATAAACATAATACATTGCATACATGTTTCAGACGTTACCTGTAACAATTGAAATCAAAATAATTAACTTATTTATTTTGTGTGAACAGAAAAGGGATAGAAATGTGTTAATAAATATTTAACATATTCAAACTCTGCTCAATTTGCGCTCTGCACTGACAATATTACATTAAATACATCTAATGGTATGAAATAAGCTTCCCTATCTTATTGAGGAATTGCTGTCACACAGTACACATTTAACAACAAATTATCAACTAGTTGTGTTTTTTAGACTCTTATAGCTTATATGCATGTAATACAGTCGAACCTTGGCAACACAAACCTCTACAAAACAAAAATTCTGTTCGCACGCTTCCACTCTTATGCTACTGGAAATGGAAATACAAACTTCTTATAACTAGAATTATTTGCTACATGTTTAGTTGCGTTATTTTACTTCTGTAACCTGATTTCAAAGGAGATAGATCTGCGCAAGTTTACCTCTATAAATTCAAGTTTTGCTATAGTTTTGTTGTTTTATTCTACAGGCAGTGTATAATTCAGAGCACTGTGTTTAATTTAGATTGCAAGAGAAAAGAAAGTACTGAATTTCTAAACTGTTAGCATAGGAAGTGCAATGTTATGTAGGAAAGCTGGGACCTTTGCGAAATCGCTACATTATATAATAACTTCACAGCCTGTAATTATTGGCTAGAACCTGTGCATATACAAAGCTTTTGCAAGTCATATTTTTATTTGTTAAACCACTGTTACTCTAAAACTTAGATAAGACCAAACCTCCATAATTCAAAGAAGTTAGCTTTTCTCTTGAGATTTAATTACTGAGGTTCGACTGTACACCTAAATACAGTTTAGAAATTGTACAACTAAGGAGACAGTTCCTTTGGTAAAAATGAGTTGAAAATACAGTGGAGAAACCATGTAACCAACAATTATGAAAGGAACGAATGCTATAATGAAAAGTTTTCTGATTAAAGCAAAACACTTACAATGAACGAATATGTTAGAACAAACGGACAGTTCGTCCAAAAAACGCAGAATTGATAGCTTCTCCTCCACCTCTTCTTTATAATTTTGTTATGAATCTACACATATGTGCAATGTATCAAATCTCAATACAGCAAAATAAACTTATAATGCGTATACTTGCATGTTCTTGGCTTGTGTCATAGAGGCTCGACTATATGCAGCCTATAACGAATGAGGTTCTAGAACAAATTAGATCGTTTTAAGATACACCACTGTATAAAATAAAATTTGTTCATATGGGGTATCATTTTTGAAAACGTTGAATTTAAAGATCCATTGCGGTTACATGCATTTAGACTTAATACATTTTAATGCACACAAGCCAGTTAGCCATTGTTATTCTTATTTGTTTGCATTTATAAACAATGTCAATAAACATGTGGTATATGTTTAAAGAATAATAAGCATTATGGTTTGATGATTTATTTGTTGTAATTTACAAGATACTGAAAATGTCACCCTTTGATAGATGATACCACAGACAAAGTTTAGTTTGGTAAATTACAAAAGCTTAAACTGACAATAATATATTCAAAATATTCACTTCTTCAAGCTCCTGAAAGATTTTGTCTTCTTTTACTTCAGGAGGAGTTTGTTTGTATTTAAAATAAATCACTTCTTTTACATACTTTTGTATATGTTTCTACAAAGTTTAGAAACATAAATAGAAATAGCACAGGATACTCAGATTGAATGGACCAACTAGATAGTGTCTAACTGTAAGTGTAAGTGTGTACATACTTAACGCATTTTGTAATTGTATTTTCCCGAAACTGGTGCCTCATTTGAAAAAAACTGTCTTCTATATTTTCGACTTATTTTTACCTCAGTTAACAATGTTGTACTTTTTGGTTGTTCCACAATTTCCGAAACACCCTGTGTATACATAAAGCGCAAATATTACTTTATATATTAAGCCCTTGAAACTTATTTGTATATCGTACAATCGTTGTCATATACAATCACGTTTAAGTATTTCTAAGGCACTATTTCGGAGTGCCTAATATTTTGGAAATGTTTTTCATTACCTTAGCAATATAAGCGTGCAAAGAAAATAATAACTATTTGTTATTATCGCACGATATTACAACTGTAAATATTGTCTTCGTACGTTAAGTTAATGATAGAAATCTTGTATCATACATACTGATATAAACTCGTAAGATTTGAAATACGATTTGCTTTCAGCCGTCACTACATATCATTCAGTAAACTATTGCAAGACATGTATTTTCCATTCTAATTCGGGGTTGTCAGAAGCTGGAAAACATGTAGGAAAACATGCGTGGTGGGACTAATAATAAGTGACGTCATAGAGAGTAGTAGAGAGGGAACGAAGATGCAATACCTGTATGTGAGTTGGTAAGTATGTATTGTACAGTCTGCTCGCTTAAGCGTCCGAATTTTTGTCCACTTTAGCGTCTATAGCTATCCCCACCAATTCATGGAACTAGAATCTCATTCCGAGCGCGGCTTCACTCGAGTGTCGGCTAAGATCGATTCGTTATCGATGACTCGATGCATTCATGTGTTTCACTCCACTCGTCCTTTCTCCCTCGATTAGTCGAACTCTGAGAATACACCGACTCAGATAAACGTCCAGATAAATTCGCGCTTGCGGACGCTTAAGTGGGCAATACTCCGAGTTGCGCAAATGTTATTCATTATTCGTTATTCGAATAAAAGGATCCTTTGTTACCTTTACGTATGTTTGTATAATATCGCGACTTCTTGTCTTACTATTGCGTGCATCCGACTGTCATTGGTCTTCGTGCGTGCCGAATTGCTTTTGTACTCACTAATGTGCAGATGCAGATGAACCCTATTTCGAAGGCATGTTCGAATAAGCAGTATCTTATAAGTGTGTATGGATAATGACGTCATACAGACTAATACTTTCGCATTCGCCAGTGCCACCTTGCGACAGAATGTTTTACGATATATATTTTCAAATTTGGTAAATAAGGTTTCCTAATCTGAACAGAAGCATTTTCAAGTTTCGTAAGTATAGTTAAAGACAGGTAATTATTCGTAAATAAAATAGTGATACCATTAATTGTCAGACATTGCTATTACACGAGATAGAATCATGCATTGCCACGTGTGACATATTAAATGATACACATTAGTAAAACTATGAATTGTTAAGGTTAATATCATTGAATGTAAATATATAATTCTTATTATTATAATTTAATGTCACAATTTCGTACCTGTATACTATTGAAAATGATATACAAGTAATTTTATGTTTTTCTTGCAGAGCCAAAACCATGGTAGCTACTAAAAAAAACGATACATTATAAATGATAAGAGAAAAATAACATTATAATATATACAATTCGAAAAATCGAGAGTAATATATACTATATTATACTGTCATAATGAATCTATTCCAGTGGTAAACATTTTGCACAATATAAACGATATTATCAACAAGATATATATTGTGAAATATTAAAAGTATGTGTTCGAAATACAAACAGCATAGAAGAAGAATAGTTAAATGAGGTTACAAAACAATTTTGTTAGAAGTATTGTTAATAATTCGAATGTAAGTTATTTGTGTTTATATATAACTCAATAATATTAAATTTAAAAGTTCAAACATATGATATTTATAAATAATAATATATGATAATTATAAACAAACTACGAAAAGCTGTAGCCATGTAATAAAATTAAGTACAATTTAAACTTTGTTACAGGGCACTTTGAGCTACTTTAGGTTGTACAAACGTGAATGTTGATAACCGAATGTAACTACAAAGTAATTTTCAATAACTGCAGAAGTGAAGCAAATAAGGCAAAACGAACATCTTATAATGATCCTCTTTGCCCAAAACAGCAAATGATTCTTACGGTTTATAGAAGAAACTGGATTTCTATACACACCGTTAAGACATTGAACGATTAATTGCACAGTATAACATCTACAATGTTCAATAGAAACAAGACTTATAGATTCAGCAAGAGAATGTATGTGAGTAAGAAGTATTACAATTATTAAACAATATTAAAAGGGAAACAACATAAGGGACTGCAGGAAAATCAATTTCTTAGAAGTATCTTGAATAGAACTTCATATAAATGCAAGACTGTAGATACATGTATTTCCTAGTGTGAAAACTTTGTAATAGTAACGAGAAATGAAGTAAAGTTGAAGCACGCTATGTGTCAAAAACTAAATATAAGATAATCTTGGAATATCATTTACAAGGAGCAACACGTTCGTTTCACAAATCTCAAATACATACTAATATAAATATATGTATAATCATATTGTTTTCTGTGATACAACATTATAAAACTCTTGTGCGAAAGATTAGTCTTAAGTTGATTTAATGCAGCAGCAGATTGTTTTGTGCAACTTCAACATAAAACATTCAAAGATACAGTCTCCAAAAGTAAAAAAGTACCAAAAGAGATCATTGGAAGCACGGACAGAAACTAGCGCAACACGGAAAGCTATTTCAAAAGTTAATGTACAAGAACCAATCAATACTAAATGCAAAACTAGTTGTAATGTAAAAATGAGAAGGAAAAACACATACAAAATGAATAATTCTATCTCAATTAGAACATCAACAAGGAAAAATCACAAACAAGATAAACAACAAAGAATCGCAAAGTCAGTTCGTCATTTTCAAATAAACAGAAGGAGACAACAAAATATATACAGTGCAGTGCACAAATGTAAAGAACAGATTAGTAAAAAAGGAAAAGGCAAGCTTTTTAGAGAAACGTTAAGAACATCATGTACAAATAACTGTTCCAAAATTGCAGTAATGCAATCAAATAAAAATGACATAGTTATGTACAAAAATTATATAGATAATAAACAGTTAACAGTACCATTAATCAAGGTAGAAAATCTACCACTAGCTGAACTAGGCACATTAATACATAACCCAAACTATGTGGAAAACAGACCAAAGAAAGAAAGAAACAAAGAAACGATTAATCGAAAAAAAAATATTACGGAAGCGCGACCAGCGACGAACAAACAATATAGGACTACTGAACTTAAACAAAATGAAGAAATAAACGTGCTGTATCATAAATCAGTGTTTAAAAGAAGTCATACATTTTTCAAGGAAAATATAACAGAAGGAGTCAATATGAACGTGGAAAATATAAAATTTAAAACCAACGAAAGTAAATTTTCTTCAAATAATGAAGTTAATACAAGAGCATTAGTAAATGAAAAACATAATTTAAAAAGTAAAGCTTCATTAGAAAATGTATTAAAATTCTTTCTAAAATATAAAAATTATAACAGGGAGAAGAAAGCAACGCGAGGATCTTATGTTATTAATTCAGAAGAAGAATATAGCTGTGGAATAACAAAAATAGTTGCACTCTGCATTAAATGTAAAGAAGTCTTTAATCTTTTGCAACAGTTCTCAGCTAAAATAAGCTTTATACAAGACGAAAAGTTATGCATCGAATGTACTCTTTGCAATCTTCAAATTGATTCCTTGTCCAATTTTCAACAACACGTGATGGGCATACATCTGCAATGTGAAAAAAACTCGTCATCTTCGAGGAAAAAATTTGTTGTAGATATTGTCAATATTAACGATGAGTTAAATTTAGACAGGAGAAAGAAATGCATTTATGAATGCTGCTGTTGTTCAAAAACTTTTCTTCATAGAATAAATTTCGAACGGCATATTAACAGGATGCATAATGGATTTAATTATATTATGAACAGTATAAAAAAAGTTAAAGCAGTACAAGATACTGAACCGCCTGAGTTATGTACAACATATAACAATAATCAAATACTTAAGAAAGAAAATGCCTTAAACAGAAGTCTCAGTTTTGATATTCAAAATAATATGCAACAAGTATCTAATATGGAAATTAAGGAAACTAATTTTCAACATAATAATCATGTAAATGATCATTGTATTAACGTGAAAAGAACGAATTTGAAAAACAGTACGTACTATAATTCAACCAATGAAAAATTATTAGTAACAGTGGAAGTAAATCAGAGTCACATCAGCGATATAAATTGCTTAAACAGAAACCAGACTGTAAGAATGAAACAGAATATGGAAAATTTGAATTTCAAGAGACAGTACACTACAACTTCACGTAAGATTTCAAAAATTTCAATAACTTCTAAGGTGAAACAATCTAACAAAAACAGATCCAATAGGGTGTCTTATCGCAAAAAATGTAAGGAAAATTTTCCTTACATTTGTAACATTTGTTGTAGGAACTATAAGAGAAAACATATGTTTTTATCTCATATGTCTAAGCATCTAGCAAATTCTAGTATGGATGTATATGACCAGCAACACTCAGAGATATGTTTAAAAGATAATAATACGATTAAATTCGACGATAATGTAACAGTAGAAAATGTTTACACGAATAAATCGCGAGTCTACGATAAGATATTTACAGACAACAATACATTAAATTCTTCTATGCGTTCAGAAGAACTAAGTGAAAATATTTTAACACCAGAAGTTATGGATAAAGAAGTCTGTACCTCGAAAGCTGGAAATATGGAACATACTATAATAAAAGAAGATGGCATTACAGTAGGACCAACTGATAATTGTTCTTGTATATTGCATATCAATCTTATACACAGGCCAAAACAGGGCATAAAAAGACAGAAAGCAATGAAATTCGATATAAGTGTTGCGAAGAAACATAAGACAGATACTAATGGACAGCAAAATACAGAAATTGAAAATATAGTTACAGTTAATTTTATACCAAGTACTAATCCTATATGCGATGAAAATGTAAAAAATGTAATGTATGGATCAGAAGCACTGTATTGCAATATATGTGATAAAAGATTTAGTTCTTCAACTATATTAAAGGAACATATGGTTTTCTTGCATAAATCTTCATTTGAGAATCAAGAGTATGAAAATTTAACATTAATGCCATATTTGACTGATAATCGTAAAGTCAAAAACGTGCCTACAGGAAATTCCCCTAAATTTAAAAAGAAACATAATTTTTTATCCAAAATAAAAATATCAGAATTTTTTAGTGAGACTAATACAAATAACAGAAGCAAAAAATGGCGTTGTAAGCCATGTAAAGAAAATTTTGCGCTACTTAGAAACTATTTGCGCCACAAATATTACTGTCACAATGATGAATCTGTGGTTCATATTTGTGATAATTGCAACAAAATTCTCACTTCTGTTGCAATGGTGAACATTCATACATGCGCTAATGTTACATCGTGGCATTGTAAAAGATGTATTCAAGATTTCCCCAATGCTTTATCTTTAACAGACCATAATAGAAATTGCCATTTAGAAACTGTGGGTCCGCATACATGTAGCATATGTACATTAAGTTTTCTCACAACATATATGCTGGAAAAACACAAGCTGATTCATTCAGTAAATGATAATAAATTTTACAATAATTTAAACAATTCACGAGACTCGTCAGAAACTGTAAAGAACAGTTCACCGTACAGTTTAATTAATCCAAACGAAAGTACTTTACATAATGACAAAGATACACAACCAGTAAATGATTTTACTGTTCCATTTGTAAGGAAAAATCCAGAAATCTCTAAAGGATTAAGAAAAACAAATGAAAACTGTTTTGAAACATATCTTTCATCCGTGGAATTGTGTGGCGTTGAAAATGTATTTAAATGTAATATTTGTCATATAATGCTGGAGACAAAGTTTGAAATGATACTTCATTTAGAGAAATTACATGATATAAAAATGGAAATATGCCAAATTTGCAACGACTTATATCTAACAGATAAGGTATTGAAACATTTAATAGATTGCCACATAGCCCACAATACATCACGCCTGGTGGAAAACAATATTAACATTCAAGTGGCATACGAAAAAATAATTTCTCAGAACAATATACTAAAAGTTCTTGGTCTGAAACGCTTACTGTCTCTGTACGAGTACCAGAGATTTGATGATATTTCACCAAATGAACATTTTGGTTGTATGATATGTCCAAACCAATTCTCAAGTATCCAATCATATAAAAGCCATTATTTTGCGTATCACGATATGTGTTTGCTGTGTAATATAGAGTTTAAACACAACTTTCAAGCATTGGAACATAAAACTAAATTTCATGTGTCGATTGATTCGTATCTTTGGGTGGTGCAAAAACTGACGGCGGCTGTTTTACAGTGCGGTAAATACGGTAGTACCATGGAGGAAGTGATACTAAAATTGAGCGAAAAGAAAATATATTGAGTGCATTGATCAATAATTGGTGTTCAATACGTATTTTATGAAAGGGAAATATAATAATACTTGTTTTGTATATAAACTGCATGTTAATAAATATTTTTCTATAATTACATTTATTTTATCCTCCTTCATTTACTATCTGAAGTGTAATTACTTACATTACTATGTACAGTATTAATTTTTACCCAATAATTTTATAACTACATGCTATATATTGGAAAAAAATATTGTTAATCCTAAAAATTTAGTCCGCACTCCAGATATCATAATGTTAAAAACAAAAGTTTTAAAATTGACCTAAATAGTATACATTCTTTGACTTACAAAAAGTTATATCTCGTAGTTCCCGGGTCACAAGACTGTTTACTAACTTTTTTTTTTTATTCCAATGCACAACATTGATAGGTCAATATTCGTCTTCTGGAAATTATTGATTACCTGCTTTTTAAATAGCTAATGGAATTAAACAGTGAACAAAACCATCCATGTTGATACGTAATAATATCTAGACTAGTTATATATATTAAATTTTAAGATATAATTAGGTTTTTAAAAAATACGCTTGATGTTGGGTAAATTGGGCATGTATGGAAGTCAAAGATCTGATTATGACTTAAATAGTAATTGACACAGTATAATATACACAATACGCATATTATTTATAACAATTAAGACGCAATGCAATCTTTGCATTCTTATATAGATATCGTTTAACATAACAATTTTTTAATTATTTATGATAAATAGAATCTTCTTCGACTATTTCTACGTATACAGGGTTTCTCTTGACATGTATAGAATCCGGAAATGGGTCCTTGCCAGGGTGGGCCTGGAATATTTTTTCCTTTATCCAAATATTGGTAACTTTCGTTTTTGAATTATTAACGAAAAACACTGGCCAATTAGAGCGTCCGTAGAGCGCGCACTTACCACGAGAGCGTGGTTCTCAACCTTGCTTGGTGGCAATCATGCAGAAGCGCACTAGATCACGACCACGACCGAGCGCGGTCGAAAGCGGCCTGGTTGAGCGCGCGCTCTATGGGTGCTCTACTTGGCCAGTATTTTTCATTAATAATTCAAAAATGAAGGTCCACCAATATTTTTTCCCCCACCACATACCTCAACAGGTCAACCTCTCGTACTTTTCATCGAAGGGCTATAGACCTGCCAAACATATTAATATACCTAATAATATTATTTCAAAATTTTTTGCGTATTCCTCTATTTAATTCAAGGAGTTAAGAGTTAAAAATTAATGTTCCGCGGATTCTCTTACATGCATATTTGTAAATAAATAAATTTTGGTAACTACTTTAATCAACTATTATATTAATACTATTACCATGTTTTATACATGTATTTTGTTAATATCAACACTCCGACCGCGTTGAACCGGGCAGCGAGATTGGAGTTTATTTGACTCACACCGATATTTGACTAATAGATATTTACTAACAATAATCACGGTCACCCGACACCGATATATATTCAAATTTGTGTTCGAAGAGAGGTTTGCTCCAGTTGTTGTCAACATTGGTCGTGGCAAGAACGATCCTCGCATCGTTTGTTTCTGGGTTTTCCGTTGCGATCGTGGTGTTCTGCAGATTGTCACTTGCTACCTCGCGCTACACGAATAGCCCCGTCACTGTCTACGGATCGGCCGCGATCCAGTGACTCGGTCATCGCTGTCGGAGTGTTTGATTATGTGACGAAAACATAAATGAGCCTTTATAAATTCGATTCTTTGGCTCAGTATGGATAACAAAGTTTGTATCTTTAAGAAGGAAGTCATACTTTGGAACGACATAAAGTTGAACATTTAAAAGCAAAATACAAAATATTTTTCAAACAAGAATTCACACAAATATAAGGCAGGTATGAAATTCCCGCGTAATGTACACACAGCGCTCACCTTGATCAGTCGTATTGTCTGAGCTTGTAGATAGGATTGACTTTGAAATAATCGGTTTGGTATTGTGTTTTTACGGTCAATGTGATTTTACGTGGTACAGACGTTTCGTTATTATGAAGGGAAAAGTTATAATTATAAATAAAGTGGCAACTGTTAATCGGTTTCATAAAACATTTTATATTTTGGTGATTTAATATGAAATTTATATAGACAATTGAAATTTCACAATTTGGGTGCTTTGTATTTAATTGATATGTTTAAATTAATACGATAGTAAACAATTTTTAAACGCACTAATGTTTTTTCAATACTTATGGTACTGAATATTATATTGTATAAGGTAAGAGGCAATAATATTAACTGCAGCACAATGTTTTTTTCATAAATATATACAGCCATTTTTTATAAAATTTAGATTAACACCTTAAAACAGTATACGATCCATTTTAATAGTTATCTAATACTTAACTCTCTTTTGACACATAATTTTTTGCTAGAGTACGATCTATAATTTTGCGTTGCACATTTCATTGCCTTATTTAATAGTTATTCAGTGTAATTAAATTTACGCAACCATATTATTGTACAACCACTCTGCTTTCTTACAGTCAACAATTTTCAAAAACAGTATATATTTGCAAAGCAGAGGTTATGCAGATTTTATTGAAAGGATTGCTTTGACCGAGAAGAACCAATTCTTCAAAAATGGATACCATTGGACAGTCTGAAAATTCGGACTCCATAGAGGTTTCTTTTAAATTACATATATCTGAACTAGAGTTGAGCAGATTATATTAGTTATTCGAATGAAAGAGTTCTTTGTTATGTCTATGCAAATTTACATTATATCACAGTTTCTTGTCTGATTTATAAGCAGCACACGGATACCATTGACATTGGTATATGTCGAGTTAAAAAGTTGATAATATACATACAATAACTTTATTTGGAGTGTTTATTTGAGTAATGTTCAACTCTGGTTGTAACCCCTTGGTTTATGGGCCATTTGAACATAATGCATGAGGTTTTAGCCACTTGTGAGCTAACATGTCAAGCAATGTTCAGAGCTATACATGCTGAAGGCTCGTACTTGCCTTCTTCATAAATTTCCAATCGAACAAAGATTATGAATGAATCAATAGTTCTTGTTTATTAGACTTTTGACATTAATTATAGTCAACATTAGGACCCTGCGCATTAATTTGCAAAACAAAAATGTAGGACTTTACTTTCACTCATTACTGCCACTGTGGTCACTGCTAATTAGCACACGAATTGTCACTGGTACTGTAGTAGTCATTTGTGAACAGCGATGTTGGAGTTAATAGAACAAATTAAATGAAATACTGATACTACTACTGTTACAGTAATTCTGTAGGTGACCGTATACACCATAAAGCTAAATTTTCATGAATACTAACTTTTCATATCATGATGAAATGTATGTTATTCAAATTTTCTATTTTCACTCAAGTAATGTGAATGAAACATGCGAAACTTGTCTGGCAGTGTTAAGAACGAAAAGTTATATTCTTTATATGTATGTTTCATTTAGGTGGACAATTCACAGGCAGTTCTATTAAAGATAGCAACGTTATATGCAGAACGTCTTATGAATGATATATGTCTTGTTGTCGATGGTACAGAGTATCCAGCACATCGTCTTATACTTTGTGCTTCTAGCGATGTTTTTCAAGTAAGTTAATATAATTTTAGTATAACTATTTTTTATGCAG
The DNA here is from genome assembly GCA_948146005.1 of Nomada fucata. NCBI lineage: Eukaryota > Metazoa > Arthropoda > Insecta > Hymenoptera > Apidae > Nomada > Nomada fucata. The sequence continues at coordinate 11,830,097 of OX411282.1, forward strand.
GGTGTCGCAAAACTAATGCTACAATGAAAGAGAAATTTATTTTGCATGATAAAACAGAATAAGAATATAATTCTGTAACTTTTTTAATACAATATTTTGATCTTTAGCAAACTGGTATTACAAATTTATTGAATACAATTGTAAATCTATAATACCTTAAATGTATTTCTGTTTGTTGGATTGTAAGAATACTTAGCAATGCTTTTTTCACCTAGGCGTTTAACAAATTTCCAATGTCAATTTAAGAAAGAAAAACTATATTTTAGACTTCTGAATTGCTCTTTTGCGAAAAGTCATATTCCTTGTTGTATCACGTAGTTCTATCACATTGAATGAGCATGTTCGTATATGTATAGTACATCCAGGGCTAAATGAAAAAAGTGGTGTGGGGATTTCTCACCCCCACTAAACGAACTACGAAGCTCGACCGCTCATCAAACCGAACAGGGCAGTGCCATGCCAATTTGAAATAGGTGCACATGTACAGTATATGATACACTGTTGATACATGTACAAATGATTTGAGGCAGTGTCCGTAGAACGGACCCCAATTTCTTGAAGTTCACGGCTCGCTTTTGTCGGTGTCGCTACTTGTAAAGGAAAAAACAAGGATAGAACGATGGCCGAGGCATCCGAGAAATTTATATACCGCCGTGTCGGTGTGATTACACAAATGCAAAACAATGCAGCTTTTTTAAACATATTGTTGAAATTCTTCCGATTAAAAGGAGACCAAACATGATATATTTCAGACATTGTACCTTTATTTTTATAGTAAGGCATTTATTATAATTAAAAAGCAAAGTTTATTAATGTTCAATTTATTATGTTTCAAAACCATCAATAAATATTCAGGAATAATACATATATCTGCACAAATATGAACAAAATATATATAAATTAACAAGATATTTATATATCTTTATAATTAAATATTTTTGTTTTAATCGTCAGATATTTAAATAAATTTCCTCATGATCACCTACAAAATACATATTTCTAATTTTAAAAAAGATATTGATGTTACAATACAAATATTCTTTGTTTTATTAATTAGAATAGTGTAATAGGTGACACGCATCCTTACTTGCCATGAAGTACGAAATGTGAGTCTAAGTAGAAGAAATAGTAACGGAAATAAAATTGTAGATAGAAGTCTTTGCTATTCTGGCTTGCGGTTTTACACGGAATGAGCAGAACATAGTCTCTATATTTGGAACATTAGAGTTTGTTAATCCATGAGCTCTATGAGCGTTATATTTCGAAAGTTGGTCCTATACTACAAACCAAGGATAACACTCCGCGAAGAATTAAAATTCTATCAAATACTTAAAATATTGAATAAAATGTATAGCTATACTAGTAGTACCTGAACTATTAGTGTAATTAAAAATTAATTCATAAACTTCGTATCTTATTGGTTAGAACACAACATCGGCTGGGCACTACGACCCTGCTGATCGGCGGCATCAATCTGCCGCTCTCACTCCACTTTTTTCATTTAGCTTTGGATGTGTACTATACGTGATATCAGATATAAGAAGAAACTTCATCTGCATTTAGGAGTATCACTTCTCTGTTGATAAAGGCACTTTGAAGGTTTTAAGGTCGCCAACCTTTTTTAAAAGTAAATTAGTTTTTCTGAACATAATATTACAGCCTGAGAAAAGAGAAAAAGGATTACCTATTATTAATCAGATCAGTGTAACACATTTTGGTCAATTTTCAAATATCAAAGGTAGTAGTGGTATAGTCGCTTTGTTCAATTGTCCAACAAGAAATACAATTGGTCCTCGGTAACTCGAAGTTCAAGGGAAGAACTAAAATTTTCGATCTAATTCAGTTTTGGAGTAACAGAGTAATGGGAGTATTTTACATAATCGTATTCAGTTTTTTTTAAATAACCATTGTTAGCTCTAAAATTATTATGATTTAGCAAAAGCCTCGGTTTTTGTGTAACATTTGACTTTCTGAGCTAACATTTTTATTTTTCAACTGTTGAAACTATTAATGAACACTTCTTTATGGCAGCAAACATAGCATATTCTTTTCTCTCGTAATCTAAATTAGCAACGGCACTTCGAGTTCTAGCGGCAACTGTGATAAAGCTTTAATTTATAGAGCCAAACATCGACTAGCAGAGGTCGATTGTACGGTGGAACCGAAGGGAATAAACAAAATTCTGATCTTTTAGAAGCTCGAGTTACCGAGGTTCGACTGCAGTAGCTTACTAGCCTATTACTACATATCACCTGACATGACATTTTTAAACATTTCCCAGCTATACTTACAGTTGTTGTGTCTTCCGATACAGGTAATGTTAATGAGTCCTCAGTGGAGTGAGTCTCAAGAAACTAGAGTAACTCTGCAAGAAACATCACAATGTATACCTATATTTAGTGAGTTTTTGCGGTACTTTTACACTGGTCAAATAAGAATTAATTACGGGGTTGTTCTACCGATATTATCCTTAGCTGATAAGTATAACGTTAAGGACTTAATATCGCTATGTCTTGATTATATGCAAAATCATATTGCATTAGCTGCCACACATGGTACACTAGTATCGTGGTTACAATACACGTCAAACTGTGGCCATCACAATATCACGCAAGCTTGCCAAAATTTTATTAAATGGAATTTGGAATTGGTCGCGAGGACTGCGGACTTTGGAAATTTCGATTTAGATATTTTAATATCGGTGCTACATCAAAGCAGTTTAGTGATAAAGGACGAAATGACATTGTATAAATATTTAGAATGTTGGCTGTATCATCAAGAAAATCGACTGAGAACACAATTGTCTCACGACGAATTAGAAGCCACATTAGAACAATTAGTTATAGCTGCGATGACTACTGTTAGATTTCCAATGATGTCTCCGCGAGAATTAGCGGAATTGCTTTTATTTCCTTTGACAAAAAAATATAAGGAATTCTTTGTTGAACGTATGTCCATAGGAATGTCATTCCATTCTGGCCAATTAGATAGAATTAGGGAAATATGTTTAAATGAGGAAGATGGTGCGTTACTTTTTGAACCAAGATTATATACTGTAGATACTTATAGTTCTTTACTTACGATCGAGAATTTTCATAGTTTACCTTCTTATCATACAAGGACGCTTGTATTTTCGAGTCATTCATGTTTAGCAGAATATACTGGAGATCGTGCGTGTGAGTGGGTTGTAGACATATATCCGAAAGGAGTTTGGTTTAAAAAATTTGTTTTAATAGTGTGGCAGGGAACAGTAGAAATGCCTGAACATGTCAAGCGATCAGTTAGATTATCGCTTACGTGTAAAGAACCACCGATAAATAGTATGGCTGATATGAGAGTAAAAATAGGCGTTTTAATATATGGGTTACAAGATGGTGTTGAGCACATTGCCAGAGTAACAGAAATTATTCATAGATTTAGTCAAAAAGATCGTGTACTTAATTTGGACGATCTTTTGCCATTCGAAGAATTGAATCCACAGCAGGGTGCTGTGCCAGAAAGAACGTCTCCTTTTCTAGTAGGTCCAAATAAAGATATGCTCAAATTACATATTGTTATATCACCTGCTAATTGTGGTAGATAAATATCTCTTGAATTCTATTAAGCAAAATTTAATTTTATATTGATCAAATGGGTATGAAAACTCTGTGTTAACTTTCATTCATTGTGTTTGTGAATATCATAGAATTTATCTTTATTCCTGTTTGGAAACTTATATCTAAATATTAAACTAAGGTGACATTTTGTATTTAGAATAGTACACGTGGAAGAATTACCTATGTAATAAAGTTCGAAAAGTCTTATATATACCATCTATCTTGATCGTATTAATGTTCTTTACAGGAGCAATATAGTTAATTTATTAACTGATATGAATTTTTCAGTTGGTTCTAAGCTATTAGGAGCAATATTGCTTGCTGTAGAAATTATTTTATTCGTGCCTCCTGAAATCGTAACGCTTATTCCGAGAAAATGATTCGTGAACATTTTCTAAATGACTGATTTGAATCGGAGTATTGAAAGGAGGATGTTCTAAAATAGAGATTTTTGGCCTCACATGAAAATTAAAAATTCATCTAATCTTCCATTACTACACTGTTCAATTTTTATTATTATTGATTAATTTTTGAAGAAGATGAAACTATTATAAAACGTAGCGCATACGTGAGTTCGGTTACAACCACATTAAATATTAATTTAATATTTGAATTTAATTTTCAACATATCTCCTATCATATTTGGAATAAATGTTTATAACATTTTTATTCCTGCGGGAGGGGGCCCAGGGTTACTATTAAACGTCCTGCATGAATTTCTATGTAGGGTAAAAAATTATCATTTTTTAACATCCTCTTTTTAAGGGTACACGCCAGTTTAGGATAAAGCTCCGATATTACATGTATATATATAATAATAATAATATAAATGGTACTTTAGTCATTATTACTCTGTATATGTGGTCATAGTTAAGTTAATGAATTTATTGTTTTGTACTATGTTACAACATGTATTTTAGTTAACCGAAATACAAATTTTATGTATTTGAAACATTGAATCTTTGTTTTAGCAAGCAATATATTGGGGTATATACAGTAATGTCTCGATTAGTGTTCAAAATTGTGTCTACGATTAGTGTTCATTTCTATCCCCACTACTTGGGGTGGTCCCCGTTGGACCAGCGAAGCGTGAATCGCCGATCATGTAATCTGAACCCAGATCGAATGTCGGTGAGAGCCAACACTGATGCAAGCGAGATTAAAAATTAAAACTCGTTCCGTTTTGGTCCGTTTTAAATGAAATTTTACGAAAATGTTCGTTACAATCTCCTGATTGAAACGGCACCAAACACGATATGGTTTGTACAATTTTTACTTATCAGGGTATTAATAATTTCATTCTCCGATAACAACTAGAATCATATATTTTGGAACTATACATATATTTACTTATTATTATTGATGCGATGAATGACCCAGCTCCCTTCTCTGCGTAGTTTCTTTATCAAAAAAGTAAATATAAATTCTTACAATTTCTTATCAGTAAAAGTTATAAACTCTTATAAACACAGCATATAATGTCACAAGAACGAAAATAATTGTCGATACAACAATATATTGCCATTATCTAAATATAGCAATTTAAGGTTAAGACAATTAAGAGACTTTCGATTCGAGAGTTTACTTTCAAATTTACAATCTCACTATTAATTATCTTATTGCTGTTAACTAATATACACATATTCTAGTTGTTATTGAAAATAATAATAAAGGAGAATAAAATTATTAATACCGTGATAAGTAAAAATTGTCCAAACCATATCGTGCTTGGTATCATTTTAATCAGGATGTTGTAACGAACACTTTGGTAAAATTTCATTTAAAAGGGACCAAAATTGAACAAGTTTTAATATTAGATTCTGATCGCGGTAGTGTTGTCTCACGTACACGGGTATTTAAACTTGCTTCTTTCCTGGAACGCTGCCTCGTATCTCGGCTGCCACAGCATCAAAGGGGTTCCGAACTCCCTCGAGAAACGTGTCCTGCACACGATTAGTGTTCACATTCGGTCTCGAGCGAGGTACACTAATCGAGACATTACTCTAGGAGAATATATTATTTTTATGTAGCAAAAGTCATTCGACATTTATGGATTATAATATTACATAGAGGCACACGTAACTGGAACTACTTCAATTACTCCGTAAAGAATGATTTCAGTGAAAAAATGTTTCCGGTAAAAATGGCTTCAAGGACCATATAATTTGTCGTAGTTACCTTCTTTTAAATTAGATGCGTGGAGGATATATGGAGTACAAAATCATTTTTTTAAAGTAAAAAGAAAATATTATAAAATAAAAAAAACATTTGTAGCCCGGTAATCTTTTGTTTACGCTATTGTCAAAATTCTCCAACAGCCAAACATGGGAAGCACTAGTTTTTGGTACGTTAATTGGTAACATTTTTTTTACAAATTATTTAATGACCATTGTAATACAGATCATTGAATCTGTTTTACTATCATCCGTAACGTTTGTTATGAAAAAAATGTTCTTCTATTTTATGAAATTGAAAATGACCTTGATATTTTGAAGTAATAAAAATGAATTGAATAGTTCACTATGTGGTCCCGTTTGAAACATACAGAGTCATATGTAGCAATGTTCGAACCAGCTAATATTTTGGGAGTTAGCGCAGTGGTTCTAGATATTCCATTTCAAAATTGAAGTCACTATAGGTATACTTAAAGAGTAAGTGAAGTGGTTCCAGTTACGTTCTCCACCCTGTATGTATACCCGCGAGATGATTTATGTTGGCATACCATTCTGAACGTGTTCTACTAACAAATAATTTATCGGTTTATGTTACTAAGAAAAATCTAGCATTTGTTGGTTATATGCGCTAAATATATTCAGTAGAGTTTATTAACAATAAGGACATGTACAGTTCATAACCAAAAGATATGTAGGTTCATTTTCTTTTATTTATCTCGTCCTTCTTAACATGACACGAAATTCTTGAGAAATACTGTGCAATAATAGTAACTTACTTTCCAGTTTTATGGTGTCAAAGAATTATTGTATAGTATATTCTCCGCAGCTGGATTTCACTATAACAAAATATATGATTTTCATTTCGGAATTAATTTATCCCAATAGAATTTAACCACTAACTGCTTACCTCGCTCTTTTAACGCTATTGCAATCTACCTTAAATTTTGTGACTAACGGAAAAATTTTAATATTATAAAATATGGGGCGTAGAGATAAGAAAAATTAACTACCTGGAAGAAATGCACCAAATTATTGTATGACCTAATAATACAAAGATCAAAACTTGGTTTCGAATGATGCTCGTTTGCTTTAGAGGTGGCGGTGTTTCACAAAATTCAAGGTCATGTTTATTCATTTTTTAATTGGTACTATATTTATTTTATACGTCGATTGATGTCTTCTTTTATTTTTTGTGGAAAAAAATTAGATTGGAAGATATTTCAACTGTAATTTTTCAAAATTTAATTTAACCTTCGCATAGTGTTCGATTCAAGGTAGAAAAGTCAAATATTCGAAGTATAAAATCTAAAAAAATGTATGTCGTAAAACATTTCTTTAACTGCGTCGATTTTCCGTTGATCTGGCCTTATCCCTTATTTACTAATTTCTGGGGGCCGCACATTTCTCAAATGTTAGCCCATGTGTTTGGGGAGCCTCCAAAATTGTCCGTAGTTTTTCAATGCTTTCTTCTACAGTCTTCGGCGGTATTATTATATCGTCTACATAAGGAATTGCTGCGGTCTCATTCAAGGGTCGAAGAATCTTTTGCATTCACCGTTGGAAAATAGTTGGGGTGTACGTTAAAATGAACGAGTTCGTTAAAAACTCGCAGTGAGTCTCTCGCTGGAGAAATAAATGCTGTTTGCGTAATTGAGTTTTCTGCGACCTTAATTTTATAATAGGCAGACGCTGATTCGAGACCCGTGAAATATCCAAGTTCGTCGATTTGATCGTCGATCAGCGGCAAGGGGTGCTTGTGTTGTATCGTTACCAGGTTCCATTTGCGATAGTCTACGCATATTCTATACTCTCCAGTTTTGTTCTTTATTGTTATTGCCCGGTGACTCGGACAGCGAACGTGGAGTCTTTCTGACTCACACCGATATTTCACTACCATATATTCCCGAGCCCCCTAACCGGCACCGATATTGTACTAACCACGGACGGTTGCCCATCCCCAGACCCTCATAGATACAGTTCGTCCAGAGCTAAATGAAAAAAGTGGAGTGAGAGCGGCCGATTGATGCCGCCGATCGGCAGGGCCGTAGCGCCCTGCCGATGTTGGGTTCTAAGCAATAAGATGAGAAGTTACGAATTAATTTCTAATTACACTAGTAGTTCAGTTATTACTAGTATAGCTATACATTTTACTTACTATTTGAAGTATTTGATAGAATTTTAATTCTTCGCGCAGTATGATCCTTGGTTTGCAGTATACGATATATAACGCCTGTAGAGTTACCATGCCAATGCGATATCTTTTGTTTCAACAAACTATTATATCTGAATATTTATTAATGCTTTAACGTGTGAACCATAATAAATTGAACATTAATAAACTTGGTTTTTTAATCTCATGTAATACATGCCTTACAATAAAAATAAAGATACAATATGATCTGAAATATATCATGTTTGGTCTCATTTTAATCGGGAGAATTTCAACAACATAATAGAAAAATTATAAGTCGAAAAAACTGAAAATAAAAAAGTTAAGCTGTCGTTTTTATTATAGCATTGTTTGCATTTGTGTAATCACACGGACACGGTGGCATTTAAATTTCTCGGCTGCCTCGGCCATCGTTCTATCCTTGTTTTTCCCTTTACAACCTAGCGACACCGACAAAAGCGAGCCGCGAACTTCAAGAAATTGGGGTCCGTTCTACTGACACCGTCTCAACCCATTTACATTGATCAACAGTATATCACATACTGTACATGTTTAGTGGGGTGAGAAATCCCCACACCACTTTTTTCATTTAGCTCTGGACGAACTGTACATTGTATTCTAATCGCTTTGCGTTCAAGTATTTTTTTCTTTACTACGTAAGAAAATGTATAGGAAAAAATAATAATTTCGTGAATTGTAATAAACATTATATTAATTATAAATTTGTATTTGTAAGACAAAAACGAACGACGCCGTGAGGGGCTACTATTATTATTCCTTCTCTTTATTATTGTTCCCAAAAACTATACAAAGCAATGCTAAGACGTAGGAGGACGTACTTGCGCGTAAATAGATAAGATAGTTCTATTTACGCGGTCTAAACAAGTGTTTCTCCGTTTACTCTCTGTTATTTTGCAAATACGGCTGCTTCGTTCAACGATCGATGTCAGAATGCCATGCTGCATCCTGATCGCCAAAAAGGACGCGTTGTCGGGGGTTTTCCAGGCGCCATGGCTTCAAGGGCCTCGCTCACGTATTTCCCTTCAGCCTACGGTGTCCTATGGGTACGTGCGCTATCGGTCCCCGCGCTGACGTAACCCAGATGCCCAGCTACGGCGCTCGCAGCCGAAATCTCTTACATATTGCTACATGGAATTGTAAGAGGAATTACTAATACTCGAATCGACGTCTCGATTAGGTATTAGAATAATTGCTTAGGCGTGTATATATTAACAAGGTATTCCGTTTATCAATTCCTTTGGCAAAAGCGTAGGTCGTGAGGACGCCTACGTCACCATGGCCCTTTTTAACCATTTTAGGGTTCGCCCCGAAAGAAAGTTACGCTAGACAAAGACAGCGTGCATCGGCGAAATGTTCGCAACACAAACATTGCGTTAGTAAAAACAACCAAAAGGTTTCTTTGGCGACGGATAAGACTCAAGTAAAACGGAAAACTGTAAAGGAATACGAAGAGAGATTCGCACAAGTCGCTGGTCGTCGCAATAATAATCCCTCGCGTCACATTTGTCTCCATTCAGTCAACCGAGTTCAGGGTTTTTCCATTTGTGGGGTACTGCTAAAAAGCCCCGCTCGCGCCAAATACAAACAGCTCCGTCACTGTGCGCGTATCGGTCTCCAAACCAGTGATTCCGGCATCGCTGTCGGAGGTTTAAGTTAATTTAATTAAAACGGGGGCGATAAGGAGATGCGTGATTCTGCGTGAGATCGTGATTATTAAAGTTACAGTTATTATAGAAATTTACCAAGAGTGTTCGTATTGCATTTATTATCGCTTTGAAAAGCCTCATTTTAGTCAGGAAGACGAAGAGTAAACCCAAGAGCGCTGCATATCTTGCGTAAGAAAGGTATTCAAAGAACTTCCCCTTCCAGGTCTTCAGACGCTGGTGGTGAAGCACTTTGTTGGATATATATTCCAGCTCCTTTAGTGTTCGCCCGATTGACTGTAGTGCTTCGGTGTCTGTATGTGATTGTTGTCAGAGGTTTATGAGAATCTCGCTCTGATACATTCAGCTGTGGCGTTTTAATTCGTGCTGTCACTATTTGACATTCGTTGGTCTTATTACTATATATAATATTGATTGCCTCTACCGGGCTGTGCGTTTTGTTAAAAAAATAGTATTTAGCTGCATGGCGTTGAGTATGACGCTGGTCTGTTTGCGTACGTAGAGTATTATTTGGTCCCGATGTGCATAAAGCTTACGGAGTTCGTTGGTGAAGTGCTGCATGTATTCGACGAAAATTCCACGCCATGTACGCGAGCGTGTTCCCGCCGTGTACAATGCATTGCGAAGCTCTCCCCGAATGCGGCTGATATCTGCTATTCTTTTTGTAAGTCTATTACGCGAGAAACAAGTAAATTTGGTTCCTGTGCAACCTCTAATGCACAGCCCGGATGACACGCATTGGTATAAATCCCCGATAGCTTTTGGGTCGATATGAATATGAGCAAAATCGTAACGAATAATAATTTTCCACTATTCACGATACATTCTAACCAGATTTAGATATTCAAGAAAGATTGCTTCCTGGCCGTTAAGCGCAGCGAGGTGATATTTCTCGTCGTTCATTACATTAGTCGTTGTTGCCGTACTCGTAATCCTATCATTGCCATGGTCGTTGCGAAAAGGAGAGCAAACACAATAATTCCCGCAAGCGTCATCTGAAAATGAGTTGCGTAGTGTGTTTGAAAATTTGTACGTTTGTCCTATGATGAACTGTTTGTCTTCCATATTCGTTTATTCTAATTGTCTGGGTGCCTGTTACTTTTATTACCTCGAAGGCTCTGATCCAAAAAAGAAAAGAGGGAAGCAATTTGTGGAATATAATTTCTGTCTTGTATTATTTTAATCTTACTGCCACTGTTTAGGGCTTTATTAAAAATGTCGAATTTTGTCTTGTCGGTCACGTGTGATGATAAATAGGTTTTTCCTCTCTCAGTGACTGAAATGTTCTTATGTCCTTATTTTTCGTACCGCGGAGTCAAGGACTCGGACAAGAAGTAGGAGAGATACGGTTTCTCCTTTTCTTGCGAAAGACCCTGTCTGAGACTCCTTTAGACGTAGGCTTTAGACTGTTTAGACTCTGAATAATGGTTTAATAATGATAGATAATACTGAGTAATGGAGTAGTGGACTCTGAATGGAGTATGTCAAAACTCTGAATGGAGAGTGTCAGACTCTAGATGTAAAGTGACAGATTCTGAACGGAGTGTTAGAGTCTAATTATGGACCGGTTGAACTCTGGCTCGTGACTCACTGAGTTCTGCTTAACAACTGACTTCCTCGTCGAGTGTGTCGTATCACGTCTATTCGGAAGTAACTTTTTGGCACGCTGATTGGGGATTAGGAAAAACGACTAAATGCTAATGAGCGTGTTTTGAAGACGAGGAAACACCCATCCTTCTTTACGCTCGAAGCGCGCCTTCCAAAGGAGAGGGGGTGCACCTTGACCATCTCGGCTGACCTGCCAACGTACGGGAATTTCCGCCAGGATCCCAGAGTTTGACCTGGTCTGCCTGTTGTGGCACAGCTGTGACCACTTTTCGAAATTCACATTTTTGACGCATGCAATTGACTGCTGAGGCCGTATATGCTTAATTTCTTGTATCCTGCCGGATTATGGTCAAAAGTGGCTTCGTCGAAAACAGTTCTATTGCTAGCGCGTCATAAACGTCTTAGCTATCTGCATGTCGAAGGCTCTTTCTGCAGATTGTTAGCCGACTTTTTATTAGGTGGGGTATTTATTTCACGTGTTGATCCCGAGGGTGTGACGCGGAACAGTACTGTGAAAGAGAATCTTATGCACTGTTGCAGGCATATAAAACCACGAATATAGTTTCACATATAATTGTTTTCTTTCATTAATAATTGTTTTAAAACTGTCTATTTCAATGTTATATAGGGGTCAGATAGGGCGTATAATATGTAAAAAATTTTTTTAGAAATTGTTGATTAATGTTTGTAACTTCTGCACTTTTTTTTAAATTTCTGAAAAGTCACCGAGCTTTATTCCCATAATTTGTAAGTCAATGAGCAATCTCAATTGTGTTCGAAATTATAGCTGAATTTCAGCTTTCCTTTTCTTTAATTATATCTTGTTCTTCTCCATTCGTATGGACCACTTTTTTACATGAATTCGGTAACTAATATGTAAAAAACATTCGAATATTTTAATCTGAAGTTCTGGTTCGTTGTTCATAGTTTTTGGAGTGGCTGCACAAATATAGCAATTTTGGCTTGATACCCCAGTCAGGGCACTACACACCTTACCATCTACCATGGTTAAAAAAAGTTTGTGGTGAATAAATACTTTTTTGCCGTTAATTTCTACTTTGGAAGGTTATAACGTATTAATTTCTGCTAAAATTTAGTCAGTTTCGTTGACTGTGAGCTTTGCGTGTTTTTTGTCAAGTGTTTTCTTTCTCATCAAATATGAATTTGATAGGCCTACAAAGACATATTGAAGAAGGCCTCGGATTGGATCGCACTACTTGTGTCTCGTTATTAACTTCGTACAATTTCAATGGACGAAAGAAAAAATATATAAAAATTCATCGTCGCGACTTTTAGTATCAAGTCTTTGTTTGTACTTACTGTCAGCAGAACTTCTGTCACCTCCCCACTTACTAATTAGTATAAAATGATCGCTGGAAAATCGATCTTAAACGTTCTTTTGGACACTCAAAAGACTCACATTCAATAAACTTTGTAAATTTATAGAAGCGCTAACTTCATTAATTGTTGTCTTCTGTTGGTGGATAAAATTTTTTTTGACTTTTGTAATCTATGGTGTGAGCGCTATAATTTTACATTAACAAAATTTTTAAAAAGTTTTTTCGTGAACAGAAAATTTGTTTGCGTTATGTTAAAGAATTTTTACATTTTTATAATAATTAAAAATCATACGTGTTTTATTCTGAATTCAACCATGCATGTTAATGTTAGTATACACCATCGACTTATGCAGATACACGACGAAAATCCAGCGCGACCTCAAGAATGTGAGTTTGTTCAAGAGGGTAATATCGGGGAAAACGTTAGTAGCAATGAATTTGATGACAGGTGTGTCCCGGGTGGAAGTGGTCACGTAGACTTCAATTGTAAAACTCGAGCTATTGAGTTTTGGAGAAGCGGTAGAAAAGGGCGCAGGACTCTCGGCAGCATACAACATAAGTTTAGAAAAGTTAAATCAGTTGAACATCTATATCAATGGGAAGAAACGTTGGCAGGAGGTAGTGCAGGCGTAAACCGAGTAAAACCATACATTGCTATGTACAATTCAAATAGTGTTTACAACGCCGATGAGAGTGGATTTAATTTGGAAATTCATTCTGGTCGTACGTTATCGTACAGTGGTAGAAAGCCTATAGGAGCATTCGTGCAGTCAGTATCCTCAACCACCATTTCCATGAGCGGCCAGTTACTGTTACCCTTATGTGTTTGTTACTGCTTCAAAATCTGGGAAGTTGACATCGCGCCATTTCAACATTTGGCTTACAGAAGTCTTTTTATCGAAGACTGAAACTCAAAGTGTTTTGTTGCTTGATTCGTGGAGCGGTCATTGTCCTTCGACTTTTCAGCAAAGTATTCCGGCAGACAAAGAACTTATTGCGTTAACCATGCCGAAAGGAACAACAGGTTGAATACAACCGCTGAATGTTTTCGGTATGAAAAAATATTGTCAGAACTTTTTCAGATCGGGTGTTGCTATATGATCTTGATATAAATTTACATCTGTGAAATAATATTGGCAAACTGCAATTTCTCACACAACCATTTCTCTTCTCCGTGATTCCGGGAATTATTTAAATACTTTTGGTATAAAAGTGGATACTTTGAACAAAGGCCAGACCAGCAATTTGAAAACCCAGTAGATTTTTGTTTCAAATTTCCTGTTGCACATCACTGTTGTGAAGACTATGTTGATGGAAATACATCTATAAGCGTATTCAGATTGGAATAAAATATTAAATCAGTATGAAACAAATGTTTATGTATGCATATATGTGATATAGCGCAATGTATGAGACATGTCATCAATCTAGATGTAATATCTCATATTATGCTATTTTTATGTTATCATACTCAGTATCGTCATATATTAGGAACTGCAACGAAAACAAGAAATCGGAACATGTAATTTACTGTGTACTTTTAGCGCGCAATCGCGCGCATGATGTACGTTTCGTCGTGTATCTGCATAAGTCGATTGTGTATCGTAACATTAGTATACATGGTTGAATTGAGAATAAAATACGTAATATTTTTAGTTTGATAAAAATTTAAAAATTCTTTAAAATACGCAAAAAAAATTTTTCTTTTCACGAAAAAAAACTTTTTTAAATTTTGTTAATGTAAAATTATAGCGCTCATAGTACCATTAAACTTTTACCTAAAACATTTTTTTCCATCTCATGTATTTTAAGAGGTACACGAGAAAAAGTGGAAACCCGATTTGACTTTGAGGTTAGTTTCAAACCCTTAAAGGACGATTGGACACGAATGAAGCATACCGTTATTCGTGTCTTGATCACTCTATAAACCTGCAAAGTTTCATTCAAAACCGGGAATAAGGGTTCGCGGTGTTTCCTTGTTTGTAGCAGCATGTGATGGTTCTGAGGTAACATATTTTGGGAGATTTGCTTCGTCACGCTTCCTAGATTCTCTTAGTCCTACCTGTAAGTTTTTATCGGATAATTTAATCAAATATCACTGTTCCTGCGAATCGAAATCGAACGAATATGCATTGACAGAAAAGACTAAAGGTTCACAGTTTTTGATATAACTCTGTTGCAAATATCAATTGAAAGGATGTTCTGCTTTCCAATAAGTCCTTAACTTTATATTTCTTGACCTTCTCACTACATGCATCAAAATCATCTGATCTGCGAAGCTTAAACTCTTTGCCAAGCCAATTATGGTGTCTTTTAATAAAATATTCTTTTTTCCTGAACCAGAAAATGCTATTTGCCATTTGCTGTTAAATTGGCATAGCAAAGCTGTTAAAATAGATTTGACCCTATCGGTACATCTACATGTAACATCTGTAATATTGTGTTTTTGCATAATAAAGGTATACAGTGCTTGAATGCTTCGACAATTTTCATTTGTATTCCATAACTCGAAAATTTCTCTCTTCGATATGTACATACGCTGTAGCGTACCGATCTTCACATTTTTGAATATTCTCAGTGTCGTCCGTCATTTCATTGTTCGTGATATCATCCGATAGTGAAAGTACAACTTCCTCATTAGTATTATTGTCACTCATGCCAGTAAATAATAATAAATCTAAACTTCCATTGTCGCTATCATCACTACTACTACGGATGGTGAAACTTGTAAAATTTCCTAACAATTCTGCAAGTTAAATCATGTTAAGCCCGTTCTCGGTAATTATGGAATAAATTTGCCGTATTCCGTAATTTACAAATGTTGTTTTTAATATATTCATTATATTTATAGCCACCTGTCGCATATACGGGATGTTCCGTAACGGGGGTGTTGCTGAGGCGACTCTGAACAACTTTTTCCATTCCCAAAATGTTGGTTGAAGCTTCGTTTTTGAATTATTAACGAAAACCACTGGCCAATCAGAGCGGCCGTACAGCCCACAGTGGTCCCATTTCTCGAAAAGCTGGCCACAATTCGTAATTCCACACGTTTTCCATAAAAATTGGTATTATTATGTTTTTGGGGTTGCTGAATTCAAATATCTTATAAACAATGCAAAACTCATAATGGACGATCTAATATCAGTGGTATAAACGGCGCTTTTAAGTTAGCTTTTGGTCAAAATTGACTATTTTTCGATTTTTGTTTAAAATTATATAATTAGAATGTCTAATTTAATATGACGACGTTAAATTCAAAACTTTGTTGAAGTGGAATTATTTTGAACATTCCACTTTTTTCGATTTTAGTGAAAAACTAAACATTTTTGTGTTTGGTAGGTTACGTATTTCAACTGTATTGTCGAGAATCAAAAGGGATCTATGGATTGTGAGTGTTGTTTAAAATAAAGAGTACTGTTTTATTCATATACTAATTATTGCCTTTATTTACATTCTAATTCCGAGTCATCAGGGTCGGATCGGTTATTCGTATTCTCTGAATTTACATCAGTATATATTAATTGTTCGCTATCCTGAATCATAACGAGCAGCTCTAGAGGAATATCTTTCTTCTTTCTAAGCATTGCTCCAGAAAGACTGATGTATGGATCAGAATGGAGCAATAATCTTTGGAATATGTCCCGATTCGATTTCTTCCTAGATATTTTTTGACTATAAGCTCTTCTATACAATTTACACAACATATGGCAGAATTCAAGGACTTCTTCCGGGAAACATCCAATTGGTAGAACGCAGATTGTTTTATCACAGAAGGCCGATGGATTAAAACTTTATGTACCGTGGGTGGCATGTAATACCAGCCATATAGTCATACATACAACTTCGTACCCCGATCAAGAACCAGCAAACGTGGCGTACCAAACAATGTCAACGTTCTTTAAAAACCTGTAACGTTTCTAACCCGCTCAATGATCTTAACGGAACAAGCTGAACATATTTCGTAAACGCGTCGACAATAAGCATAATATGCTTGCACCCATCTTTGGACTCGGCAAACGGTCCCACGCAGTCACAATGAACTGTCTCAAACGGGACCGACCTTTTCTCAATGGGGTGCACCAAACCTTGCTTCGGACCCGAGACTCGCTTCGAAACCGTGCAAGTAATGCAGTGCTCCAGGTACTTTTTTACGAAGTTCCGCACGCTCGGAAACCAATATTTCTGTAATGCTTTGTCCAGGGTTTCCTCAAACCCCACATGGCAATTCTCATCATGATATAGGCGCAACAACCCAATTCGGCTACCTTTCGGCACATAATTCCGTAAAACTGCCCGACCATTATCCCTAAGCAGCTTCCTGCACAAAATGCCCTGGTTAATTACAAAATCGCTAATCACTGGCTCATTCGCTGTAACTCTTCGCATCATCTCCTGGGTCTCCGGATCATTCTTCTGGGCAATCTCCAACCAAGACCCCGCGCAAACAACGTTCAGACTAAAGTCCCGTCTCGGTTTGCGACTTAAATAATCTACGTGTTCTATAGATTTTTCCTTTCGATACTTAAGGCCAAAGGTGAAATCCTGCAGAAACACCCAGCACCTAGCGACCCGAGGTAATAGATCCCGTTTAGTACTAGTTGCCTTAATAGTATTACAATCTGTGATTATTTTAAAACGAATGCCCAAAAGATATACACGAAAGTGCTCCAGTGAATTTACAATCGCCCATGGCTCCAATTCGTACGAGTGGTATTTTGCTTCATCCGGAGTAGTACGTCGACTAAAATATGTAATGACTCGTAGGTCCGACCCTACCCTTTTTAAAAGAATGGCTCCATAACCTAAACTACTCGCATCGGTATGCAGTTCGGTCTCTCGCTCCGGGTCGAAAACAACCAACAAGGGTTTTACAGGTAATTTATTAACAACATAGGAACGCGCCTCCTCTTGTTCCTTTCCTCACATCATGCGACAAGTCGCAATCACGCACCACAAAAAGGTCTAACTGCAATGACACGTCTTCGGCTTGCGTCACTTCCTTCGCACGCCCGACCGTCGTCAGAGACACTTTTCCAATTCCCTGAACTACTATGGCAGCTGGCATTATTGTGCATCCCACCTTCGCAGCCACCGATTCCTTAATTAACGAGCAATCTGCGCCGCTATCCATCAAACTATACACCAAAGTATCCCTCAACATTACGGGAGTCAACTTATTGTCCGTCACCTGACTCACATTCACCTCTCTCTTCAATCGACCCTGTCGGCCGTTCTGCGCCCGCTGCTTAGCTTAGCGACGATTCGATTCTTTTTCGAACAAAAGGTACACACGACCGTCTTCCTCGACGTATCTTCGCTCGTACTTGGCTTCGGTTTTCCGGCAGTCATATTGAGAATGACCGATTTCGTCACAAATATAACAAAGCTTTTTGCTACTCTGGTAATTCGACGCTCGACCCTTGCCGTCCTTTTGTTTCACCGGCTTTACAACCTGCGTGATTCCCACTAGCAAGTCAGAAGTCGACGTGTAACACCCGTTTATCAATGCCTGGCGTACGTTCTGGTCAGTTATAGCCCCTACAACCAATTCTATCAGTTTCGCTGGCTTGAATCCCACGCGCGTCTATTCCAGGTACAGAAGGTTCGTACGCGCATACTCCACATACGTAAGAGCCGCATAGCTATCAAACGATACAACACGCAGCAAACGTTCATGCAATCTTTTTTCCGTAACAAGAACAGCGCACAAGTCGTGGCGAAACTTATCCCACGTACGTGGATTTCTTTTCCACTCTTTGTAACCACTTTTTCGCCGACCCTACCTACGAATGAGTAGCCAAGCACAGCCGTTGTTGAGGAGTACCGCGCTTGGTAATCTCCTCAACCACCTCACACCACGCACTCGCGTCATCACCAAGATCCGAACCGTCAAATTCCGGCACGACCTCCATCGACGCGTTTGTCGGTACAGCACTACTAGACGCGACGGGCACAGAATTTGCCATCAATTTTTGCACCACCTCTCGAACAATATCCTCGAGAGCAGGTTCCACAGGTGCGGACTCCATCGCGTATACATCAAGCAACAATGCAAATAGTTAGCACAAACGAAATGAAGAAGAAACTAGCACACTGTAGGCAAATGACTTCGAATCTCACTTCTGATGTTAGATCTTATCCTATAAATTCGATAAACTAGGCTCGAAAGGCGACTGTAAAGCTCCAAGGTTCTGGGGTAAGTGCTGAGGGGTTCATCACAGTCCTCTTAGCAAACGGCAAAAATCTTCCCCACTCCATGGCCAGATTCATTAACAATACGGCGTCGGGCCGCTTGCTGAGTGGCGACGAGCCATCAGCCATCGTCTGCCGCCAAGATTGCATACCCTCGCAACAACCTCTCCGAACGCCCGTAAACTAAGGCCCTAATATAAATTATGCCCTGAATGAATAGCACTCCACCAACCAGCCCTATTCCATTCTTTAAGAATCACATTCACGCTAACATATACATAATGCGAAGTAAACCAAAGTATTATAATGCGGTAGGAAACTTGAACGCAAAAGTCTTCGTCCACTTGCAACTTAATGAAATTATTGTTATACAAAATTACCATTAGAACTGAATACTTAGTATGGTACCCTTTAGAATGAATTATGACCTTTATACGTACTAAAGTGGTTTAATTCGCGCGCCACGCTTTATGTAAGCAAGTTCTGTGTGTGTGTTGTCATGTCGCTGTTTACGGTATTCCCGCCAAATTCTTCTTACGTCTCTCGAGCGATGCACACATTCCACGCAAGATCGAACTTTTTCAAAACCTTTGCAATACAGTTAAGTGCAGTAATAAATATACCGCCACCGCAAACAACTGTGATATTAACTTTTATAATACGTTTGTGTATTGATTTCACTAACACTTCTGTAAGGCCTGGTGTTAGTTTTCCCTATTCCTATATAAATCGTTGCTTTAATTCATCATGATTTTTCGACGGTAATGGACGAATTTCTTTTTATTACTGCCTCCAAGTGTTCAATGGGGTTTATATCCAGTGACTGCGGTTGTGTTTCTAAATAATGTGCGGTGTTATATAATATCCATTCTCGGACGATGGACGCTTTGTACTTTGGAAATTTTGTCCTGCTGGAACATAAACTAATCTTTGATTCCAAATTTCTCAGCACTTCGAAGTAAATGTTCGATTAATATATTCAAGTACATCCAACGATCCCTGGTATCATCCATAATATGGTAATCACCAACCCCAGCAGTCGACATGCAGCCCCATACCATGGGCGATTCCCCCCTTGTTTTACGGGTGGTGTTAAGTTTTTGTTTCTGAAACTCCATATTCGGTTTCGTTAGCAATTTTGATCTTCCTTGTTGCGCTATTTTTACAATTGTTTTGTCTTGCCTTAAACTTTTTTAATGTATACTGTACTGCAGATCGTGGAATATCAATTAAAACGCAAATTTCGCGCAAGGGTGCCACCGCCACGCACGCCCAAAGTCTTGTATCGGCGAAGTTACGGATAATAAGGATCACGAATGCCATGCTAATGATCGACTCTAATATTTTATTGGATGAGTATTTACAGCGTTCGTTCTGACGCGGTTCTCTTTAGCTTACTGTACCTGTACCCACAAAGCTAGGCGCGAATTGACTAAATTCAAAAACTTACAAGTAGTGTGATTAACCTAAAAGTACTTAACCACTAGAATTAAAAACATGTGTCTTAAAACTAACTATATTGATACTAACTTAGTTAAACCTAATCACGCTGGCTGTAACTTTAGGCGTTACTTTGCGGTCGACGTCGGAGCCCAAGATCTATACTCACGATTCTACTTCCGTATGTATTAATGGCTGAATCGTTCTCAGCATACAATTTAAAATCATCAGCTTCTGAGCAACCTGACTGATGTTTTTTTGGTAACACAGATACCAATTTTACATCTTTCCATGGTCTCATATTTTTCGGTTCGCATACTGCCCGATATGGGTTTTGAAAATTCTGAAATCTCTCTGGATCGACTACCATATATCTATCGTTTTCTAACCTCTTATACACCATTCACGGGCCTTTAAACTGCGGAATTAACTTTTGTAGCTTCCGTTGATGCTTTCCTTTGCTGAAAGGTGGTCTGCTCTATCACGTGGCATAGTTCAATTTTCTCCAGAACCCGTAGTTTTTTAAAGAAATTGAAACATATCGGCCAAAATGGGCATGTTTTCGGTGTCCTTTTCACTTCGATCATTATTTAAACACGTTTAAATGTTTATAATCTAAGTAGGAATTATATCATTTTATTCGTGAAACTTCACAGAATCATTTGGCAACTATTACCGCAAAAGTACAAAACACTTTCAAAGTTGAAAGTTTGCGATTTTTTTCAAAATTGATTTTTTCAAAAAGCTGGAGAAAAACGGATTGCAGATTCGTATTCAGCACATTAAAGTCTACAAGAAACGCCTATTAAAACTTACAAAATCAAATCCGTGTTGAAAAGTATAAAATAAACTGACTTTTTCTCTCTCTCGGCCTCTCGTTGCGCGCCACTGTGTTGCCACACGCGTAGAACATCCTTGGACGGGGACTACTCCACCAGCGGATACAGCATGGTCGTCCACTTGCCTGTTGTCACTCTCCGGAGCGTCTCCTGCGCGCGAATATAGGACTCTACTTTAACATAACTTCGCGCCGACGCGTCGTAAATGGCAATTTAGGAGTGCCAAGGACGAAAAACAAAACACGGAGTTGGTCTATAATTTTATATGCAATATCAAGATAGACGTTCGTAGCAGCTAAAAACGACATTTTTATTTCTTAAATCTATCGTTAAGCGTGGCAAGGGATGCAAGCGTTAAAAATTAAGGGCCCGGATTCCAGACGCCATGACCTGTGTGCGTGCACTCAAACAAACAAAGGAAAGCATACACGTATACGCAATGCGCGAGAAAGAATCGATTTTGCGTCTCTATAATTTCATTAATAAAACTTTCACGGGTATACCACACCCGGGTAGACTTCACCACAGCCCGATTGGTATGTTTGAACGCCAATAAATTCATCATTCGTTCCGGATAACGTTATTTCTGAAACTGGGAAGCTTGAGACATACATCGATGCAGGCAACAAGATGGCTGCAGCATCCTGACACATTTCATATTTCGCAAATATTGAACAATTGAATGGTTTATTCACTGCTAAAACATCGTTTCGGGCTTCCTTGAACTAGCACAAGATCACAGAAATTCGATCTTTCACAATCTATCACTTCTGAAAAGCGCAGAAACAGTATTACGATTTGCACGCATCCGACGTTAGAATAGTTCAATGGTTCTCCGTCGGTGGCGTTTATGGCACATTTTAGTTAATTTGGCGAGGTTATCGTCAGAGTCGATAAAAACACAAATGTGTCGGTAAATGTAAGTTATAATTTCACACCACGAACAGCGATTCATACGCGAATACCTGATGTGCGAACACAGACGCAAGTAAAACATAGTTGCCGCAACGTATCGAGGCCTCTGTAAAGATAGGTTTGACGAATCTACTCGATTTAATGGTGAACAATTTATATATATTCAAATCTCCCCCCCCCCCCCCCCCCAAAGATGAAACATCGCGGTTCGCGTGATGCGAAAAATATCTATTTCTGTTGTTTACAATAAATTTGCGCCTGTTTGTTTTCTGGCATATAATAGATCCAGGCTGCAGGTGCATGTAATGTTTGCCAATATGTTTTCAAAAATGGGGATACTTTAATGTCACAGTTACTCTAATTTATCGAGATAGGATTCAATAGCAATGTAGACTCACAAATTGGTTGCCGACAATCCTTCAAATATTCTTCAGTTGGTGTAAAGTATTCCTGCCCGTCAAAAGATACTGCACTGTATCGAACGTGCGGCTGGATATATGAGACTACGTCTTTTGCATGAAGTTTGTGGATCGATGGACAAGGATAAATTTTATACAAATTATACAGTTTCTGTTCCACAAGGGGTATAGTGAGCTCAAATAGTATTCTCCCCGTTGTGAAAATCTCGTTTAAGTATATTATTTTTTCAATCTCATCAGCAATTCATGCGCTAATGTTTGTTTAATTGTATGAGCCGAAAGTAACAACCGTTCAGGTGAAACGATAGTAGGATGTAAAATTCCTTGTTTTGCTAATAATATTGCGTCTAATAGTAATAACAAATTTGAGTCACTAAACGTTGTTATAGTACTCTTTGCACTCCGCTGTCCCCTCTCAGGGGACATAATTCTAGCATATCACTCGGATGTTCCTTCTCAGGGGACATTCAAGTTTATTAGTGATTATGGGGAATAGAGTTATTTCAGCGCAACTTTTTGAGACATGCATGTTTCCCTGAAGTATTATCTTGAAATAGCACAAGAAATCAAATCAAAATATCGTAAAATTACATATTCCCGATGTGGGAGAAAGAAAACGGGACTGCATTGTGTGTTCTAACAGGAAAAACTTCTGGTGGCAGGCGTCAAACAACATATTATTGTCAAACATGCACTAATCAGCCTGCAATGCATATTGGGGAGTGTTTCAAAACTTATCATACTGTAAAAAATTATAAACAATAAAATATTGATTTTGTTACAAATATACTTTCCTCGATTTCAACCAATTCATATAAGTCCAATATCATTATAATACGTTGCTTATTTCCAAAATTATAATGAATAACACGAGGGTCTGTAAATGTTCCTTTTCTGCTGTAAAGTGGCGCTGAGTAGCTGATAGCCAACGTCCAGAATCGTGCGGAGTGCAAAGGGTTAAATAATCTTCATACGACTGTAACTTTTCGCCGGTTGAAAAAGAACTTGGTTCTCGAGCTGGTTTTCCAAAAATTAGTTTATACGAAGTAAAATGTGTTGCTTTATGTACGGATGTATTACGAATAAATCCCAATCTTCGTAATTATCCATGTAATGCTTGAGGTACTCGGTGAGTACGATGTGGCTTCGCTCCAATAATCCGTTGGTTTGTGGTCTGTATCCTGAAGTCGTGATTTGTTTGATTGTTTGTTTGATCCAATGGCATATTCGGATGCATGTGTTGTAACGATTAATGGTTTACTGAAATCTGGATATTGTAAAATCGGTTGCTGTCACAATTCGTTGCGTAATTGTTTGAAACTTTCGTCTTGCTCTTCTGTCCACTTGAATTTGATGCCTTTTCCTAACAAGTTAATCTGGCTTTGCTTTTGAGGTGTAATTAGGTACAAATCTTCGGTAATATCCTACAAGTCATAAAAATTGTTGAATATTCTTCTGCGTTGTGGGTGTTGGAAAATCTTGAACGGCTTTTAATTTCCTAGGATCAGGTCTAACTCCATTTTTTGAAATAATATGTCCGAGATATGCGACTTCCTTTCGTAGAAATTCGCATTTATTGGTGTGAAGGGTGAATCATGATCTTTAAGGCGTTTTAATAATTTTTTAACTCTAATGTTGTGTTCTTGAAACGACGAAGCGTATACTACTATGTCGTCCGGATAAAGAAAAAGATCTGTTCCTTGGAGTCCAGTGAGTGCTTGATCCATGAGGCGTTGAAATGTGCGTGGTGCGTTCTTTAATCCGAAAGGCATTCGAAAAAATTCGTAATGATCCATCTCTATTTGATGAAATCGCGAGATCGAAAACTGAGAAGTATTTAGCTGCTCCCAATCGGTCTAATATATCCGTGATTTGTGGTAATGGGTATTTGTCAGAAATCGTTTTCTGACGTTTTCGGAACAATCCGTAAAGGTGAATTATATGGAGATTTAGAAGGTTTAATTATGCTTTCAGATGGCATTAGTGCTGATCTGTTTCTGAATTTCATTTTCATGTACGGGTGGATAGCGATATTGTCTCGTATTAATTGGAATATCATTAGACGTGTGAATTGAATGATTGTAGTCACGAGCCTTCCCGAGTTTATCTCCTGGCAAGAAAAATCGGTCGGGAAATTCCTTTACTAAATCAGTAACGAAATTCCGTTCCTCTTTGTTCAAATGTTTCAAATTAATTGTTTGTAAAATTCCCTGAATTCTCTCTTTCCTAGTCTTGAAGTTCGACGGGTGTTCCATTCCTGGATAAGAATCGTCGTCGGATGTACTAAAAATGTCGTATGGCTCCAAAATTTGAGGCTCTAACTTTACGTCAATTTCTTCTTCGCTGGTACTTATTGCCATAACGTGACATTTGCCGTCGTTGTTTGTTACTACTGCTTCCCCTATGTATAGTTGCTCATGAGTTTTGATGCGCGGTCTTTAATTTTCATGTTTGCTATTCTTACAGCAATCTGCTGCGATGTTCTAGGCTTGATACAATATTTGGTAACTGTCTACTGTTCTTTTGTTTGAGGTAAATCTTGATAGTTTGAAAAACGTAAAAGTCGGATTGGTTCATTTTTTAAAGATAGGGTTCCATGATAGTAAGAAATCTCGACTTCTTCTTGTTTTAAAAACGGGCTTCCGAGAAGTCCATCTGCGTCCAACCCAAGATTCTTTACCACATAGAAAAAGGCTGGAGATTCATGAATATGTTACAAGCCGGGGCTGTGGGCAACGCCTAGGCCGGCGAGGTTGATATAACCCAAGGAATACGGTTGAGAATTTGTTAGTAAGGTGCACGGACGAACCTGATGCGAAATCAGAGAGCCGCAGGAGGGTGAAACGTCGCACAGTGTTCCGAAACCGTAAAAACACGACCTAAATTCATAACACTGTTATTTAAACATTATTCATT
Source organism: Nomada fucata (assembly GCA_948146005.1). Classification (NCBI taxonomy): domain Eukaryota; kingdom Metazoa; phylum Arthropoda; class Insecta; order Hymenoptera; family Apidae; genus Nomada; species Nomada fucata. The sequence continues at coordinate 11,855,391 of OX411282.1, forward strand.
ATGAATAGAAAGATTTTAGGTAGTTTTTGAGTTATAGAATATAATTGCAACTAAAATTTCTCTTTTTATAATTATTTTAACAATAATATTGGATAAAATGTTGTTTGGTCGAAAATGGTTCTGATATTTTTTGTGGTGCGTAGATATCTCTCAGGTAGCAGTAAATAAAATTTGTTACAGCCAATATCACGACTCTTACAATTCTGATTTCATCATTGACATTCATAATCTGTAAAAAACTTAACTGAAATTATATAGTTAATATGGAAATAGTTCGACAATGGGATGTTGAATCTATACATCTGCGGGGGTTATGAAGGAGAGAGAGAAGAAGGTTTCGTCGGGAAAAGAAAGAGGAAAGGGAGATGTTGCGTTTCGTCCTAGGCCTGCTAGCGGACTCATCAGTAAGGCGTACTAGCAGGCCCTGCCTTAGACACAGCGATAGTAGGGAACGGTCGGTGGTTATATATATACTCGCGTGGGCCTATACAGCCACCTTCGGGAGCCGGATCGTCGTGCTCGTCCCCTAGCGGTGTATGTGGGAAGTACCCCCACACATCCAAATGCGCGTTTATGATGTTATTTAATTGAACGAACATGTTAGCAAAAGATTTAAAATAAAAAATATATACAAAATTATTTAAAGAATTTAAATTAAATAAACAATTTTTGAAAAAAAGTAAATGGTTTACAACTAAATTTACATTACCCTACATTTCATCTTCTGATGAGGTCACGTCACTTTCCGACACCCTTTCACTTTCTGCCACATTCGTGATATCCACTACGGGAGATACAACTATTAAGTTGATTATGTCCTTGTCCACTTTTCTCTTCTTATTCGTCACGTGTTTAAATGAACTTAAGTATGGATCCGAACTTAACAATAGCCTGTGAAATAAATTTTCGTTAGTCTTCACTCTTGATGTTTTCCTTGTGCGATGTTCCCTAAAGTATCTGATATCCTTATTCTTTGCCTCTTGGGCTTCTTCGGAAAGTTCACCATTTTATTGGTGATCTTTGAATTATTGGTATAATGGCATTCTTGATAACACTTGATCCATGTATCAGCACTTTATGCAGAGTTACAGGCATGTAGCACCAACCATACAGTTCCACGTATTTTTCGGCTGTTAATACACAGTACTTATCAAATTCTTCGGTATTTATTTCATACCCACTGTTAATAACACGAAGTATCACACTTAATCGTTCAATTAGATTCTCATCTATCCCGGTTACACTTGATGATATTTACGGATTTGCAACAAATTTTCTTGCCGTATTACCATCATTCGTTGTACCATATCTTGTCTTTGGTATGTCAACGAATAGGCCCATATCTTGACGAAATCTTCCTTGCACAATTTTTTTCCTTTCTTCGAAAACAGATCGTTTATCTTTCGAGACCTTCCACGTTTTTAGATCTAGTCTATAAGATATATGCAACATGCATTTGAAAAATCGAATATAAGAGTGCAATACTGATAGACCGAATCTGTACATCTCTGGATCACTAGGCCTTTCCCGCATTGGCTTATTTAAATTCAATTCGGAAATTGTAGCCTTGCATATGTAGCACCGCATGCCAGATGCACCAGCCAATGCATTGCATACTTTTCCATCTACCATAGTTAGGAAGAGTGAAAGGTTAATGCTCTTGACATAAATGGTTCCAAGGCCTGTATTTGCTCATTTATATATATTTCTTCTTTAATGGAAATTTCACTTGTTTCTTGAAGCCACTGTATCCTAATGGGTCTGCAAAACCGTGTAGACGAAGGCGTATCGTTCTTCCATATAATTTTTTTGGTCTTAGTATCCACCAACCGAAGCGGAACCAAGGAGGTAACAAAGATACTCCCATCTTTGTTTTCATTTGAACTGGATTTTTGTTTATAGCACGAATAACCCGAACTTCCATCAAATCCCCACTTGCAAAATAGAGTTAAATCGTTCTCACTGTCACTTGTATCACACACTGGTATCACATTCAGTACACTTTCACACGTTTCATATAATAAATTTTTTAACGTCACTTCACATTTTTGATCACTCACGATTATTCCATCCGGATAAAATTGTTCCTTCACTTGCAATATTTCACAGAACGATGGGTATAAACGATGCCCATGTGTGTTCGCCGCCAAACGCAGTGTTTTGTATGTCTCCTTGGACAAATTGCAAGTAATTATTAATGACAAAGCTTCTTCAGGCGATAATTGTGTTCGAATGGGTTCCGGCTTTTTCCATTTATTCAAAATCCTGGAAGATCTGGTAGGTGAAGATGCAGTACATTCTGCTGATAACTTTGCCGTTGATTTCTTTCCGTCTTCTCGAAGCTTCATTGTAGTGGCGCAAATCAGTTCTGCCGAAGAGTGTGATTGTCGAAGTTTCTCCGTTTTTCTGCGTTTCACGGTCGCACAACACTCTTCAAAGCTTTTCGATGGTCGTCCCCTTTTTCCAGCCATTTCCCTGTTGTTCGATGATTGGCCTCTTGATAAGGAACTGGGAAATATAAGCTCTTTAGAGCGCCAGTCACTATGTTTTGCTGAAAAATAAGAATTTAATCTATGACACAAATTCCAACGCTTAAAGGAGACACAGAAGTTTTTCTGGATGAATTTTTTCTGTTCCTCCTTAGCGTTTTCATCGTCCTCGATCAAAAACGTTTGTACTAAGAAATGTAGTACGAGATTCTTTTGGTTTTCCACTGACATATCGGAGTGATTCTTCACCAGATCGTGCAGCATATATCTCGTAATTTTCCTTTCCGGCATTGTTTACTACAATCACTTCAACGATATTACAAGATAAATGAAATTGTGCGCTCGCTTGCTCAAAAAGACTTCGATACTAAATGGCACTGAACTCTTTGGGTGTTCCTTAAGAACTGAAGTATCTTTCTTTCAAAAAATAGAATTTATAGTTGAATATATGGAAAATCAGCGACAAAATTTTTAGGAAAGCTTCTTTATTAGTGGCTTTGTTCTTGCAATCCAACATGTTTTTGGAACGCGTCGTGGACGAACCCGATGCGAAATCGGGGAGCCACTGGATTGGAGTATTTGTAGTGTTACGAGCCGAGGGCAAAGGGGCACAGCTGCGAAGCCGAGGATCGGTTATTTATGAGTTTGTTAGTCGCGGACAGCTAGTGCGTATTTCGTCACTGGGGCCCGTGTAGATAGGAAGTGCGTGAATTTGCCGATGCCTATTCCATCACCGGGTGTCACAGGAAGGTAAAGGTAATCGTGGACAAACCAACGCCTATTTCATCGCCGGGAGCCACAGGATGGTAAGATTTCGTGGACAAACCAGCGCCTATTTCATCGCCGGGAGCCACAGGATTGTTAGTAAAATGTACTCGTAACGTATAACGATACACCTCGAGCGGTTAAGGTGTATCTGTTTGGTGGGAAGTTACTGCCAATGACTGGTAGAGGAGATTCAATGAGAAAAATGCGTTCAGTTATATTAAGCTTGTATTTTCTACGTTCTGGTTCTAATACAATTCCGACTAAACTCTACAAAATCCACACTTCTCAACCTGTACGGATTGAAAAATATCTATTGCCCAACAAAAGGCCTGACGGTATACTACCAATATGTATATCGTCTGAACGAATTTACAGAAGTTGCTCGAAAGGGACTCGGAACCCGATCCTGCTGAGCTCAAAATATCAAAATATTCGATACAGAGTGTGCACGAAGCTAGCTTAATACTGAGCGGCCGAGGGGGTTTTTTTTTTTTTTGAGTTGCAGTGGGTGGGGAGGAAGGGGAGTCGTGGGGGGGGGGGCGAAGAGATGGGAGCACCCGGGGAGAATCCACGCACGTGTGCGTGATTCCCCCCCCCCTACTTCCCCTTCACCCTGCTTTTTAGTGCCGTACCTGCTACCATCCGCCAGCTTACCGGAAAGCATGATTGTGAATGTGCCGTTAACTGCATGTGGTGGGTTATTTCTTAGTGAAAAATGTTAAAGTATTGTATGGCGGAAAATTTGCAAAAAACCGCCAAGGGGTGCGAATTAGAATTTGGAGAATGGTAGAGAGTAATTTGGGCGGGGAGTTTCTCCGGCTGGGTGGGTGGCTGGAGAGTTATTATGTACGGGGGGTACACGTGAGGTGAGTGGTGGAGATGGGGATGGTTGATGTCAGTGTATCTAATGGGCCGCGGCTGGGATGCTCCACGGTTAGCTAGGGCGCGAGTAGTATCTAGAATGGAGTGGGAAGAGATATTTGGTTCTATATGGAATGGTATGGATATTGAACTCTGCCAAGCGGCGGATTAACGGGTTGTCGTGTCCGTCGCAGGTGAGTTTTGACATTAATTTGCTGATGTACTCTTTAATCAACGGTAGCCTGGCACGAAGGTGGAGCTTCCTAGTGGAAAATTTAGGGTGGAGTTTGAGGATGGTTTTTAGGACCTTGTTTTGCGCATTCTGGACCTTTCGTCGGTCTTCAGCTGAGAGGCAGTCCCAGTAAACCATCATTCCGTAGGTTAGCACCGGTCGGATGCACATGCTGTAGATGGAGAGGCGGATGTTTTCACACAGGTTTGAGTGTGGGGATAGGTGCGGTCTGAGGGCAGCCGCGACCTTATGCGTCTTGGTGATGCGATCGTTTATCGCCGCTTTCCAATTGAGTTTGGAGTCTAGGGTAACTCCGAGGTAGGTGACTCTTTGGGACCATTGTACCGGGTGTCCATCGACAATGAGGTCTCTCACAGCATGTGTACGCTGACGTGAAAATAGGATGGCCTCCGTCTTGCTTGCGTTTATTGCTAGTTTCCATTTGCGAAGGAAGTCCAGGACTGTGCATAGGTATAGCTGGAGACGATCTCTCGCCGTCCAAGGCCGGCGCGATACGGTGAGGAGCGCGGTGTCGTCCGCGAACAGTGCCAGCGTGCACGAAGGGAGAGCGGGGATATCGTTTATGAATAGGTTGAATAGTACTGGGCCAAGGATGGAGCCTTGGGGGACGCCGGCGAGGGCCGGTCTGGTGTCTGACGACACTCCGTTTACGTTGACGTAGAATGATCTGCCAGCCAAGTAAGATCTCACCAATCTGATCATCTCGATCCCAAAGCCAAGGGTGTGAAGTTTAAAAATTAGGGCGTCATGCCACACTGAGTCGAAAGCTTTTTGAAGGTCCAGGAGGACCATTGCGGTTACGTTTTTGATGTTTAAGGCGTGGGTCGCCCTCTGTGCGATGCGTGCGATCTGGAGGGTTGTAGAATGCCTTCGCCGGAAGCCGAACTGTTGAGGGATGATGAGGTTTTTATCGGTTGCGAACCCACTGATGTTGTCGTAGATGACCGATTCGAGTAATTTGCCCAGGATGGAAAGGAGGCTAATCGGGCGATAGCTTGTGGCTAGATTTTTCGGTTTGCCTGGTTTGTGTATAGCGGATACTCGAGCTAGCTTCCAACGATCGGGGAAGTAGGCAGAGCGTAGGCAGTAGCGGAATATATAAAAAATTTGGCAGATCATTTTTTTCACGCGTTTTTGAGCATCAGAGAATTTATGCGGTCGTCGCCCGGTGATTTTTTGTCGCCAAGGCAGTGAATTTTTTTGTATATGCTGCGTGGAGACAGACTGGAACAAAGGGAGTCTGATGGGACGAAGGGGGTGTTGTGAACAGTGGCTATGAAGTTATTTATGTTGGGCTCGCACGGTGAAGTGAGGGAGTAAGGCTCACTGAAAACTGACTCGAACTGGCGTGCCAATAGTTCCGATTTTTCTCTGGCCGAACAGATGTTGTTGGTGCCATCACTAAGTATGGGCAGCTTGTGCCTGGCGTATTTGTTTGTAAGGGCGGCATAGGTTGACCAAAAGGTGGGGTCGACTTTGCGGAAAGCGCCAAGTTTATCAACCCATTCTTTGTTGCGGAGACTAGATATTTGTCTCCTGATGCCTGCTGTTAAGTCCTTGAGGACATCCCCCAGGTGTGCTGAGCCCAGGCGCTGGGCCAATTTTCTGACTTTGCGCCTTCTACGGATGAGTGCGGTTAGGTGGTCGTTGTTTGTGAGGAACCCGTGGCGGGTTGTGGTAGTGTTTGTCTTGGAGGTGGCCAGTCTGGCAGAGGAGTGCATGCATGCAGTAGCCGCCTCTATGCAGTCGTCGACGTTTGACGCGGTGGCGAAGTCCTTTATCAGGGTGAATTTATTGGTGTGGCGCCTATACAAGCTCCAGTCCACCACGCGGTCAAGGCCGACCTTGGCCTGTTTAGGGGAGGGTAGGAGGGTGACGGGTGTGTGGCCCGAGGGACCGCGATCAGTGACATCGCATTCCAGAGGGTGGTCTATTGATGATAGGAAGATGTCGAGAGTGGACGCTCGACACCGGGGTGTATAGCAAGTAAATTGATTTGGATAAATGATGTCGTAAGAGGAATGGGAGAAATGGTTGTGTAGGACCCTTCCATTCTGGTTTGAGGCGAAATTGTTCCATATTGGGTGTTTTGCGTTGAAGTCACCTCCTATAATGAATGGAGCGCCCGTACCGGTGAGCACGTCTAGTGTAAAGGGTGTCAGTCTGGCCCGGGGCGGAGCGTACACCACTCCGATGTATACCGCGGGTGACTCTAGTTTGATGAAGCTGTACTCGGCTGGCAGAGTATGAGTATGGGCAATTGCTCTGAATGCTAGGGCGCGGTGAATCAGGATTGCAACCCCCCCCCCCCCCCGACTGTCCCTGTTGTGTCTGATGATTTCGAAGTCGGGTACGCTGACACTGGTCGCGGGTTCCAACCGCGTCTCCGTGAGGAGTATGATTTCTGTCTGCTCGCGTGCAATGGTTAGTAAGAGTTCATTTTTGTTCTTAATGAACGATCGGATATTCCATAATAGTATTTTTGGGAGGGAGGCCATTTTAGTCCATACCGTTTAGGACCTCGATAAAGGCCTGGAATTTCTCGCTGTTCGTTCTGCATTTTGTAAGCGCGCTGTTTAATTTTCGAATGGAGGCAAGCATGAAGTATTAATACTGAGCGGCCGAGGGCAGAATTCGTGCCCTTTTTATACCCGAAAGCCGGAAAAAAAAAGCTGGTGGGGCACGGTAAATTCCAGGGGAGTCCGGAAAGATTCCCCCGAAAAGGGTCACGTCATCGCGACGTCGCGGAAGGGGCAAACTCGACTGCATGCACCCTCGATTTCCAAATAAGGGCGTAGTAGGAGGAAGAAAGAATGGAATAATTGTTCCTACGTAACATCTCCCCCTTTAGATGAAACATCGTTTATTACGATGCTTTCACCCTTCTTTGGGAATCGTAAGCGCAGGTGTAAACATGCAGTCGAGTACTTACGCTACAGGAGGGAGATCCAAATCTGTTGACTGCTATTGTTCGATGTTCGATGCTGGACGCAACTCGTCCTTCTCCCCGAAGATATCATTCCATATCCGCCAGCGTTGGATGCAGCTCGTCCTCCTCCCCGAAGATGTTGCGAATACGCAGACCAATTTTGCGCTTCAGCTTGGCGGCTGCCTCCCACGGCATCCAATCCTTGATATTGTGGTCAGTTATCCTGGCCAGATTGAGACCATTTTCCTTATCACAGGGAAATGATCTTTTCTTCCCTGCCTCCAGGGACTCAGAAACCTGTACGGATTGATCCCTGGTCCTTTGATTCTTCGTTTGATTTCCGGCGCCCGGTCTGCAGACACCGTTGCCAGGAATGAAAACTCCAGTAGGTCGCAGAAGCGTACCAAATCTAAACTCCTGCACCCAGGTGCCCTGCTCCCCCGTCTGGACGGAAATGGTTCCCGTTCCCTCATTGCACTCGGTCTGCACTTCAACTTCGGCCTTCATTCTTGAATTTTTAGTTTCAACTGTGGATTTTCCGAGTTTGCAGGATCTTATATATGGAAAGGAGACTTCTCCTAGCTGCAATTTTCTTTAAAAATGCCTATAGTAGGGGACTGCGTGAAACTGTGACCTGACTCAAGTACCAAAGCATTGACTCGCAATGGTGTAGTGGTTGCACATGGCCATGCACGCTGCGCCCTATGAGACCATTGAGGACAATGCCATTTTCCACAGCAAGTTTCTTCTTCTCTCATAAGAATTCCAATTTATTGCAGTGGTTATTACTACTATACTTTTCCAGAACCACATTATTTAAGTCCGTAATATTTAATATCTTATACGGTCCAATATAGTGCGGATCAAATTTATGTATGCGAGGTTCCTTCTGTACATAAACGTATTCTCCAGGTTTAAACTCTCTTGGTTTCCTATGTCGATCGTACTAACGTTTGGATCTTTCCTTTGCTGTATTTAATTTATCGGCTGCTTGATTTCGGATTTCTCTCATCTGTTCAATAAGGTTGGTGAGGTAGGTTCCATAGGTTTCTAAACGTTGTCCAGATGGAAAGGCACTCGGTATTCTTGCTTGTTTACCGAAGATCAATTCATGGGGCGTAAAATTGGTTGCCTCGTGAACGGATGTGTTATATGAGAGCATGGCAAACGGAATAAACAGGTCCCAGTCTTCGTGTGACTCCATGTAGTGCCTCAAGTACTCTGCAAGAACAGCGTGACTTCTCTCCAACGAACCGTTCGTCTGTGGTCTATATCCCGATGTCGTTATTTGTTTGATTTTGAAGATTTCAGCCAGATGCGTCATTACCTTCCCGATGAAACTAGTTCCCCTATCCGATAATATTGCACGTGGAGTTCCATAAATTGCTATGAAATGCCGAGCAAAAGCGTCTGCGATAGTTGTAGCTCGTATGTCCGGTATGGCAACCGCAATGCAATATTTCGTAAGGTTATCTTGCATCGTTAAAATATATCTGTTCCCGCAAGGTGTTTCTGGAAGGGGTCCGACTGTGTCCAACGCAAGTTTATCAAAAGGTTCCAAAGGTGTATCGGTAATAATCATTGGTTGATGGGTTTTTGCTCTAACTAATTTCTGTTCCTGGCAGCTCCTACATTTTCTAATGAAATCCTGTATATCACTCCTCATTTTTTGCCAATGATATTTTCCTTTTAAGCGATTGTAAGTCTTTGTGACACCCTTGTGTCCTCCTATTAAGCTGCTATGGGCCTCTTCAATCAGTTGATTTCTAGTTTCCTCGAGTGGTGTGAGAATGGTTCCAGCAGGTTGCATTTCTGGTGTGACCGTAGGGTCACTCGACTCCTCTTCAGTTGAATTATTATCTTCGTATGATGTAGATTCATACTCCGAGGGTACAGAATTGACTGGACTAGATAGGTTAGGTATATAATTAGGTATTATATTTTGCGGAATGGATGGGGTAGAAGTAGTAAGTGGACACTGAATTACAGTTGGCGTTAATGATGCAGGTAAATTTTGTTCATTTGGTTCTTCCAGCAAGGTTTGGGAAAGGGATTGGTTAACAATTGTAGCGTTCAAAGGATTTGAATCGTTGAAGGAAATTAAATCTGCATTGATGGTGGTATCCTCTCCTGCCACTGGATGTTCGGCATCCTCTAGGAGTCGCGTTGAATTTGCTATGGGATTTCCTGATATGATGCTTGATGAATTGTTAATTGGTTCCTGATGCGTTGGTTGTTGATCAACCCTTCTTCTGCGAAGACTCTGTCATCTTCTTGGGGTGGTTTCCTGATCTGACGATTCCTCGGAAGTTAATACTGCGCGACTGCGTTTCGCTTCCTGATTTCGTCGTAGCTCGCGAATGCTTTGTTCAATGCTATCGGTAACCGGTGCTGTGTTCTTCGGCATCTGGATTTTGAAATCTTTATCACTCTCCCTTGGTATTAAGGGCAGGCAAATTCTTACTGGATTGCGAGATAAAGCGTCGGCGTTTTTATTAGTTTTTCCCGATTTATGAACAACTTCATATTCGTATTCTAAAAGTCTTAACTTCCATTTTACTAATCTTGATGTAGGATCTTTTACGGAATGAAGCCAAACTAACGGTCTATGATCGGTTATCAAAGTAAACTTCCTTCCAAAGACATATGGTCTAAAATATTGCACAGCATACTCCATTGCTAAACATTCCTTTTCAGTGGCGGAATAATTCCTTTCCGCAGGATTTAAACTGCGAGAGGCATAAGCTATTGGCAAATCCTGGCCCACTTCCCCCTGACTCAAAACTGCGCCAATTGCAAAGTCCGAGGCATCAGTGGTGATAATGAATGGTTGATTGAAGTCAGGGTATTGCAAAATAGGTTCCTTACATAACTCATTTCGTAATAATTCAAAACATTGTTTTTGTTCTTCAGTCCATTTGAAACGAATTCCCTTTCGAAGTAATTGAATCAATGGTTTTGCTTTGGCTGAATAATCCTGTATGAATCTGCGGTAATATCCAGTTAATCCCAAAAATTGTTGAATATTTTTCTGTGATGACGGTACAGGGAATTTTTCTACGGCTTGCAATTTCCTAGGATCCGGCTTAACTCCATCCGATGAAACTATATGTCCCAGGTAGGTCACTTCCTTGCGAAGAAATTCACACTTGCTGGTTTGAAGTGTAAGTCCATTGTCCCTTAATCGATGGAGTAACTTCTTGACCTTGATTTCATGTTCCCTGAGCGATGATGAATAGACTACAATGTCATCAAGGTACACGAACAACTCCGTTCCTTGCATCCCCGTGAGAACTTGATCCATCAATCGTTGAAATGTGGGTGGTGCGTTTTTCAACCCAAAAGGCATACGCATGAATTCGTAGTGCCCGTATGGTGTGGTAAAGGCAGTCTTCTCTTTGTCCCTTGGATTCATTTCAATTTGATGAAATCCATTCAATCCATGAAATCCAAATCAAATACTAAGAATATTTTGCGTTTCCTAACTTATCCAAAATTTCTGTAATCTGTGGTAGTGGGTATTTGTCACTAATGGTTTTTTCATTGAGAGCGCGAAAATCAATGACCATACACCATTTCTTTTTCCCGTCGGCTCCCGTCTTCTTCGGTACAATCCATAAAGGGGAATTATACGGTGAAACGGAAGGTTTGATGATCCCCTGTTGTAATAGCGTTCCTACTTGTTGGTGAATTTCCTCTTGATGTATAGGAGGGTAACGGTATTGTCTGGTGTTGACTGGAATATCATCCTTCACGAATATTGAATGATGAAAATGTGGTACTTTATCCAATTTATCTACTGGCAAATAAAATCTGTCAGAAAATTCTTCGATGATGCTCTGAATATGGCATTGTTCTTCTGCGTTGAGGTGGTTGGTCGCTAAGGTGTCCCAGATTTGTTGATTCCTCCTCTTTCCTTGAACAGCACTCCTTACTTCCGAATAGGATATGTCTTCGTCGGAAGTATCCAAGGTGTCATATGGATGCAGGTATTGAGGTCCCAAATAAATATCCGTTTCTTCTTCCCCAGTATTTGTGGCCAAAACATAGCATGACCCGTCGTGGTTCTTGACCGCGGCCTCACCGACATAAATATTCTTTTGTGTTTTAAGACGCGGTAAATAACCTTCCTTTATATTAGGGTTGGCTATTTTTACTGTAATTTGACGCGTCGTCCTACCCGGGATCCTATGCTCTGTCACTTGCTTAGAGGAACTAGCACGTTCCTCCACTTGAGGAAAATTCGTGAAACGAATGGGCCTAATGGGCTGACTGGTAGTTACAAGTGTCCCGTGATGGTAAGAAATCTCGGCTCTTTCTTGTAGTAAGAAAGGGCTCCCCATGAGACCATCTGCTGACAGCGGGAGGTGGTCGATGACATAAAAATGTGCAGGAATGCCATTGATATGTAACACCGTCGTAGCCATTGTTTGAATAGAAGGAAGGGGTAACCCAGTTATCTCTATTTCCTCCCGTGAAGTAATTTTTGTCTTATCGTCTAAAGAATCCAACGTGATGAGATTCACAGAGGCTCCACCGTCAATAAGGAATTCTCCCGTCTTGTTTATTAATTCCGGAACGTTGACCCTGATCCGTGGTGTTGGAGCTTCCTTGACGAGTCCTCGTTCTTCCCCTCGTTGAACCGGACACTTCTTTGACGATTGTTCTTTAGTACGCTCACCGTATCGTCCGTGCGGTAAGCGCTTTTGGAGTTTAAAGGTTTCGGAGAAAAATCCCTCGAAGATCCCGCTCCTCGTTGAAAATTCTGCCGTTGCTTACATATTTGTCCGTCGTGTCCTTTTTCCCCGCAGTTCCAACAAAATAGATGTTTTCCTTTATTGCTGGACCTCTGGTGCATTCGGCCACGCTCCGATCCAAAGTAATCACCCGTCTCCGAATTATCCGAAAAATAAGACGGCGACTTCTGTCGACTATGCAAAGTCATTGCCGCTGCCGTCCTCCTACGTCCATCATACTCCGTCTCAGATGGCGAGGCGCTCCTATCCTGATTCGCCCGATAATAGCTCGGGGATGGTGATCGCGGATACCGTGCCGGCGATCGGTATTCTCGTTCGCGAGAACCTCTTCTTTCGGCATTTTCCCTCGATGGTCGATCTTCTATAACCTGACGACGATTCCTCAGCCGCCGATCAATTACTAACACCGCCTCGAATGCCTCCTCTAGAGTTTTAACTTTTTCTTCTAGTGTAGCTATTCTTAACGCAACGCGTTCCGGTAATCCTTCGAGGAAGTTTTCTAACGCGTCCTTTTCCATTTCCCGAATGATTTGCGAGACGTTGGCATCGTATCGTTCTTTAATTGCCGTCCGCGCGCAGTGGATTAAATGGCCTACACGATCGATGTATTTTCTTAATGTCTCATCATTACGGATACGAAGACGCGATATTTCCCCTTGGAGATACGCCAGGCTACGTCCTGGAGCGTACCTTTTCTTCAAGAATTTTATTAGGTCGGCGACACTTGTGAACGATTTATCTTGGATACTTGTTCTTGCCGGACCCGTGAACTTGGTTAATATTATGGCTAGATACTCTTGCTCCGTGTTTTCCGGTATCAAAGCTAACCCGTTTTCTAAACTTTGCGTAAAGCTCGACAAACGTGGATTTTCTCCATCAAAGATGGGTATAGTTGCTGTCGCATGCTGTATACAATTACGCCGTGTTAGCACAGTCATGGAACTAGTTATGGAAAGCGTTAAATTCCCCAACTCTTCAACCGAAAGTGAAGCCATGATTTGAAAATTATTAGGCGATCAACCCAATTAATAAATAGATTTTCTTCCTTAGAATTATATAGAAATTCTAATTATTAATTCGACAAAAGGGTTTTTCTTCCTTAGAACTCCTACGTTCTAATTACAATAAAAATGAAATGCGAGATCAAAACTCTCCTTTAGAATATATTAAATTCTAACGGTTTGCACGCGCTCCCCGCGTAGAAAATACTTTAAAGAGCACACGCTGCAGTCCACTATGGGCTGTATCGTGTACAATGGCTCATTACATGAACCACACAATATTGTATGAGGCTCACGCTGAAACCAATGTTCAGTTGTAGAACTCCTTACATCTAACGGTGAGGTTAGCGCGCACTGTGTGCAGACCTTGGTACCGTTTTCTAAGGTGGTTGTCCAAGCCCTACAGCACAGGTTTTCTAGATAACCCGGACTCACCACAAAAGTAGGTGTCGTACGCCGGTGCGGAACTCCCGTTTTCTTCTCGATACACATTTAAAATCGAATCTCTCTGCAATCAAAAACAAGCAGTATCCCACCGCTGTCACCAATTTGTTACGAGCCGAGGACAAAGGGGCACAGCTGTGAAGCCGAGGATCGGTTATTTATGAGTTTGTGAGTCGCGGACGGCCAGTGCGTATTTCGTCACTGGGGCCCGTGTAGATAGGAAGTGCGTGAACTTGCCGATGCCTGTTTCATCACCGGGTGTCACAGGAAAGGTAAAGGTTATCGTGGACAAACCAACGCCTATTTCATCGTCGGGAGCCACAGGATGGTAAGATTTCGTGGACAAACCAGCGCCTATTTCATCGCCGGAAGCCACAGGAAGGTTTTCCTGGACAAACCAGCGCCTATTTCATCGCCGGGAGCCACAGGAAGGTTTGCGTGGACAAACCAGCCTTCATAATGTTTCTTTCAGTATGTGCTGTTGGCCCATGTAGATCGTTGAAAACACTCTGAACTGGTAATCTACCAGCAACACCTCCTTCTTCAATTCTGTTCACAATAGTTCCGTCTGAGTCAATTTCAGTTTGCTGATTTTGTACGTTACGTTCAGCTTTGTCTTCAGAATTGGAAGGGAATCGCATGCATCGTCTCGTATATTCTCGTCTGGAATATTTTCGCAATCACTGTCGCTTGACTGATCTGTATTGTCTGTATCAGGAATTTCCTCATCACTACTCTCGATAATAGCACTGTTCTCGTCACTGCCTTGTGGATCAGTTTGACCCGCCAATAATTCGCCGTCGCTATCATATAATTCATCAATTTCTGCATCTGAACATTCCAGAAGTACGCTGGTTGCATTTTTCAAATATGTAAAAACTTTCATTCGTTTTGTCATTTTCAGAGCCTGGCGATCGCTGTAAAAATAAGTTGAAACTAAGTAACTCTCTCAGTATATTGGCTTCTTACTGAAGAATCTATTTTGGAATATTTCAATATCCACATAAATGTTTCTTACCTGTGTCACTGCGGGGATAAAGGTGAATGATTACGCTTGGAGATCGTTTTGACTAAAATTTTATTTCGTGTGTGTTATATGAAGCTTGAAACAAGACTGTTCGTGCCTCGTACACTTACTTCGAAAGGGCTCGTAAAAAATGCCTTGCAAAAATTTCGGAAAAATGCATTGTATTCTGCGGTGGCCCGCAACGCTGGGCCCGTATCCTAAATAAATACTGCGCGTAATCGCCGTAATCGGCTCAATGCCGATAACGGAGCGAACGAAATACGCATTGCCCGCTATGTGTACTGCATCGGTCTCATGATTCTCCCGAAATCATATTTCTATGCCGATAAAACATTGTAGTACCCATCAATTGTTATAACTGCCCCAATGTCATTTTATCACAGAAGTTCTTCATAGAAACATGCACCAGTCATTTTGACTGGTACTGGTATAAGTATTAATAACAAAAAATATATTTGTTACGAATATACACAAAGTAACATTAAGTTCATAAAATGTATTCCCCACTTATAGCTACAAAAGTCATAACATCATTTCGGAAAGCAAATGTTACATGCAGTTGGAATTTTGAATTGACATTGCACGACCAGTCAAATGACTGGTCTGGTAAAAACTGGTCTAGTGTTAATGTCTTCCTTCCAGGCAGTGCGGATACCCAGAAGTTCGATGGTATTAAGCGTATATTTTCGGAATATTTCAAGGTAGTCCGGGAACAGCCTCCCAAAAGGGTCACGTCATCTCGACGTCGCGGAAGGGGCAGACTCGACTGCAAGCACCCTCGATTTCCAAATAAGGGCATATTAGAAGGAAGAAAGGAAATAATACTTCCTACGTATCACTCTTACGGCCGACTTAGTATCCTTGCATGATCACTCCACTCCACGATAACTTAACTTGATTATCGCTTTCACTTGCCACTGTGAAATTTGGGTATAGTATCTTACGTTTAAAAAATGTGGCTCCGAAAGATGCCGATTGCTTTCCCCAAAAGGGGCCGATTGTGATGGCGGTGATGTCAATTCAGGCTCATGCGGCTGTTCATTATGGGTTCGATGTGGCCCCCTTCAACCTGTAATGTCCTTTATTAAATTCCGCATCGACGTACAGTATCATTCTTACAATACACTCTTACAAACTTGAATACACACCTGATACTGAACCCCTCGTAGTGTGTCACGAGTTATCATGGCGACAGCGGCGTGAATTCGAGCCACTACTTCCCCCCCTCGTCTCTATCGGTTGGCGGTACACTGTGGTCTGAAAAAATTACGAAAAATACAAAATTCATAAATCCAGATTTTTAAAGTTAGTGCAAAATAATAGTGATACTTAACGTGCTTTCAGGTGCCTCCAGAAAAAGGAATCCAACGGATTCATATCCGGAGACCGTGGGGGCCACGGCACAGTACCGCGGCGGCCAATCCACCTGTCGCTAAAGGCTTCATCTAAGTATTCCCGAGCATTTGCGGCATAATGGGCGGGAGCCCCATCATGCTGAAGATACATGTTCCTCCGAATTTCTAAAGGAATTTCTTCCAATAGAACGGGAAGAACATGCTTCAAAAAATTTGTATATGTTGGCCCATCCAATCTATCCGGTAGAATGTATGGCCCAACAATAAATTCATCGCAAATGTCGGCCCATACATTGATTGACCAGCGTTCATGTGCCGCACGTTGACGAATCGCGAACGGATTCTCATCGCTCCACACGTGTGAATTGTGGCCATTGAAGCATCCCTCCCGGTTAAAATGGGCTTCGTCAGTCCACAAAACGTATGTGCAGAACGATGGATTCCGCGCGATTTCTCCCAACAGCCACAGTGAATAAACCAACCGTTGGGAGTAATCTCCGTGGTGCAATGTATGTTCATCCTGCAGGGACCGGTGCACTGTTGTCCGATTGAGACTAAAATAAAGCAGAAAAGAATACCATTATAAGAATTCCATTTTTATCATAAAATGTTTACGTATTTGTAAATTGAAACTTACGCCACCGGCCTGCTGACTTCTCGCACACTCTGCGTGCTATCCCGGACGAACTCTTCTATGGCCGCGTTCAGCTGTGCCGTGGGGATTTCACATGTACGACCCGTTTCTCCTCGATTCGGTTCTATCGTGCAAATCGAAAAAATGCGATTCACCGACCGCCGGAAGGCAGACTCGTCTGGGCCCCGTCCGCCGGGTTGTAACTCGCGGTACTTTGCAGCGGCAGCGCGGACATTATCATCGCACTGCGCGTGTACAAAAAAAATACATGTTTGTCGGTTAACAGAATGTCCGTTAACAGAATGTCCGTTAACAGAATGACTCTACACGCTTAAGCGTTTCCCATGTCCAAGATGGACGCCGTCTGTTTTAATTATTTATTTTTTAACGGCCACCTTTTATATAGAACCAAACATGGAGCATAATTTTAACCCAACTCTACTAATTTCGGATACTTTTGTGGATACTCTATCCACAAAAGTTTCGTTTCTATTAAGTCATAGGGGATCCGCTCTCCGCGGATTCGCGGATTCCGCCGGATTCCAATCTCCATTAATATTGATATACATTTTACGTACGTTGTGTCTGAATATTGCTGTGCGATATCTTGACATGCTGGGAAGTTGTGCAATTCATTTTTTTCTAATTCTATCGTAAATAATTTAAGTTGGTTTTTGAAACCGTTTATACGTATAACAAATTAAATCTGATACGGTGTGGTTCTGTTCTTCTAAATTGTAAGTTGAAATGTAAAATATTAAGATAGTTTGTAATGACTGTTAAAAAGGCCAACTCGGTTAAAAATGTAATATCTGTAAATGTTTCTTCCATATCTCGTGAATGGCTTGTAACGTGGTTTTTCAAAAAATCTGGGATTGGATCTCTGAATGCAAAAAATTACCGCAAACATTTCCCAGCACTTAGCCAGCGTACATCTTTATGCATTAATAAATCCCCACAAGAAGCATCGGTGTCTTCTAAGAAAATCCGACATTTTCTATGGGATAACGATTTAGTTCCTCCTGTAATCAAATTCGTAACTTTTTATACTATTTTCATCGTGGTACACAGCTGTACAATTTCCCCACACAACGCTTCTTGATGGATAATGCAGTGAAGCATTGCGCAATTAATCCCATTCTTCTTCAAATGCCCTCCAATCTAAACCCATTCTTTTCTCCCCATCGATTTTGCACCATCCGTCATAATGGCAGTGCATTTTTCAAATCCACCGTACTGCAGTATCTGTGCATGAACTGCGTTATAAATGTTTGTTCTTTTTATCGTCGAATGCAATGCTCTAACGCCAAAAGTTCTTCAGTAATTGCAAAGCCGTCGTTTACGAATCTTACGGAAGTTGGTAACCAACTTGTATCGGTAATATGCGCACTCTAGTATGTGCAGATTAAAAAGTATCGACAGATTTGTTGGTTTTATTTAGAGTTACACATATTTATCAGGCTTGTAATTATGCTTGTACAACTTAGTACGGTGAAGAACGGAACGCTTAATGCGCACGCACTCTCACGCATACTAGCACGTACTCTACTAACTCATTTTTATAATGCGCTTGGAAACAGATTTCCGTGATAGTGAAACGTTTTGAAATCTTATCGCCGCACTTTCGTTGTCAATAGCTTGCGCCATTTCGATGGCACTGACAACATTACTAACGCATGTATAAAACAACTCCCCCTGGCTGGAATAGAATACCTCCTAAAAATATACAGCTGTATATGGACACAGCAATTATTCCCAGACGCGTGGAGAAAAGCGATCGTTATACCGATTCCCAAACCAAACAAGGACAAATTCTTCCCGGAAAATGACAGGCCAATCCCCTTAACTAAAGGCCTACGTAAAATCCTAGAGAAAGTTATTAACAAACGACTAAGATCGTATCTAGAATCCAATAATATTCTTACACCCAACCAATATGGTTTTAAACACTATCGGTCAACCACATACGTTCTCATCAACATAGGAACAATATTATGCGAAACATATGTGCGATGCGTTCCTAAATAATGAATACCTTATCAAAGTATGTTTAGATATTGAAAAAGCATACGACACTATACAAAGATAAAGAATCATAAATTCTCTGGCCTTCCTAGGAATAACAGACCACATGCTCGCCTACATAAAAAACGTTCTTCATAATAGATTCATCCAGGCCAGTATCAACGGGCACTTCTCCAGCTCAACCAAAAGACATAGCGGGAGAGATACCACAAGGAACGGTAATCAGCGTCACCTTGTTTTTAATAGGCATCAAGGACATAACCAGTAATGTGGAGAGTGAAACTAGCTGAGTGATCAGAGTGAAACCGAGGAAACGTTATAAACATTAACAAACGGCGAATGCGTTTATTAATAAATAAGTTAGTTGGCAACCGACGCTTGAATGAAAAAGACGGACATCGAATCCTATTATAATTACATAAATTACATTTCTTACAATAAAGTAGTTTCTCTTCTAATTTATCCCTCTACATTTTGGGGGCTCGTCCGGGATAAACGAAGAGAAATTTGTTGAATGTGATTCGTGTTTTAAAAGAAAGGCGGTGTTCGTGAAAATTAGTTCAACGAAGGGGACGATCGATAACGAAAAGGACGAAGGAAAAAGACGATTGTGACGTGTTCAGATTCTCAGACGGGGTGTGTGAACGTGTAACGATATTTCTGACGACAATATGCCAGACTCAATCGAATTTAGAATTGTGGAATTGCGAGAAAAGGCGAAAGCTCGTGGATTACCTATGGCGGGGACAAAAGCTGAACTTATTGCCCGATTAATGGAAGACGATCCATCTGGAGATTGGATGAGGGAAAACAGCCGCGAAGAAAATATGCAACGAGAGAATGAGTTACACGACAGAGAAGTTGAGTTTTTCAGACGAGAAAAGGAACTCGCTGAACGTGAACTCGAGCTCGCTCGACGAGAGATTGCAATTTTACGTGGTAATGAACGTGCAGAAGTGGTGAATAGTGATCGAGTATCAGGAACATTAGACGAAGACAATGGTGTGGTCCGATCACCTATGCGAATAAATTTGACGACCATCGCAGATTTGGTGAGTGAGTTTGACGGTGTTTCCAGTGATTTTGATACGTGGGAACGGCAGCTTAAATTTATAAAGGATACGTACAAGTTAGAAGATAATTCCGTGAAAGTCTTGATCGGAATGAAGTTGAAGAAGAAGGCACTTGAATGGTTTCACTCAAGACCCGAGCATATAGGAATGACTCCTGACGGGATTATTGAAGAATTGAAAGCCATGTTTCGTCATCGGCAAAGTAGAGTCACTTTGCGAAGAAAATTTGAGGAACGCTCGTGGAAGAAAGAAGAGACATTTCACGAATATGTCCACGATAAAACAATATTGGGGAATCGTGTACCAATAGACACAGAAGAGATGCTGGATTATATTATTGAAGGAATCCCAGACCATTCATTGCGCGATCAAGCACGTATTCTTCGATTTTCGTCGAAAGGGGCATTGCTTGAAGCGTTCGAGAAAATAACGCTGCGAGATCGGTATATAATGAATTCTAGTCGGCAGGATAGACGAGGAAGCGTTGCAACAAGAATAGAGCGAAGTGAGAAGACCAGTGATGGTCCTAGGAGTGAGAAGAATGAAGCTAGTAGTAGTGGAGCGAAAAGAGTCGTGGCGAACCAGACTCGCTGTTATAATTGTGGCATGCGTAACCATGTAAGTGCGGTGTGTCCTACGAAAGATCTTGGTATCAGATGTTTCCAGTGCGGGGAGCATGGACATATCGCGGCGAAATGCAAGAAGAGGAACGACGAATCGAAGAACGCTTGCGTTGTATCATGTTGCTCTCGTAAGACCTTTATGAAAAATGTTTTGATTGAAGGTAAGTGTGTGGAGGCGCTTATGGACACAGGAAGTGATATTTCGTTGATGCGTGAAGATGAATATTTAAAGATGAAGAGCGGAATATCAGAACTCAGACAATCATCGACGCGTTTTTCAGGAGTAGGCTCTAACGGTATTCCAGTGTTAGGAGAATTTCATACGAATCTGACGGTCGACGGTTATACATATCCGCTTCTCATTCGGGTCATTTCTGACGCACTTTCGAGACAAAAAATACTGATCGGAACTGATTTCCTAGACAAAGTAGAAGTGCATGCAAAACATGGTCAAATTAGTATTTATCCAGTTCGTGAAACTGATGATGACGTCGACAGACCGGAAGTATTGCAGATCGATTTACAGGACGAGACGGATGGTAATCAAATCGACCTTCTTCACGTGCAAGATGCAGAATCGAGACAGTTGATATCAGCAATGATTGATAACTATAGACCAGATAAGACGATTGAGACAGACTTTAAGATGAAAATCGTACTTAAGGATGACGAACCTATTTACCAGAAAGCGAGACGGTTATCTTCGTCGGAGAAAAAAATTGTAAATACACAGATTGATGAGTGGGAAAAAAAAGGCATTGTGCGTCCCTCTTCTTCCGATTATGCGAGTCCGATAGTTTTAGTAGAAAAGAAAGATGGCTCTCATAGACTATGTATAGATTATCGGTTATTAAATAAGAAAATAATAAAAGATCGCTATCCTCTGCCATTGATAGAGGATCAGCTGGATAGATTACAAGGTGCTAAGATTTTTAGTACGCTCGATTTAAAGGACGGGTTCTTTCATGTGCGAGTGGATGAATCAAGTATAAAATTTACAGCGTTTATTGTACCTGACGGTCAGTATGAATTTTTGCGCGTGCCATTTGGACTTTGTAATTCGCCTTCTGTTTTTCAACGATATGTTAACGCGATTTTTAGGGAGTTAATTCGGGATGGTACGGTATTAGTGTATATGGACGATATAATAATCCCTTCAAAAGACGATTTAAGTGGTATAAGAAATCTTGAGAGAGTATTAGAAACAGCAAGTAAAGCCGGTTTAATAATCAATTGGAAAAAATGTCACCTTTTACAAAGACGCGTTGAGTTTCTGGGCCACGTGATTGAAAACGGATTTGTTCGGCCATCTGAACGTAAGACAGATGCAGTGAAACGATTTCCACAACCCACGTGTATTCGACAAGTTCAAGCGTTTTTAGGCTTAACCGGATACTTTCGTAAATTTATTGAGGAGTATTCAACGATTGCTCGACCTTTGACAAATCTGTTGAAGACGAATGCGAAATTTGACTTTAACATAGCTGAGAAAGAAGCGTTCGTTAAATTAAAGCTATTGCTAAGCGAGAGGCCCGTGTTAGGTTTATATCGATTAGGCGCTTATACGGAATTGCATACTGATGCCTCGATGTATGGATACGGGGCGATTCTCTTGCAGAGAAACGATGAAGACCAGTTACTTCATCCAATTTATTTCGCGAGCGGAAAAACGACGCCAGCCGAGAGTAAATATACGAGCTACGAGTTAGAAGTGCTTGCAATTGTTAAAGCACTTAAGCGATTCCGAGTATATTTGTTAGGAATCTCTTTTAAAATTGTAACTGATTGTCGCGCGTTCACTCTTACAATGAATAAGAAAGATCTTTGTGTACGAGTAGCTCGATGGGCACTGTTGTTAGAAGAATTTCAGTACACAATCGAGCATCGTCCTGGTGCAAGAATGCGTCATGTCGATGCGTTAAGCAGAAACCCGCTTCCGGCATGTCTGGTAGTAGATGAGTGTGAGAGTAGTATAACGGCGCGATTTAAAAAAGCTCAATTAGAGGATCAAGATTTGAGCAAGAAATTAGATGATGTAAAGCAAGGACGACTCGATGGCTACAGTTTACGGAATGGGCTGTTGTATAAAGACGTTGGTGAAGAAATGCGATTAGTTGTTCCTAAAGCAATGCAGTTACCGATCATCCGAAGAGCGCATGAACAGGGACATTTTGCTGTAGGAAAAACGGAAACGTTAATTCAAAGAGACTATTGGATATCTGGACTACGAAAGAAAGTTAAAAAGGTGGTACAAAATTGTATCTCTTGTATTCTTGCAGAGCGACGCCAAGGAAAACAAGAATGTTTCCTTAACCCGATTGAAAAAGGAAGTGTCCCATTAGATACCTTTCATATTGATTACTTAGGTCCACTTCCTTCGACAAAGAAAAGCTACGGCCATATTTTTGCTGTTGTGGATGCCTTCTCGAAGTTTGTGTGGTTGTATACAACAAAATCAACCACTGCCTCTGAAGTGATTAATCGTCTGCGAAAACAGTCCACTATATTTGGTAACCCAAGAAGAATCATTTCTGATAGAGGGTCTGCATTTGTGTCAAAAGAATTCAAGGATTACTGTCGATCAGAGAATATAGAACACATCTTAATTACGACTGGCATCCCAAGAGGTAATGGTCAGGTAGAACGCTTAAATCGAACGGTTATACCATTACTGACGAAGCTGGCAGCACCTAAACATGAGGAATGGTATAAGTACGTAGACGTAGCTCAACGATGTTTGAATACTACAACGCAACGGAGTATAAGCATGACTCCTTTTCAACTATTGTTTGGAGTATACCCTCGTATGCGTGATGATCCTATCATTAAGGAACTTCTACAGAACGAGTTGATTTCATTTTTTACTAATAAACGAGATGAATTACGAGATGAAGCAAAAAATAATATTGAGAAAATCCAGATACAAAATAAGAAGAACTATGATGCGAAGAGGAAAAAAGCTTTTAATTATAGCAAAGGCGATATAGTTGCGATAAAGCGAACCCAGCAAAGTCCTGGATTAAAATTAGCTCACAAATATCTTGGACCGTATGAAATCACCAAAGTATTGCGTAATGATCGATATATTGTTCATAAGATTGGTGAACATGAGGGGCCTCGACAAACTTCATCATCGGCTGACTACATGAAACCCTGGATAGATGACGACCTTGAAGATTTTCTCAATAGTGATGGAGATGAATAATGAATGAATGATAGTGAATATTCAAAGTGAATATTCAGTCAGGACGGCCGAGTGTGGAGAGTGAAACTAGCTGAGTGATCAGAGTGAAACCGAGGAAACGTTATAAACATTAACAAACGGCGAATGCGTTTATTAATAAATAAGTTAGTTGGCAACCGACGCTTGAATGAAAAAGACGGACATCGAATCCTATTATAATTACATAAATTACATTTCTTACAATAAAGTAGTTTCTCTTCTAATTTATCCCTCTACAGTAATAATATAATGCCCCGGTACAAGATAACATGTTCGCAGACGATCTTACCCTTACATACAGTGGAAAAAAACACGATAATGGAACCACAACAAGAGTAGAGGGATAAATTGAAAGAGAAAATGTTTAGTGCGTGAAATGTAACTTTGTAGTATTTTATTGAGGTGTACATAACTTTCGTAAAACATATAACGTTTTTTCGCCGTTCGGTCGCGAACTGCCGATCTATCACGCGCGACACACGGGCCCTGCCTCGACGCAGGGGCGTAACATAGTGACATAAGCCGGGTGTCACTACAATTCGTCCAAGGGGCCACGCGGCCCCTAATCTTCACCCCAAAGAGGGGTGCACTGCATAGTCACGCGGAAGCAACCGCGGGGGAGGGCTTTGTTCTCCTGCGGGCAGGGGACTGGCTGGTTGGTAGCTGCTACTGCTACCCGAACGTGGACCGGGGTGGCTACCAAAGGTTCATAGACGGCCTTGCGACCGGGCGGGGTGAGTACGTGGCCATAGCCGGGGATTTCAACGCGAAATCCCCGGCCTGGGGGAGCAGGGTATTGGATGCCAGATGGGAAATGCTGATGGACCTGGCGCTCAGCAAGGGTAAACGACTGGCCCCGGTAAACTCGGCAGGGGGCCCGACCTTCGAGCGTAGAGGTGGAAGCTCGAGGATCGACTGCGTGCTCACCAACCCGGAGGCACATAGGGGCATGGTCTACAGCAGGGTGCTGGCCGGCTATACGGCCTCCGACCACCACTACCTGCTGCATGAATTCAGCGCAGCGGACACCCACCCACCGAGAAGGCCATTTTGGTCCTACGATGTGCGGGACGGGGACCGGGGTAGGTTTCTGAAGGCCTATGGCGCGGCCAGGGACAAGCTGCCGTGGTCCCCCGAGGAGCAGCCCTCGCTCCCGGTTGCCTACTCAGCACTGCTGAGGGATACTTGCGAAGCGGTTCTACCAAAATCTTTAGCTGCCCGTGGGGTGGCGGGGGTTTGTTATTGGTGGACGACTGAGATTGCTGGACTCAGGAAACAGGCGAACAAGCGCAGGAGAAAGGCCCAAAGAGCGGTCAAGCTGGGCCACCCGGACAAGGAGAAGCTCCTGCATAAGTACAAAGAATCCAGGAAGGAGCTCAGTGGGACATGAGTTCTGTGGGACATTGGACAATGACCCCTGGGGAAAGCCCTACAGAGTCGCTATAAGGAGACTCAGGGGATCGGTACAGGCCCCAGTGTCGGACGGGATGCAACCCGAACTTTGTTCGTTGTCTCCCCCCCAGTTCCGGGGCCTGGGACGGTGACCGCGAGGGGCCCGATCGGGGAGGTAGATCCCCTCCCGCAGGTGTCGGCGGAAGAGGTCAAGGCAATGGCGAAGAGAGTTAAGATAAAGAAGGCAGCGGGGGTCGATAGGATCCCCGCTGACATTGTAAGGATTCTGGCGAATAACGCCCCGGATGATCTGGCAAGGGTGTTTTCCGCGACGTTGGCGCAGGGGCGGATCCCAACCGAGTGGAAAACGGCCAGATTGGTGTGCGTCAGAAAGCCGGACAAACCGGGTACCGTCCCGGGGGACTACAGACCCATATGTATTCTCCCGGCCATTTCCAAGGCTGGGAGTATATTATTAAGGAGAGGCTGGAAAAATTTCTGGGGGAAAATGGCCTGCACCCCAGACAGTATGGTTTTAGGAGGGGCCGGTCGACGCTGGATGCCCTCCTGGACCTGAATGGGGTGGTCGAGGCCGCGAGACGCAGGGGGCGGTGTGTGCGGCCGTCACGCTGGACATAAAAAACGCGTTTAACACTCTCTCGTGGGAGGCGGTGACGGGAGACCTGGAGAGGAGGAACGTTCCTGTCTACCTCCAGAGGGCGGTCAGAGGGTACCTGAATGAGAGGGCGATTGTCGCTGACATGGCGACTGGTGAAGAGGTGGTCAGCGTTTATGCAGGGGTTCCCCAAGGCTCGGTGCTGGGCCCCCTGCTCTCGAATATGGTATACGACGGAGTCCTAAACCTGACCAGACGCGATACCACCCTGATCGCGTTCACCGACGATCTAGTCCTGTTAGTCACGGGCCGGGATTTGGAGCAACTGCAGGAGGGTATCAACGCGATGTACGGACAGATCCTGCCATGGTTCTCCGGGAAGGGCCTGCAGGTCTGTCCGGGCAAAACGAGCGTTATCCTCCTCACCAGGAAGAGGATAGCGAACCCGGCTAACGTGACAATAGGCGGGACGAGGATCAGGTCCGCCTCCGAGATCAAATATCTCGGGGTGGTCATCGGCACGAGGAGGTCGTATGCTCAGCACGTGACCAAGGGGGTGGGCAAGGCGACCAGGATGATGACTGCCCTGATACCGCTCTTGCCGAACGTGGGGGGACCTGGGCAGCGGTGCAGGAGGACATACGAGGCGGTCTGGTCCTCGGTGGCCGTGCATGGGGCGCCCGTCTGGGGGAGGCAGGCGTTGGACAGGCATACATTGAGATCTGCCCTGAGGAGGGCGCACAAGATCCCTGTCGCCAGGACGGCTTGCTGATAGCCGGATGCTAAGTCTAAACCTATAAAGTATTTATAGCTCTCTAATTTGTCGATCGGGTCATCGATCAGCGGCAACGGATATTTATCCTTAATCGTGATTGCGGTAAGTTTTCGGTAGTCAACGCAGAATCGATAATCGCCCGTCTTCTTCACTAACATGATAGGGCTTGCATACGGCGAATCCGATTTCCGTATAATTTGATTATGTAATAAGTCCTGTAACATTTGCCGCATCAGTCTTTTCTCCGGATCCGCGAGACGATAAGGACGATACACTACCGTTTCCTGCGTGATGTATTTAATCTTCATGGACGCTGTATTCGTCGTCCCTAATTCGCCTATTGTCGACGATACAAAACCGTGAAACTCCTCGTTGAGTGCAATATATTTTTCTCGCGTGTCCATATCCACGTCGCCGAATTGCAGTTCCGTTTCCGTGATCACTTCGCAAGCGTTAACGTCGAACTCGGTCGCGATCTGTTTATACTCCAATGCCGGAATTTCATTAAATATAATCCGGTTGCCGCGTTTAACCGTTACGACGTGCTCCTGCAACAGGAACTCTCGTCCGACGATAACATTGTACCTCGTGTACTCGTCGGGAATAACGTACGAATCGACGTCCGCGCTCAAATTCTGGGTTTTCACTTTCAGACGAGGCATTTTATTTACTGGCACGATTTGCCCCGCGAATGCCTTGATCAATGCCGCCGTTACTACCCTAACTGTAATATTGCATCTCCTCGCTATCGAAGATTGCATAACGGTGCATGCACTACTTGTGTCAATGACTGTTAACCCGTTTCCCATTGACACGAATACTAATTTCATACGGATGTGACGCTTTAAAAGTGACATTCTGTAGGAGATTTGCCTCTTTCTTGAATCCATCCTCCCTTCGTGATCTACAATACCTGGCAACTCCACAAATGAAGCATTTCGCCACGCGGCTCTTCTCGTAGTTCTTAGAGGTTCGCGGCGGTCCTGCTTTGTCCGAGCGCACCCACGATTTCCCTGACGTACCGGGAACTTCCTTATTAGCATGACGCCGAGGCATGCACCACGAGGAGTTCATGAACGCATACATTTCGTTCGCGTCCTCGTGCTGTGCCGAACGCATCGCACGAGCCACCGTGTCGTCTGGTATGCCCCCGATCACCATGTTAATTAAATATGATCTCGGCCGATGCCTGGAGCGTAAACTCTCCTGCATGATTCTTTCAAAGCGCTCGAGCCTCGATTCATCCCCTTCGCGCTATACTCCTCGCGGACGTACCGGTTCCACCGACGAAACATCCGGAGAAGAAACACGTCTTCCCTCACGACTCCCGACGGATAGGCTTCGACGCGACTGTCCATCCATTCCATCTGGGTCACTGCTCACACACACTCTCGATATAATTTATCACCGTGGCTTCACGAACACAACCGCGTAAAACGAAAACGTTCGGAATTGTACCGCAGCCTCACTGTCCCGAACAGAAATCAACGAATTCCATGCAATGTCCTCCTTTATTACCACTTCCACCAACACACCCTCGTAACGCAGAAACACGCAAGATCGTGTCGTGGCTTTACGAAAAGGCACGTAGTGAATCCCACTTCTGATTTACAAGACGGGTAACAAAGGAAATTGCACAATTCGTCTACGGTAAGATATGTGTCTATACTTATTGTAGTACTATAATAATATGGGTATGTGGGATATGGTGATAGGGGATGGAATAACTTCCCTTCAATACTTGAAACTAGCTTCTTCCGGACCGCGTAATCCGTATGCTCGGATCTGCTGCAGTCAGGATGGTGATGGGCGGGCGAACCGCCCCGCGCTCTCGATCGGCGTGGTTGCCGATGGTTCCTCGGGCAGCCCAGGTGGCGCTGGTCGCGCTGCCCCCGGCGTCGGCGGTGCTGGATCTGCAGCCAGCAAATTTGCCGGCTTCAGCCGATCCACGGTAACCGTGACTCGCGTACCCCGAGTGCTCAGCGAAAAGGTCCGAGTACCTCGGCTGAGATCCTGGTACGGTCCCCTCGTGTGGCGGCTGGAGGATTCCTCGGACGGTGTCGTTCCGGAGAAAAACATACTCCGCCACCGCAAGGTCCTTGAAAACAAATATCCGCCTCGACGAGTGGTTGCTACCAGGCGTCGGGGCGAGGGTAGCGAAATACTGGCGCAACCTCCCGACGAAATCCCTCGGTAGCGGCTGCGAATTTCTGCCCTGTGGAGTCAGGACTCCTCCTGGCAGATGCAGCGTCTCGCCGTAGAGCTCCGCTGCGGTGGATTGCAAATCTTCCCTCCAGGCTGCGCAGATGCCCAGCAAAACGGTGGGAAGTACTTCAGTCCAACGGACGTTCTGCTGACAACGTACTCCTGCCTTAAATTGGCGGTGGAACCTTTCCACCATCCCGTTTGCTGCCGGGCGATAGGCCGTTGACCGACAGTGTGTTGCCCCTGTTAACTGGGACAATTCTCTAAACAAATGCGACTCGAATTGCCTGCCCTGGTCGGTGGTTATACGCAGCGGGGTTCTGAACCGGGAGACCCAACTTTCGTAAAAGGCCCGTGCCACGGCCGCGGCCTCTTGGTCCCTAATCGGAAAGGCCAATCTCAGGCCAACGCGTAAAGCGGTCGACACATGTTAGGCAATACTTGAAACCCTCTGAAACAGGAAGAATAACAATGTCTATGTGCACGTGTTCGAATCTTCCGGGCGGCACGTTGAAACTTCCCGGCGGCGCGGAAATGTGTGCCCGTCTTAGCTGGTTGGCACGGTACGCAACCGCGAGCCCAACTCCGGCAGTCAGCTTTAACCGACGGCCAAACGAATCGTTCCGACACCAACTTCACCGTCGCGTTAATCCATGGGTGCGCGCGGCGATGCAGTCGAATGCGCCTCGTCAGTAAGGTCCTGTGACAAACTTGCTTGACCGCCATATAGATTGCCAACATCTCTCGATCGTACGCGCCGTAATTCCGTTCCGTGTGTGGTGATCTCTTACTAATTTATTGCCATATAATTTACAATATAATGCGAACGAGTAAAATTTCTTTCAGGTATTTACGAACATAGTACTTTAGACAATTAGTTAACAAGTGTGGTGATCTCTTATTACTACTACTCGGCTACTGAGCTACTGTTCCATTTTATACATGGTGGGCGCCGCTGCGCGACAGCGAGCCACCGTTTTTACGCCATCTCGGCCGCGAAAATTTAAGTGACTACACGTGGGGCTGACCTTTTTGGAGGAAAATGCCAACGGCTGCCAGATCGCTCCGATACGCTGTCGCAGCGCAGCTCCGACAGCAAAATCGGACGCATCGCAGAACAAACCGAGCGGTACCCTGCCCCGCGGGTGCGTTAACAACGCTGCCTGCCTCAGACTTTCCTTAGCTTCGACGAAAACTGCAACGGCCACCTTAGCGTTACCCTTGGCCTTGTCGTGCAAAAGGTCATTGAGCGGGGCTTGCACCTGTGCAGCCCTGGGCATGAATCATCTGTAAAAGTCTAACGTACCCAGGAACTGTGCCAACTGCTTCGCGGTGATCGGCTGCGGGTAGTTCGCAATTTTTTCCACCTTGGATGCCAACGGGCGAGTACCGTCGGCTGATACGGCGTATCCCAGAAATTTGACCCGCGCTTGTCCGAAATTGCACTTCGCCACTTTGATTGTTACGCCGTGCTTGTTCAACCGCGCGAACACTTCCTCCAAGTGGGGCATATCCTCCTCTTCGGTCGAAGATGCCCCCAATATGTCGTCGATGTACGCGTACACGAAATCCAACCCGCGTGGAACTTCATCGATGAAACGATGAAACGTCTGTGCCGCGTTCCGCAACCCGAACGACATACAGGGAAACTCGAAGAGCCCTGTTACGAGCCGAGAGCAAAGGGGCACAGCTACGGAGCCGAGGATTGGTTATTTTAGAGTTTGTTAGTTACGGACAGCCAGTGCATATTTAGATAGATAAGAAGTGCGTGAACTTGCCGGTGCCTATTTCATCACCGGGCGTCACAGGATTGTTAGTCAAATTGAACTCGTAAATGATAGCGATACACCTCGAGCGGTTAAGGTGTATCTGTTTGGTGGGAAGTTACTGCTAATGATTGGCAGATGAGATTCGATGAGAAAATGCGTACGATGGTATTAAGTATATATTTTCTACTCTTTGGTTATACTACAGTCGGATTGTAAACTACAAAATCCACATTTCTCAATCTGTACGGATTGGAAATGTATACTGCTCAACGAAAAGGCCTGACGATATACCGTAAAATGTGTATACCGTTTTAAAAAATAAACTTGCAAGAATTGCTCGAAGGGGGCTCGGAACCCGATCTCGCTGAGCTAAAATATCAAAATAGTCGATACGGAACGTACTAGAAGCTAGATTAACACTGAGCCGCCGAGAGCAGAATTCGTGCCCTTTTTATACCCGAAATTCGGACCGAAAAGCTGGTGGGGACACGGAATATTCCAAGGGAGTCCGGAAAGTTCCCCCCAAAAGGGTCACTTTGTTACGTGGTGGGTAGATTAATTTAGAAGACTGGTGTTGGTTAGCTTCACTTTATTTTCCACTCACGGTATCTTGTGGTAAATACAGCACTTATAATCGAGGTACGAGTACAATTCTCGAATTGTACTTTACAGAGGAGACACTAATACTATCCAACTGGAACCTACGAGCGTGGCGGTTCGTAGAGAGATTCCTCCTTTTTTCCTAGCTACCTCCCTTCTTATATCTGTCGCTTGTTTTGGTGTTTTTGGTAGCGTCGGCATCGCGACCCTTGGATCTTTGGGCCTGGACGTGGTGGACGTCGGCCCGTGCCCTGACTCATCCCTGTATGTCATCCGTTAAGTTTCAATAACAAACACAGAGAGTCGTCTCTGACACCTAACACTTCCGGGGCGCCCGGTGAAAGCTCGACCCTGAGCGTTACATTATCTTCTAATTACTCTGGTAGTGAAAAGCTTGAGTGTTTTTTTTGTTTTTTTTTCAGCTTCTTACGCCTAGCCTTCGGTGATGGTCCTGGCTCCGTAATTGGGTAATTTTCGGATAATTCTAGGTCACGATTTGCTACATTATTGTTACAGCGACATGATTGTTACAGTTGTTATAGATATTGATACAAGGTTTGCCTTGGAGTATATGATGTACCTTAAACTTAATTATTGCGTATAACATTAGTACGCTAGTAATTCCGACTAGTGCATATTTGACAAAAGTCCATCGAGTTTCCGCCGCGCTTAGATCTCTCATTCGCTTTTCGATCGGATTTGCTTCGCCTTCTATTGAGTCTAGATTTCGCAGATGAGTGTTTAATTCATCCGGATCGATTTGTGCGTTCCTAATTTCTGGGATTGGAACTACAGAAATATTGGCTGCAATTGTAATGCTAATTTTAGTTCGCTACGTTGGATTTCTATTATATCTTCAGCAAATAGGGTTACAATTAATGTGTGGGCTACACAACCTTTACTTAATTCTAATAAGATTACGCCATTTATTTCGGCGGTTATCTGATTGCTTCCTGGGCAATCTATCCTTATATAATCGGGTACGCTTATAATCCCTACCCAGCGATTTAATTCGTACAATTGGTGCCATATGGGCGTGAGTGTTCGTACTATACCGAATTTACAATGATTTTTAGGGTTATCATTTAAGGTTTTTGTACCTAATCTAAGACACGGGTCTTCAACCGTAATGGAGTGTAACGGCACGTGTCTCTTACATATACGAGTTTGTATTCTCTTCCCGCATTCTTTTAACTCTACGTAGCTTGTCGGCATAAAATTGCGCGTTCTCTCGTTTAGCAGGATATAATTTGTTTCGGCTGAATCGGTGGACGCTGGATTCGCTCAGCGCTGAGCGTGAAGGTAGTGCAGGCCGAAAGACAGAATGCAACAACTACGCTTTTTATAACGTATATTTGACTCCAGAACAGCACGGACAAGACGATCCAGTAACACAAATTGACGAAATTAACGCGTACAGAATGTTGCTTGAAGTTCGAAGAACTTGAATTTATGCGAGAGCTCGCCGACGTTGGTTATTGAGCGGTTTTCTCAATTCTGATTGTTCAGAGCGAAACGCTTTCTCGCGAAGGTTCGTCGCGCGGTTTTTTCTCCCCTCATTGCGGGCGATGTCCAATTGGTTGAAAATGACGACACGGCATGACGCTAGACTCTTATTGGGCCATGGTGTCGCCAGACGATTTTGAGTCAAAAACAAATTGTTTTTGACGAACGCCGCTGGTTGCGAACGCCGCCGCCGCTAACGTTCGTTTGAATTCCAAACAGAATTGTTAGGTAATTGAATCATTTTAAGGCCGTTACTTGTAATTTCCGGTAATGCTATCAAATGGTATGCTCGATATTGTCCGTTTTCGAGGATTGGTATACGAATCTCGAAGCAGAGTCGCTTGCTACGAATAACTGTGATCGATATTCCACTGACGCGAATGAAATCATACATGAACCTAGGTTCTGCGGGAAACGGTAACTGTTTCTCGCCATATTTTATCGCTAATTATTTAATTACGTTAGTTAATTCGCCGTGATCTACTAGCGAGGGGTGAATTTGTCCCTTTCCTGCGCATAAGATGATATCTTCGTCTAATTCTAGCGTTTCGGCGTACATTTGTAATAGCATATTATATTGTATCAAATTTTCTAGAACCATAATTTTATTCGCAACTTGTTTCTTCTGGTTATTTATTGATTCTATAATTGCGTTTATTCGTTGTGATGCAGGTTCTTTGAATGATGCGTTATCTTTTAGAGTGGATTTTAATACGGAGGTTTCGTTTTTTATTAAAGCTGCTAGTCTATTGTTATCGGTTATTACGTTATCGATTTCGCGATTATAGTACGCTGCATCTTCTTCGTTGAGCATTCCGAAAAGTGTTTTGGATATTGATCCAATAAAATTGAACCAACCGCGCTTTACCCTAGATTTAGGTTGCTTCTCTTTTACTACCCCTACGCTATTTAATAACAGTTCTGTTCTGTGAAACAGCTGACGAGCATGGGATACCTGCTGGTCAAATAGAATGTTTAGATTATGTCTTGGTATCGTACTCTCTATGCTCAGTAGTGAATTTAGCAGTGTGTCGATTGAATTCGAAAGATATGTAAGGTCCTGATATATTATTTGCTTCCATTCTCGATGATAGACAGCGACTGGCCCCATATCGTCGAAAAAAATGTTCGGGAGATCTGTATAATTCGTAATGTTATACATGCTCGCCGTCGCGAGTGTCGCTATCGCCCCCGCGATCGCAGGAAGTCTGTAACAAGTTTAAATGGTTTGCATATTTACATCTGTTTACGTGAACTATTTCTATCCTGTTTCCTTGTCTCGTTTTAATATTCTGTTCACTCAGAACATTTAATATTTCATATACGGTCCTTTGTATGGTGAGTTTAATCCCCCTTTTAATTTCCGCGATTCATTGGCCTTTAGCCACACGTAATCGCCATCTTTATATGGGCATACCGAAGTGCCCTTGTCGTACCGTGATTTTACATTTTCATTAGCACGGATCAGATTATGGCGGGCTCTTGCTTGAACAATTTGGATTGTGGATTTTAGGTCGCGTAAAAAGTCGTTATAGCCTTCGCCATTATTTTCTAAGAGTGTCTCTATTGGAAGTGGTTCCAAGCCAAAAACTAATTCGTGTGGTGAATACCATTACTCTCTGGATGGAAGGATGTTGTTGTTACATGCTTAATTTTAAATTGCGAAACTAGCTCTTCAAATAATTCACTTAGGAAATTCCGACCGCGGTCCGTGAGGATTTCTTTAGGGACGCCAAAATTCAGAAAGTAATTTGAAATTAATTGTTTGACTACTGAGTTACGGTCTTGAAGTTTTAATGGGTATGCCTGTATACATTTCGTTAAACAGTCTTGTAAGGTAAGAATGTAGCGATTTTCGTTTTCTGTAACGGGCAAAGGCCCTACTATGTCTAACGCGATTTTATCATTGAAGCGTCTCGGTGTGTCGGTGATTTTCATGGGAGCTCTAGTGGTATTGCGATCTATTTTCTGCGATTGACATTTTTCACAATTCTTTATGTTTTCGCGAATGTCGTCATACATTCCGTACCAGTAGTGTATTCGTCAAACGCGAGTTGCAACGATTGCAGACGAGACACCAGTCTCTTCGGAGGCGTGGGTTCGTATCCCACCGCTGCCACCATATTATGTTATGTGGTGGGTAGATTAATTGAATAGACTGGTGTTGGTTAGCTTCACTTTTAATTTCCACTCACGGTATGTTGTGGTAAATACAGCACTTATAATCGAGGTTCGAGTACAATCCTCGAATTGTACTTTACAGAGGAGACACTAATACTATCCAACTGGAACCTACGGGCGTGGCGGTTCGTAATAGATTCCTCCTTTTTTCCTAGCTACCTCCCTTCTTATATCTGTCGCTTGTTTTGGTGTTTTTGGTAGCGTCGGCATCGCCATCCATGGATCTTTGCCCCTGGACGAGGGGGAAGTCGTATGACCCGTCGCTGGGTCATACCGTCGGCCCGTGCCCTGACTCATCCCTGTATGTCATCCGTTAAGTTTCAGTAACAAACACTGTTTCCGATAGCAATAGTTTTATTTTATATTGAGGTAACGGACTAGGCAAATAAATCAATCTGTTTAATAGTAAATGTTTTATTTGGTTCTTGCTTGTGGTGTACCAAGGCACCTGGTAGTTGGAGTAGTAGTAGTAGTAGTAGTAGTAGTAGCGATGAGAGTAGCCGTACGAGAGCGTATGAGTGCGCGCTGAACAATATATACTGTTGCGAGGTAGGCGGGGTAGGGCGCTTTCTCCTGCTGCCTTGAAACATCTCTTGGCGCGGTGATTTTTAGCGCCCTCTGAAGGTACCAATCCGCAACAAACACAGAGAGTCGTCTCTGACTCCTAACAGCGTCATCGCGTCGTCGCGGAAGGAGCAGCCTCCACTGCATGCACCCTCGATTTCCAAATAAACGCATAATAGAAGGAGAAATGGAATAATACTTCCTACGTAACAGCCCGAATGGATTCGTTATCGAAATTACGAATGGCCTGTATCCGTCCGTCCAACGGGGCAATCCCTTCGCCGGAAACCTTATAACCAACGTACTTCATCTCAGGTTTAGCCATCTGACATTTGGCCAGATTGATGATCAGTCCGTTCGTTTGAAGCTTTTCAAACACGGTGCGCAGATGCTTCTCATGCGTTTCTGCGTCAGGGGATGCCGCAATTATATCATCTATATAACTGTGACAGAAATCTAATCCCCTGAGCATGTTGTCCACGAGCCTCTGGAAAGTCTGCGCTGCATTACACAAACCAAATGGCATGACCGTGAACTCGAAAAGCCCGAATGGCGTGATGACAGCTGTTTTCGGAATATCCTCGGGTGCTACCGGAATTTGGTAGTATGCCCGGGCCAAATCTATGACCGAAAACACCGTACATCCGCTAAATTGATGTGCCACATCGGGTAGATGCGGCAACGGATATTTATCCGGCACGGTCAAACCATTTAATCGGCGATAATCTCCACATGGTCTCCATTCACCTGTTTTCTTGGGCACCATGTGGAGCGGACTAGCCCACCGACTCATGGATGGCCGGCAAATGTTCTCTGTGAGCATTTGCTCAAATTCCGCCTTGGCCACCCTGAGTTTCTCCGGGGGTAGTCGCCTCGCCCTTTCAGCAATCGGGGGTCCCTGTGTAAAAATATTATGCACAACTGCATGTCTGATATTTTTCCTGACGGTTGGATTTGTAATTGCGGAGAACTCTCTTAATAACGACTCGTATCTATTTGTACTGTCTATGGTCGTAATCGTCTCCGTCTTGTCAGTTGTCACAGTGGCGTTCGTAAAAAGGTTTGTTTGTCCATCTACTAGTCTCTTGCGTCGCAATTCGACTAGCAGATTAAAATTATGCAAAAAATCTGCGCCAATGATGGGTTTGGCTACGTCAGCTACAATAAACCGCCAGGAAAAATTGCGACGTAATCCAAAACTTAACGCGATTAACCTTTCACCGAACGTGTTGATTACCGCCTCGCTTGCTCAAAAAAACGTGTAAGTGCATGGTTGCATGCACCCCTTACCAAAACCTCGTGGGACAACGGAAACGTCTGCGCCCGTATCGATAAGAAAACCGATCCCGGTCTCCCTATCGGTTACAAATAAGCGCCGACTTTCCGCGACGTCCTCCAGCGCCTCTATTTGAGACGTCGCTGCTAGTTTTCCGCTTGTCTGTCAGGGGCTGTCCAAGAGCAGGGCTTCCCGCAGCGGAACGACTGCGCTCCGAACTTCGCGTGGAAGTAACAACGTCCCGCTTCATCGCCTCTGCTGCGGCTTCTTGGCCGCGACTTTGAACGCCCGGCACGCCATCTATAACGGCGGGCTCCTCGATGACGGTCGCTGGCTTCCATCTTCTCCAACCTTCTCGTCAAGGCGACGATAGCGCCCTCCAAGAACGCCGAGGATGAAGACGGCGTCATGACCGGAGCGGTAATGGCGTCGGTTTGCGCCATTGTTGCGCGGTCATGCAATTTGTCCGCCACCTTGGCCAAGCTGTCGACCGGAAGCTCCTCTGGCAAAGCCGCCAACGCTTGCTGCGTGAATACTGGAAGGGCTTTGAGCCATAGCGACTGCGTCACGTTCCCGCTAGTCTCGGGGCCCGCCATCTGAATAATCTCTCGCAATAGTTCAGATGGCTTACGATCCCCCAGCTTCAACCCCGCCAATACATGCGTCAAATTGGCTTCCTTAGACGACGCTAACCGGGAGATTAACGCCGTCTTTATCGCGCTGTACGACACTCCCGCTGGCGCGTGAATCAAATCACTGATTGTGCGCATGGCCTTCTGGTCCAGGCTGCGGATCACGGCAGAGCGCCGCACG
This sequence comes from Nomada fucata, assembly GCA_948146005.1. NCBI lineage: Eukaryota > Metazoa > Arthropoda > Insecta > Hymenoptera > Apidae > Nomada > Nomada fucata. Next base: position 11,892,550 of record OX411282.1, read on the forward strand.
GCGTCGTTCGCTATTTCAAAACAGCTGAACTCTCCCTCGAGCATCCTGAACCATAACTCTGGCTCTTCACTCCAGAACGACTGTAGATGGATGCGACGGAGTCTTTCCGCTTCCAAGTCTAAATTGGTAAATTGATTATTTCTTCGTTTGATAGGTTTCTGTTTATGGGTGTTTTTGTGGTCCAGGTTTTGTTTATGTCTTTTTTCAGTTTTGCCCAGTCTGTTTTATTGTAGTTTGGATGACTGTAGATGGATGCGACGGAGTCTTTCCGCTTCCAAGTCTAAATTGCTCCTTTCCTTCGTCGGGGGCGGCTTCTGCTCCGCTGCGGCGGCTTGATTGCGCGTTGCCATCTTCGTTACACACACTCACTTTGTTTTTAAAAAAGAAATAAATGAATTTATCCCACAACGGGTTTCGGCACCAATTTGTGGCGGTGATACGTGATGGAAACAGAAAACTCTTGCACTTTTATCGACTTGGGATCTTTATTATTCTCTACACTCACGAGCTATCGTGGAGGAACTCTTACCACTTCGGTAACTCTTTCTGGACTGAACTGTAAACTATGCTAAACGCTATTGACTAGATTCAAAAACTTAAACCTAGTGTTACAAATGTAAAGTACTTAAACAACTAGAACTAAAGACTAGTGTCTTAAAACTAACTATAATAACACTAACCTAGTTAAATCTAGTTACGCCCATCGACGGTAACACAGGTCGCGACTTCGCGACTAACGTCGGTAAATCCCTGTCGGCACATGAGTAGACGTAGAGTAGACATCTGGTTACCACTACCTGAACTACATTTGTGACGTCACTTGCTCTGTTTTAACGGCAATATTAACCGCGGACGGCGGAACTCGTCAGCGGGAATGTAATTAGAAGAATGCATTGTTTGTCCTTATATGAGAAGATTTTGAGCTCGGTGAGGGCTCTTTCGAAAGAGGAGGTTTCAACGCGGCGCACAGTACGCACCGTTTGTGTCGCAAAACTCTTTTAGTGATCTAAAATATACTTGTATTCCACGGGTGCATTTTTTCGATTTTTGGTTACACTTTGAACACTCATATTATTAGATATCAACATAATCTCTTTAAATGGGCTGTGCAGCGTGCCGCATTCATCCTTTCTCTTTCGAATGAGCCCTCGCCTAGCTTAAAATCTTCTCATATAAGGACAAACGATGCGTTCTTCTAACCCATGTTTCGGGGCCATATTATGTCGGTATACAGCTCGCTGCATTACCTGTGTCTACCCCCTTAAGATTGAGAGAATTAAGAAACTCTTGATTGGAGAGTTTACTTTCATTTTTACAATCTCACTACTAATTACCTTATTGCTGTTAACTAACATACACATATTCTAGTTTTTATAGAAAACAATAATAAAGGAGACTAAAATTGTTAATACCGTGATAAGTAAAAATTGTCCAAACCATATCGTATTTGGTATCATTTTAATCAGGAGATTATAACGAACTTTTAGGTAAAATTTAATTTAAAACGGACCAAAAATGAACAATTTTTCATATTAAATTTTGTTCGCATTAGTGTTGCCTCACGTACCCAACATCAACGGGGACCCAAACTTGCTCGAGAATCCTGTCTGCACACGATTAGTATTCATATTCGGTCCCGACCGAGGTACACTAATCGAGACATCATTGCCTTAGTGTTGTCTCACGGAAACGAAGACTTTCAATACCTATTGGGCCCCCATCTGTTTCACACACTGACTTCAATACGACAGAAAGTGGCTTGTCGATGTATTACACAGCGAGCAAGAAATACTTCTGAATGCTAGCACAAGATGCAGGGGATACGAATTTTGTAAGCCTTCATGTGCATGAGAAAGCATGTGATCCACCTAGCTCTTCAGGGGTAGACACCGATTTGGAATGTTGGTATTACAGCAGCTTTTTCCTGCACAGAAATGGTAATACCGACAGGCGAGAGAGAGCTGCTTGTTATTCCGATGTTTTATAATGAAGGCGGAAAGAAATTAGCAGCTGTTGCGTTGAATTTGAAAGAATTTAAACGGAAAGTCTGCTGGTAGTTCAAGTGTTGAAAATTCATTGTGCATTTTAATTACTTGAAATGTGCTTATACTTCAATATGTTACGTTGCAGTAAGGAATCGTAGGTGAAAAGAAAAAATGGATGAGTGATATTGGATGTCTCAAAAAACGAAGTTCGTTAGGTTAGGCATTTGTTTGTTAACAAAAGTTATACGATTATTGTAAGATAATTAAACTTCCTATGCAGAAACAGTTATTGGACAAACATTATATATAAAAGTGTAGGAGAAGATACTGAATTTCATGAATTATCATGCTGTACACCCTGGTGTGTTGCTAAAAAATTGTTCAGAACTTATGTACTTATTTCTACAACATATTCAAAAGTCATTGAAATCAGTAAAGTTGTTCCTTTTCTGCACATTTGTTCGAGTCCCGTACGTGTTCATTTTTTTACTTTTTGACTTTCTCTTAATGCAACTTTTGCTAATACATTTACGAGATCTTTTGGATTAAAATAAGGCAAACACGATATAGTTTCTAAAATATGGCAGCATGGTCAGGTGGTGACGCTCGCAGACTATGTAGTGGAGGTTTGCCAGGGAGGGGGCAGTGGAGGTTTTGGTTCCTCTTTATTTTGTTTCCTTCCTTTTTTAATTACTATAGTCTACTTTATTAGACTGTGAGTTTTGCGGTTTGTTCGTCTGGAAAAAGGTATTGCTGGGAAGCAGCAGTACCAAAAAAAATGGCTCACGAGGGTCGGCTCTTCTGCTATAAGAGGAGATGGGGGGGGGGGATTTTTATGGTTGGCGGCACTCATGCTTATATACATACATACACTGCATTCGTTCTTTCACTTGTTTCTGCTGATTTGCAGACCTTAAAAATAGTGTATTTACAATATGTACAGATGGGTGTCGTTTGTGAAAATTCGGTGTAATTAAGGATAAGGGGAATGGCAAGTGTGTGTCTTACATATGTGGGGTTCTGGGTCTTGGACTTATATTAGGTGCCAGCGCTGGGCCTGCGTAGCCACCAGTATTTTTTTGTATTATGATGGTATTTATTATTTCTGTCGAGTTTTGGTATGTTGTGTTGGTCTGTGACTCTGCCAGTTCCGTCGAGTAGCAGGAAGGCTTCTGGGGGGATGTGTCCGGATGTTAGAGGCTTTTTGTAAAATTCATCGTGTTCATTAGGTGATGGTGTTTTATTTTCGGGATATTAGCGAAATAGTCCCTGGATAATTTTATGATGCGGTTGTCTATTCTTGGTATAGTTGCCGTATCGTATAGTATTCTGTTGTTTGTATACTGTCTGAAGTTTGTCTTATTACTCCTATTAATGCCCGTGCACGCCCTTAGGCATTTCCTTTTAAGGGTTCGGAGTTTTTCCATGGTTTTGGGGCTTACATTAAAATCGGCCTTATCAGTAGCATATAGCATATGGTTTTAATTTTTGTGCAAAGGTGTTTGGAAAAAAATAGCTTGTCTTTTTGTGCGGTATTGGTGTGCTTTTTTGTTTTATTTGGAACTTTTTGTATGAACTTATGAAATTTTTTGATTAGTGTTTAATTGTCTTTCTGAATCGAATGGTTTCCGATTTTGCCGGGTTAATTGTTAGTTTCCAAGTGCTGTAGTAATCGTGTATTTTATCGAAGAGGTGTTGCATTTTTTTCCTGTAATTTGGCTATGTTTTTGCCTCTGATGTAGATTATAAGGTCGTCTGCGAAGTGTAGCGGTTTTACGTATGTTGATTCTGGTATTTGAAATAGTCTTGGGATGTCCGTGGTGTAAAAATTGAAGAGGTCGGGTGAAGTTACTATCCCTTGTTGTAGTCCGTCTATTAGGTGTAGCGTTAGTGTCGAATTTGTTTTCGTATTAGGTGTGAAAAATTTTTTATTATGTGTCATGTTTGCGATTATTTTTAACAGTTGGTTTGGGCAGCGTTTCTTCGATAGCTTGTAGAGCAGGCCTTTTATCCAGACATTGTCAAAGGCCTTCTCTAGGTCTATCAGGCAGGTTGCTACGTTTTCGTTGTTGTGCAGGGCGTGTTGAATGTCGGACGTTAGGGTGTGGATTGCGTGTATGGTGCTGAGTTGCGGTCTGAATCCAAATTGGATGTCTGGGATTATGTTGTGCATTGCGAAGAATTTTTCTGGGGCTCTTTTTATGAGCCTTTCGAAGATTTGGGAGACGTTTGGGAGTAGACTGATTGGTCTGTAACTGGATGGGTCGGCCGGGTTTTCTCCTTTTTTTTGTAGTAGTGGTTTTTGAAGTAGTGGTTGTTGAGACAGTTGTTAAAGAGTTTTGGTGGTAGGTTTTTTAGAATTATGTTTGGGATATTGTCTGGACCCGTGGATTTTTTGTTATTCAGTTTCCTGAAGAGTTGTAATGTGTGCGTGGGCTTGGTGAAAAATTTATTGTCTGTTTCGTTTTCTGGGTTGATGGCTCGGTTAGTGTCAGAGAACTGTGTAAGGGTGTCCTTTGCTTGGTTATCCGGGTTACTGTCCTTCTTGGCGTGGTGTTTTTCTACTAGTACTGATAATCTGTGTTTTCCCATTGATGTGTTTTGTGCATTAGTTGCCGCAAAGTGGGCTCCTAGTATTTTGAGTTTGTCTGTGTCTTTTGAAATTATGTATTTTTCGTCTGTGTCTTTGCTAAGAGTGTTGGGGTTTATTTCGGTTTTGCTATTAAGTTGATGTTGCTGTGGTCAATTTTTAGGCTGGGTATGGTTATACCTTTTTTCTTTCTAAAAATGGAGTTGATTCGGGGGAACATGTGTTGCGAATTTATTGGTATATTTTTGGTTTTGTTTTCCCAATATGAGTTTATGGATTTTTGGAACTCTTGCTTGATTTTAATTTTGCATTGTTTCAGGAGGGTGTTTGATGTTTTTATTATCATTGTGGGGAGGGGAGTTGGGCGTCCGTATTCATTATGTAGCGTTGTCAGTAGGTTGCTTTTGGTTTTCTGTAAATTTGATATTCCCCTGTTTACTTATAGTTCTGCTGAGTTATAGTCGGGGAGGATGGGTACCGTTCTGTGGATTGCGTTTAGTATAATCTTATTCATATTGGTAAGGTTGCTGTCTATTTCTTCGTTTGATAGGTTTCTGTTTATGGGTGTTTTTGTGGTCCAGGTTTTGTTTATGTCTTTTTTCAGTTTTGCCCAGTCTGTTTTATTGTAGTTTAATGGAAATGAGGGTGTATTAAAAGGAATTTGATCATCCTTTTCGGGGAGAGTGAACTGACTTTTGATCGCCTTATGGCCGCTGTCCGTGTTCAGGGTGGGTATAGAGTTGTCTGAGTTTTTGTTAAGAATATGTATTCTACTATCTAGTAGGCAGATATCTAGGAAGGCGTTGCTTCTTGGGCAGGTGGGGATGTTGGAGTAAAGTAGTGAAATTCTGTGTTCTATGGTGGTGTTGCCTATCCAGTTTGCTAGGGCTAGGCCTCGGCCATTGTAGTAACTGTTGTTCCAATTGTGGAGATCTGCGTTTAGGTCGCCAGCTCATATGTAGCAATTGTTCGGGTTTCTGAGTGTGAGATGAGTGAATATTTGTGAGAGTTTTTTTATGAAATCGTTGGATTGTGTTCCTGCCGCATAACCTGCTACGATGAACAGGTTATTGTTATTCTCGAGTTTGATTTTTATGGTGATACTTTCTATTATTTCCGTGTCTGTCGTTAGGGGGATGAGTTCGTAGGCTATGTGTTTTTTTATAAGAAGTGCAACACCTCCTCCGTTGCTGTTTTCTCTGTCTTTTCTTATCAGATTGTAATTTTTAAATCTTTGGCTGTGATGTGCTTTGAATTTTGTCTCGTTTAGTAAAGCGAAATCAGGGTTTTCGGTTTTTAAAATTTCTGTTAAGTTGTATCTCCTTTCGTTTGATGCGATAAAGTTGACGTTCGCTGATATTAGTGTGAGTTTTGTGGTGCTGTGTTATTCATTGGAGTTCGAAGTTATGTCTATGATATTTTTCTCAACGGAAATACCGAAGTATAGGTCGTGTAGTTTGTTGATCCTGTTTGAGTTAATTTCTATTATGTTTTCCAGTCTGTTTATTTGGGGTAGGATAAAGTTCTTTAGGTCGCTGAGTAGTTTTTCGTAAGGGATATGTGTCTGGTTATTTTGAGGCTGGTTTGTTTGGTTTTGTATTTGGGGTTTTGGAGGTTGGAGTGGGGGTTGGGTGGGCGGTGGGGAGTGGAAGTCATAGGTTGTGGGTGGGGGGGGGGGGGTTGTGTGAGCTAGCGCCATTGCGAAAGAGGCGTTGCGTCTTGTTTTATTACTATTTAAGATATTTTTTGATATTGTAAGGGCTTCTAGCTTTGAGTTTTTCTTTGCTATGGCCGCGTTTCTGATTCTCGTATTTAGTTCCTCGAATTTTGGGCTGCCTTTATAGGATGCTGGGTGACCGAATTCTCTGCATCTGATGCAGTAAATTTGTTGTGCTGGAAGTTTGGAGTCGCTCGCGATTTTGCACTGACCTGGTTCGTGCTTGTCGGCGCATTTTACACATCTGAATTCTAAATTACAGTTTCTGGGTGTGTGGCTCGTTCTTTGGCAGCGGGCGCACATTGTGGGATCTGTTCTTCGGAGTTTATCCCATGATGACTTGGTGGAGGAGTCTACCTGTCGTGGTTAATTGGTTACTGTCGCTATCGGGGATAATTTGTACGAGGAAGAAGGGGAGTTTTCGTTTTTTTGTCTGTATTGTTTGAGGAGAAATTCGTTTCTTTTATAAATTGGACTCTGGTCAGTCGGAGGTTGGTTAGTTTTGTTAGGATATCTTGCGGGTCGAAACTGGCGTCGAGTCCTTTAATTAGGAATGTTTGCGGTTTTAGGGATTTTGGTGTGCATGTAAAGAATCTAATTAGTCTGCTCGTTAGTGCGTTGATCGTGCTGTTATAATCTTGTAGGTTGTCTAGTTGCACGTAATGTTTTGTAACGTTTATATGTTTAATTTTAAAGCTGTTGATACTTAGCGGTTCTTTTATTAATCTGAAGGTTGCTTGCTGGGTGCTCCCTATTATGTTTATGATCGGGGGCCTGTGGGTTGCGTGGTCTTTCGGCTGGAGTGTCTCCTGGTCCTTGTGCGGTTGGTCGTCCTTGTGGTTTTTCTGCTTATGCTGTGCGGTGGTTGTATCCTTCCTTGTGGTTTCCGTGGTGATGTCCTCTTGTGATGGGGGGGGGGGGGGATTTGGTCGTTGCCTTTTGGAGGGGACCACGGTCCATCCCTCGGATTGCTCGCCTTTGGTTTCCTTTGGTGCCGCCGGGGACGCGTTCCCGTTGGCGTTTGAAATGCTGGCTGTCTTTCCCGCTTTTTCTGGCAGAGGAGCAGGCGCGGGTATTCTCCGTTTTAGCGTACCTGCTTTGTTGTCCGGAGAGGGCGCACGCGGTTGCTCTGGTGTTTCGGCCTGGTCGCCAGCGGCCTGCGTTCCGTGACCCCTCTTCTCCCAGTTGCTTAACCAGGTTTTCTATTGTTCTGTTTAAGTTTTCTATAATTTTAATCAACCCACAGTTCTTTTATTCTGGGGAATCTGGTTGGTGGCTGCTGCTGCTTTTTTTCTTCTGTTGGGTCGGTGTATTCGGCTCCATTTTCGTATATTGTAGAGTCTCTTTCTCGTAGGTGTTCGGACTTTTACGTACCAGGTTTGGTCATGGCGTGGTTTTTGGTTCCCTTAACGCTTGTGAACACTGCTCGTGTATTGATTTTCCTCTCTGGTTTGGCCCAATTTCATTGATAAGTTTGGCTATTTTATGAATGCTTTTTTGGCTGATTCCGCTTGATGTGATTTTGCGTGATTCCACATTATACTTAATTAAGACGATGTAACATTTGCCGCATGCTTTCTTCGGTACCCTCGATGCCCCCATCACGACCAACCGCAAGTGATCGGTTCGCACCTGAGCGCGCGTCGGCCCATGCCCGGCGGGCGCTCTCATTGGCCAGTGTTTTTCGTTAATAACTCAAAAACGAAACTATGTATGACATTATTGCCAAGGAAAAAGTTGTTTATCTACACCTCGGCTACACCCCAATTCTCGATGTTCCCTGAGTCTTCTGACACCCTGTAGATTGATAAACTTCGTAAAGGCACTGGGCCTGTGGACATATACACAACACTTCTTTCGCAGGCGGTAATTGCACTATAGTAGTGAGTCGCAGGTACTTTGCGTCTCTGCATAGGCACGTCCGTTTCCTTCGAAGGTCACGGAGCCAGTCAAAAGCCATACATCATCTCACTTGGCTACCAATCTTCTTGAGGATTCTTCCCTATTTATAGCAGATATGACCTCACATAGAAGGTATGTAACTTTAATTGTTAATATCGTTCAAGTTTTTGAATAACTACACCTAATAGTTTACGTAGACCATCAGGAGCCTATGTATTATCAACCTGCAAAGAGACATTAAAATCCGAGTCGACAAGTTGAGAGTCTTCCCTCGTAAGCGACTTTCCCACACATTGCCACGAGCGTACACGTATATACAAAATTCACTATTGCACTAGGTATAGTTTCATGCAAATATCTCGAAAACTAAGGCCAAGCGTCGGTTATATGCGTAGGAAAAAGTTGTTCACAATACTCAGTTGTACAACATATTCAAAAATCATCAAAACAGGTAAGGTAGTACCACTTAAGTAGTTTTACCAAATTTTTAATACACGTCTGTATAATAACTCTTTAACGACAAACATTTTAAGGCTATAAAAACTATATTTAAAATTTACGCTGAAGTAAATTCTGTGTAAAGCAAATTATAATTTCATCTGATAAGAAATAATACTGTAACCCACCTATGAGTACTTAAAAATGGATTATCAATATTATTACCTAAATATTACACACTTATTACGAGCAACGCAATATGCTAAGAATGTGACGCAATACTATACAGTGTGTCTCTTAACTAGTGAAGTATCCGGAAATGTGGGGTAGCTGAGGTGATTCTGAACTACTTTTATCTTGACCAAAATATTGTATAAATCTTCGTTTTGAGTTATTAACGAAAAACACTGGCTAATCAAAGCGCTCGTATAGCGTGTATCTCGCAACTGCGCTCGGTTATGATCGGGAACACCGGGGGCAACGTACGGCAAATATGACACCGTCTTAAATTAAAAGTTAAACAAATTGTTTAATAACTCTTCCATACTTTTATTTTTTATCCGAAACGAATAAAGTGTTTTGTTAATAATGAAAAAAGTGTTTGGATAATTAATGTTAGAAAAGGGTAGTAAAATAAACTTACCCATTTGTCCACGAATTTACCTGCTTCGACGGAAGTGGGACCTTGGCACTTAGTCATTGTACCGATCCTAACCTATCTTAACAATTTTATGCCACGGAAAGCACGTCTCGGCGATCGATACTAATCTGACTCACACTTGTTTCCACACGAACACGGAACGCACATTAACGAACACTTCTTTTATTAACGAATAATTTACACCTTATTCTTAATTTAATACGATGTAACATTTGCCGTACATTTCCTTCGATACCCTCGATGCCTCGATCACGACCGAGCGCAGCTGAGAGGTACGCACCTGAGTGCGCGCTATACGGGGCCACTTAAATGTGCCATTCGGAGCACTGTGGGGCGCTCTGATTGGCCAGTGTTTTTCGTTAATAACTCAAAAACGAACCTCCAAACAACACTTTGGTCAAGGAAAAAGTAGTTCAGAATCACCTCAGCAACCCCTCATTCCCAGGAGTTGCTGTAGTTACGGAACACCCTGTATTTGGCCCCTAATGATAGGTGTCAAATATTAGCCACAGTTATTCAATAGTTTTTGAGATAGAAACCATTAAAAGTACGTCCCACTTTTTGTATTAGGAGTATAAACACATGTTATAGAAGCTGCGATAGCAAAGTGAGATAGTTTGGTATTTCTTAATAATAATAACAAATTTATACAGTACAACAGAGAGAGCGGAGCTAATAAAAAGTATGTACTATGTATCTATACGATCATGAATATAAAATTTTCAGGTTTATATTTATCCTTTGCAGTGGAACTCTGTGGAACTGCAGCACCCCCTATTTCCACTTGATATTATCGATAACATTTAATATAACGAGTCTTTTTTTCTTTAATTCTTTCTTTATTCTTATGTAATATATAATCCTTAAGCTTAATGTCAGTAGACATCCCCGAGTTTATGAAATACATAGAAAAATCTTTGCATGGAACTGTGCGCTTCACAGTTCCAGCGGCGTGGTGTTTGACTGTTGCGCGCAGGCGCACACAGGAAGTTGCACGCGAGGGCGAGTGCGCACTATCGCTCTCGCAGTGCCGAATGCATGTTTGTTTCCTTTTACACAATTTTAAGACAAAGGCCAAAAATTTTGTGGGGCGGCACCCCCACTAATTTTGCTTACGAGTCACCACTGATCCTTTGCATGGCGCAATATGTGCAAGATCATTTAAATCAACGAAGAAGGACCTCTCTTACAAATGCGTATGGATGTAAGAAATATAATTTATTGACAAATTAATTAAATACAAATATTCATTAATATCGGCTAACGTCAATGATAATCGAACATTTATTATCGATATATCGATTTTTTTGCATGTGTGGCGTATCGATCGACGGGATATGTGTCATTTACATTCCTCGGGTGCCCGGTAAAGGCCGGGAAAACGGGAAAAGCGAACGCAAGCAAGAGAACATGCGACAAAGAGTCGGGGGGCTCTTGAGGGAGAGGCCTTTTGTTTAGCTGTACAACACGTGGCACCATCACAGGATATCGTGAGGTTGACGCTATCGAGTTAGTAGGCCTTAATATCTAGTGACATCGAAGCAACGGTCGACGATATAATTATAACTATCGATAGTGATAACAACCTAGGAGCGAAATTCGAAATCGGATAGGGACACAGGATAAATAGAGCTGTACATTATTTATAGTACAGATCCTAGAACACTTCACTTGGAAGTTTCTAAAGCTTATTTACTACAGATTGTAAAAATGTAGCTAAGTCTAAAAAGTCACGTACAACACTTGAAAGGTCGACCCCACGATATCGGGGGCTGGTCACCACATGGCCTACCCCGAAACAAAGAAACCCTTGAGGGCCCCACCAGCTCTTCGACGCGCTCTCCCCGAGTTTCGCACGTTTTCCTCTAGTTTTCCCGCACCTTCACCCTTAGCTCGCGTGCACCCTGACTCGTCACGCGGAAACGGAAGCGTTGCCACCTCCACGGCCCAGCCACAGCAAGACCCAACCACAAGACGAAGTCGAAAGGAGGAGCATGGAACTCAGGAAGGGGAACCAGAGCCGAAAAGAAAAAAAGAAAAAGCCTCGCAGAGCAGAACTTCTTTATCTCTCGTTACGAACAGTATTTTCTACGCTGATATACAGAATAAACAGTCGTTCTTTTTAATTTTACAATTTGTGTTTCATTTTTCCGCGCTTCTCCACAAGCAGAGCGGTCCAGTGCTCCTCTTCGATATTTATCCTTGCCCCTGGGGAAACCGTGCAAAACCCAGGAGAGAGAGGTTGCACCTGTTGATGAACGCCTTCCACAAGCCGGCTGCAGAGGTTGAATTTCCAAATTATCCTCCTTATTTTGAATATTGTAGGATTATTTTTAAGGGGAAATCGTGACTGCCTTTTTTCCTTGTAAAATCACTTTATTATAAAATGTCTCCTAATCACTCTCTCTCGCAACACAATATATTTTATCTCAACAATACTCTCGACTCAACTCAAACTCAGCTCTGTCTCAATTCTACCGCAACTCTCACAACTCTATCCTAATCCTGACTCCCGCACGCATCATCCACTGTATATATTCTTTCATGCATTTTCCCTCTCGTTCTATTCATCATTCGCTCTCACTCATTAAGACCCACACCGACACACACACTCTTACCACGTGTCACAGTTCGACCACGGGTCACCATGCATCCTAGGCTCCACGTGCATTCCCCGAAACCATCCACTCTATCCTCGAGATAAACATTCACTCGGTCCGCATTCGACGTTTCGACTAACACTCTTCATTCACACTTGGCGTAATACTCGATACTTTCCTTCACACGATTCATACAAAACCCTCTCGTACCATTTCCACGAATTCTCGCATCCCACAATATCCCACTCGAATTTTTCTTTTCTCGGTCACCAATGCTCGGTACTTAAATAATATTCGCTTTTGAATCGCGTACATTCTCTTTCCGGTTTCGCATTTCGCTTTTAAACTATTTATCGCAGTGGACAGTTACAATTTGTATGGGCGGTATCTCATTTGAGATTTCTAGGGAATTAAAACTCTTGTTACGCGATAGCGCAACACCTCCCCCCTTATTGAAAAGGTGTTACCCATCGTGACACCTTTCTAATTATTATGTAAGTACATCTCATCATGATCTCTTACACTAGTAAAAGGATTTTCGGCTTTATTGGTACATAGAGGTGTAGTATATTACAATTGCACTTGGTAATTAAGGAAATTCAGTTCGCATTAGTTAATATTTATATATTATATTATAAATGCTAATTTGGGTTTGTTTGCGTGAACGGTCTTATATTTATTTGGTCCTAATTCCAATTCTATTGTTAAATCCTTAAATACGGTGTTTACTCGGTAGGGGCCCGACCAGGCGGAGTCGAACTTTGACGTTTTCGGTTCTTTCAGTAAATAAACATGATCGTCCTCATGGAAATTGCGCGGGTTTGAGTTTTTGTCGTACAGTTGCTTGGGTTTCTCTTTCGCTCCATTTAGTTTGTTCGCGGTTGTGGCTTTGCTGGTACTGATTTTTGTAAATAACTCATCAAGGTAATCGTTAAATGTGTATGGTATTTCCTCTTTAGCAAACTCGGAGGGAATCAGGGCTTTAACGCCGTAAACTAGCTCATGGGGGGTGAATCCGGTTGCTTCGTGAACTGAGGTATTGTATGATAACATACCAAATTTAATCCAGTCATCCGAATCTGTTTTTGTACAATAGTGTTTCAAGTAATCTATAAATACTGTGTGTGCACGTTCTAGGGAGGCTAGTGATTGTGGGTGAAATGCGGTGGATGTAATTCTTTGAATCCTGAAAATTCTGCAGAAGGTTTTTATTACCGGGCTTGTGAAGTTCCTGCCCTGGTCGGTATGGATTGCCCTGGGGCATCCATGCCGGCTGATAAATTGTTCTGCTAGTGCAATGGCTACAGTTACGGAGTCTATTGTTGGTAAAGGTATGGCATCTGAGAATTTGGTTAGATTATCCTGAAGGGTTAATAAATATCTGCTTCCCCTTTTTGAGATAAGCCATTGCTTATCAATATCCATTTGTATTTTTTCGAAAGCTTTGCTGGGAGTGTCTGTGATGCGCATGGACTGTCCGGTTCTGGCGGAGAGCATTTTGTTCTTTTGACAAAGAGGGCAGGAACGGACCAAATCAGAGATTTGGCTTGCCATTCCTGGCCAATAGAATTTTTCCCTGATAAGGTTATACAATTTTCGCATACGCGAAGAAGCGATTCGTGAAATTCCTTCATGATGCGGGGTCTAATTGATTCATCCGGAGTTAATACTTCCCCGGAGCAGGCAGTGAATACGTATAGTGGGTCATTGAATATTTGTTCTATCTGATGAAAGAGTTGGTCCCAGTCGATGGGTTCTAAACCATTGTTAGGGTTGGAGATACTAACAGTTTTTAGCTTCAAAGTGTTCATGAGCTGTTTTAGACAATGTAACGAGGTTCTGAGGTCTTCGGGTTTTGTTGTCTCCTCGGGTGTATTTTTGACGAATAAGTGGTGGACGTGATAGGTTTCATTGAGAAGGGTCAGGGCATCCCCTACTCCGACAGGGTATGATTTTAAGTGATCCATGATGAACTTCCGGTGTGCTATTAGATTCCTACTCGTCTGGGTTGCGATGGAGTAATTCGTAGATAGAAAATGTATGATATTATCGCGGCGCATAAAGAGGTGATGTTTGGAATGTTTCAGTGTGGGTACTGGGGGAATCTGTGCGTCTGCTTGGTCGTTGATGACTCTAATGGGTAACGTATTTTGTCTTGTATTTATGTGAGTAGCTTGTTCTGTTGTACTTTCTGTTTCCATTGTTTCTAGCTTGGATTGCGATCCGGCAGTAAGCGCCTCCCTGCGCATCTCCTCCTTCCCTCCGTGCTCCGACATTAAGCCCGATACAGCACTATCTCTTCCCCTGTCTGGTGCTGCCAGCATTACGTCCACGCCAGCACCATATCCCAACATCGAGTGTGCGGTAGCCGGGGCTGGGGCGGAATGATGGGTACTGCGACCTATCCGGTTCACCAGCCAGCGGTTTCGAACATCGACTCCGATGTGGGTGAACGCGGTCCTTGCATAATCTACCTTCTTTGAGTAGCTAATCTCTGTCCGTAGGATTTCTGGACAATGCGTCTGCGTTAGCATTTATTCTTCCGGGTTTGTATACGATGTTATATCATACTCCTCGAGTTTTATGCGCCATCTCATTATTTTCGATGTAGGGTCCCTTACATTATGTAGCCAAACTAGGGGGCGGTGGTCGGTAACGAGGGTAAATTGCTGTCCATAAATGTAGGGTCGAAATTGGGTGACCGCGAATACAATAGCTTGTAACTCCTTCTCAATAGTGGAATATCTGGCTTCGGTTTAGGTTAGGGTTCTGGATGCGTATGAGATAGGGAGGTCTTTTCCAATAGGGTCTAGGCTCAACACTGCTCCAATTGCGAAATTGGAAGCATCGGTTGTAACTAGAAAGGGTTGCGTGAAATCTGGGAATTGCAGAGGGGGTTCGGATAAAATTATATCGCGAAGGTTTTCGAAGACAGCCTGCGCTGCGTTGTCCCATACGAAAACTATTTTTCCTGAGTAACCGGGTGAGGAGGTCAGCGATGTTTGCCATGTTCCGAATAAATCTTCTGTAATACCCTACGAGCCCTAGGAATTGTTTAACGTTTTTTGTATTTTGGGTAGGGGGAACCGTTTAACGGCTTCTATTTTCGCGGAGTCCGGTTTTTACGCCGTTGCTCGAAATAATGTGTCCCAAGTAGGTGACTTCTTTACAAAGAAACGAACATTTATCAGGTTGGAGGGTTAGACCGGCGTTTTGCAATCGTGATAACAGGGTATTTAACCTTCGGGTATGTTCACTAAGGGAGTCGGCGTAAACTACTATGTCGTCCATATAGACGAACAATCGGTTCCCGTTAAACCGGACAGGGCTATGTCCATGACCCTTTGGAAGGTCGCGGGGGCGTTTGAAGGCCGCAGGGCATTCGATTGAACTCGTAATGCCCGTTGGGTGTTGAAAAGGCGGTTTTTGGTTTCGATTTCTCGGAGACAGGTATCTGGTGAAAACCAAAGGCTAAATCCAGGGTGCTGCAGTACTTGAAGCGGCCAAGTTGATCGAGAATGTCAGCGATGTTAGGGAGGGGGTACGCGTCGCCGATGGTTTTATCGTTTAATTTCCGGTAATCTATTACCATTCGCGAGCGTGGTTTTCCCGTCGCGTCTGGTTTTTTGGAAACAATCCACACGGGTGAATTGTATGGAGAGACAGATGGTTGAATTAATTTATTGGCGAGCAGGGCATTGACTCGATCCTTAATTTCGTTCTTATGGACGGGAGGAATCCTGTACTGTTTGGTGTTTATGGGTGTTTCATCGGTCGTTCGGATGGAATGGCTGGTAAGCCCGGTACTACCTAAATCGTCCTCAGGGAGATAGAATTGATAAGAAAATTTCCCAATTATGCTAAGGAGGCTTCCCTTTTCCTCCTCGTTCAACTCGTCCAGTTTAAGAGCCTGGAGCAATCTAGAAATTCTTTGGGCAGTGGATTTGACTTTTTCCTCTTTTGGGGCCGTTCGCGGGGCTGGAAGTTTGACGTGGAAGTCCTCTAATTCGCGCGGCTGTGTAGTGAGAGTAATGTGGCTTGGGGTGGTGTTGATTGCGAAAATTTTCGCAACCCCCCCCCCCCATCTTGTTTAGCCAAAACTTCCCCGATGAATACCCCCGGCCCAGCGTCCATGCACCGAATGTAACCGAATTCCTTGTTTTGCGCTACGGGTAACGTTATTAACGTTTTACTACGCGGAGGTAACTCGAAAGACGAAGAGGGACGGGAGGATAAACTGTGATCAATAAGTCGGACGACGGTGGGTGTGGTTTTCCCGAATACCACCGCGGCTTCCATTTTCTTTAAGAAAGTTACCCCTAAGATTCCCATTTCCGCGATAGGGAAATCATCGCAGACGATCTGAAATTCCGCCCTATTACCATATAAATCTAAGATCACTTGCCCGCATGTGGGGGGCATTCCTGAACCTATTCCTACGAGTTCGTATACAATGTCTTTGACATAAGTCTTTGTAAATGCCGGCAATTCCTACACCGAGGAGGGTTCGACCGGGGGTGTTTGCGGGGGCAATTTATACGAAGCTGGCCCCGTTTGCCACAGATATAGCACTCACGGGAATCTCCTGGCTGTATGTCCGGCAGGAACACTTTCGTGTCTGGGGCAAGGAGGCTAGCGATGGAACAGTCGGAAGGTTTCTTTGCGCGCGATGCTATTTTTATAGCGTCCTGGAGATTCGAAGTCCCAAACATTTCGAGAAGCCGACTGGTCGTATGGTCGCAGAGACCGTTTAAGAAAAACGATATTGCTCCGCGCTCAAGGATACTTCTGTAACCGGTGAATTGATTCGCGTCGAGCTCTTCCCGCGCGGTTTCGATGCCGCGTGTTAATACTTCGCGGACCCGTGCCCCAAAGCCTCTGGTGTTCTCGAGCGCCCCTTGATGCACCCGTTTTAATTCATCAAAAATATAATCCAACGAAAGCTGATCGTCGAAAGCTACCTTCAAATGGTCGACTAAATCCTCGAGTGTGGTTGGTTCGAGGTTTCCAAGGATTAACGTATCGGCCTGACCCGTCAATATGGCTGAGAAGCAGCCATTTATCCGCGGGTTTCATTCCTTATTCACTCCTTATTTTGAATATCCCACCACTGTCACCAAAAAGATACAGCTATGTTGCGTATCTATTGGTGGGATATGGAGAGTTTAGGTTGGTTAGGCTGCCCGTGGAGCGCTGAATCGCTCTGCTCGTGTTGAAGCGCGCAGAAATCAAACACACAAAATATGAAGTGAAAAGAACGACTGTTTATTCTGTAAATCAGCGTAGAAGGTACTGTTCGTGACAAGAGATAAAGAAGTTCTTCTTCCCATTTCGCCTCTGGTTCCTCTTCCTGAGTTCCTTGCTCCTCCTTTTGATTTCATCCTGTCCAATGGGGTTGAGTCTTGCCGTGGCTGGGCCGTGGAAGTGGCACGCTTCCGTTTCCGCGTGACGAGTCAGGGTGCGCGCGAGCTAAGGGTGAAGGTGCGGAAAAGCCAGAAGAAAACGCGCGAAAGCCAGGAGATTGCGTCGGGAGTAGGTGGGAGTCATCAAAGGCTCCTTTGTTTCGGGTGAGACATGTGCCGACCGGCTCCGGGTATCGTAGAATCCGATCCCTCAAGGGTAGTACGTGACTTTTTGGACTTAGATGCATGATAACCCGTAGAGTTTAGTAACGTGGATTATTTGGACCTGGCTTCTTCGAATTTCCCTTTCTCGGTCACCAATGCTCGGTACTTAAATAATATTCGCTTTTGGATGTCGAACGATTCACACTTCCTGTATTAAGCAACTACGTTGCATTCCTGAGCGTTCAAAGGGACTGACCCTATTTCCCAAAAGCTCATCAATATTTAAAAAAGGGCACATCCATACTTTCTAATTTCCCATGTACATACTTACAAAATTCCAAGAAACCAAAGCATGACCCCAATCCCCCACTCCCGAATATCCGGCCCTTTCTTTACTATATAAAAAGGGACCTCTCCAAACGAAAAGTAGTAGAAAAAGCGAAGTAGTCAAATTATCTCTGTAAGACTCGACCAGCAACAAATAAAACTCTAATACATCATACCAAAAAGTCTATTCTTCGATCAACCACGATCAACCACATCCAGTCTCAAGCGACTTCGACGACATAAATTGGTGGCAGCGGTACGGATATCAGTCTGTGGACTTCAACCAACGGAAAATCTTCTAGCTTCCCTAGATATATCCTTCAAGAAGGAATCGTTGGCGATATTCTAAAACAAGAACCCGGAGAATCGCAACCAAAGACGAACTGGATTTCAAGTGGACTCAGTGGCGCCAAAGCAAATCGAACGTAAGTCTTTCAAACGACACATCGTCCAACATATCTAAAGACTACGTGACTGCTCCCTTGACCAACATGTCAAGACAACAAAGTCCGACTCGCGCTCAAATTGACATAAACATGCTAGCCGACAAATTGCTGCAAGTATGCGATAGACTAAAAATACTAGAAGAAATCAGACCAATAAAACAAACGTCGAGGGTAGAACAACCGTTTCCCGCATACGAAGAAACACAACCCTCGCACAGTATAGAAAAATACGAGCAATGTCTACCATTAATTCCGGAATTCAACGGAACGAACACAGAAGTTTTTATCAATACAATCATCAAAGTCGCATCTATGCTGAATCAGAATCAACATCCATTACTACTACTCGCGATCATCTCCCAAAAACTAAAGGGACGCGCATCTCTAACGATTAGGCCAGACACGATAACGACAATTCCGAAGTTGATAGAGAAAATCCGATTTATTTACGGAAAAACAATAGACACGTCTTCACTAAAGACGAAAAGGGATTTGTGTAAACAAAGGCCAAACGAAACAATTAACGACTTCGTGCACCGGTTTTCACAAATCCAAGATGAACTTCTTACCGCCGTGAACTCCGAACGAAGATTGCAAACATATATCGATATTACAGAAATTATATGTAACGAGGAAGGAATTCAATGTTTCCGACGGAACGTGAGGCCCGAGATCTCACAGTACCTGTTCAGCCAACAACTGGAAACACTAAACCAGGCGTTCGAAGCAGCGCGCATGTACGACACGGAACTGCAGTACCGAAATCGTAAATTCTGGAAGACGAAATTAAGAGTACTGACGAAATACCGATACACACGAAACAATACAGATACCCGCCGATACACCAAGGCGAAATCAAACGACAAGTAACAGACATGATACAAGGAACTGCAGTACATGCAACAACAAGCAAGAATGTGGAATCAACCAAGGGACCACAGGGAATCGAGGGACCACAGAAAACCACGCGAGCAACACCATCCAACACACAGAGATACAAATTCAGGATGGAACGCGAAAGAATGCAGCTACTGCAAACGACGTGGGCATACAGAACACGAATGCAGAACTAAACAATGGAAAGAACAACGAGGAAGGCAAACCGGGCAACAACGAAATTTTCGACAGGCCCCGCCGAACACCACACCACCAGGCGAACGACCATCATCGGAAACGCCAGACCCACAGCAACAGAGGAACATAGCGTGGACAATTCCCCGTTTGTTCGACTAGAGCTTCCAGGACTACAACCAACTACCTTTCTCATCGACACAGGTAGTGAAATATCCATAATCAAAGAAAAGCAGATCGCGAACAAAGATCTCCACAAAGGCGCACCCATGACGCTCAGGGGTATCACGAGCAACACCACAGACACGTTGTACTCGGTCTTCATTCCATTTAATAATAAATGCAATCCATTTCAAGTAGTAGACGACAGGTCCCCAATTTTTCAAGACGATATATTAGGCTCTGGCTTTCTATTTAACCACGATTTTTCTCTGTTATGTAATTCATTCAAAATCGGCAACGTTATTAAACGTCGCAATAATCCAAATAATAACTGTAACAACGAAACGGTATTGGTCAATTTCATAACGGGAAATGGAGCAATCACTAAAGTCGACACAAGCGGACAACCTATACTGTCCGAAAATTTTAAGAAACAAATAGAATCAATAGAGAAATTTGATGAAAAGTTAGTCTTCCACATGAACAGTAACAATAGAACGAACGAAAGAATTAACTTGCTAAAAGAAAATACTCGTTTAGAACATCTAACCGAAGGTAGAGACGAAGTATGGGAACTAATCTCGAATTATCATGACAATTTTGTATTACCCGGTGACCCTCTTCCGAAATCGTAAATTCTGGAAGACGAAATTAAGAGTACTGACGAAATACCGATACACACGAAACAATACAGATACCCGCCGATACACCAAGGCGAAATCAAACGACAAGTAACAGACATGATACAAGAAGGTATCATTAGGGATACCGACAGTCCATACAACAGTCCCCTATGGATTGTCCCTAAAAAGGCAGACGCGTCAGGAAAACAAAAATGGCGACTAGTGATAGACTACAGAAAGCTAAACGAAAAAACAATAAAAGATTCGTACCCCATTCCTAATATCGACGAGATATTAGACAAATTAGGCAACGCGAAGTACTTTTCGGCCTTCGATCTAGCCTCGGGATTTCACAAGATAGGGGTAAAAGAAAACGACATCAATAAAACAGCTTTTTCGACTAACGACGGACACTTCGAATTCGTTCGGATGCCTTTCGGTTTAAAAAACGCACCGCCAACATTCCAGAGACTCATGAATCGCGGTTTACAAGGTCTGATTGGTAACAATTACTTTGTCTACATCGATGACATAGTAGTCTTCGGTAGAACGCTAGAAGAGCATAACAAAAATTTAAAGATTTTGTTCGAACGGTTAAAACAATGCGGATTAAAACTTCAACCCGACAAATGCGAGTATTTGAAACCGGAATTAGAATACTTAGGTCACTTTATTTCGGCAAACGGGGTACAACCCAATCCCAAACGGATCGAGAAGGTAAAGCATTATCCCGTTCCCAAGAACGCGAAGGAAATAAAACAATTCTTAGGACTATGCGGATATTACCGAAAATTCGTAAAAGACTTTGCCAAAATCGCGAAACTGCTCACTGAACTCTTAAAGAAAGAAAAGGAATTCTTCTGGACTAACGAACAACAAGTAGCTTTTGAAAAACTATGTAACGCGCTCACGACACAGCCTATCCTTCAATACCCTAATTGGGGAGAACCATTTGTTCTCATTACAGACGCTAGTAATTACGCATTAGGCGCCATCTTATCACAAGGTACAATAGGGAAAGACAAACCGATCGCGTACCCTTCACGGACGTTAAATGACGCAGAGACGCGTTATACCACGACAGAAAAGGAGTTATTAGCAATCGTCTGGGCGACAAAACACTTTCATCAGTATTTGTACGGACGAAAATTTACAATCGTGACGGACCACAAGCCACTCGTATGGCTAATGAACGTGAAGGACCCAAATTCTCGGTTAGTACGATGGCGACTAAAACTGTTAGAATACGACTACGAGATAGTCTACAAACAAGGGAAACTAAACACGAACGCCGACGCACTCTCACGAGGAAAAATCAGAGCGAGAGAACAGGACTTAGTAGGAGACGAATTAGAAAAATACTTGAGCTACTATTCATCTAACCCTCAGACAGACGACGACGAATTCATTAAGGAAGTGACCGAAGGTTCAAATGCAACTTCAGAATATAGACTCCCTTCGATCCAATCCCAGGTAAAAATAAGCCAAGGATTCGTCAAAAAGTTTCCAACCATTATTTACACGGTTATTTAAACGGCGGTAGTAAAATCAACGTAATACAAGACCGGGATCATACTAAAGAAATTGCTTCCCTCCTTTCTAAACTGAAACGGGACATAGAAATCTACGTCTCAAAACCAATCCCCTCGGATACAAATGAAATCATCAGACTAGCACACGACTCACTATTTGGAGGACACTACGCGTACGACAAAACGTTACAAAAAATCCGTAAACGATACGAATGGCATAATATCACACGGGACGTGAAAAACTACATAGAGAACTGTGTCACTTGCCAAAAACAAAAAGACACAAAACGACAAACATACATACATACCCCAAACAACGGACATTCCGACAAAACCAACAGGCAAAATTTCTCTCGACATAGTCGGACCACTACACGAAACAACTCGAAAGAATAAATATATCCTAGTAATTCAAGATTACTTAACCAGGTATATTATGTGTGAACCTCCCATTGATAAATCCACTGCAGCCATCATACAAGCCGTTTGGGCTTCATGGCTCAGAATTTTCGGGAAACCCAAAGAAATTCTAACAGACAATGCAAAAGAATTTACATCCTCGGAATTCACCGAACTTTGCAATACCATGAACACTAGACATATACTCACGTCAGTATATCACCTCCAGTCTAATGGTAAAGATGAGAGGTCCCACATCATTCTGAAAGAGTACATTCGTTGTTACCAGACCGCGGAAACTCCCTGGGATCTCCTACTCCCCAAAGCAATGTTAAACTACAATTGCACCATTAACCGTTCCACGGGCTACACTCCATTCGAATTACAATTAGGCTACGAACCCAATAGAATCTTTGACGAACAGGACGAACAACTGACACTTCGTCAACAATCAGAAAACCTGAAACTACAGCACGAAAACAAAATTATTGAAACAATAGAAAACCTCCAACTTCAACAACCTTCCACTTCCTATAAACACCTCGAACCCATTAATAAAGGGAATTTAATTCTCATACGGAACTATACTGCCAAACCACTCGAAGAACGCTGGCGCGGACCCTTCGAGGTAATAGAAGTCATGGAAAATAATTCAGTTAGAATTGACGAAAATGGAAGATTAACTGTTCATCACAGGACAAACGTTAAGATTTTTAAACACGTCACTCAACTCATTTTAGATGATATCTAACGTATATACCGTGATTGCTCTCCTTCTCACGACCACTACGGCTATCACCAGGATCACGAATGCATCTACTTTGACCAGCGGTGAATTAGCCGATTACAAATACCAATTGTCCAAGCTTAATGACCAAGAAACGATTTTTCTCGAACACCAAAATATAGTTAGAATCTATCACGAATAATGGAAAACCGTAGTCGGCTACGATTTCGCCCATCTTATTACCGACCTAGATGTCATCGAAGAATTAAGTAGGATCGTATTATTTAAGCTATGTTCACGCGACCTAGGCGGAACGCCATTCACATGTTCATCAAACAATAGACTCACGAAACGAATAGCAGAGTTCAGCAACATTCGAGGAGAGATCCGCAATGCATTATACACTGCAGGAATCGACAGTAACTTCACGCGTACTAAACGAGGAATATTCGATTTCGTGGGAACTATCAGCAAAACGCTCTTCCGCACTTTAGACTCATCGGATACACAATATTATAACAACGAGCTAGACAAACCCTGCGCTAACCACGACCAAATCATGCATTATGTACGCAACCAGACGAGTATCGTCCTCACCGCCTTACAGGGCAGTGCTGCAGGCTTCAACAAAACGCTTCATCAGATAAGAACTGCCAACGAGCAATTTAATAAAGTCAGAGATCTGTCAAAAGCAAATGAGATGAACTTGATAATCGACGAGATACTACTAGATCTCGAAACAAACACTTTCACTCTGCGCGAACAAATCAGGAAAGTTGAGGATTTAACGTTCGACGCTGTTACGAGCCGGGGCTGTGGGCAACGCCTAGGCCGGCGAGGTTGATATAACCCAAGGAATACGGTTGAGAATTTGTTAATAAGGTGCGCGGACGAACCCGATGCGAAATCGGGGAGCCGCTGGGATGTGTGAAACGAGGACGAACCCGATGCGAAATCGGGGAGCCTCAGGAATAGAGTCAAGCGCGGACGAACCTGATGCGAAATCAGGGAGCCGCAGGAGGGTGAAACGTCGTGGACGAACCCGATGCGAAATCGGGGAGCCACTAGGAAAGAAGTTCGCAGACGAACCCGATGCGAAATCGGGGAGCTGCTAGGAGGTTGGCTTATTCACAGACGAACCCGGCGCGTAGCCGGGGAGCTGTTCGGAAGTTGGAAAACGTACAGACGAACCTGGTGCGAAACCAGGGAGCTGTAGGATGGGTTAGATTTCGTGGACGAACCCGATGCGAAATCGGGGAGCCACTGGGTTGGAGTATTTGTAGTTATTCTGCTTGGATAAGGCGTGCGAACGAACCTGATGCGAAATCAGGGAGTCGCTGGAAATGTTAGTTTGCCTCGTAACTTTTAAATTAATATTCGATACAACTCGAGCGGTTAAGTTGTATCTGTGGGAGCGTTACTTCTGATATAAAGGATCACGGAGTAAAGATTGGTTTAACGAATCTACTCGATTTAATGGTGAACAAATGGTATATATATTCAAAACAGTCGTCTGTACAATTGTAGTTGTCGCGATGAAATAATATAAAGTGTGTAATTTACCTAATATTTGCACGGTGTTGACGCACTGGCGATGCGGGGTCTGAGAGCCGCCTTTAAGAGTATGCCGAAAGAACTTCAACCGGACTAGCGGATTCTAACGGGTTAATCTATGATTCGAAAGGTGCGCTAAGCCCAATCTCACTTGATATAACTGACTCTGTACGAGCGTGGCACGACGTGACTTTACGCGTGACTATGTAACTCTGAACCGACGAGGGTAGAAACCAAAGGGTTTATATACCCCCGTAATGCGCGGGAACGCATTAGAATTTTCCATATAAGGAAATTAAGAAGTCTTCGTCGGACCACGCCCGTCTTGATCGTAATGCAGCTGGTCGCACATGTTCTCAGGACCCCTTTATCTGTTTATGGAAACCGAAAGAATTTTAGGGCGTTTTCCACATTACAGACGCGAGCTCGAAAACGCGTTGAGAGCGACGTATGGAATATTCTTCATACGTAACAACGCCAAACACGGTATAGTTAAACCAGCCAGAACAATTGTTCCGAATATTAAGGGAACACGAGCATGTCGATAACTTTCCCGTACCTCTCAAGGAAATTTACTACTCGGCATTACTCGTCATCTGCGAGGTGAACATAGCGCTCAACGGCCAACGCGCATTATTAGAGATCAAGATTCCACTATTCGAAGAACAAACCTTTAATTTAGTCAAAGTTATAGCACTCCCAACACACGGATGGATGTTCCACTCGATAATCAACACCGAGCAAAGATTGATTCTCTTGGATCCATTGCGTCTCACTTTTATGCCTATCACTACTACCGAAGTAGCCGGTGTAAGGAAACTAAACGACCAGCTAGTCATTAAACGTTACGCGCCAGACTATTCGACACATTTCCGGGATAATTGTCTCGTTAGCATACTTACAAAGCACGAGCCCGAAAATTGTGAAACTAGGTATATGAAAATCAAGAGTACCGTCTGGATACAACTCCAGTCGGGAAATCAATGGATCGGAATCGCACCAAAAACAGAAACAATGCATATACTTTGTTCCGACAAACAACCGAGGCATATAGAAATTAAGAATAATTTTATATTAACATTAGCACCCGATTGCAGCGGAATCTCCCTCTCGGCTACACTAAAACCTTTAAATATCATATATGATCATAAAATTAATAAATACCAAATAGTAACGGCACGGATCAAGATGCCGGAACTCAACGTAACCGAGAGCGAAATCCCCCTAAACATAATGGCGGAATCACACATAGATCCCGAGTTGCGTATTGTTGCTGTTGCGTATCTATTGGTGGGATGTGGAGAGTTTAGGTAGGTTCGGTTGCCCGTGGAGCGCTGAACCGCTCTGCTCGTGGAGAAGCGCGGAAAAATCAAACACAATTTATGAAGTTTAGAAAGAACGACTATTTATTCTATTATTCAGCGTAAGAGATACTCCATGTTCAAGAAATAACGAAGTTCTGATGAATGTGGCTTCTTCTTCTCTTCGTTTCGGCTCTGGTTCTTCTTCTTGAGTTCCTGTTTTCCCCCTCTCCTTTGGTAGCGGCCAATGAGGTTGAGTCTTGGTGGGCCGTGGTTCGTCCTTGGGCGCGTGGAGGTGGCAACGTTTTCGCTTTCCGGTACGGACGTAGGGGTGGACGCGCAAAGGGGAGAATTGGGAAAACCCGGCGAACGCGTGAAAGTCGCATGGAAACGGTAAATGAGGAGTCATGGAAAAAAACCTAGAAAAATACGCGAAAGGGTCGGAGAGTCTTACAGCGTTTTCTGAGGATATGCGTACATTAATTAACAGATATGTAGATCGGGTTAGCGCATATGTTCATCTGATTTTGAATTTAGCTCTCGAATTCCTGTCGCTATCAATAAGTGCGAGTGTACTGTCGATTCGTAGTTCGATGTTACTAGACATTAAGCCTGATTAACGCGATAGCGTAACACTGTTGCGTATCTATTGGTGGGATGTAGGGAATTTCCGTGGATTCGGGTGCTCGTGGAGCGCTGGACCGCTCTGCTCGTGGAGAAGCGCGGAAAAATCAAACACACAATTGTAAAGTTTAGAAAGAACGACTATTTATTCTGGTTTTCAGCGTAAGAGATACTGGTGGTTCAAGAATTAACGAAGTTCTGTTCTGTGAGGGTGTTTCTTCTTTCCTTTTCGCCTCTGGTTCCTCTTCCCGAGTTCCTTGCTCCTCCCTTTTGCTGTTTCCTGTCCAATGGGGTGGGTTCTTGATGTGGCTGGGCATGTGGAGGTGGCAACGCTTCCGTTTCCGTGTGGCAAGCTAGGGTGCGCGCGAGTTAAGGGAAAAGTGCGGGAAAACTAGAGAAAAACGCGGGAAGGTCGGGGAGAGCGCGTCGAAGAGCTGGTGGGGTTCTCAAGGGTTCCTTTGTTTCGGGGTAGACCATGTGGTGACCAGCCCCGGATATCGTGGGGTCGACTTTTCAAGGTATTTTTACGGTCTGTAATAAATAAGCTTTAGAAACTTCCAAGTGAAGTGTTCTAGGATCTGCACTTAGAATAATGTACGGCTTTATTTATCGCGTGCCCCTATCCGGTTTCGAATTGCGCTCCTAAGTTATTATCACTATCGATAGTTACAATTATAACGTCGATCGTTGATTCGATGTCACTAGATATTAAGGCCTACTAACGCGATAGCGTAACAGTACTGTTGCGTATCTATTGGTGGGATGTAGGGAATTTCCGTGGATTCGGGTGCCCGTGGAGCGCTGGACCGCTCTGCTTGTGGAGAAGCGCGGAAGAATCAAATACACAATTTATAAAGTTTAGAAAGAACGACTATTTATTCTGTTTTTCAGCGTAAGAGATACTGGTAGTTCAAGAATTAACGAAGTTCTGTTCGTGACTGGAGATAAAGTAGTTCTGCTGCTGCGAGGGTGTTTCTTCTTTCCTTTTCGCCTCTGGTTCCTCTTCCCGGGTTCCTTGCTCCTCCCTTTTGCTGTTTCCTGTCCAATGGGGTGGGTTCTTGATGTCGCTGGGCATGTGGAGGTGGCAACGCTTCCGTTTCCGTGTGACAAGCTAGGGTGCGCGCGAGTTAAGGGAAAAGTGCGGGAAAACTAGAGAAAAACGCGGGAAGGTCGGGGAGAGCGCGTCGAAGAGCTGGTGGGGTTCTCAAGGGTTCCTTTGTTTCGGGGTAGGCCATGTGGTGACCAGCCCCGGATATCGTGGGGTCGACTTTTCAAGGGTTGTACGTGACTTGTTAGACTAAGCTGTATTTTTACGGTCTGTAATAAATAAGCTTTAGAAACTTCCAAGTGAAGTGTTCTAGGATCTGCACTTAGAATAATGTACGGCTTTATTTATCGCGTGCCCCTATCCGGTTTCGAATTGCGCTCCTAAGTTATTATCACTATCGATAGTTACAATTATATCGTCGACCGTTGATTCGATGTCACTAGATATTAAGGCCTACTAACGCGATAGCGTAACAGTACCAATAGTTTCGATTATATTGTCGATCTTTGATTCAATATTACTAGAAATTAAGTCTGGTTAACGCGATAGCACAGACTACTCTAACACTAGCCGTGCTGAACAACGTGGCAACACCGCGTGTGTACCGATCGGGAGTCCTATTTTCAGTAATGGGAGTCTTGTAGTTGGAATTGCAATTAACGGTTTTTTTTCATAGAAAATTATGTTAAAGTACATAATTCTTTATTAATTATGTCTGAGTAATATATAAATATTATAACTATGATAAGTAGAAGTGACATTTAAGTATACTAATGCTTATAAATGTGGTATACAATTTGTGGACTCTCGGAATGGTTTGGAGATGTGATACATAATATTGAAAATATTTTACAGTGGTTTTGAAAAATTATAAGTATGAAGCAAAATAGAATCATCTTTGAACTGAAACGCAACATTTGAAAATGAATGGAGTGATATATAAGTTAATAGAAACCTGAAGTAGACAAAATTATTCATACGAAGTCAAAGAAGTTAAGTAAACACAGAAAGAGGTTGGATAATTAATTACAGAAGGGAAGGGTTGTGCAGGTAATTATAAAATCTTCACCACTAATGTATGTCTCATAACATTCTAAATGATGTGCATTTGATTGAATATTAATATATGTTAATCTACATAAAATGTGCTTATGATTTTCAGGTTTTAGAAACTCTGGTTCCAAATAGGTACCATTTATTATGGCTTCCATTCTTGCACACATATGAGTAAATAAGGTTATTACTTCTGTAAGAATGGAAAGACTCTTTGTAAGTGATCAAAATATACATTATTTATAGTTGTATCTTTATCCTCCACGATCAATTATTTACATATATGTTACGTAGGAACAATTATTCCATTTTTTCTTCCTCCTACTACGCCCTTATTTGGAAATCGAGGGTGCATGCAGTCGAGTCTGCCCTTCCGCGACGTCGCGATGACGTGACCCTTTTTCGGGGGAATCTTTCCGGACTCCCCTGGAATTTTCCGTGCCCCCACCAGCTTTTTGGTCCGGCTTTCGGGTATAAAAAGGGCACGAATTCTGCCCTCGGCGGCTCAGTTTTAATCTAGCTTCGTGCACACTTCTGTACCGAATATTTTGACACTTTGAGCTCAGCGAGATCGGGTACCGAGTCCCTTTCAAGCAATCTTCTTTAAATTCATTTTTAAGCGATATACATATTGTAGTATATATCGTTAGGCCTTTTGTTGGGCGATAGTTACTCTTAAATCCGTACAGATTGAGAAGGATGGATTTTGTGTAATTCAATTGTAACAGACCAGAACGTAGAAAATACAAGTTTAATATAACCGTACGCATTTTAATCATTGAGTCTCCTCTACCAGTCATTGGCAGTAACTTCCCACCAAGCAGATACACCTTAACCGCTCGAGGCGTATCGTTATACGTTACGAGTACTTTTTACTAACAATCCTGTGGCTCCCGGCGATGAAATAGGTGCTGGTTTGTCCACGCAAACCTTCCTGTGGCTCCCGGCGATGAAATAGGCGCTGGTTTGTCCACGCAAACCTTCCTGTGGCTCCCGGCGATGAAATAGGCGCTGGTTTGTCCACGAGAACCTTTACCTTCCTGTGACACCCGGTGATGAAACAGGCATCGGCAAGTTCACGCACTTCCTATCTACCCGGGCCCCAGTGACGAAAATCGCACTGGCCGTCCGCGACTAACAAATTCATAAATAACCGATCCTCGGCTTCGCAGCTGTGCCCCTTTGCCCTCGGCACGTAACGTATATTACAATTTAATTTTTTAGCAATGGAATGGGAGCCATAACTGGATATATAAATATTAATATAATCATCTACAACACACGTGGATAAATATTTGGTAGCCAAATTTTTTAAAATCCATTTACATAAGCAGAAAAATAAGTAGCACTATTAACTAATAAATATAGCATGAAACTTGTGAATTTTTCAAAAATTGTGTATGTATATAATAAATATAAACTTGAAAAAATTAGTTATGGAAATATTAAAACGTTATTAATGTTGGTTTTATCTATTGAATAAAGCCCAGTAATAAAGAAAAATTATCTCTTATAAGTTCTGGGAATGTATTGTGGAATAGATTGCCACTGATTATACAAGTGTTTATATTAAGAGGGTCAGAATGCTCGAGGTATCTCTTCTAAACTAATTCGATAGAGTTTCTCCTTTGAATAAGGACGTACTTTCCCTTTACAATATAATAAAGTATTCTTTTATTTAACTAAACTGTGTATTATACATTATGAAGCTTCCTCAGAATCTAGTTTTCCAATAATTAACACCAAATTGAAATATATTGAATGCACAATAGCTTTTATTAAATAAATGTGCTATACACAAAGATTAAGACCTGTATAGTTAATTAATGAAACTTCCCTGCATTACTGCACTTACTTTTATATTTTTAAAAATTGCCTACTGACAATAAGTACACATTGATGTGTGAACATTCGAAAAATAAGTGGGAAAGTGAGATGCTGGTATGGGGAAACTGAGAGTCTGGTACGGTGGGTTGGGTTAGGTGTACTGATATATATATACATACATATATTACAGCCGCACTCTCGCTACGTTGCCATTTTTATTTTCAGCGCGGCTAGTACAAGAGTAGGCTGTGGCGATAACGTCACACGTTCAATTTTATTGGAATATTAAGGCCCAGTTCACGCGACGGCGTAACATCTTCTGCCATCCTTAGTCATGGCTATAGGAGCAGGTCCACCACTACAATTATGTCACTACATTAAAATTGAGCCATGCAAAAGAAAGTTGTTTTTGAAATCATTCCACATTCTACCACGAACAGCAGCGCAAGACGACGTGATTCCTGTGTTAGGTTAGGTTTGTGTTAGCTTTCCGTTTATTCGTAATTGAGTTTAGGACCTGCAATCTTTCATATCCGACATAAATATAGGGATATTCTCTAGCGATAAAGCATTCTCTACGTATGTGAATGCGCCGGTTTATTCCATTGGTTGTGCTGTGAAATTTGAACTTAGTGGCGCATCATATGTTACGTTGTTCGAAGGGCTTTGATTTTATATGCGCTCACGCCATTTTTATTTATATGTGGTGGGGGGTAACAAAGTGTGCAACATTTGTCCGTGGGATTTATAATTGTCAAAAAGTTCATCAAAATTAACGTTTGTTTCTTGCGATGTAGTTATAATATGAATTGTGATTGTCCGTAAGATAGAATCTTATTGTTGTGGAATATTGTACAAGGTTATTAATGCTATTGCTAGACCTCCGTGTTAGTGGTGATAACTGCAGGTTTCCCTACGATCGTAAATCGGATAAAATGGATTATCGTCAAAAGGTAAGCATAAACACAGTGTAGTAATTAGCAAATCAGTTTAACTTGTTATTTAAACATCAGTATGATATCTATTACTAATTTATAATTTAATCGTCTTAAATACTGCGACGTATTGTATGGAAATGTTACTCCAAAGATCTCAGAATATTAATAGTGCGTTAAGTAGTTTTTGGTTACTTGTTGCACCAATAGTTTCTTAATTTCATGCAGCAAATATAGTATTTCTTTAAAAAATATTACGAGCAGCATGATGTGAAGGAATCTGGGTTAAAATTTGGTT
Source organism: Nomada fucata (assembly GCA_948146005.1). Lineage (NCBI taxonomy): Eukaryota > Metazoa > Arthropoda > Insecta > Hymenoptera > Apidae > Nomada > Nomada fucata. Next base: position 11,923,937 of record OX411282.1, read on the forward strand.
CGATTACCTGTACAAAATCCGGACGCAAACTTTCTGAAATGTTCATATTTATAATAATGCCTGTTTCATTACAATCGTTAACTTCTAATTGTGAAGTGTCTCTTAACACTTTGATGTCGGGTTATTCTTCGTGTGTCTTACAACTGCAATGGGCAAACCCGAACAAATTCACATAGTGATACGCTTGGCGCATCAGTGATTTCTAGAGTACCAAAATTTTATTACTACAAAGACCAAAGCAGTGTGAGTACGAGAAAGTGCCAACATGAGTTGTAAGAACCAAGTCCTTATAAGTCAATAGGTATTGAGCATCAGTATGCTTCTGACTGTAAAACTAGTATCCAGACTAGTCAATACAAACATTAAATGTTTCCTGTGTACATTGAAATGAATGTTGTTTTTACTTTTAGATGATTATACCTTCACATCCAAGTACAAAGAACGATGATGAAGATGACGAAGATCTGGAAGCTTTACGATTAGCAGCTCTTCAGTCGCTAAGAACGAAAGATACTGTGCAGAACAAAAAGCTGCCCCCACCACAGGCGCAGAAAATAATTTCAGATGTAACTCATACATCTCACCCATGGTACAAAGGCCAGCGGCCTTTAAGAAGAGGATATTTTCATAACCGAATGCAACAGCGACAGAATGGCGTAAGTTTTCATTATTTCAAAACTCATATTTAAGAGATTTTACATTGACGTGGAATAAAATAAACTATGCAAGAATAATGCATGGATCTATTAAAAGATCCAAGAGAGTCCTAATACAAATATTTCACTGCAATAGTTCTTTGTTTTTCTTATCTATAGTCTCTTGTAAAATACATAAAATGGAGATGCATAATACTTAAAATGAGAAATATATAAAATATATATATGTATATATAAAATTAAAAAACCACCCTCTACTACAAATGGTACATACACGGAACATTACGGCACCATTTGTAGTAGAGGGTGATTTTTTAATTTTAAATGTAGTGTATTCGGAATTTGTTAAGTTCTGGATTATTCCTGTATAGAAGTATTGTTCCTAAATTTCTTTGTATTGTTTATCAGTTTATAACTTCCTATAAACATGGTTAATTACTGTATTATTAGAATGCATGAATAATGGAAGTAGTATAATTGCTGATAAAGTTCAATTTTATATTAAATCTATATTTCGATCAGATAACAAATTATTAAGAAATATTAATTTGAGGTTCTGCAAGAAATATAAAGATAATGTACTTAATCAGGTCTAACATTTCAGTTACATTTTATTGTATGGTTACATTGTTCATTTGGTTGGTTTTTCATGATTAACAAAAATTTTATTCAATTGTATTTCTTTACCAGAAAAATTACCAATTCCAAAATTAGAGCTACAATAATTGTGTATAATGCCTTAACCAACAATGCGGTCATCAGAAATATCATGATCTTTAAATAAGTTTAACAGTTTTATGCTTACAATAGTGGCAAAAATAATAAATGTTAGATACAAAGCTTAACTGTTCTATAACTTTTAATTATTATTTAACGGACGTAATTCAACGATTTCGTTGAATGAAACATAAGAGGGACAATAATTTAAATGGACTTTGAAGGCTATGACATGCACAATAACAGTTATCAGACACATTACGAACTGTACGAACATCTCAGTCTTACATGTATTTAAAGAAATATCTACATTTTACAATGTTAGGGTCACAATATTTCTTATGCAAGAATATTTTTTTGTCTATCTGATTGTCTATTGAATTATATAGTATAATCGAATTGCAGCATTTGCTATTAATGCTTCAACATTCAAAATTTGCATGCCCTTCTATTTTTTATATTATACTGTTCAAGAGGTGTCAGGCATCAGCCCTGCTAAGATGCTAGGACATTCGTAATTGAGAAATGAATTAGTTTTCCTTAATTTTATTTAATAATAACAACATTCTTTTTTTTTGTTGACATTGTGCATATATATTCGTTTTACAGAATTTGTATTACCAGAGTCCACGTCATCCAAATTTGATAGCAATAGTTCCTGTGGATGAACGTTCTGTGCTGCAACAGACTGAGGCAATACCTTCAGTAGAAAAGACTACCCCAAACATTAAACCTTATTCTACAGGTAAATCAAATTTCATGTTCTATAGATACATGATATCTTATGTACTTGAATTAAATCTTTTATTTTGTATATTTAAAACAATCTAAAATTCATATTTGTTCTCCCTATCTTAATATATTTTACAAAAATATTTTACAGAAGTATCGAAATTTCATCGCTTCAAGGACGTCGGGAGTGGTTCAGATGACGATGATAATAAGGAACAGAAAAGTACAGTTATAAAAACAGAAAATATTGAGAAAGACAGCATAGACGTTAAAACTTCTTCAGCAATCGATGAAAATCAAATAGAAACCACGGAAACCTTGAAAAAATCAGAAGAAAATCCGGATGGTATTAATGACGACGACGATGACATACTTTTAATGGCAGATCTCGAAGAGGAAGATAGTTTAGAACGTTTAATGGACGAAATGGAACGAGAAATGAATGTCGATAAACCGTCCGAAAGGAAAGAAAAGAAGGCAAGTAGAAAAGAAATGAAAGAATCAATGAAAAAGGACGAGACAAGTAGAAGTACGACCCAGAAAAATAGAACAGAGGAGAGTAGTATCCGAAAAGAGAATTATAGTCCAGTACCAGCAGTAACGGTGTTAAAAAATGAAAGACGGTCTATATCTCCTCACGCAGTCACTCGTATTTCACAGAAGCGTAGATCGTTATCGCCAAGATCACGCTCAAGGAAAAAGTCACCTAGAAGATCTCCTAGGCGATCACCCATTAGACAATCGAAAAAGTCTCAACGGGAAATAACAAGGTACAGATCACCAAGAAAATCGCCAGTTCGATATTCTCCGCGTTCAAGATCACCGAAGCTTTCGTCTCGATCTAGATCACCACGATTATCTCCACGCAGGTCTCCAAATAAGTCGCCAGCAAGAAGATCACCCGTTAGAAGGTTGTCCCCGAGGGGGAGATCTCCAAAACTTTCGCCGCATTCCAGATCTCCCAGACCCATACGTTCGCCTAAAACGTCCTTAACCAAATCACCGAGATTGGCACGATCTCGTTCTCCAAAATTTTTACCGCTCAGGTTATCTCCCCACTCTAGGTCACCATTACGATCAAGGTCACCTAAATTATCTCCAAGACGGATATCACCCGCCCGTAGGTTGTCGCCAAAGTCTAAATCCCCTGGGCTGTCCCCGCGGAGGGGTTCGTTGCGTTTAATATCACCAAAGATATCCCCGCGAAGAAAGTCGCGCTCAAGATCGCCAAGATTATCGCCACATAAGTCACCGTGGTCGTCGCCAAGACATTCACCTCGTCTGTCTCCTAAGCGAAAGAGATCTCCGAGATGGTCCCCCAAGGAGCTGTCACGGAAGCATGGACCACGATCTGTTAGTCCAGGCGAACTTGGTAGTCTGTCGTATGTGAAAGAGTCGTCGCCGGTAGTTAAAAGCAGAGTATCGCCCGAAGCAAATCGTACGAAAACGAAACAGAGAGAAGAGAATGTAGAGAAAATTGGTTCAACGGAGAAAGAAACATTTGATGTAATTAATGACCCTGTACTGGAAGCCAGGCGACGAAAGTTCGAGTCCACGAGGCCTATAGACCCGATAAATGCGAATAAAAAGATAAAATTAAGTAAAAAGGAAAACACGAGTAGAAAAGTAGAATCTCCAGATGATGGTGATACACAAACGGGAAATTTAAGAAAGGTAAACAAACTTGCGGAGGAGTACGACATTCAAGAAGCAGATTTGTGTTTAGACACTCATTACGAGATCGAAGAATTTGAAGAAAGTATGGAAAATACTTCGCCTATTACTATTGCGAGTTCAATTAATTCATGCGTGGATATGGAAAGCCAGAAAGTAGAGAAAGAGAGATCTTCCAAGAAGAAGAAGAAACGTGATAAAGAATTGTATCAGGTTGGGAAATTAAAAAATGAACTTCCCCTCTCTGAACGTATTGGGAAAGACAAGAAGTGTAAAAGGCGCAAGGATGTTATTTCGGATGGATCGAGCGAAGATATGGAAGCAATTTTTGAAGATTTGGTAGTTGATAAAGAAAGTGATTTAAGAACTGAGTTAAGTAGGAGACGTGCAGAAAGGTTAAATAGGACAGTGCCAATTCAGTCTGCAAGATTAGTGCAGTCAGCTTTTAAAGGAGTGGTTAACGAGTAAGTGTTTACGATATTGAATGCAAAATCAATTTTTTATGTGAATGGAAGCCTCTATACCTGCAAAAAGTAGAAATTTTGAACATACATGATAACTACTATCATATAACAATTGGATAACCCTTGGACACTTATAACTTTTCAATCAGGCATTTCTAGACATAAGTCCGCATAAACTTCATTACCTACCCAACCACATTGACATGTAATATAAGGTTAGCCCTGACCTTCTTGGATACCCTGTACATGTATTTGCTACTAATTATGTTGTTCAGCACTGGCGACAAAATAAGACTTACGAGGGAAGACTCTCAACTTGTCGACTCGGATTTTAATGTCCTTTTGCAGGTTGATAATACACAGACTCCTGATGCTCTACGTAAAATATTAGGTGTAGTTATTCAGAAACTTTAAAGATATTAACAATTAAAGGTACATATCTTCTATGTGAGGTCATATCTTCTAGAAATAGGGAAGAATCCTCAAGAAGATTGGTAGCCAAGTGAGAATGGTGTATAGCTTGTGCCGTAGAGGTCTTGGGTTCGATTTCCGGTTAATTGATTTTGTTTTATTTATTTGTGGTTTCATTTTGGCGACACTGTGCACATTTCTGGATGATAGTTGTCATACATGCAATTGAAACACAGGAAAGTGCGACACCACCAAGTGAGGTGAGCCTATACGTGAAATTAGAAACGTACTCTAGTTTATCTCCAATTGGATCATAAACAGTGTGGACCGCATGTTCACTACAACGCATTGTAAAGAAATACTGTTTCAAAGTTCTTAACATTTGAAAGGAACTAGTTATTATCCAGAAATGTGCAGTGTCGCCAAAATGAAACCACAAATAAATAAAAATAAAATCAATTAACCGGAAATCAAACTCGGGACCTCTACGGCACAAGCTATACATCATTCTCACTTGGCTACCAATCTTCTTGAGTATGTAACATGTACATGAGTATGTAACTTTAATTGTTAATATCTTTAAAGTTTCTGAATAACAACGCCTAATATTTTACGTAGACCATCAGGAGCCTGTGTATTATCATCTTGCAAAAGGACATTAAAATCCGAGTCGACAAGTTGAGTCTTCCCTCGTTAATCACAAAGTGATCATAATAATAGCAGGATAAAACGAAAAAGTAAATTTAGTCAAACGCAAACACGCAACACTAATTAAAATTTAGTTAGAATAACATGACTTTATGCGGATTAGAAAAATATTAAAAACATTCTAATAAAAACAATGTAAGAATCTTCAAACATACATATAAATATAAAAGTTTAATAAATAATAATTATTTCCTCTTTCAGAGTGGTCAAGAGCAATGCAAAAGTGAATCAAAGACACTTAGTTAAGGCGGATGAAAAAGGTTAGTAGTATATTTTTAAAACTGAGATGTTAATTCCTATTAATACTTTTGCAGCTGTGACGTAAAAATATTTATTTTTTGCAATCGATTTTAGTCTTATTCTGTACGGTATGTAAGTAAATATGTAGGGTGTTTATGGACTTATAGTACTTACTGAGGGGAGAAAAAGTGAAGAATATCTAGTTTCGGATTTATTTGGGATTTGGATTTTGATATTGTACAGTGCGGATGAAAGAAAGTTTAAATTGGGTATTTGTATGCATGTGTAGTAGTAAGTTCCCTAATATATATTTTATATCGGATTAGTAGCCCCCATTTATTCAGAGATATTCCCTTACTCTATAACATATGGGTAATAATCCTTATTTCCTTGTTATAAAAATGTGTTACTTTTTCGTATTGCATACCTGTAAACATTCTCCATTTTGCGTTGCACTGTGTGAAAAAGTTGTCACCTGCAAAAGGTTTAATAATCAGAAGTCACAGCATCATTTTCAATCACATTTTTCCATGATGAATTTAGAGTGAAGATAGGGTTTTCTCAATATATGTGCACATGTTGCTGCACAATGCTGAATAGTAAAACTGGATATGAAGGATTTGTTAATTTATATTCAATTTATATACAGGTTTTCTTTCAAGCAGAAAGTAGGAATATTTTCTAAGCTGTTGGAGATAGAAAAAAATGTTTCGTATGGATGAGGACATTGTATTGTAGTGGGAGAGACTTGAAGATTAAGTTAATTTCTTTGCAATATAGTTTTCAGTCATGATGTGATTGTTAATTGAGCAAATCAGCCAACTCGCCACAACACATTTTTTAGATCGTGGACAAAAAAATATATGCCATTCCATTTAAAACGATTACTTGTAAAATAATATTGATTTACATATCATATTCTTTATCGTAGTCCAATTTTTGGCATTATTTGTTCATTGCGTATTATTATACATTCCAGCTAATCAAAAAGAAGTCAGACGGGTTACTGTTCTTCATAGACCAATATCTGACATACACGATTCTGAAGGTTTGTATATTACTATAGTATTAATATATCATGTCTTATATTAAAACTTCTTTATACACCTTGATATTAGAAATCCTTCACTTTGATGAATTATTAAGTTTATATATCCTTAAAAAGATATAGAGGTTTGTTCCCTTTTATATTGCAAATGAGCGTACAACAAGTCCAACGACAATAACAGTGTTATTTTTCTTAACATATCACAACGTATTATAGAATCACGAAACGTAGGATATTTTAACTGAATTTGGTAGTAGTTTTCAGAGGATAAACTTGCAACAGTTTTCGAACGACAAACGTAAGCGATAGGCATAAATGAAATAAGTAGAACTATTATAAACCATGTCACAGCACATAATATTATACTATGACGAGGATAATAGATTATCACTAGCATCTCTAGATATTATTAGCATCATTTCGGAATACTGAAATTAAAATATCACCAAAACTAATGGTTTCTTGGGATAAATAGCTTAAAATTTTTTTATGCAGAGCAATGGGTTGTAGCGATTGGTGCATCGAAAGTTTAGTTAAACAAAATTAACATGACTTACCTTTTTCATTTAGTTCTGAAGAATAGTTTGGTAATTTTAATTAGTGTCATTTATTGGCGATTAAAAGTTAAGTAATTTTATGTACCAATTTTTTTTGCTAAGTACTTTCAAGCAGTTAAAAATCGTTAATACTGTTATGCTGTACACCCTGTATATTTGAAAATCTCAATTTCCATAAGTTATCACTGTATACTGTATATGGAAAGAATATTATTCTCATTTTGAGTGTCCTCGCAATTAATTATTGGAAAATGTGATAAATTTTGATGAGGTGTTCAGTATGTGAGATTTTAATCAGCAATTTCAGGATTACCATTTATGCATGCAATATCAATAAAAATAAATATTATTTGTTTACAGATGAAAGTACTCTAGATTCCAAGGTGCCTGTGCGGTTTAGACTGGGTCTCAATAAGCAAGTGCAAGACACCAGGGAGTCAAAAACTTCACGAAAGGCATCTAAAAGGCAGGGTCGTAAGGTAAAACACAAAGTCAATTTGACTGTAACAAATAATGAACATATTTTATAATATGAAGGCTACATCCTACTAAATGTACATAACTCACATACTCAAATTCTTTTAAAAGCATAATATTTACGTTTAAGTTTAATATCGTGTATGCTTAATTCTGAGGGTTCCAACTTGCCAGTATTCTTGAGTTTTGTCGAATTAATTGTATTTAATAATTTAAGTATTACGACCAGCTGTTAATATCTTTAATAGTTGGAAATATAATAATTTAGTGAACTAAATAAACTTATTTGATATTACCAGTCAAAAAACTGTATGTAGAAATTTCTGTGTCACATTGCAGATAAAAAAAATATAATTGATTTGGTAATACCGTTATGGTAAAGATGATAGCGAGTTCTGAAAATATTTTTATTTATATTTTTTGTAGTCGCGGAGAAAAACTTTGTAAGTTTATATTTGATACTTTTTCTTTTAATCAGATGATGTTCGCGTGTAAATTTGTAATGTCGGAAAATAACAATATTGTGTAGTCTTGATTTATCATTTCTAATCACTTACATAATTCTTCTATGCATGGAAATATGACAACATAAACGTATTTGATATTATAATACAAAAATTATGACACTCGATGCATATTTAAACAGTTACTACTCGATAATAATAAATTTATAAGTGGAAACAATTATGAAGTAAGTCTTATTTTTGTTTTTAGATTATTATTAATCTAAAAAAACTTAATATTAAAAATTGAATTAAATATAGCTCGTGTTCTTATGAGAATATTTAAACGCTCGATAAAGCCTTAGTTCTGCTCCTAATATAGATTTTACATTTCATAGTCTAATAGGATATATTCGAAAAACATATTTAACATGTTTATTTCTGATTTATACTTAATTTATAATTGTAATATTTTTCTGCCTTTTATGATTTCAAAGATACGTAGGACACTGTACATAGATTTCCTACATTAGAGAGAAAAAGTGAAAAATTAAATTTTTATTACAATTATCAACATCGATTTTTTTCTTGTTTATTCGTCTTTGGAAATCTATAGTAATTTTAGTAGAAAGCCTATTATATAAAGTACTATTTAGAACATTCTGTTTAGTACTATTTAAAAAGAAAAAGATTCGGAATGTCATTGGTCCATGACTGTTGGAAAGACTATAATACGTAATGTGAATACAGTATGTACATATCAATAACAATTATTTACATTACTGACAGTACACTGTTTTAGCATTATACATATAAATTTTCAAACGACATATTTTTGAATACGCATATGCAGTCAGAATCACTCTTCTTTCTGCTGTTGATATTCCAGTTACATAATATCACAGTCAAAATTTATTAATGCTGCTTCAAATATTAGCATTTTAGATATGGTATTTTTAAATAGAGACTTTTGTAATAGTATAAATAATTTTTAAACACTAAACACTGAATCGTGTAACTGAAAACACTTTTTGATGTAAAAAGTGCATTATCGATTTTAATCAACCTGCCCTCAAATTTTATAAATCCTAGTGACTGTTATTTGTTCATCAAGTTTGAATCGTAATCATCCCCCGAGGTGAATGAAATTAGTGCTGCCTCAAACATTTTTAATAACAATGTAGGTAAAATGTTCAATGTCCACGATATAAAAAAATAAAATTACACGTAACTATTGCCGACAATTTGAATTATTTCCTGATTGAAATATATATTCGCGTGAATTTGATGATAGTGTTGTTTAATTGGCGGACTAAAAATGCAAAATCGTTTCCATTTACAATAGCATACCGTTATCATTAATTAAGCAACCCGCGTCCCTCCCTTTGAACCGGCCAATTGTAGGGTACACTTGATGGAAATAATATAGCGAGTTAGTAAATAAAATATAGAATCATGATATAGTGGATCATCGGTGACCCAAGATGGTTGTAAACTTTCTGTCTTTAGCCATTTCATAAATTGACAAGCAAATTAGCAGAATCAATATATTAATATTTGTCTGAAAGGAATTTCTAAATTTTGTGATCCGTCAGTAAACCCACAATGTTGTTCTAGATTGAATATTTGTATGGAAATGAGTCCATTTTTCGGTAAAACTACGGAAGTGGTACTACCTAACCGATTTCAATGATTTTTGAATATGTTGTAGAACTGAGTATTCTGAACAACTTTTTCCTATGCATATAACCGCCGCTCGGCCTTAGTTTTCGAGATATTGGCGAAAACTGTAGATGTCAGATTTGGTATTGGCGCGGAAGTAGCCGGGCCCAAACCTAACTCGAATCTAATTCTCATTCAATCAAATATGAGTTTGGGTTAGGTTTGGTTTAGGAGGCGGGAGAAATGGTAAATCATAATGATTGTTGATACCAAATCTGATATGATATATCTAGTTCTACAGGTACAATTTTTATGGGATCACCCGGTATACAGATTCTTCGCCGGCTGCTGGATAAGCGGCGGCCCCACACTTTGCTATGAGCGTGCACGTGTATACAAAATTCAATGTAGTAGTAGCTATAGTTTTTTTGCAAATATCTCGAAAACAAACGCCGAGCGACGGTTATATGCAAAGGAAAAAGTTGTTCAGAATACTGAGTTCTACAACATATTCAAAAATCATCGAAATCGGTGAGGTAGTACCACTTCCATAGTTTTACCTTTTTTATATTAACTAGGAGATGAGTTTAGTGTAGTCCGTTTATGAGTAGGGTGGTGCTTATTTAATAAAACCATGTTTTTGTAGACGTACAAGGGGTAATCTGTTGAGGTGTTTACCCTTATGAGTAAGTAAGAGGGTATTTATATATTTTTTCCAGTTGCATATTAAGGATTGTTACCAGACAATGAATTTTGTGTATCTCAATAACAAAAATTTAATTTTCTTTTTGAAATAATATGAGCCCACTTACTGAACGTTGGAATATTATTGCAAAGTATATTTGTTAATCATTAACTTTTAAGGATAGTCATTTTTCATTTGCAAAAATCAATTTCCCAAATAACATCATTAGATTAATAAAGTTGATTTTTTAATGCATGGATATCTTTATCGGACTTGCTTGACTAATAGCCACAAATACTGTTTTTGTTCATTGATTGTGTTCATTAAATTTTAATATTGGAAAAGCCCAATGAATGCACCAATGAAAATATTAATAAGCGAGTCGCAACATTTAAAATATTATCAAATGTATGATAATAACATTTTGACCAAATCCCGTTTCTCAGCATAGAGAACAAAATATTAAGGTAACCCAGTAATATGTTAAAAGTTTAATTTTAAGCACCACCCTATCGTATGTGCACAGAAAAGTCATTGAAAAGGTAGTAATTGAGAGAATTAAATAAAAAAACTCTCCGAGTGTTTCGTTTTAACTGGGTTTCCAATTGATATTATTAGGCATTCACCGTTCCATCTCTGGAATCACGAACGTTTATGTCAGTCCTTGATTGCTGCAGATTTTAATGTCTCCTGGAAAGTAGGAAAATTTGAGACAGAACTATTAAACTCGATGATGCAGTTATTGAAATTTGAACTGTTTTCAATAACATAGGCTACCTTTTTAAACAAACTTATAACATAGCCGTACATATGAATAAAAATAAAGAAAAATGTATAAAAATATTTATTGAATTGTGTCCTTATAATGACTCTAGTATATTCGAATTGCTAATTTTATGATTTCCAATAGAATAAAAATGCTATAGTTTATTTTTATACGATTATTTTGTTTCAAGGGTTTATTTGACATAATTTTTTCACTTCCTTTTTGTAAATAAATAAATAATTAGATATTATAGTTACGCATTGAGTGACCATTCGCACACATACGGTCGACCACACGATTCATGCACACTGTGTTTTTTAATTCAAGAATACAGAATTTGTTTTGTTATAAATAAATGCAAAGCAGGATAAATCTGAAATAAGTGATAAACGGACATTATTTAAAAAGTATATCAGTTTAGCCGTTTCTTCCTCGTAGTAAAAAGGTCAAAGTTGTGAAATGGATAGATTTAAATCGATATAATTTCTACTAGGAGACGATAAATCTATGTGTTGTTTTTTTTTTGTTTAGGAATAGACTAAACGTGTGTTCTCCTGATTGCATATTTATATGAAGAGTGTGTAGCTGTCCATCTTACCTCCTATTTTATTATCTACATAGGATCAATAAGATATAATAAAAGTTTTAGTTGTATCAAAGATTGCACTCACGTAGAAGAGATATCCGTTTTATTTGGTCTGTGACCTAACATAAAGAAAAATAAGGAAAGATAACATTCTTCTAGACAATATCGATATTTCAAGATATTTTATGTATGATTGTATCTAATTATTTATTGTTAAGCGTTATCGTAAATAGTTCATTACATGTGATTATATTAAATCATTTGTTGTGTTGAAGTATTTGTAAATAATTTACATCAGTCACTCATTTAATAAATAAGCATCAATTAATAATCCCAAAGTCACCTTTTGTAAACCTAATTATATAATACTAGTATCTAAAAAAAGAAAAAAAAAATTTTGTTAACGGATCGACCGTTTGTAAATATTGAATATTGTTAATAAGCGCGTCTAGAGCGAGGGAATAAGTTGTATATCGTGTAAATTGAGTTACTATTAAGGCATTGATTATACTACGTAAAGTGACCTATAGCGACAGAAGAGTGATTTTATTGAAATATATTTTTTACACTAATATAGTTCGAAAACAACAAAAACCCGAATTTTTCAAGAGACGATTAGTAAACGCAGTAACTTGTTACTTTATATTTAAATTTTGATGCACAGTGCAAATTTACTATTATACTTAAACGAATGTAAGAAGCTATATTAAATCATTTCTCACATGTGCCCATACGTAGATGTTACATATACGATTATTACAATAGTATTATAATTCAGTTACATGAGGTACATAGATTTTCAGAATTGCAGTTATTCAGTGAATTATGATAATAGTTTAATATATTCTGCTTTAGCGTTGGATAGTCTATTACGGTACAGACAAGATATAATTGTCCTGTATTTTACGTAGCATTAATCAAGAGTGTGTTTAACAATTGCATTATTTTTTTTATGACTAGCATAGTAAATGATCAAATATGTGTTACCAGTATGCAGATCTAGTAACCAATATACTTACCGACGTAAGTTTAGATTACTTGAAATATTATATTTGATATACGAGATAGCATACTTCATAGTATCTATGAAGATGTAAATATCACTTTTAATTGAATAAAGTAAACATAAAATGCCGACTACATTTATATGAACTTTTTTGACTGAAATTTTGATATTAGCGGTGTTGCGAAACCTCTAGTGCAAATCGAAAATATACGATTCTTACGTTGTGTAGAAAAAAACAGTACTTGAAATCAATACATGCGTGCTATGATTTATATTTCTTTGGTCATATCATAATGATATAATTTTAAGTGTGCCAAAGGAAGGCAAGAGCATAATGATTTGCGCCAGTTGTGCTAGGTTTCTTATAGTCTTTCACTTATACATATATGCCTGTACGCGTGTACTTTAAATGTCAACTCCAGGAGTTGAACAGTAGACACGCTGTTGTTATAAATATAAAAGAACTTAAAAGACTTGAAATTGTTGAATTTATCTATCGTACAAAATGTGATACACACCAAGACTTTTACAGTCTTATTTAACGATAAGCGAATTACTTATTTTAGAATAACACGCGCAATCCCTTAAATCCGCCTGCAAAAGAAATCATAAAACGTAACGCACATTTTCTTAATTGAAATCGTTGTTCGATAATAATTCGTTTTGTCTTATATTTCTTAAAATTATTTTCGTTTCTTACAAATCTGTGTGCATAATGTACATGTCGTCGCTGCAAAGTAGGTCAACTTATTGCACACCGAAATATTTTTTTACCATGGGTGCAGCTACATTTCTTTCACGATTTTTCGCTTCTCAGTGTTATTCTATAATAAGACAGTAAATAAATCTAAGTTTAATCACTGGTGTTATGATGTTTGGTTTGTTTATCTAATTTTTGTCATTGTAGTAAATACAGATGGATCTTCGAAATTATTCGATAGAAATAAACATTGTATGTACATGAATTCATTAACGATTCATTATAATGTTATATGTATATAGATTTCCAGTAGTATGCGTGTAAATTATTTTATTAATTTTATCCGTCTGTAATTTACTATATAAATTATTCTTATTATTGTGTATGGCTGTACTATTTGTATAATCATGTACTTGTACTTAAATTTTTTTACACATAGGTTTTAGACTGTTCAGACATAACTCAATACAAACATCAAATATTAATATAAAGCAAGTACAGTGATATTTAATTCATATAGCATTTGAAATAAATCAAAACTCTCATTTCAGAAAAATATAAAAATAAAATATTTTCCACTTATTTGTGTAGTCTTATTTTTATCATCCTAAACCTTATGCGAAGTGTGCGCAGCTGTTGTAACGTAATTCGTTAATTAACGAACGTGAAACCTTTCAAGTGAATAAATTATAATTAATTGTCACTTTGAATATGGTAAGTGAAATGCTGCGCTTTGACACGACACGAACTACTGATTTTATATTATTATTTTGTAGATAACATTTTTTAAGTGTTGGGTGTTAAGGACTGTGTATCCTACCCATTTTAATTAAAAATATTTCTTTTTTATTTACCACTGATGGAAATGTATTTTTAAGGTTCTTGTTTCGTTATTTTTCTATGATCCTCTTGTGTAATATAATAACTTATCGTGAAGACAATTTTTTCTAAAAATGTTTGCTAATTAATGAATAAAGTTCTATGATTTGTTTATACTTTTAGTAGAATTTAAAGCTTAGACTAATTTGACTAATTGAGGCCACTTGTTCTCGCAGTGATCCTATGTGTTAGTGAATTGTCAACTATCACAATTTTTCACGTTACTGATACGGAAGTTGTTAAAACCTGGCAGGTCCAAAGCTATCCTGATTTTTTACCAGTATATATGTAGTATATAATACTAATAATGCTGATGCAAAATATTTCCAACCATTATGAACTGTAAGTACCTACATTGAAAATATGATTAAGGTTGCAGGCTATTTGCTACGACGCTGAGATGGAATAGCATCCGCTATTGTATTTCAACAATAGTTGAAAAGGTCAGTAATGCTATCCTAAAATTCACGATTTCCATTATTAATCCTCCATTTAATTAATACCTAATTACCCCAAGTACTGTCGAGCATCACTCTCGTTATATGAACATCTCCAATATTCATTTAGAACTCAAATTCTTAGTAATTAAGAGAAAGTACATTCATCACTATCATTGTACTGGCACCTGGTACTTCATTTTATGGTAACGAAGTTCGGTATAGGACGCGTTTCTAAACCTACGTACTGTTACCTACGTCTGTTACTCTCCACTGTCATCGCATTACACTTGTCTGTAGTCAGGGTCCTAGACCTTGTTCTGGTCGAGCCTTCTGTTTTGTGTATGCTGAATTTGTTCTACCTTTTCGGATTCGGGACTAAAGATTCCTCAAAAACAGTTCTCGAACCTGCGCGTCATAAACGCACTGGCCATCTGCACGTCGAACGTTATCCCTTGTGCAGATTGCTGGCCGCCTTTTTAACACGCCCCGTGCACGTGTACCATTTATGGTAATTAATGTAAATATTTTCAAACAAATTTCTGAAATCTGCGATCTAGGGAAAATGCACCGCGCAGCCGAACTCCTCCTACAAAAACTTCGCACATGCTCCTCACAAGCGGGATCAATTCCAGGCATTCATGTCGATAGCATCTTTCCTCGACTAATGCTCTGGAACATAAATTCCATTCCCCAGCGTAGGAATGAACTAATCCTTATATTCCAGGAATATGGATTCACTCTGGTATTACAGTTCGTCCAGAGCTAAATGAAAAAAGTGGTGTGGGGATTTCTCACCCCACTAAACGAACTACAAAGCTCGACCGCCCGACGAACCGAGCAGGTTAGTGCCATGCCAATTTGAAATGGGTGCACATATACAGTATATGATATACTGTTGATCAATGTGTAAATGGTTTGAGACAGTGTCAGTAGAACGGAGCCCAATTTATCGAAGTTCGCGGCTCGCTTTTGTCGGTGTCGCTAGGTTGTAAAGGAAAAAACAAGGATAGAACGATGGCCGAGGCAGCCGAGAAATTTAAATGCCACCGTGTCCGTGTGATTACACAAATGCAAAACAATGCTATAATAAAAACGACAGCTTAACTTTTTTATTTTTAGTTTTTTCGACACTCACTCCACTTTTTTCATTTAGCTTTGGACGAACTGTACCTTCTCCTTGCCTGAATACAATGTAGTACAGTTTGACAGGCAGGCCGCCCCCCGCGGCGGAGTTGCAATAGCAGTCCATAGATCCCTATAATACTCGACAATTCAAATTCAAACTCTCCCCGGAATAGAAATGGTTGCAATATGACTTCGCACCCCATCGATATCCATAGCAGCAACCTACATCTCCCCATCCACCCGCTTAACCAGTGCTGTCATGGACTACTTATATCTTCCATCTCCAGCGAACTGGTCGCGCGTCATATGACAACATACAGACAAATCACGCTCCACACACCTATTCGTATTGTGTTACATGCCATATTAACGTCACATTTTTTTCGCATTTAATTGGTGGTGGGGACTCGGTGACCGTTAGAGGAGAAAAGCTTGACAGCCCAAAATGCTACGCGTCCGACTGTGGAAAGCTTAATAATATATACCAACGCACTTGCCCAAGAATTCACCAAAACCCACAATGGGGTGTTCAAACTCCGATATCCAAAGACTCCCGAAGTCGGTGCCTACCTAACCCACCTTCTCCACCCTCCTCGGCCGCTTTTTCCGAAATAACTTCTTTTCACGCCAGCTGACATCAACTCGGCTATCAAAATGCTGAAACCCTGCAAAACTCCGGGAAACGACGGGTTAGACGCACTGATGCACCAAAACGCAGGGAAACGCAGTACCAGTCCTCAAACCCGGCAAATTTATCCCGAAATAAATAAATAAATAAATACCGAAATAAATACCCCGAAAATTATTGACTCATTAGCGTTCTTCCCATCCTTGGAAAGGTATTCGAGCGATGCCTACATAAATACCTAACGAAGCAACTTGGCGACAACAACCAAATTATCCATGAACAATTCGGTTTCAGGGCACGCCACTCTACAATCCACCAACTAGACAGAGGCTCACAATTAATGACTCACGAGCTAAACGTTGGCACATACGCGGCTATGCTTCTTCTGGACCTGCCCGAGCCTTCGACACGGCATGGCATGACGTCCTCTTCTTCAAATTGCACAACACAGCGCTACACAAAAAATTTATCAGGATAATCTACTCCTATCTGTCAAACAGGTCCCTCTATGTTAGCATAAACGGCTCCGTCTCGCTGCAGCGCCCTGTTTCGACAGGCATTCCCCAAGGATCCTATACTGGGCCCTTTATTATTCAATCTATACATTAATGATCTACCACAATTATTTTCCAACTCTGTGTACCTAGCTCTATACGCGGATGACCCGACTTTGCTAGAGTCCACCTCCTTCGTCCAAGACTGGAAACTGACAGTTATTCCGTTAAAAACCCAAGCCATACTTTTCTCAAGGAAGGTTAGGTCCCGAGATGATCTCAAACTCACTATCTCCGGTGTTGATATAGCATGGCCTACGTTCGTAAAATAGCCGGGAATCCTCTTAGACAAAAAACTTTCATGAACCCCAACTGTCCTAAACAGAATAAAAAAAACTAGATCAGCGGGCGGGGCTCTGCACAGCCTCAGGCCTACACCAGCATCTCAGAATCTCGTTATACAAGGTCTATCTTCGGCCAGTCCTCACATATGGGGATCAAATCTGGGACATAGCCCAAAAATCCACTCAGAACAAGCTCCGCCACACACAAAACCGCATACTAAAGATCATCTCAGGGAAACCACAAAACTACTCCACTCAGAAACTTCTAGCCGACCTAAACGTGGAGGATATAAACGGATATAAAAGGCGACCCTCCTACTGCGCTATAACCAACCGAATCACATGCCTATCCACACTTCTCCACCTTCTCCGAACCAAGAAACATCTATCAAAGCTAACCCTCTCTTCTGTCCCCACTTATGTACACATTCAAGCTAATCTTTCAAGTAATAGGTGTTTTTGTAAATATTATCCCCTGACTCCAGATGGTAACACTATAATAACCCCTCAAAATTCAGCCGGTACGAGGCAAAAATGACGCTCAGGCACGGTTTCCCTCTACTCATTGAAAGAAAGAAAAAAAAAACTCTCAGCCGCTCAGTATTGAATCCACCCTTGCTTCGTGTTACCTCGGCACCAGCTAGAATCTAGCTCCTAGATCATACATATATTTTCGTTACGCAAAGATTGAGCAACGTGGATCATTAGTTTCGCGACAATCTGTACGCTACTAATTGTAAAATGTGAAGAATTGAGAATAGAGACTAATATTTAAAACCAAAGCTCATTATCTTAATTCATTCCTATACCAATCATTTGCAGTAACGTCCCGCAACAGATACAGTTTAACCGTTCAAGGTGTATCGACTTATTAAAAATGACGAGGTCACATTAACAATCCTGTGGCTCGCGGTGATGAAATACGCACTGGTTTGTCCCGCGACAACCTTAAACGAACAAACTTTTAACGATCCTTGGCTCCGTAGCCGAACCTCTGCCGTCGGCTCGTAACGACGCGTCGCGATGGTGTCAAAGGAGGAATGCGTCACACAAAGTAATGTACTCCCAAGACCATTTAGTATTATATAATATTACTTAGTAATGCATATGTTGCATATGTCCCATATTGACATAAATAAATTTGTTTCTTCATTAGGAGCTCCTTAAAATATGTTTTATTTTGTATGCATTACATAATACTTGGCCTATTTATTTTTTACGAGCACATTGATAAACCTATTGCATATTTCGTGCATATGTACAGGGTGAAAAGAATATAAATGTAAAGAAGATTGTAGCGTGATTATACACCTCTGGATCGGTGAAGATTTGTAAATAAAAGTTGGTGTAAAATTGTCCTTAACCTTGAAACTAAAGATCAAAATTTGTTTGTACTGCATTGTGTCCTACTCATCATAAGGATAAAAAGTCTGAGTGAAACCATATGTCGCAAATGCACTGTTCGCTCAATATAAATTGTTCCAGTTTTACATAAACAAGATTGTGTACGTCACACGTAGAAAGAAACTACTTTTTTAATATAATTCTGGACTCACTACATGTTTTACATTAGGGTGGCTCTTATTTACTTTGGATGAACAGTTTTTGCAACATTTTTCCCGCGGCACTACCCGAAATAGTTCTAATCAACAAAAAAATAATTATGCCAGAATTGAGCTCGACCGGATAACGGAAAAACCTGCCTCCCAATCCGTAAACATTGAAATAATTAATGTAGGATTATTTTCCAGGGGAAATTATGTAATTACGCGGCCCTCCTCCAAGCTGTTGATCGGGGCCATTCGGGTCCCCGCCCGAGCAGCTCACGGCTCTCCGACGGCCACGCGGCCAGCTCCTCCGCCGTGACCCCCCTGTCGTCGGACCAGTTGTGCGGGTCCGACTCCTCGAGCTCCGGTGCTGGTCCCCCCGTGCTCACCACCCTGCCCAGGAACTCGAGGTCCAGGGTCTCCGTCACGGGGGGCGCCCATTGGCGAAGTTTGCCCATCACCACCCTGTACAGGCGAACCCAGGGGTCACGGTCCAGGTCATGGAGGAGCTCCGACCACGCACACGCCTTCGCCCCCTTGCTGGCCAGGTGGAGGGCTACCACTTGCTCCCGGTAGCCGTCGTAGAGCTGACGCTCCCTCGCGACGTCGTCTTCGGCGGGCTCTCTGGAGCAGTCGCCGGACGCGAGCGCAGGTGTAGCGCATCCGCGCTATCTCCGGCGACCACCAATACGTTGCCCGTCGTTTCGCCACCGGGGCATGGCAGTCTCGCATATCGCCACCATACATACCCCTTTGGAACCGCATCGCTTCCTCCTCGACGCCCACGATCGGCCCAGCTGGGATCGCGGGCCAGGCGGGAGACGCTGCCATCAGCACGTCCTCGTCCAGGCGCTTCAGCGCCCGACCGAGTGGTTTAGGTTGCCCTGGATCAGCAGGACCATGGCCCCCTCACTGGGTCTGATCCATGGCCCTTTCCTCCACGGACCTCTTCTTCTCCGTCGCGGCTGGGGTCGCCGGTGGTGGCATCGCCTCCTCCTCTTCCTTCCTCTCGGGACCAGGAGCCCCCGGTGCTGCCGCCCTCGCCGTCTTTAGTCCCTCCAGACACAGAGCGGCCAGTTTGGGTGCCAGTTGGGATGCTCTCGTCCCCCGAACACCCTGCTGTCTCCTTCCTTTGGGCGGGGGCGCACACCCTTTAGTTCCCATCCTGTGCCCCGAGGGCCTTCCTAGGTCGGAGCACAGGGGGCATTTCGGCGGGCTGCTGCATTGCGCCACCCTGTGCTCGGGGCTCCCGCAGTTGTGGCAGCGCCCGCTGCTGTCCACAGTGCTGGTACACCGCTGCCTGACGTGTCCCGTTTCCAGGCAGTGGAAGCACTGCAGCGGGCGGTCCGCCAGCGCCTCCACCATGGTCCACCCAACTCTTATTCTTTTGGCCGCTGCGACCTTTCTCGCAGCCGCCAGCGGGAACCTGACCCAGGCGGTGCCCAGGCCCAGCGGAGACGACCGTATCTCCACGGTCTTCACCTCCGCCGGGCCACATCCTGCCGCCGCCGCGATGGCCGCGGCCACGTCGCCGGTTGTGGTGGCCGCCACCAGCTCTCTGACCCTGAGCTTAGCCATCTTGACGATCAGGATCTCCCGCATTTTCTGGGCCAATGCCTCTGCCTTTACGCCCCCCTCCGGCCCCGGGATTTCAAGGAGGAGCCCTCCAGTAGCCGCCCTTTTGTGTCGCAGTTCCGCGATGTTCAGCTCCGCCAGATCTATTTTACTGGCGGAGCTCATCGCCTCCGCGTACGTGATCTTCGCCCCTTCCCTGGCAGTTAGGGCGACCACAGCTGTGCGCGGAGGCCTCCGTTGCTGGACCTTAGGAGGGGCGGCCTTGGCTCCCTTCTTCTTCTGCTTCGTCGGCGGCTGCTGTTGTTGCTGCGGCTGTCGCTGCCTCTTCGTTTCGCCACGACGGCCTAGGTGTCAGCGCTCCTCTGCATCTGAGGGACGGAGACGGGGGAGGGGCCCGGCGTCGCCGTGCTGCCGCGAGTCCGGCAGGCTCTCCCCGTCCGCTCGCCGCCGTCGCCTGTGCCCTCACCTCCCTGATGCGGGCCTGTCCTGACGTCTCGGGCCTCCCTGCCGCCGACGTGGTCCTCCGGAGAGCTTCTCTCGCCCACCCCGCCGACAGCTCCATCCTGAGGGAGACGAGCCGCCTCTCCACCCGCCCCATGAAGGCGTCAAACAGTGCCCCCAAACGCTCCTCGGTGATGGCCGAGGCACTCGCGGTGGAGGAGGGGCGAGCAGCCCTCGCCTTCTCCCCGTTCTCCTTCGCCTTACGGACGGCTCCGGTATCATCTGTCGTCGCTGCTGCTGCAGGGACCGCCTTCGCCGCTGCAAGCGCCAACTCCAGGTCAGCCACCCGCCCGCGCAGTCGGAGGTTCTCCTCCTCGATGTGTTGCGCGTTCGTGGTGGCCGACCTCTTCGCCATCTCGGTGGCCGCGGCGCTGACTGTGAGCGCGGCCACCTTCAAATCCCTCACGTAGGTTCCCTTGAGGTGGGAGCTCGTCTGGGCCACCCTTCTGCCACCTCCATGTGGGTCAGAATGTTGGCCTCGAGATTTGGCGTGGGCAGCTCCCTGAGTTCCCGCGCCATCTCCACCTCCGTCGGCATCTTTTTGGTTGCCGATGAGCGCCTGGGCGGGGATATGTCCTCTTCGTAGTTCACTAGCCTCCTCACCTTACCGTACAGCCTCCTTCCGTCCGCCTCTTTGGAGACCCTCGGCCTCTTCCTCCCCTTGACGGTCGTCCCACTCGACTTCGTGTCGCACTCGTTGTCTGAGATGACGCAAGTCACTTTGGTGACCTGGGCCGCCCCGTCCTTTTTGCGCTACCCCTCGATGGTCCTGGGGTAGCCTCCTTGTCGCAGTTGCACCTCGCAGGTTTCTCTGTGGATGTGGTCCTCCTCGCCGGACTCGCGCTGCGTGAGCGCGCTCCCTCCTCTCTTCGTGTTTTTAAGTTGGTGTTTAATGAAGTCATTATGGCAGATACTATTAGAACACTTCGCCCATCATGGGACCCGAGCAGTGGGGGCACTTCCGTCTTTAAATTTTGACCTAATTATGGATGCCGAAGCCGAGAAGCGGTTTTTCAGATGGTCAGTCCTATCGGTACCAGATGACTCTACAGAAAAATGTTACGGGGTAGGCCCGCGCCATATTTGATGTTAAAGGTTTAACGTCGCCGCTGTTGAGTGGGCGACACCAGACCCGAGCCGATGCCAGACCCAAACTGTGGGCTTGACGTGCTGCGATTTAACCTACGCAGTACCGGTTACGAGGAAATACTGCCCGGGTAATCCTCTATACCTGCGCCCAAATACCCCACGTCAACCCCGTCATAGGCTCCAGACAGTGAAACGTGTGAGCGGCTCTCACACGTTCAACATACGGGTTCACGAGATCTTTGCCACAATTTCAGGACTTACGATTACCCATATTACTACCGCAGAGGTCAGGTACTAACATCACGCGCCACTCCGGTCGGGGGGCAACTACTCCCCCCTTGGTTAGTCTGCCGGGAATATCCATAGGGCATCGATCGCAGCCCATTCACACACACAAACACACACCACGGTGAGCCGCTGCTTTGTTTTCACCGTTCAGCCCAAACCCTTCCGGCATGGTTGGACCTGCCGGGAATGAAGCTCCCAACGGCATGGTCTTGGGCCTCATTACGGCTACTTAAGCCCCTACACCACGTCAAGGTGGCGGCTCCTAGTAGTGGCTGACTCAACTCTACCTCAAATCTAACCCCCGCACGCATCATCCAATGCATATATAGTCTTCTTTCACGCGTTTTCCTTCTCATTCTATTCATCATTCGTTCTCACTCATTAAGACCCACACCGACACACACACCCTTACCACGTGTCACAGTTCGACCACCGGTCACCATGCATCCTAGACTCCACGTGCATTCCCCGAAACCACCCACTCTATCTTCGAGATTAACATTCATTCGGTCCGCATTCGACGTTTCGACTAACTCTTCATTCACACTTCGCGCAACACTCGATACTTCCCTTCACACGATTCATATAAAGCCCTCTCATACCATTTCCACCAATTCTTGCATCCGACATTAATTAAATACTCACCACATCAATTGCTTTCGATTATCTTCCAACCACTGATTATATAGAAAAATATATCAGACAAAACTTGAAAAAAAAAACCTAGATTTATTCCAAAAAACTATACAAAGCAATACTAATACGTAGAAGGATGTAGTTGCGCGTAAATAGATATGACAGTTCTATTTACGCCATGAAGCATCGTGATCGCCAAAAAGGACCCGTTGTTGGGGGTTTTTCTTTTTCCATGCTTCCTGCCGCCACAGCTTCAAGGGCCTCGGTCACGTATTTCCCTTCAGCCTACGGTGTCCTATGGGTACGTGCGCTATCGGGCCCCGCGCTGACGTAACTCAGATACCCGGCCACGGCGCTCGCAGCTAAAATCTCTTACAGTATAAAGCAACTTCCGAAGGGTCCTTTAGAATGAATCGTTAAATAACTTTGAATGATTCGCAATTGTTTCCACACTCACTACTGTTAGAATATTCGAGGTACAGGAACGGCCGAGGTGGCCATGTGCATTTCGTAGATGCACGCTGTCTTTGTCTAACGTACCTTCTTTCGGGGCAAACCCTAAAATGGTTAAAAAGGGCCATGGTGACGTAGGCGTCCTCACGACCGACGCTTTTGCCAAAGGAAGGCATTCTTGTATAGACTACGGTCGAGAGAGCACAGTATTAATAAACGGAATACCTTGTTAATATATACACGCCTACGCAATTATTCTAATATCTAATCGAGACTTCGATTTGAGTATTAGGGATTTCTCTTACACTGCAGTGTGTGGCAACAAGTGCGAATCAAATCGGTATCGATCCACGAGGCGTGCGTTTCGTGCCATAAAATTGTTATCATCGGTCAGGATCGGTACAATAACCAACTTCCAAGGACCCGCTTCCGTCGAACCAGATTCCTTAGCGAACGAAAGGGTAAGTTTATTTAACTAAATTTTTCTAACATTAATTATCCAAACATTTTTCCATAAATACTAAAACACTTTATAGGTTTCTTAGGTTTTTTGTAGGTTTATTAAACGACTTAAATTGTTATTCATGAATAACGAATAATTACACATTATTCTTAATTTAAGAGGATGTAATACTTGCTGTACGTTGCCCCTCGATGCACACGATCACAACCGAGCCCAGTGGTGCCTGAGCGCGCGCTACAGGGGCGCTCTCATTGGCCAGTGTTCGTCGTTAATAACTCAAAAACGAAGCTACAAACAATATTTTGGCCAAGGAAAAAGTTGTTTAGACTTTCCGGAAACGGCGCGAGTTACGAGTTATTTTAATACCATATGAAGTACAAAAAGCAATTCTAATATTAAAAAAATAGTTTGTTTTTGTACCGTACGCCATCATCGCTCGGAATATCCTTTTTCTGGATGGCCAGTTGTTGCACAGGATTCTGAAAAATCGGATTAACTGTAACAAAATTCCTAAAAATGTTATTAACATTAATGTATTCTCTAGGCATTGACGATCCCAGATTTCAACTTTTGTACGGGCTAACAAAATGGTAGATATGTTAAATGTGATATGTTAAAAATGTGTTAAAATCTCGACAAGAAATGTGTAAGTTTGTTTTTTGTTTATATTTTGCAAAAATATGAGAAGATTGTTTAAAATAGATGGTCAGTACTTAATAAATATTATAAAAAAGTTCACCGGCAAACTTGAATGTAATTGTTAAGATAAAACTCGAGATACCTTGTACATCGTTTTGAAAGGAACGGTTCTGAGTAAAATGCGTTTAATCTTTGCGAACGTAATTTAGAAAAGCTGGCACGTATGCAGTAGCAATATCCATTTCGCATTACTTTAACTTCTATTTGTTAGTCTCAGAACTTTAGAGTTGAAGTTACTTGATCAACAATTACCACATTCTCTTTTTATAATACTTAACAAAATTCGCACTTTGCGAGATTTGTTTGAAAGTATATCGATAATTGCACAGTGTAGTCTCGAAATAAGTGAAAGCCTCGGGACTGAACGTTCGCTTATATCGCATACTTCCTACAGGGTTGAAAGCCGACAGCGACTAAAGAAAAAGGATCGAGCAGCTTATCTTTTCTATTCCCTAGCTATCCTTTTCTGCGGTCGAACCTTATTATCGTTCATTAACCAGTAAATATAGTCCAAATTATATCGTGCTTGGTGTCATTTTAATCAGAAAAATGTCACCAATGTCTAAGTAAAAGTTTCATAAGAAAACCGTCAGAAATAGCAAAGTTCCATCGTTAGTAGACCGCATATCCGAGCCCGGATCGCGGTACACTGATCGCCAAGCGAACTTCGGGCGCCTCCAAGGTTTTCCTTGTCAGTGGTGGGGATAAACTCTTCGCTTATATCGCATACCACTTTTGCGCTTATATCGCGACTTCACTCTATTATCACTTGGAATACTAATGTATTGGGCGAAAATTCAGACTAGTGCAACACAACGAATTGAGAACAAATTAAAAATAGTCTACTTATATGTAGACATATCTACATACATATATTGTTGCAATTATTATTTTAATACCCGTTTTCCTCCCTGTAATACCTTGCTTTCATTGTATCGCCCCCAATGAATTAATATTGTTAAAGTAATTAGTAGTTTCTGTATGAAAGTTATTGGATGCATACATATATTTTTATTGATAGAATTATTCGTTCAATCATTCATTTATATTTCAATTGTTTGATGACACAGAATCGCAAATTCGAAATCAACAGAGCTCTTTGTATGCCGCTCCAATTGAATATTTGTGTAGTATATTACAATTAAACATAAATATATAATTGAATATATTGAATACTTTGAAATTCCAATGAAGCAGATTTAATAGAAAGCTAAGCGCAGACGCGACTAGGGTGCTCAAAACGGGTGGTAGTACGAAGTTTACTAGTAATCAATGGCGTGACATAGCGTACTTAAAACCCCTTGAAGATCGTTAGTGTAGGTTGTGTTGAATTTACATGAAAAGTAACGTTGAATTCATCCCTCTATAATGATGTTACATTTCATCGTAACCAAATAAACGAATAGTTCAAAACTATATCTCTTAATCTGTAACATAAATAATGCACTCTATTGAACTTAATAAGTAACAACTTAATAAGCTGAGTAACAGTGGAATCCAAATATTCTGCTGGTTACTGCATTATTAGATTTCGTTAATAGGGCAGCCATAAAACACTTGATTTTAACGAACTGATGAAGCATAGAAGAGTGAAACGATCCCGTGATATAATTGCAGTAAAATTAAAATGACAGTGTATGCGATGCATAATGATCAGATAAATATACCGTGAAGAATGTATATATTAAATATAAATAATGTCGTAAGCTCCGATAAAAAAATGTGAAGAAGGTATGAAATATTCGATGATTTGATAAAATGCACGTATTGAACGTCAATGTATATATTTATAAGTGGGGGTGTGCTTTTTTCATACTAATGTGTACCAGTTTGTGAGATAAAAATTTTCCAAGTATTCAGTTTATTACTAAACGAGGAACTGATTCCTCTCAAATTCATAGCTATAACGGTTTGCATTGTGCCACAGTGTACAGTCTTCGTTGAATGATTTTCATTCTAAGACTTATGAATTAAAAGTAAGCAGTTAAATAGCTATGTGATAACTAGTTTGCATGTTGAAAGTATAATTGTTAGAACGTACAATGATATTGCAACTTCTTTTTTATAACTTTGAAGTTAATTCTTCGAATAGTTAATATAAACGTGAACACTAAAAAACTAAATGGTTTCTTTCCATTGATATTACATAGATTTTTAATACACTACATTGAATATGTTGCTACATGTGGATATCAAACAATTCATTGAATTTACTTATTTACAATTTACTATTAATTATGTTTTCACAAACTTATGCATTTAACTACTACAGTTCCAATAGATTCTTTGCGACTCTATCAAAATGTATATTGTATTCTGATCTTGGAATCTGAACATTGACTAGAAATTTATATAATTATGTGGATGCAAAGAATGGCAAAGGAAATAAATTGTAATCGGGATTAGTTCTGAAAAGGGACGTATCTAAGATTAATATTTTAAAGTTAATAACCTTGTCTTGCTTTTAATAGTTAAAGAATCAATATCAAATATGTTCAGTTTCCAAAGCTTGTTATTTATGAAAATAATATATTAACGGGTTACCAATGGCGAGGTTTGAGGGACTTCTGGAGAATAATTGTTTTTATGTAACAATTAAGCGCTTGTCCCTTCAAAAACATTGATTCTAGTACCTTCCTAAGGGATAATAAAAGTTAATTTGCATGTTAAAAGTGCTACTGCTTGAGCAGTTTTTTTTTTGTTAATAACATAATAAAGTTTGGAGTCTGTCAGATTCCACGTTCTGAATTGTGGTTTAGTTGTATACCTGGGACATTAGCGTACTATATCAAGATATTGTAATTGTAAATAAGTACGAGTTGAAATATTTACATCAATATATCTTATTAGTATTTTCCGTGAAGTATACTTTAGTTGTTATTGAAAAGTATTTCTTACCAGTTAAGATAGAAGAATGTTGCCCGTTTCTGCAATTTTGACGGAAACAGATGTTCCATGTTTCAAAGAACAAAGCTAAACATGGGTAGTAGAGGAGCTGGGGACATACCAACTATATTTCATCCCCAGCAGAGCCATGCCCAAAGTATTATTCTCGGTGACAATCAGCAGAACCATGGGCCTCAAAACACTGGTCAAGTTACTCATGACAATTCTGGTAAGTATATGTTAAATATCTATTTATTTTGCCGATACCAAGTATGATGCAACTGCATTTTTAGAGTATATTAATTTATGAATATTACATATATTAACTTTACCAAACTGACTTTTTAAACTGATGAATTTAAAAATATTTGTACACGGTCATAATCTTAGAGAAAGGTGGAAAGATAGTTATGTACAATATTAGAAATTTCACGTATAAACTTCAGTACTTGTATTGATCCTGTATAAAAATAAAAAATGTCAAATACATTCAAATCTCATTTTGTGTGTATATTTTATATTTGGTTTTAAAGTTATGCAACGATATTTTATGCAAATGGGGGGTTGTATATACACACATCGCCTAACACTGTCATATAGCGATGATAAATCTAATGCAAAAGTGTAAAAAGAATTGTTACTTTTCAATCAAATTAAATGAATAAAGTTTTAAAACAAAAATATTTTAAGTTCCATTGTTTTCAGATCTTCGAAGGAATTTTTTAGGCATTTTTATTTTCCTGAATTCCTGCCAACTTTCTTGTCCGTTTTTAAGTTTATTTTAGCTCATAGCTCACAGCTCATAGCTTGGTTTCATAGAACGTGTACCCAACTTTTAAGCATAAGTTATGTTAGTTTGTGCATTTTTTTATATCCTCTTTTCTGTGGCACATGTCTTCTGCATAAATATGAAGGTTTATGATTTCATAAGGGTTCAGGTCTAAAGGGAAGATAGATGGGTGGAAAAAAAGGTAGGAATGATATAATGATAGGAAAGTTATCACATTGACTGTGAAATTAGAAAAAAAATATCAACCCTCTGGGCTACATATTTGTTGGGAAACACAAAATTCAGTTCTCAATTGGAGTCAGATTTAGTCCATGCAACTTCTTCACCAAATACAGTCCGATTTAAATATAACTTATATGCTGTTCAATGTGTTAAAAGAGCTGTGCAGATTTTCAAATTGCAAGAAATACTGTTATTTAATATTAAAGACTACTACTTTTTCTTGGGAAAATGACTCATTGTATATCATTTATATGCATCGTTTGGATTAAAAATAATTATTGTTGTATGTGGGTTTATATGACAATTCAGTAATTTATTTCATGTCGTATTCAGCTTTATGCGATCAGTGGTAATGAGAACAAATTAAACCTGTTTTTGTAAATAGTCAAATATAAGAATAGCTGTCTTATTGGATAAAAGTATAATTAATCTATTTATAATACAAATAAGTATCCCACTTTGTTATGAATATAAAAGTTGTTTGTATTGCTAAGAAAAGTATGAAAAAACGACAAGTACTGTTTGCATAATTCAAAATCTGATCATAATAAAAAGAGCCGTACAGAGGTTCTTTTACCAGAAATGATTAAATTATCAACGTCTTTGTATACAATACTACCTGACTCAAATGAATTCCACTACATATAACAGTACCACTTTGAATAAGAGATTGTAAAAAATATATTTAGGTGACAAAAAAAACAAAGGTGAAAACAAAATAGAAATTGCGAGTCAATTTACTTGACTGAAAGTATTTAACACTAAAGGCACTACGACTGATCAAATGACTAGTTTCAAACTGTTGAATACAAATTCTGCATTTGTTGTTATCGCTTTCGTCACTTCGCTACAGAAATTCACGACTACAAGTTATTTTGTTTATTATTACCCGTACTAAATTTGCGAAAAGTAAAAGTTTTATTTAAAAATCGGTTCACTAAAAATAATAATTATTTCTATCGACACAGAGTGTTTCGTTGTTGACGTACATCGTAATATTTCCGTTATTTTGTCTCATACAACAAAATGTTTGAGGGCATGGATGTTTCACTCCAAGGGGAAGACACGATATAGGAAATCGCTTTTGATCTGGGGTTGCATAGAAGTTGTAGTATGTATGTCGTGTTATAAAAGCTTCAGGTTTTTTTTTATGAATGGACCATCATTTTTAGATATGTTGAGTTGATGTTTGTGTAGAGCTAGTAATGCAGGTATATGTATAAGTTAATAAGTCGGCCGATGAAGCTATCGTGGCCGTGGCCGTGGCCGTGGAGTATGGAGTAATACTACTTTTATTACGTAATGAAGCTGCTGGCCCAGGTTTAAATTCTTATGGCGCACGGCAGCACGGCAATTTTTTCTTTCTTCCCTTATGTATTTTGTCTTACTGTTTGCCAGCAAGTGTCCTTGAAAGAATTTGTTTTTCTGATCATTCTTATTAACCGCTTTTTCCTCGTTCTTATTTAAACGAAAAGAATGTGCACGTATAGTTAATTGACACCTTGGAACAATGTGGTTAACACAATTAAAAGCATTTCAACATGTTTCTTGAAATCTACGTAACTGATTTTAATTAGTCTGATTCTAAATTTTATTAGTTCTGAGTTCTTAATCCTATGAGCAGATATCTTTTGTTTTTATGTTGTAGTTGTTTAATCTGTACGTAATTCTTGCGCACACCGAAATTCTTAATGTTCATTTTTTGGCCTATTTTAAGATACCACTTCCTTGTACCCGAAAAAATATCTTCGAGTACAAAAGGTTAAGTCTGAGCTAAGGTAGATCTTCGCTCGTTCTCAGTAAAAAGTGGTATATTGTTGGAATCTATGTTGCAACATTTTTTGTTTTAATTATGCCTTCACTGGCTGCTGCAATAGAAGAATTGCGATATGATTAAGACGGGCAACTAAAAAAAAGTGAGAAACGTAAAACA
Source organism: Nomada fucata (assembly GCA_948146005.1). Lineage (NCBI taxonomy): Eukaryota > Metazoa > Arthropoda > Insecta > Hymenoptera > Apidae > Nomada > Nomada fucata. The sequence continues at coordinate 11,954,461 of OX411282.1, forward strand.
TTATGAAGTTTAATCTATTAACACTAGGTTTACGGACAAGTTTGAAAACTTATTTTTACTAACTTCCCTCAGATTGACAAACTCACCTAATTTCGAAATGGAATATAATTAATTTAATAATGTATGATTAATAATAAACATTAAACTTTGTCTCTTGTAATCTTGCCTTTAAGTCAGTGCTATATTGATACGTAATACAAATAGTTATTTAGCATAGTCATGTGTGTAAAGTTTCATAGTGCAATAGCTTTGGTTGCGATAAGGGTGTTTCAGAAGATTAGTGCGAAACAGGTGTAGCGCAATTTACAAGCAATGTAATATAGAACATTGCCTACAGCTGAAGACAGTTTGTAATCACGCAAAGTCTGACTCAATCAATCAATCAAAGTCAAACTCAATAAGACTAATTTAGAATTGCTTTTAGAAACAACGTTTGCTTGTCAATTTTTGCACGTAACACTAGGTTTACGGAACACGACATTTTGATGCATTTCAGAAATCGAAAGACAAAAATTAATGAAGATCCGTTAAATTGATTAATATTCATTCTTCGTGAGTTGCAGTGCCTGAATTCGATTGGCGCGCTATAATCATAATCCAGCACGACTGATTAGTTTTTTCTGAATCAAGAGCGATTTATTCCTATGCTTTAATTACCTGGATGACCAGACAAAGAAGGCAGCCAAATAAGCAGGTGAAAGTGCTTCGTAAAAGAATTCACCTTACAATGAGCCGGATTTTAATATTTTAGTAGAAAGCAGTTTTTCACAATATATAAGTCCCTTATTTTTCTATAAAGGCAGTTATAAACAACAACGTGCTTTGAAAAAATCAATTGTTTCTGTTAGCGTATTATTGTATAGTCTGAGTTAAATAATAAAAACGTTTCCTGGACGTTTAATGACGGAGCATTGCCATTTGTATAGAAGGCAACAACAGACAGCAGAGTTATTCTAGAAACATATTCTTGATCGCCATTTTAATAGTTTCGCAGAAAACAGCTTATAAACTTTATTTAAGCTATCCTGTATATTACACAAATTTTCAAAAACTACAGGCTTATAGCCCATTAACTTAAGAGTGATTTAGGAAAAAATGCAACAATTAAGGACCTTCATATATATATTTATAAATTAATAAAGGTCGTACAGGTGGTCCAAAATAGTGAATGTCTAGGGAAGACAAGATCAGTGTGCGAGAAAAAAAAGTCGATGTGTTTCTATAACAAAATTTGCAGGAATGATGGCTAACATGTTTGGAATGGATGTGCATCTGGAACTCTTAGTTTTACGAAGAAACGGTTTAATGACAGAGTACCACAGAAAAGCCGTATATAATTAAACTGAATTGACAGAAAAGGTTAATTTTTGCAAAGAGCTATTTGACAAAGATAATTCGTTCTGGGATCAAATAAAATTTTTTCGGACGAAAATAAGTTCAATATTTTTGGATCAGACGGGCAGCATTATGTATGGAGGAAGCCCAGTAGACAACGCGACTATAATCTCACCCTGAAACACGGATGCGCGCGTCTCCGTTATGGTATGGGGGTGTATGTCAGCAAGGGGAACTGAAAACCTGGTATTTATGGACGGAATTTTAAACAAGTGCAAATAGCTTAATATTTTTAAAAATAATCTTACGAAAGTGCAATTTGGAAGATTTTTAGTTCCAACAAGACAACGACCCGAAACACACCGCTCGGGTTATGGAGCTGTGGATATTATATGTATGACACACCCCATAAATTACACACTCCTCCACAGACCCCAGATATTTAATCCCATAGAGAATCTGTGGGTTGAAATTGGTAGAAAGCTGAAAAGTTACATTACGAAATATTGTTAAAGGGAGCATTCTAATTTGAATTTATTCGTATGTACATGTTAGCGACAGCGTATTTTTAAAGAAAGAAATAGAATTGAGTGGCGTAGTGCTATGCACCCTGTGGATAATTTATGATGGGACGCAGTCCTACGCGTGGTCGAAAAGTGTTTTGGGAATGTCCTAGGATTGACTAACAAGGAAGGTTAGGCAACCCGAAGATTCCGAAAATTATGAAACTTTGCATACAAGTACAGTATGTCATCCGTAATACAACCCTCTTTTCCAATTGTGCCATAACTCGGTTTTAAGGGGTGAAATCAGCCCTTGAACAAAATCGAGAATTTTCTTTTTTGTGAGATATCTCAGGAACGCTGAGAGATATCTGAAAAAAGTTTAATTCAAACTTGCATCGTTTTATTGCGTTTACTTAACTGCGTAAAAAATTTGTTGGAAAGATACGTGGTTTTCGAGTTACCCCCCCCCCCACCCAAAGAAAATATTGTTTACTATTCGTGCTGAAATACCTCTGGGTACCCTCTTTTCATATCTCTACATGATATATGTGTACAAATTTTTTGTTACATAAAAAAAAACATTATTAACGAGTTTGGACTCCTTTTACGCACTTTTCTTGAATAAACTGCTCTCACAACACAATACTTATATAATTTACATTTATTTTAAGTTCACTTACATCAAAGTTATTCATATTAAATTTAATTGTAGCAGTATAATAGTTTTTAATAATAAAGTAAGTATTTAAACGTTTCCATTCTCTTTTTGTACATTTTTCCACATCGAAGGATTGTACATATAAGTAACAAACGACAAAAATAGTAAAACTGACGGTTTGTAATTGGTACAATAATGATATTGCTCGTAGAAATGTTCGAAACAAAGGTACTCGCCACACCACGCACATCGCATAAAGGCGGCCCCGCCACAAATACTACACTTTGGTATAGTTTTTCACTCCTATAGTAACAGAAATCTACGGGATTTTGGAACTCGCTGGGATGCGTTTCTAGATATCCGCTTTTATACCAAGCATATTGGAAAAGATTTTTGAATCTGAGCGAAGAAAGTTGGTTATGGGTTAACGACTGTAATTTAATTATTTCATTGAGTGAATGCAGATTTTGCCAATGTTCGTCCAGAATGTATTTCAAGGTTGAAGCCACTCTCGTCTGCATTAGAAATGTCTTCAACTCCGATTGTTGGAATGCCCACCCCACACCCCATGGCACTTACCCCAGAACCTCCACCGAATAAGCATTCTTTTAGTAAACCTAACAAACTTATAGAAATAATCATATTATTTTTGACATACCGTGACGGCCAGCTGCTTACGACCGCTTGACAGTTCGGCAAATAAACGTTGTATATATCTCCTGAATAAAAATTTTCGTAGGTTAAGCACATATATAATAATCTCTGAAGCATATTGTATAGCAAATTACAAAAATTGTTTAAACTTATCGGTGTTAAGTGGTTGTCCGCTGTTATAACAACATCAGCTAAGGAAATGTTAGAGATATATGTGTGGGGGTACTTCCCACATACACCGCTAGGGGACGAGCACGACGATCCGGCTCCCGAAGGTGGCTGTATAGGCCCACGCGAGTATATATATAACCACCGACCGTTCCCTACTATCCCTGTGTCTAAGGCAGGGCCTGCTAGTACGCCTTACCGATGAGTCCGCTAGCAGGCCTAGGACGAAACGCAACATCTCCCTTTCCTTTTTCTTTTCCCGACGAAACCTTCTCTCTCTCTCCTTCATGAACCCCCGCAATTGGTGACCCCGACGTGATCAACACGCAAGCAGCGCACGACTTTGGATGGCGGACGACGCCGAGAGGGGAAAGACGTTGGAGGCGACTTTAACGCGATGGCTACCGACTTCGGTTACGTTCGTTACCCTTAAGCAGCACGCGCTCACCCGCGACGAGCGGGTTACAGGGCGAAGTCGGTAGTGTGCATCGACGTCGCAGAATCGAGGAACGGCCAGCAGACCCTGGGATAACTTCAACATATCGTTATCACTGGTGGGGGAGTGATATGGGGGTACTTCCCACATACACCGCTAGGGGACGAGCACGACGATCCGGCTCCCGAAGGTGGCTGTATAGGCCCACGCGAGTATATATATAACCACCGACCGTTCCCTACTATCCCTGTGTCTAAGGCAGGGCCTGCTAGTACGCCTTACTGATGAGTCCGCTAGCAGGCCTAGGACGAAACGCAACATCTCCCTTTCCTTTTCCTTTTCCCGACGAAACCTTCTCTCTCTCTCCTTCATGAACCCCCGCATATGTAATTTGCAGTGTCAAATATACAATTTTTGTTATTTACTGTACAATATGCTTCAGAGATTATTATATATGAGTTTAACCAACGAAAATTTTAATTTAGAAAATATGTGCAACGTTTATTTGCCGTACTATCAAGCGATCGTAAGTAGCTGACCGTCACTGTACATATATCGCGATTACTCTTTGCAAAATAGAAGTCTTGTGTAAAACAAGTCTTTTACACCCCTTTTGTTTTTTAATTTCATGAAGAAGAGTGCTAAAAATTTATACAGAATCTCACCTAGATCTCTCAAGTGTACATACAGGGTGAACAAACTAACTTGCTCACATCGAATATCTCACTTGTTTTTGATAGTATAATATCGAAAACTTTTCTAAATAGAAAAGTTTTCTCAAGATCGTCTTTTTGAAGATTACAACGTCACCGATGTTTCCTTAATTGAAAGTACATATTTTTATCATTGTGACGTAACAGCTGTTGTGAGGATCTTCAGTACACAAAATTTAGAAATTCGAACCCTTAGAGAACAAACAGTTCATATAACTGGGTGGCACATATAATTTACTGTACTGTATATGATAAATTTCGAAATGAAGTTACGGACATAAGAATTTTGTAGTGATTACTGATTTAAGTGTTGATATATGTTGTAACAAAAATAAATGTACTTTTTATTAACCTTTTCGTTACGGTTGGGTTAGTTACCAGTATACAACCACGTGCCGCGGCGGGTGCATTGACACACTCCTTTATACTTTGTGTCATGCAGCAAGTTTGCTAAGCAAATTGTATGGAACAATTTTACTGGGTTCAGATTACATGCTCGGCGCATCACGCTTCGCTGGTTTCAGGGGGGACCACCCCAAGTAGTGGGGATAGAAATGAACACTAATCGTAGAGACAATTTTGAACACTAATCGAGATATTACTGTACATTTTAACGGCGCACACCACAGTGCCTAATCTAGGTGGCAAAAATCCCACTGTGCACACCGCGTGTCTGAAGACAATTGTCTGTCAATATGGACAAGTCGTCTAATAATCGAGCAGAAATTAAAATTTCGCTTCGATACACGGAATTCTATTGTATACGAATCTATCTATTACAGCTTTGACATAATTTATTTAAAATTTTAATTAATGGCCTGAATTATTAGGCTGTGAGCAACAACAAGGATGTGGTATTAGCGGTGGCTGTGGTGATTCCGTACCGAGTTGTCGTCCCGTGGAGACTAGTGGTAGCGGAGTAGGCCCTGGTGGAGCTGCAGATAATCAAGGGCATAATACCAGTCAAACTCAAGTTCAATCCCATGTGGCAGCGCCTCCAGTTACTTATCACCAACGGTCTAACTCGTTGTCCGCTTGCTATGCATCCTGCTGCGCCGAATCTGCAAAAAAGGTTTGTGAAATTTTCATTCACAATTGGTAGAAAGATTAATCCTTTTGTAGTCACATTTGAAAATGCTTGCTACATATACTATACCCGGGTTGACTGAAAAGTTTTGCTTCTGCTTCAATCTTCTTTGGTCCCCTTTCATTCCCTTCAATCGGACGACCGTTGCAGGTGGATCATGACTGCATGTTTTCTTTGATTAGGTACCTGAGAAATATATAGAAATTTCCCTTCTAATTTACTCACGTTTTGTTGTGTATTTATGATTTCTTGAGAACAATATAATAATTATGATTTGTTTATTTATATTTTTTTAAAGCACACTCTTTAGAATTAGAATTACTAGATTATATAGACTAAGAATGATATAGAAGTTCGGTGAGTGAAAGAGAGGAGGGCTTGGTATCTTCGTATCTGCGAGACACACTGATGCAACGATGGATCTTTTTTATTTTTATTAATTTTGTTCTGAAAATTTTATTACGATGTTGTTGACGTTTTTATGCTTAAAATGAGATTAAACGTGATCTATGTAATTTGGATCATATTATGGATCATAAGCATGACGCAAATATGATCCAAATTATATGGCGTTTGGTGTTATTTTAATCATAAGAGCCTTAGCAATATTTTAATAAGATTTGCGGAACGAAATAAGTAACAATAAAGAAGTTTTATAGTTGCATTAGGGTTGGTCTCACCGATACGTACCCTGACCCTTTCAGCGGCCGTCGACGTCGCGACGCGTCGGTGGCTGCACAGTAGCCGGGCTCTTGAGCCTCAGGTCAAATTTCTAAAAAGGCAAAGTTCTCCGTGGGCCCAGAGTTCTCGCGTACGGTCCCGAACTGCGATCCCTCTCGAAGAAATTACTCTACCTAACGAGGGAAGACTCTTAACTGGTCGACACGGATTTTAATGTACTTCTGCAGGTTGATATTACACAGGCTCCTTATGGTCTACGTAAAATATTAGGTGTAGTTATTCAGAACTGTAAAAGATATTAACAATTAAAGTTACATACCTTCTATGTGATGTACATATTTTCTATAAATAGAGAAGATTCTTCAAGAAGATTGGTAGCCAAGTGAGATGGTGTATAGCTTGTACCGTAGAGGTTCCTAGGTTCGATTCACGGTTAATTGATTTTTTTTTATTTATGGTTTCATTTTGGCGACACTGTGCGCGTTTCTGAACGATAACTAGTTCTTTTAAGATGTTAATAACTTTGAAACAGTATTTCTTTAAAATGCGTTCATTGTAGTAAACACGCGGTCCGCACACTTTATGATCAGATTGGGGATAACCTGCAGTACGTTTCCAATTTCACGCATAGGTTCAACTCCCCACGCACTGCGATCTTTATTATTTATCTTAATATATACAGACTAAAGAGTTTTCGAAGTCGGTCCAACATGCATAGTTAGTCCGGCAGGAACCTGTGTAGTTTTTGTAGCCTAGCGAAACGTATTCCACTCCAGTTCGATTTTTTATTGTGTTTGGTGTATGTACAACGTCATTTAATTTTTGTAATTTCTGGACATTGTCCGAATATGCGGTCCAAATGAAATCATGAATGAAAAGAAGAAAATTAACCAGGAATCGAACCTGGACCTCTACCGTACAAGCCATACACCATCTCGCCTGGCTTTCCCTATTTATAGAAAGTATGTACATCGCATAGAAGGTATATAACTTTAATTGTTAATATCTTTAAAGTTTCTAAATAAGTACACCTAATATTTTACGTAGGCCATCAGTCCTGCGTAATATCAATCTGCAAAAGTACATTAAAATCCGAGTCGAGCAGTTAAGAGTCTTGCCTCGTAAGTAATAAAAAAAAGGAGGAGATACGTGTGGGATCCAAAATAACCCATTAGAGGACATTACAGATGCGGTGTCAATAAAGATATTTATACTTTTATTTATAGAAAGCAATAATTTTTTATGCAAAAATCTACTAGGATATACGTAATTTCGATCGATTTTACTAGAACTACAAAATTATTGACCAAGATGAAATCGTTTATTTTTCAGTTATAATAAAGTTTATTTTGTATGCGGTATATACTGTTTACTTTATAATAATTTAGCGACGTATTATTTTGATTTTAGATATATTTTGGAGTGTGTGTTACGATATGTGTCACGGCAAGTTGGGTCGGTGCAACGCATTGCATCAAATATTTATATTTTCACAAACACGAAACTACGACTTACCCACCAATTTCGAACTCATCTGTTACAGGACGCCATCAACACGTAAGTTCATTAAACATCAATGTTATTTTAAAATAGTAAACCAGTTTTGCTATATACGATTAATCTCTAAACCGAGTTCTACATACAAACCAACATGAGTTTGCAACAGTATTAGAACGAAAGTAGAACGAAAAGTTCTTGCGTTTTTCATTTTATTGAGTATCGGACAGATTAACTTGTTAAATCAATGATACTAGGTAGGTCCGTCATTCTCTGGCAGTTTCTTTTAATATTGTATGTGTTATTGGATCTCTTCTTAGTAGAAATATCGTTACTTGAAGCAGCCTTGAATAAAGTTGTTTATTTCTCTATAGGTGCTATTGGGTATTCCGGAAAGTTCGTGCCGTTTTTCGGTAGGTAGGGTTAGGACAGGTCTGAATACGTTAGATTGATTGAAAACATATTACATATGTACATATTCTAGAAGGTGATATTTCAGGCAGCTTTAGAAAAAAGTTTGACGAGGATACATTATTTTTCGTCAGTTTTACACGCTGTTGAATATGGAACGAAACAAAGTGAATGATTGGCATTTGATGCTTTCCTTTTACCGGAAGTTTGTCAAGCTTGGTTGGGATGTTAGATAAATGAAAATCTAAGGTTAGGACCTTAGATTTTCATTTATCTACGTACTTACAATATTCAATATTCCCTCAATGCCAAAAACTTTATTAATGCCAAACTCATTGGCCTTTATAAAAAATCATATTGGAAAGTTTTTCAAGTTCCTTGGCGAAAATGCGAATAATAATGTATCCTAATCAAACTTTTTTCTAAAGCTGCCTGAAATATCACCTTCTAGAATATGTACATATGTAATATGTTTTCAATCAATCTAACGTATTCAGACCTGTCCTAATTCCACCTACCGAAAAACGGGACGAACTTTCCGGACAACTCAATACATTTGGTTTTATATTCAGATAATTTTGTGATGATTTCGGAAATGTCAATCTCATGTTTCATAATTTTCCAATTAAATTTGTACACATTTTGTATTCGCTTATCGCTTAAAACAATGACGATATTTGCAGGGGACCAAATTACTGAGACGCCTTGTATATTATTGGCATAGCGTGATCCTAAAATTAGACTTTTTTATATATTTTACAGGTGGTTCCATACAATGCTCCGTTCTTCACAACCTGGTTTTGTACGAATTGGGAAATCCTTTACTTCCCAGTTTATTTTGTTTGTCAATCCGCAAGAATTAAATGTAATACTCCATCCGAAATAATTGCAGAGAGTTTGCGAGGCTTTCGTGACAAAGGCTTTACCGGTGGACGGTTTTTAATTAGATGTAGTCTTTTTTGCGGACTATGGGTGGTAACAAATTATATGTACATTTATTCGCTGAGGATATTGTTAGCTACCGACGTAATGGCTCTCTTCGCAACGAACGTCTCTTGTGTCTATTTGTTATCGTGGGTTATTCTCCATGAACAGTTTGTTGGAGTAAGGGTTAGTAGAAGAGTACAATAGGAAGTACAATAAATAAATAATGGCTACAATAAAACCTTCATTATCCGAACGCCCGTTATATGTAGAAAACATTTTATTATTCGAGTAGCATATTTCCAATTTTAACAATTCAAATGAACATGAAATAATGAACCTTCTGGCAGCCGTTACCTGGGCCTACTTTGACCTACGGACTGAAGAGCCTAATCTTCATCTTTATTTATGAATTTTATTGGTACTGCTGTGCGCGACTGTAATATGGCAAATGAAAAACCATGGCATGGAAACCCCATAATAAATTATTATAGAAGGAAAATGGTGTTATTGCTGGTGTACACGAAATGAACGCCCAATCCAGTTATTCTCCCGATACGCGATAATTCGTTTACCCGTACATTTGCGTCGCCTTATTATTTCGGATGAGGATGATTCTATTGTAGCAATTTTTAATTACTCTTGTTAGATCAAATTATTAATTGCAGATAGTAGCAGTGATATTATGCAACACTGGTATTGCACTTTTAGCATACATGGACGGCATAACCGGGAGTCCAACATTAGGCGGTGTAGTTTTGGCAACGTCAGCAGCAGCAGGTTCAGCAGTTTATAAGGTGAGAATCAACATTTTTATACATTTAATACTTTCGAATGATATTCAAAATCAGAACTATTTAAATTATTATTGTTTAACGCTTTTAGTACCTAATAACCGAAATATCGGGCCCGCGGTCTGCGCCTAAGCAGATGCGCCTTAATGTATAGTCAATAAGTTTATTTCTCTTGTGTAACACAGAATACATACTACAATAAAATAGAGAAACAAAAAACGCATATTTTTGAAGGTGTTCCTACATGGTACACAGATCAATTGTAAGGTATTAAGAGGGTTAAATAATTTTTGAGCGAATATTTAAAACGACATGGCAAAACACTTATAAAATTATTCTTATGTACAAAAAATGAATGTAATTTTAACCTAGGTGCTGTTTAAGAAAGTCATAGGAGAAACCACATTCGGTCAAATGTCTTTATTCTTTTCCCTTATTGGGCTGTGCAACGCGGCGTTGTTATGGCCAGTTTGTTTGGCGCTTTACTTTTCGGGGGCAGAGAGTGTGCAATGGGGACGGTTACCATGGACAGCGTTACTTTCTGCAAGCATTCTGCATTTGGGTTAGTATTTTTATTGAATTACGTCAATTCTCTATCCTAATTCAACTCGAAACCTTGATGCAAATATGATACGTGTACATTAAACGTTCAAATCCTTTGGCCATTGAATTAGGACCACGTGCGAACAGTTTCACCTGTCTCACTACAATACATACTGCGACATAAATGATGAATGGACCTTAGTTGTCCAAATTATTATATCGAATACATACGTAGACGACCATGTGCGCGTAGTAATTTATTCATTACTACTGTGAGGGACTACTCTTTTCAAGACTTCTTTGCACAATCGATCGGCTGTCTACTTATGACTGGTCACTACTACATTACTCGATATGAAAACACGAAAATCGTAGATATTCGACAAAATAATGCAAACATAAAGTATATAGTAACCCACTAGATGAATACTGGAAAGTATACGACATGTAATCAAGGCAAGATGTGGAGGGATGAACGACGTATTAATCGATGATGCACGTACAGTAAACGGAAAAAGTATTCATACATCCATATAGATTATAAAAAAAGTACTAATATAGGCTGATTATGGTCATCCGAATGCAAATTTGTTAAGCTATTTGTGAAATTGCGTTTATTCTTAATTTATTTAAAATTGTTATTTATTCTGAAAAATAGGACAGTAACGCAACGCAAAAGTATTCATCTATGTACGTTTCGGGCAAATACTTCTTTCTATGTTTATACCCAAGCAGTTGAGAATGTAAAAACAATTAAATGCGAGTATATTCGGATATTCCGCATTATCTGATCAATAATAATATTTAAGCATTGGAACAGAAACTTGCTCAGATATGTCGGAAGTCAAGAGAAACGCCTATTGCGGGGAGAGTGAGAGAGATAGAGATCATATTTAGATTGCACTAATTTGTCGAAATCGTAAAAATTATGCATAGTAGTTTGGCAACAATGCAATATATTATCAACAAATCTAAAAAGGGAAACGCTATTATAGTAAATTTAAGAAGAAGTGTCCGACCCAAAAACCTGCATGTACTGCAGTTAATAACTGCACAATTACAAGGCAGATGTAATAAATCTCTAAGCTAGTACGTTGGGTCTTACACGAAACAGGATTTAAAAGTTGGATACCCAAGAAATGCCGTTAATAATAGTGCACAACAGACGCAAGCGTTTAGATTTCGCCAAAAAGTGTGGCAATCCTGGAAAAGATTTCTGGAATAAAGTTGTTTTCACAGACGAAAGTAAATGTATCATATACAGATCTCATGAACGTCGCGATGCGTCGTTGGGTATGGAGAAAGAAGGGAGAATCAACAATAAAATCGTCCAGCATGGCGGAGGGTCCGCGATGATACGCGGCTGTATGTCAGCCAATGAGATGGGAAATTCAACCATAATTCCTGGAATAATGGACAAGTATGTTTATCTCAACATTCTGAAAGAAAATATTAACCAAAGTGCAGAAAAACTTGGTATGAGTGGTGAATACTTTTTCTATCAGGATACCGATCTCAAGCATTTTGTTCGACTCGTTCGACTCGTTAGAAATCGAACGAGAGCCGTCGGAACTAAAGGTAGAGCGACAGCGAGCGATAATCTGATGTGGAGATGGATTCAAAATGTTCATTTATTAACACAATAAAAATTTGATTTCGATAAATTAAAACCCTACTTCTATCTCAAAATGTGGCGGCCTCGGGGATTTAAAGCTGGAGCGGGTGGCTATTGCTCTTACCCTTGTGCCATTCGACTAGTTTTCTTTTCAGCTGTGGACATTATGTACTTAAGGCGTGAAAAGTTAGTTGACTTCGTTATAATGATTCGCGCATCTCTTCAATTTTACTATACAGATAAAGAATGTTGACAGCTTTTTAGTGGTTCTAATTCAATGGCCAGGATATGTAGTTACATATGTATTCATCTCACCAAACGCCATCATGAATAACAAAATATAGGGTTCAATTTCGAAAAAATAACTTTTTCTTAAAGTGTATCCTACTACTCCACCTACACAAAAATAACTTGTACCTATACCACATAATCTCCCCTCTTATACCAAACTTTTGTAAGTACACTTTGTAGGAACAAATGAAACATCCTACATAGAAATATAAATTTGATTTACAAGTTATATTCGTTGAAGGATATAATACTTGTGGCTCTAAAACAGTAAACCGCTGCTATCTCTTAAAATATAAATTATCGAGAGCGTCCCTTCTATCTGTCGCTACTAAATGACAGAGCTTTCCCTAAACCTTAGAAAAAATTATGTTAAATAAAAATTAAACCGTATTTAACTCTGTATAATTTCAATGAAATAAGAATTTTTTGAACATTGTATGCCCACTTTTGATTTCCAAATGGAAACATAATATTTTGTACTAGTACACATCATAAGAAATATAACGACTGCGTTTACGTTAATAGGGGAAGTACGTATGACGTATGAAAAATTAACGCAACTTGTACAGCATCACGGTACACCCCGTCGTTCGACTACTATAGTTCTATATCGTAAGTGTTCGACACTGCACAAGGTGCGTTGCTTTATCATACGCTATTTGTATTTTTTCTTCTAAAATAATTTCAGTTGCTATATTCGTAACTATTTACACTAATAACAAATATCAGTAATATTGTTGCGAGCCGGACTGTGTGGCAGCACGAGAGGCCGGCGAGGCGTATATTACCCAGGAATATGGTTATGAGTTTGTTTGTTAGGTGCGCGGACGAACCCGATGCGAAATCGGGGAGCTGTTCGGAGGTTGGTAGACTTATGGTCGAACGCAGTGCGAAATCAGGTAGTCGCAGGAAATATTAATTTGTCTCGTAACTCTAAATTAATATTCGATACAACTCGAGCGGTTAAGTTGTCTCTGTGGGAACGTTACTACTGATATACAGGATTACGGAGTAAAGATTGATTTAACGAATCTACTCGATTTAATGGTGAACAAATGGTATATATATTTAAGTCAGTCGTCTGTACAATTGTAATTGTCGCGATGAAATAATATAAAGTGTGTAAGTTACCTAATATTTGCACGGTGTTGACGCACTGGCGATGCGGGGTCTGAGAGCCGCTTGTTAGAGTATGCCGAAAGAACTAACAACGGGTTAATCTATGATTTGAAATGTGCACTAACGAAACCGAATCTCACCTGATATAACTGACTCTGTACTAGCGTGGCATAACGTGACTCTACGCGTAACTATGTAACTCTGAACCGACGAGGGTAGAAACCAAAGGGTTTATATAAATTATACTTTATATATAAGGAAATTAAGAAGTCTTCGTCGGACCACGCCCGTCTTGGTCATAATGCAGCTGATCGCACATGTTCTCAGGACCCCTTTATCTGTTTATGGTAACCGAAAGAATTTTAGGGCGTTTTCCTACCACAGACGCGAGCTCGAAAACGCGTTGAGAGCGCCGTACGGAAAATATTCTCCATACGTAACAATGGGTTACAGTTCCATTTAAAAAACCAAAGGTAACATTCATGCCTCTGATGAAATGGAAATCAAAAAATTGTGATTAATATGAGTTATGCAGGCTTAAATACAGTCTAACTTTCATTTATCGCAATTTCTTGAAGTTTGCGGAAAGCCCAAAAATGTAGTGGCGACGGTTATACATATAATACCGCATATGTAGGCATATGTATAATACTAAAATCACTTTTGCCTCACTTTAGTTAAGTAAATACTGCGCGTGCTCGTGGTCAATTTATGTTTTCCGGCTTATATTTTGAGACAGTCCTAACGGTTGAATGGACGGAAACAATTGAATACTTCCTCACACAAAGTTCTAAACTTCGAGTTGCAGTTGCAGCAGCGATAGAAGCGACTTATAGAGGTAAACTTCGAGCTGTAGAGGTTTGGCTATTCTAAATTCAAATTACAGAGGTAAAATAATGCATCTGGAAAATGTAGCAAATAATTCGAGTCAAAGTAAGTTTTATTTCGATTTATAGAGGTTTTTGCAGCAGAGAGAGAGAGAGGGAATTAAGAAAATTTTCATGTTATAGAAGTTTTCGAGTTGTCGAGGTTCTACTGTATATTCTTATATCGGTTCAACTTCGGTTCTTATTGTTAGAGTTTAGTTGTCTCTATTATTAATAATCACACTAACACACTAATACTAACTAAAACTATGTATTTAATTATTACTACTATATATTGAATTATTACTACCGATATTAAAAAATTAAATCATACTTTTAATAATTTTACAAATAAACTGTTAATAAAAATCGCAAATGAGACTTCTCGAACCATGAGAAACGCATGTGACCACCTGGTTCTTATCGAAAGTTGTGTGTTCACGTTAACCACCGCGACATACAGTGGGGCAGAACGCCAATTTAGGATTGCACAATTAAAAAAAACGAAACCCGGAGTAGGTCCTTGATGCTATTTCGAATATCAACATAGATGTCCGTAGGAGCTAAAAACGACATTTCCATTTCTCAAATCCATTGTTTTTAAGCGTGGCAAGGAATACAAAAATTAAAAATTAAATGGCATAAAAATGAAGAATTTGATTTTCACCGGTGATCTAATACTTAGGACCTTAATGGTAGTTCTATTTGCAGGAACTGCATCAACAAGGATTAGGAATGTGCAAAATTCAAAAGATACATTTTCCGGAAAGGTTTAAATAATTTATTTCAAGCAAGTTTGAACAAACCAATTTTCTAAACTTTTCTTCATGAAATACTTCCGGAATTCACCTGAATTCGCGTTAAATTTTTAAATCAAATTTGGCTGCAGCCGTCTGCAGCTGAACAAATTAATTCATTTTTTCTAAAATAGTTCGATGCGGGGAACATACCTAATGCTCGTTGATGCAGTTTCTGTAAATAGAAATACCATTAAGGTCCTAATCATCGTTTTATTAATTTTCCTGTCCTAAATTGGCGTTATGCCCCACTGTGCGTCACTCAGATTTGGGTAACGACCAACGTCGAAGTATTACCGCAAAAGTATAAAATGCTTCCAAAGTTCAAAATTTGGGAGTTTTTTCAAAACTGATTTTGTCAAAAATAGTACAAAATGGTGCTGAATGTCGTTGTATGCGATACTTTGGAGATAGGGTAATACGTCGGTATACCGCCTTCTTACAACTATTAATTATAACGAGTCACTATTGAGATCAAATGAAACCAAGACTCGGTTGGTTTTATCGGTGGAGATGATCTCCTGGTTGGTGTGGCTATGGTTGAGGTCAAACTAAGACTGACTTGTATTCAATGTCTTCAATATACAAGCGAAATAGTACGATAAAACACGCGGCGGCAACAGTGGCACTCGCAAGGAAGATTAGGCAACCCGAAGATTGCGAAAATTGTGAAACTCTGCATACAAGTACAGTATGTCATCCGTAATACAACCCTCTTTTCCAATTGTGCCATAACTCGGTTTTAAGGGGTGAAATCAGCCCTTGAACAAAATCGGGAATTTTCTTTTTCGTGAGATATCTCAGGAACGCTGAGAGATATCTGAAAAAGTTTAATTCAAACCTGCATCGTTTTATTGTGCTTACTTAACTGCGTCAAAATTTTGTTAGAAAAATACGTGGTTTTCGAGTTACCCCTCCTCCCTAAGAAGATTGTGTTTACTATTCGTGCTGAAATACCTCTGGGTACACTCTTTTCATATCTCTAAATGATACATGTGTTTAAATTTTTTGTTAAATAAAAAGAACCATTATTAACGAGTTTGGACTCGTTTTACGCACTTTTCTTTAATAAACTGCTCTCACAACACAATACTTATATAATTTATACTTATATAATTTACATTCATTTTAAGTTCACTTACATCAACGTTATTCATATTAAATTTAATTGTAGCAGTATAATAGTTTCCATTCTCTTTTTGTACATTTTTTCACATGGAAGGACTGTATAAGTAACAAACGACAACAATAGTAAAACTCACGGTTTGTAATTGGTAGAATAATGATATTGCTCGTCGAAATGTTCGAAACAAAGGTACTCGCCACACCACGCACATCGCATAAAGGCGGCCGCTCCACGAACATTTCACTCCAACTCGATATAAGAATGTAACGATAAGCACTGTACAAACATAAATGTTAAAACAATGTCTTAACCTCAGACCTTAGACGGTCAATACGTATTGTGATTAATAGTGAAAACTTTGAAATATTAATAATAATATTTCCCTTATCGTTACACTTATCTTCGAAATGTTACTTACTTTGTGCAGTTTTCCGGTGATGCTTGTATATAAATGTTTGCGCGGATGTAGCTCATTTACAGTTGGGTATACGACCGTAGTTAAGTGCGCATGGTGTCATTTAATTACAAAAAGTCAGTGTTCATTGCATTCAAAGCCATTTCTTTAAAATGAAGTCGATTAACATCGCTAACTTAATAAACATGTTAGCCATGTGTATCAGCTATAGGTGCATCAGCAATACAGGCGGGCTGCGTGTCTTGAGAAGGGTGGCACAAATGCAGATAAAATTACATTTATTACGGAATATGTATTGCAAAAGTTTGAAGAAGCTTCTGACAAGAGACTTATTGTCCACGACATGAATTTGAGATTATGGGCTTTGGAGGCATAAGACCTGCCGACTAACCCGAATTCAAGGCAAGTAAATGGTGGATTTGGAATTTCAAGAATGTGCATGGAATCGTATCTCGCAAGATAACAACATTCAGAACGCGATCTACGTTTCAAGATATTGGTAACTTGCAAAATGTTGAAACAACTTTTGTTTCGAACGTAAGATCTAGCATTCCAACAATCGGAGTTGAAGACATTTCTAATGCAGACGAGAGTGGCTTCAACCTTGAAATACATTCTGGACGAACATTGGCAAAATCTGCATTCACGCAATGAAATAATTAAATTACAGTCGTTAACCCATAACCAACTTTCTTCGCTCAGATTAAAAAATCTTTTCCAATATGCTTGGTTTAAAAGTGGATATCTAGAAGCGCATCCCAGCGAGTTCCAAAATCTCGTAGATTTCTGTTACTATAGGAGTGAAAAAACTATACCAAAGCGTAGTATTTGTGGCGGGGCAGCTTTTATGCGATGTGCTTGGTGTGGCGAGTACCTTTGTTTCGAACATTTCTACGAGCAATATCATTATTCTACCAATTACAACCCGTGAGTTTTACTATTTTTGTCGTTTGTTACTTATACAATCCTTCGATGTGAAAAAATGTGCAAAAAGAGAATGGAAACGTTTAAATACTTATTTTATTATTAAAAACTATTATACTGCTACAATTAAATTTAATATGAATAACAGTTGATGTAAGTGAACTTAAAATGAATGTAAATTATATAAGTATTGTGTTGTGAGAGCAGTTTATTCAAGAAAAGTGCGTAAAACGAGTCCAAACTCGTTAATAATGGTTCTTTTTATTTAAGAGGTATTTCAGCACGAATAGTAAACAATATTTTCTTAGGGAGGAGGGGTAACTCGAAAACCACGTATTTTTCTAACAAAATTTTGACGCAGTTAAGTAAGCACAATAAAACGATGCAGGTTTGAATTAAACTTTTTCAGATATCTCTCAGCGTTCCTGAGATATCTCACGAAAAAGAAAATTCTCGATTTTGTTCAAGGGCTGATTTCACCCCTTAAAACCGAGTTATGGCACAATTGGAAAATAGGCTTGATTTACGGATGACATACTGTACTTGTATGCAAAGTTTCATAATTTACGGAAGCTGCCAGAGCCATGCTGCTAACCGAGCGAGCAACATGAATCGTACAAATGCAGAATATTACAAAATGTTCAAGCGTAGGAACAATAAATTGTTTTTAAATACCCCCACATTACACAGTGGCAAGTGAAGTTATCGTGAAGTGAATTGATCGTGCAAGGATACTAAGCCGGCCGTAACATCAGCCGTCGAGCGTTGCCTAGGTCAGGATTCACACAGTGTTAAGCAGATTAATTCGTGAATGAATGGGTAAGTTTGACTAGCTTTTCCTACCATTAGTATGCGAATCGTTTTTCTTAAAACATAATTTATCCACCTGAAAACGTACTGAAAAAAAAAGTATTTTTTTCATAAGTAATAAAACACTTCATTCCTTTCGGATAATGAATAAACGTATCGAACACGGTTATTACACGATTTATTAGTGTATTTCTTATTCATGAATAATGAATAATTCCACGTGGTTTTTAATTAAGACGATGTAACATTTGCCACATGCTTTCCTCGGTACCCCCGATGCCCCCATCACGACCTACCGCAAGTGATCGGTTCGCACCTGGGCGCGCGTCGGCCGATGCCCGCCGAGCGCTCTCATTGGCCAGTGTTTTTCGTTAATAACTCAAAAACGAAACTATGTAGGACATTTTTGCCAAGGAAAATATTGTTTATCTACCCCTCAGCTGTATCTCAATTCTCGATGTTCCCTGAGTCTTCTGACACCCTGTATATTTTAGGATGGAAATGTCTTTCAATAACTGTCGGCTCTCTGATGTAAAGTAATAGTGCTCTCTTTATTGTACTGTGTCTTCGACAAGACTGGGCCTCTCGAAAAAGGCTGTCCCTTCCCATGCCGAAACCATACCACCCCTCCGGCGCAATGGCGACTCCATGGCGCCCTGTACCGTAAACAGCGATAAGGGCCTTACAACGACACCCGATCCAGCCAACGCTAATATACGTACCACTGTACGCGTATGAATCCTCGTTCCTTAGTTATGATACAGTATTTACATTGCGGGTTGATATATCTACATGGAGGACTCCTGTTAGTCATCAAGCGGAAGAGGAGGCATAAAATACCATTAGGCCCAATTAATCTATACCTCACTTTCCTTCATTATAGGCAAGAACAGCAAGTGGTTTCAATTTTTCGACTGACTGTTTGCTTGCAGATGCAGCACGAATGTTAGGAATGTTTCTTGTACTTGGTAGCATAACGGGAGTATGTTTTGTGGACAACATCCTCACATCCTGCGAGTCTCTCCATTTCAGTATGACAATACCGTTGTCATCCTCTTTGGATACCATCTCTCCCTTGTTTAGTTTAGACTCAACGATATCTTTTGGAATGAATTTTTTTTATTTCTAAGTGTTCCCACAACATGAGTCCTGCGGTTTAGACATGAGATAGCTAATTCATAGTTTGTATAAAAGTTATCAATATACAACGTTCATCCTTGGTTGAAAAGTTTATCTGCAAGTTGTAGACATACATTGTGTCCCTATCCGGTTTCCCTAATACCGTCAGCTGACTTTCCAGCGTAAATTTTCATTGACATATCCTTCGCTTGAGCATAATTTGAATAATTTGTTCTGGTATTTATGTGCTTTATTTGGTATATATTGTTTGAAGATGAGTCTTCCGCGCCATGGTATCAACGTTTCATCAATCACAAAGTTTCCTCCAGGCGTAAATATGCCTTGATACTTTTTTTGCAGTTTGTTGAACAGTGGTAATATTTTTTCAAGACGATCATTTCCAGCTATAGTGGAGTTATCCGCAAAATGAAAATGACTAAGAAGCAATTCAAATCTGTTCCGTGACATAGTGCTATGCGGTAAATCAAAATTGTACAATGGGTTTCTTGAGCAATAATTGTCTATAGGATTTGCTCGTACGAAACCTATCCACAAAAGGAGTTCCAAAAAGTGTTTTATTTCATCCGAATTGGGTCTGTCCGTTGACGCATCGTGCAGATGTAGTTAGTTCACACTTATTTAATTTTTGTTGCGCGTGTCTACTAGTTTCCATTACAAGTAAATCTATAATTTCGTTATCAATGAATAGAGTAAACGCATCATACGGAGTGATAGTATCAGATAGTTGCCTGTTGACGCCGGCTGTTTCGGTAGATGAAAATGTTTTCTTGACGTCTACTAAATTCACTCCATGCTCAACTGCATTTTCTTCGGCATCATCGACATCAATATCATCCGCAATAATTAGTTCCTGTAAAATCCGACCAGTCGTATCTGCATCAAATTCACTATCGCGACTAGTGTACTTATTGGTTTCCGAATCAGAATCCGACGAAGCCAGTCTATTTTTATTTTTTCTCCTACGAAATCTCACTTCTTCCACATCAGCACTATCCCAATTTTGGGAAGCCTCGTAACAAAGTTCTTCTTCACTGCTACAGGACTCACCAGGAACCGATACTTTGATTTTCCTTTTCGACATTGCAAACAATTGTCGTGAACCCGTTCAATAGAATATAAGTATAAAAAGTATAAGTCGCCTTTATTACTCGGTTGATGCGTACTGTTTGAATGCAAACTTCATTCTGACTTCTCGATGTGGCATGAGGAAAATAGTAAACTATGTATTACTAAAATACTGATGGTCATTACTATGTTGTGAGAGGGGAAGTAAGGGTGGAAGGAGTGTTAGGATTTTTGGGGAAGGAAGTAATTTATGATTGTTGAGTCCTTGAGAACGAGGCATGTTTTTTTGGAGAAAGTTCCGTGCTGTAAATGGAAAAAGGACGAAGGATTGGGATGGTTATTTTAGCCAGATGTGCGTGGACTTGGGGGTTTCCGAGATATTGCATGTTGTTCTGCGGATGTGCAGGGTACAAGGTCGGTTATCTCATAATATGCTTGCTTATTTTCGGGGAAGAGTTCTCGAAATCTGTGCGCTCTAAAACGGGCATTTGGTCTATGTCACCGCGGGACCCGATAGCGTACGTGCCGAGCGGAGTAGGCTTGGTATAGCGGCGCGCGTGGCATGATGGAGATTTCTTAGTGAAATTGTCTCCGTATTGGGCCTGGAGAGACTTGGAAAAGTGTTAATTTTCCCATCAAAATTGGGAACATAGATTGGGGTTGGGCGGGAAGTGAAGCGTTCGCGCGGGACCGCACTACCTTCTTTTTCTTTCACAAGTTCACCGACTTGAGCTTCCATTTCTGCCTCTTTGGAGCTGCCAGAATTTGGAGCCAGGAAAGGGAAGAGGGGGATTCTTATCAATACACACACAAATAATAAATACGAAATGGATTTACGCTATTTATTTGTGAAGAATACTAAAAACTTAAACACCAGGTAAACAAGTAATAAAAGAAAACTAAAAGCTAGTATTTGGTTAAGCTGCGCGTGGCATCATCGAGAGAGTTAGTAAAAACCAACGTCCTTTTTCATTCGAAAAGACGCTTCGATCGCAGCGTGGGCGCCACATCTACTCCCCCCTGAATTATTTTCAGAGGGAACTTTGAAAGTTACGTTCCTTCCATAAGTTCTAAGGGGCTTGTCCATCGCAGAAGTCCAATGATGTGGCTGAACGGGTTTAGTGGACTCATCCGAACCAGTTCCAAAATCCGCGTCCATCTTACTGATGAACGCCTGCTTCAATCTATCAATAGAAGTGGTCCTCTCAATTCCGTTTATATTTAGTTCATAAACTCGGCCGTTGATCCTTTCCCCGATCTTGTATGGACCAACGTACGGACCTTCTAGAGGCGCTTTCACGTGATCACAGCGCGATAAAACGTGTGAACAGGTACATAGATCTTACATAATGAACATCCGATGTCTTGCGTGGTGATCTGTCGGTGTCGGCGTTAGAGCACGCATGTACTCAACTTGTTCATCTTCAAACTTGGTCCATAAATCATTTCAGCCGGCGTTGCCTGCAGATCCTCGTTGAAACTAGTCCACAAATCGAGTAGAACAGTGGATAGAATGTTTAACCAAGATTCCGGTGAACAAATCAGATCCGCCTTCAAAGTCTTGTGCCATCTCTCAAGCAATCCATTGGATTGTGGGTGTTACGGCGTTGTTCTGTTCTTCTCAGCCCCAATGAAATTCAACAGCGCTTGAAACAATGCAGACTCGATTTGTGATCCCTGATCAGACACAATTTTTATTGGCGTTCCGTAATGAGGAATCCAATGATGAAAAAAAGCTGTCACAATTATGTCTGCAGTGATATTCTTAAGTGGAATTACGACTGGCCAGTTTGAAAATCGGTCAATGACTGTGAGACAGTGTTGGTAATCGTTAATATTTGGTAACATAATGATGTCAATATGGATGTGACTAAAACTACTGTCCGAAAGGATTATGGACTCCATAATTTGTCTCAGACAATGTTGAACGCTATTTTACGAAGTAACGCTGGAATAGATGGTCTAACAGTGCCAGGTAAAACGTCACAGTAAATTTTGGTGCCTGATTCTAATGTCGGCTGTTGAAGTTTCAACGATGACCAGTTTAGGATGAGTTCCTCATTATCATTTTGCTGTTCCTGTTGTATCGACTTTGAATCTAAAACAATTGGCATGTTTATGGTGTTAACACGAGAGAGTATTGGGAAATTTAGTCCAGCTGTCGCAGTTGTCGCTCCGAAACCTTGTCCAGCTTTCGTTTGAAGGCGTATATAAGTGGTTTGTGATGGGTCTTGATAATAAAATGACGGCATTCAACCAGGCGTTGAAAGTATTTCGCTGCTGCAAAAGTGGCGAGAAGTTCTCGATCGTACCTGCTGTACTTCTGCTCTGTGTTGCTGAGTTTGCGTAAGAAAAACCCTATCGGTTTCCAGATATTATCGTCCAACTGCTCCAATGACGCGCGCATGGCGGTCATGGAGGCGTCTGTCGTCAACGCTAAAGTTACTGTTGCCGAAGGAAAAGCCGTACGAGCAACTTGTGTGAGGCTTTTTCTGCAGTCTTCAAATGCTTTATTGGACTCGTCAGCCCATGTAACCTTTGTCTGGTCATTCGTCTTTGATTGTTTCAGATAATTATTTAACGGTTCTGGAGTTGTG
Organism: Nomada fucata; assembly: GCA_948146005.1. NCBI lineage: Eukaryota > Metazoa > Arthropoda > Insecta > Hymenoptera > Apidae > Nomada > Nomada fucata. The sequence continues at coordinate 11,977,633 of OX411282.1, forward strand.
CTGCATGTGGTAAACATTTTTTGTAATAATTGATTATTCCCAAAAATCGACGGAGTTGCATTATGGTCTGTGGTTTTGGATAATTAGCGATTCTCTCAATCCTCTCTGTTGTAGATGAAAAACCTGTCGAATTTAACGTATAGTCCAGGAAACTCACTTCCTGTTGTTCAAGAGTACATTTATCCAGATTAGGTGATAGCGATTGTTCTTGCAACTTCTGCAGAACTTTTTGTAAATGTTCTTTATGCTCGTCCTCATTCTCAGACATGTCCAGGATGTCATCAGTGTAGACGAAAACGAAATCCAGCCCTCGAAAAACGACAGATCCAGAGTCGACTAAGGATATGTTTTCCTATCATATAAGTGTAAACGGAGCTCTATGAGTGGTTGTTGAACCTGATTGTCGCTGCTGCCACCGACTGCCCCAACTGATGACAGTTGTTTTCGTTTCCCTGAACCTGTTTGGTATAATTACAAGGTAGGGTGTAACGAAACGCGTTTGCGCGAAACTTTTGTCGATCAAAAGCAAATCCCTGAGGCTAGGTGTTTGTGATCGCTTCCCTGACCATTGTCTAAAGTGCCGTTGTTGGGAAGAAACCTGGTGCAACTGTTGAAACGCTGGTTGCTGTACCTGTTGCTATTGATTGTTTTGTTGTTCCTGCTGTGTTTTTAGATCTTTGCATCAACTTGCTTGCATCAGCCCGTCAATTTTGTTCTCCAAACCTTTTCCGTAATTAGACCGTCTACACGGCCCACATTCGACGAGGCTATAACATATGTATTACTGGAGGTTTCCATAATACGATCTACAACCTCTGCAAGTCGACTGAGGTCCAAATTGTTGGACATCGCCAATAGAGGCCTGGTGTGCGCTGGCATGAGCTACAGCTAGAGATGGTGCAGCAACTCATGACAGCACCAGCAGCTAAATCTCGCATCTCTCGCAGAAGCTGTGATAGCTTGCGGTTAGCAAGGGTCATCTCTCTTAACAGTTTATTCACCTGTTTCTGCCTGGAATCAGAAACGCGTTGTAACAACCCACTCTTCAAAGTTTAGTACTTGCCTTTTTCTGGTGGCTGATGGAGAATCTCCGTAACGTAACGCAACGTATCCACGTCCAAAGATTGTAGTACCAGTGTGGTGATCTCTTACTAATTTATTGTCATATAATTTACAATATAATGCGAACGAGTATTTCTTTCAGGTATTTACGAACATAGTACTTTAGACCATTAGTTAACAAGTGTGGTGATCTCTTATTACTACGACTCGACTACTGAGCTACTGTTCCATTTTATACATGGTGCGCGCCGCAGCGCGACGGCGAGCCACCGTTCTTACGCCATCTCGGCCGCGAAAATTTAAGTGACTACACCAGATTATATTTGTTTTCGTCATTCCTGGTTCTGGACGTATAAAAGGCTGACTCCACCAGCACAAACCACAAATTTTTCTGATTCTTGTTGAAAACAGGCAGCTGCACCGAGCGAAGTGTGTACCGAGTGGGTTCTGTGTTTGCAAGTCAGGCGTTCTTAATGCAGGTAGAGTATCCGTCAGTCGTGTTTGGCTCCATCGTGCTGGCGCGATCGAGAGATCTAGGTAGCACGACTCTCTGAACTTTTGGACTTGAACGTCTTTATCTGTTTTAATAGATCAATTCCTAATCGCTTAGCGTGTTTTGACTATCCACTTGTGATCACGTCGGAGTCACCAATTTTTTGGCCGATTGTTATTTGTTAATAGACTCACAAACAATAAACACATAATGGATTTAGGCTATTTATTTCTGAAGAATACTTAAAACATAAACGCTAGGTAAATAAGTAGTAAAAGAAAACTCGAGAGAGTTAGTAAAAAACCAGCGTCCTGTCCCAATCGAAAAGGCGTTTCGATCGCAGCGGGGACGCTAAACGGGGGCCCTAGATGCCGCCATCTTGACGGTGATTGTTTCGGAGGTGCGGGTTGTTGCTGGAGATTCAGGAGCTATATTTCCCGTTGAGCTGGATATTGATGGGGACGGCGCACAGTGGGGCCATTTCTCGAAAAGCTGGCCATAATTCAAAATTTCACACGATTTTCACAAAAATTGGTATTCTTATGTTTTTGGGGTTGCTGAATTCAAATATCTTATACGAAATGCAAAATTCATAACGGACGATCTAATATCAGTGGTATAAACATTGATTTTACGTTAGCTTTTGTCAAAATTGACTATTTTCCGATTTTTTTACTAAAATTATGTAATTAGAATGTCTAATTTAATATAATGACGCTAATTTCAAAACTTTGTTGAAATTAATTATCTTGAAAATTTTACTTTTGCAAAATTTGTGTTTAGTAGGTCACGTAGTTCAAATGTATTGTCGAGAATAAAGAAGAGATCTATAGGAGTATCTTTGGAATATGTCCCGATTCGTTTTCTGCCTAGATATTTTTTACTATAAGCTCATCTATACAATTTACACAGCTTATGACAAGATTCTAGGACTTCTTCCGTAAAACATCCAATTGGTAGAACGCAATTTTTCGTTACAGATAGCCCATGGATTAAAACTTTATTTACCGTGGGTGCCATGTAATACCAACTTCGCAGTATCAATACCATAATTTCCAAATTTTGTATAATTAATAATTCTGCCACAAGATATAATAATTATGATATTATGAAATCTTTCAATTATTGGTCGCTACTGTTGCGAGGGAGTGGGAAGAAGATTTGGCATTGGTTCTTAAAAAGGGTACAGCAGAGAAAATTTGTATTTTGGGAAGGGAGTAATTTATGGTCCGAATGTTGAGTTTGTTCATTCCGTTTTCCGGAACAGTTGAATACTGCTAAAAAAGTACAAAGGGTCTCAGTGGGTAATAGCGACCAGATGACTTCATGACTGAAGGTCCGAGGTAACTAACAGGGTTATAGTTTCCAGATGTGTGACAATAGAGAGTCAAAGGCGTCGAACAGAAAGTAGAAGACAATAGTTCCGGCAACAAATACCCGGAAGTCCTGGTTCCTCTGTCGATTACACTTTGTATACTTTCCAAGTCTGAACTCAAAACTTCATGATGTTATCCAATTGACTCATGTCAAGGAATCATGTTATCAAACTATAATCTGGGACCCATCATTATTATTATTAATTATTATTTATTTATTATTATTGTATTAGTGTCTTCGATAGATTTCTTTATACCATATTAAATTTCTCACAAATATATTAACCTCTGCACGAGATATCAGCCCTACGCTCTAGTGCCACAGACCGAAAATTCATCGTTTTGATACTTTAAATTTAAATATCTTAAAAAGGGGCAAACTTTCTCAACTGGATATCATAGCTGACATGCCATTTTATATCAGGACACTTGTCCCAGCGTGAAACTCCGTGAATAGCATCTTTGTTTTCCTTCTTGTTCATTAAGATATGGCTAAGATTTATGATATATTGAAAACGGAATTACAATAATAAATTCAAAGATATGTTACTTTACTTCTGTGGAAAATTTATGTTTATAACACCTACTTAAATGGTAAAATGTTTCACATATCAATTTTATTAAGATAAACTTTCCCTGACGCAATTAACAAGCTCCAATTTTCAAGATACGAAGGAGCATGAAATTTCTTCAACTTTGACGGCCTATATCTCAGTAACCAATCAATATATTTAAAAAATTCAAGCGGCATTAGATGGATTGTTATGTATACAACAAATCTGCTATTCTGAAAACAAGCTGCTGAATACTTCAAAAATTGAATTTTGGCCAGCTTTTTGGGAAATGGCCCCACTGCGCGGCGCAGCGTCATATTGAAATGGTGGTTTAGCCTTCTTAACGACCACCGGGAGGCTGTCTCTGGAACCTTCTGAGTGCCTGAGTTGATCTGGTAATCTGTAGGACCTTCCTACACCACGGAGTACGAATAGTCCTCCTATTGATGACACTCCGATGCCCTTGTTCCATCGCTATGGTTAAGGTGCAAGGCTCGGCTTGCGCGCATTCAAAACCGAGGTTGTAAGGCTCGATTCTGAGAGAAGTGTCAAGATCGAGGTTGTAAGGCTCAATCTTGGCTTCCGAGTTAAAGCGATAGTACTTAAGATCAAGGCTATTCTTGTGTCGAGGGTAGTCGGAATGGAACTGCTCTTCCTCGTCGGACCTTGTCAAAACGTCGACTCGGAAGTTTTCGTCTGCACGCTGATTGGATCTTGGGAGAAATTACAAAATACCAATCAGCGTGTTTTATAGGTGTAGCTACACCCTTCCTTAGGTAGTTTCTAGGAGGTAACGATGTGTCTTCAGAACATTGCCATAAATTTGGCAATGCAGCGGAATTTCCGCCAGGGTGTCCACAGTTAGGCTGCCAGATGTTGGTTGGGCCCAGCTCCGAGATCCCGTCGGAAGTCCACGTTTATGACGCATCGTACAACAATTTCCTCAAAAACAGCCTTATTACTTGCGCGTCATAATCGTGCTAGCCATCTGCACGTGGAAAGTTTTTTCTTGTACCGATTGCTAGCCGCCTTTTTTGGGAGATACGATGTTTATTGCGTTGTCGGGTATGTCGGCGAACAATGCTGGCTGCTTCGTTTCGCGAAGCAGCCGTGTTATTACCTGGCCCTCGATAATCCCTTGACCGGGCCTGAGGACCGCGCGCTCGACGTCCCCTTTCGTACGGAGGCCTTTACGACGTAACACACGAATTGTTATGGAACTTTGTGTCGATACGGCCGCACTAGTCGAGAGTCAATACACGAATCGATACGACAAGTTATGATGATCGTTCGTATAGCGCCATCGTCTCCGCTATGTAGGGCTATGTTCGTCCAAGCGACCACTTCATTGGAGGAACGTTGTCTTCTAGTAGTAAAACTAATTCGCCTAATTTAACGGTTGTTGTTACAGTTGTTGTACATATTGCCACATGGATAACCGTCTAGACGGAATTGCTGTAAACTTATTACCTGGCATATTCGTTACTACATCGCCTATTAGGAAGTGTGAACGTGTCAGGGCTTTCAAATCATTTGGATCAAAAGATAAGGGTGTAATAAGTCGCGAGTTCAATATTGCTTCTATCTGATTAACGTATGTCAACAACGTATCATAGTCGCGTATCGCCGATTACACGCGTCAAATGCTGCTTGGCGGATTTGACTACCGCTTTCCACAGTCCACCAGAATGAGGAGATCGTGGTGGTATACACATAAAATATCATGTTATTCCGTCGTAAATGTAGGGTTTCCACAAATCATTCATTTTATGTGATAATAAATCTGGATTCGTACAAGATTTTATAATTTATAGTGGAGGATTGACTATAAGTAGAGAAAATGAAATTGTTGGGAAATCGGGCACTGTAGTTATGGAATAATTGAAACCGTATTTAAATAAATCCCATACTTTTTACTCTTTTAAATCAAAATGGAACTAATGCCTGCGGAACAGTCCGAAAACGACGAAAGGGTATGCCAGTTATGCGGAATAAATTAAAAAAAGGTGAAGGAAGTTTCCGCTCCTCTGATATTCTATTGGCTATAAAATGGTGTGACAAGAGGGAAGTGTATATGTTGTCCACCTTTCACAGTGAAAAATTTGTCGACACGAAACGGCATGATCGCACACACGAAATGGTAACGAAACCAAAGTGTGTTGTCGATTATAATCGATTAATGGGTTAGGTTTGGTTTAGGTGTGGACAAAACGGACACAGTTATTAGCACAATCCATTCACAGCCAAAACATATGAAATGATATAAAAAATACTTTTTTCATTTAATATATATATGCGTATCGAACGCTTACTGCTTATACAAATTTTAAACTGGTAAAGATATATCAATGGCAAAATTTCACTTACAATTAATTCATCAACTTTAAAATTATCTGCAAAAAACGAACAAAATTTCAAACAAATCAGGACAAGCAAATCCACTTCGGCTTACTGGAAGACACATTCCTTCGCTGTATACAAGTGCAACTGCAAAACGAAAAAATCCATTGCAAAAGTGCGTTGTATGTGCAAAAAATGACAGGAGGAGCGAATCGCGATACCAATGCCAAATTTGCGATGGTGGTCTATGCGTAATACCATGTTTCGAGCAATATCACACACGATATCATTATTAACTGTAATTATTATCTTACAATTATATTCTCTAATGTTATTTAATTTCAAAGCTTAATAAAAAGTGAATATGTTTAAAAGTTATAAATATTTTAATTTGTTGATCTTTTTTCAATAAACATTGTCAAACCACCTCGGGTTGCCGTGAAGCGTAAGCGCGGCCGCTGACGATTTTACTCGAACACCGTGAACATATGGTGCAAAATATACTGCCTTGTCCAGCGTTCCACTGTAAGCCGAGGGTTTTTATTGTGTCGTCCAAGTCTATGCGTACGTGCTTGTCGTTTGTCCTATCGGTAATTGGATTTAAGAGATGTTCGCCATTGGAGGCCCATTGACGAATTTTGCAACCTGCTTTAGGTTCGACCACCCGATGTAAGGAACGAATCGTTAAGAAGGGGGCTGCGGACGTGCCATAGGTGGCGAGGTTTAGAGCGTATGTGTCTAAGCGCCCTTGAGCATTCGCACGCTGTAATATCTTTTGATACATGCGGCCCCTTGGATGGATTAGGATTTGTCGATACATTTTTTCGATATCCGCCGTTAATATGTAGGAGTGTATTCTGAATCTTGATAATATGGAACATAGATCGTCTTGAATGGTTGGGCCTACCATTAGTGTATCGTTGAAGGAGGCACCGCTTGACAATTTGGCGGAGGCATCGAAAACAAGCGTATTTTTGTTGTGACCCTTGATTGTTTAAGTACCGCATAATGTGGCAGGTAATAATAGCCTTCTGTTACGCGAGGATTATCTCTTATCAATTTTGTCGTGTGACCTAGTTGGCAATATTCGTTCATAAAGTCGGTGTAGTTGATAGTTACCTCTGGGTTTCTTTTGACTGATCGTTCCAGTGAGTGGAAACGTTGGAAAGTTGCTGAATACGATTTTCCTATAGCCCGTTGTTTCTTATTGAATGGAAGCTGGACTACATATTTGCCAGTTGTTAGCTTTCGCGTCGTATTTTCCCAATAGTGAATTTCAGAAGCTGATTTCTCGGTTGACAATGCAGCTCGTCACGGTGGTTCTGCTAACTGCGATTGCAGATTCGTTTCTGCGATTGAATGGATTGGGCGATTCTGTCCAAGGCGAACCAGCCAAGCTTAGTCTTTTGGAATTTCCGCGGTGCTATTTGCGATTGTTATTTGTCCTATACACCGAGGATGCCATCTATCTGGGATGGGTTGCGGAATTCAGGATCAACTAGCGGAAGATTTGCGGGTATTTGTACATGGGTACGCGTGAGTAGCGGGGATGGTAATCATCCGGTGATTTGTGGTAATATAAGGAAGGTCAATTTGTCGTTGAAATTGTTGATACAGGATCTGACATGTGTGGTTACCATGGAGCTTATTCTGGAAGTTATGCGGTTTATTCCTACGACAGGTACGTCGATACTGGAAAAGTTCGATTGTGACCCGGAGTCTAGCAGCATTTTACACGATTGGACGAGTCCGTTCCGGTCCTGTATCTGGATGGCCGCGGTGGGTAGAAGGACCTCATGTATACAATTGACGCTGAAGGTCCCTACGTTTGCGTGAACCGTACACGGTTGACGAATGGCAGAGGGTTCTCTGCGTAATAGCGTATGCTTTGCCCTACATTGTCTACAGGTATTGCTACTACACTGCTTGGTTATATAACCGGGGCGTAGAGAATTCGCGCATAAACCTGCTCCCTTGGCGACTTCGAATCGCTGATAAACTACTCTTGTCAGTTTTGAGCATTGATACGTGTAATGTGAGTCTTTGCAAATATGACATAATACATGAGTCGCTTCAATGGGTGCAAAGTTCAATGGGTCGTTTGTGATATCGAGTCTTGTGTACTCTATCTAACGGTCTATCGAATCTCGAATCTCCTAATACCTTGTGTTGGACTCGTGAAACTTCTAGTAAATCGTCCATGGTGGGAGAAGGATTGCCTTGAATCCTCTCCCTTTTACCTTCCCTGCTGCCTTTCCAGTGTGACAAGATTGTAGATGCATTAATTTTTCTGAATCCCGGAATTTCTTGTTGTTATGAATCACGAATTTAAAAACATCAGAGAAGCCAGGAAATGCTTTTCAAGACCCACTAAATTTTGGTAGATCTGTAGTGGGTTCTTTAACATTTGTGCCGTACGAAAGTTTAACTGGAGACAGACGCCGGATCTGGAGAAAAACGGATTGCAGATCCGTATTCAGCACATTAAAATCAGACCCGTGTTGAACGGTGGAGTTTATAGTAACAATTTGTACTACATACAGGGTGTCTCTTAATTCGTGAAGTATCTGAAAATGAGGGGTAGCTGATGTTATTCCGAACAACTTTTTCCTTGACCAAAATATTGTTTGAAGCTTCGGTTTTGAGTTATTAACGAAAAACGCTGGCCAATGAGAGCGGCCGTAAAGCCCGCGTTCAGGCGCGTACCACTCAACTGCGCGCGGTCATGATCGGGTGCATCGGGGGGCAACGTATGACAAATATTACATCGTTTTAAATTAAGAATAATGTGTAATTACTCGTTATTCATGAATAACAATTTAATTAACATGTCGCTTAATAAGTGTGCCATACTTTTATTCGTTATCCGAAACGAATAAAGTGTTTTATTACTTATGATAAAAGTGTTTGGATAATGAATGTTAGAAGAAGGTAGTTAAAGCTTATTTACTATTACTATTTCAAAAGTCTATAGGTGCCGCTCAATGCAACGTTTATTCTGCACCCAATGGACCAAGGACTGATCGAAAAGACGAAAAGACTGTTCGTCATAAAATGCTGGAGTCTGTGCTCACTTATGGAGGTGGAATAACCGAATTATATAAAAAATACGCGATTAAAGATTCCATTGACTTCATGCATAAATCGTGGACAGAGAGAAGTACTCTAAATATTCGAAATAGCTGGCGTAAACTTATGTGTGATATAAACGTAACCACAGAGGAGGTTGACCATACGCATTTCCTTGAATATGAAATACAAAGTGTCATGAGCTAACTTGGAACAGAACAAGTATCACAAGTTCATGAGCCGAATTTTTGTCCACGTGTGAAGAAGCGGGGAGAATTTCGGCCAACAAGCTGCCAACCCTAAGAAGATGAAGATTCCGCCCAGGAAGATGAAAATGATGAAGAATAAGAGCTAGACGAGGAAGGGATCCAAGAGGTTTGAAGAAAACTGATTTAGAAAATCGAAGAAAGGACCAAAAAATGGAAAGATCGCTACCGAACAATCAAAACGTTTAGATCAACATACGAAGCATGGTTGGTAGAACATTTCATTCCTGACAAATATGTAAATGTAAATTCTGTGAGACGTCCTTATTTATCATTCGAAGACAAGTCTTGGAAATAAAAAACACGGGAAGCATCGGCACTTTCGAAAGAACAGAATCAACAATTGGGTCTAATATTGCAAGATTGCATTATCAATCGCTGAAGCTCCGGCTTTTATGTACGATCATGATCCGAGCAAGAGACAATACGTGAACATTAGATTAAAAAGTAAAAGGAGACATTGCAACATATATCCCAAATACGATGCTATTTTGGTATCTAAACAAAAATGTGGACCACCTGGAATTATTGTTACGGAAACAAATGCTCCAGCTCTGCAGTGGTGGGGACGAAGCGACAAGCGTTCTCGCTCCAGGACTCGCCGAGCGTTCGTTGATGTATTACTGTACAGTACGTTGTACATAGTTCACTACATAGTTAAAAATCAATCGATCTGGTAATGGGGGTTGTTGTAAGGTAAACTGTAGCATATGTAAATCCGTCGCCGATATTAGTTTTTAGTCTTCGAGAGATAGTTATTGTAAGAAAATACGAAGTTTTGGGAGTATTCGGTATGGTCAGCTGGCTTTTGTTACGAGGCCCCGATATGCGAGCGAAAACTGCACATACATACTTGGGGGTGTTGTAAAGCATGTCCTTAAAGATACTGTTTCGTGAATAAGAACCGAAACCGTAACCGACACAGAATCGAAAAATAATAGTTATAAAACCCATATGGAATCTATATAATATAGGTTCAAAAGAACCGAAACCGAAACCGATATAAGCGAGAAATGTTATATTCATAACAGTTATTATGTTTTTTCGGTTATTATAACTGTTTCAAGAACCGGAACTGATATCGTCACTATTTTTAACCCCCCTTTCGTACTATTATATGTTTCTATCAAATCAGCGTTATCCCCTTTATACGAAAACTGTGAATGTGCAACATCTTTTCTTTTACCAGTTAAAGAAATGAACTAGATGTCTTTTTTGAATCCAAAATTGTTTCATAATTAAATTTGAGCTTAAAATAAACACCGAATTCTGTAAGAATTGAAAAAAAGTTTATTTTCAGAATTATGTAATTACATTTTCCTTTTCTTGTTTATTATAATCTCCGCCACGTGAACACTGTTGTCGCAAGAAAACAGTTTATCCTATAAAATCGTATGCAAAATTTTGGTGAGCAAACGTAGTGGACAATAATTAATACGTATTTCTTATATGAAACTAAATGTCCTTCTACATTCTTATTTGATAAAACAAATGCAGTGAACCAGTTTCAGTAACAATGTTCTCACATTCCCTTCAACTATAGATAATCTTCAACAATAAATCCATATATTTCAATAGACGTGAAGTAACGGGTAAATTCAAACAGAACATAATCCTTCGATCTATTTCAAATTTTATTTCAAAGAACCCTTTGTAGCATTCTTCTCATCTACGCTAATAGACATTGTCTGCAGGCATTGCCAGGCACGTGGTTTAGACGCGCACCCCGCGGGTTTACGTGCATGCAGTCACGTGTCTGGAGACAAGTGTCTGTCAGTCAGGACGAGTGTTTGCTTATAAATTCCAATTATCTACTGTCGAGCGTCACACCAGTTATATGGACACATATATGTAAACCCCAGCTTCGATACAGTTCAACCTTGATTTCTTTGTAATTAACCATTTCGATACTAAAGGTGACTATAACATTGAGCGGACGCTGTATACTCTAGGTAACTCTAGTTACTCATACAAATTTCGCATCATTTACAACTCTTCTGGAGCATAAACAGTCCCTTCTATATTCGTTCAATCTATTTCCAAAGTCTTGATATTACGAAAAGATTTAGGATGAGCTTTTCCTTTTTATATGTGGCACAGGTATAAATTACGATCACCAACAATAAGATATGTGCTCTCTTGCCAATTGACTATAAGGAAAGGTGCAAATTTTGTTTCTAGCTAATGTTTTTCCACTTTGATCTTATTACTGGAAACGCTGGAAAACATTATATTTTATGTCTTCCGGCAAGCGCAGCATTATTAAGGGGCTTAACAGTCTCTCTAAAATGTCGCTTTGACAATTGTTTAACCCTTCCCCTGTGACTGTGTTAGTCACCAGTATACTACCAATGTGCGGCGGAGTCTACCGCGATATTTGACAGAATATCATCAGTTACTCTCGAGATATCACGCATTCCTGTGCTCAAGCACTGTGATTACATAATTGATGGAGATTTTTACAGGTGACTGGTGTCACCTTTAATATACAGTGAGCGCTCGACATTGGGTGACTATAGTCGTTTTTAGTAACGAAAGGGTTAAGTAGTTATCGATATCCGTAAAAACGGGAAGTGTAACGACCCATGCGAGATCAGACATTTTAAAAGTCGGGGCAAGCAAAAGCTGGTCATTTCAATAACCTTCTGAGATTCTACTTCTACGTTGTACTATGCCTGACCCGCGCAGGACATCCATTGATTATCTTCTGTTTTAATTTATCTGTCACCTAAAATCACTTTCATTGGGGACATAATTCAAAGACCCGATCGTGTATTATAAATGACATAATAAATGCGATGTCCTCACTCAAGAAAAGACGAAGAACTTTCTGTCGCCTTTTGTTGCTGGATGTTCTAATACATTTCCAACAGACATTAACTTACAAAAACATTTTGTCCATACTGAAGCAACATAATCTGAGGAACATTTGCCTTTTGTTTCGGTTTCAAGGCGACAGTTGCTGCTGACAGCAAGTTGCGCACACGCAAATCAATTTGTTCCAAGTTGCTAACGGCGCCAAAGGAAGACTTGCTCCTCGCAAATGCAGAATTTATTGTTATCAATGGCAAAAACAGAATAAACGATCGAAGTGTTCGATCAAGATAGAAAAACAGAATTTTGTAACTTCTTTTGCATGTAAGATTTTTATCCGAAGAGATCCACAAACATTAGCGTCTTCTGTACTCTTCAGTTACCATAATAATTGGATCATTGTTTCGTATCACTATTGTATGTCACTATGTACATACAGACCGCGTTTATGTACGTCGACGGCTACATCGCGTTATGGTGATTAGGCGACAGTGCGTATAGACAGGAGGAAAATTTGCTTCTGTTTCTACGTACTGAATATATTCCAAATTATATCGTGTTTAGTCTCTTTTAATCGCAAAAGTCCCAGCAACATATTAATAAAACTTTAATCACGGAATAAGTAACAATAAAGAAGTTTCATCGTTGCATTAGCGGTGTTTTACCGATGCGAAGGCATTTAAATCTTTCAATGACGCGTGACTTTCAGTCCTTCTCTTTTTCTCACTCGCTGTCACCTTCTGTGGCCGTCGATGTCGGCACCTGCAAAGAACGACCAAGCTGTCGAGGCCCGGTCCAAATTTCTGACAAGCGACTGGTGTCTCGTACGCGATGCAACCTCGAGGTCGGTGCGGAGCCACATGCTTCTATCCAACTCGTACTGTACATGGAACATCGACAGATAGTTCCTCGTTGTTGCTTCAGTGGAGACCTAACTTAATTGTACGAACTTTTGAACTAAAGAAAAAATCCATTGGCACATATTAAGATTCTATTTTGTTGTTATGTAGTTGCGAACATGCTTGGTAACTTCAGTATTGCTCTGACCTACGACCTGTTCATTACACTAGGATTGATCACCGCTGTACCTGTATCGGCCGGTATGGTACAAAATGAGATAAATTAAGTCCCCATAAAATGATTATTACCATTGAATAACTATAATTTCTCTGCTTTCCAGCGTTGGACGTACTTTTATACGGGGCTCATTTCATGGGCATGAAGCTAGCAGGGATGATTTTTATAGCTGTGGGCTTTTTCCTCGTGATGTTCCCAGATAATTGGCCAGATTACATAACCAGGCTGCTCCGGTATGCATTTTTAATATATTTCATAAACATAATTTTGTGGTATGTTTATTACATCCGAAATCATTTTTTCTTAGTCTTTAGTTTCGTAGTACTTTTAAGCGTCCTATGTTTGCTATTATTATTACATACACGCCCGTACGCGTGTATGTTTCGTATACATACATACATACATACATATATCAACATTATATATATTTCTTCTTTTCACTTTTGCAAGAATATTAAAATGTCGTTTATCTTGTTTTGCACCACCATAGAGGCAGCGTGTAGTCTCACTGATGTAGGATATGCTTGTTATATCAAAAATGCTTATAAATATCTATCTTTCTATTATTCGATTCTGTCTTTTGGATTTCCTTGGAGCATATCAAATCTTCACAGACTTCACTCTACGATTAGATTTTATATTAAGAATTTCCACGGGCAACCTCCTCTCGAAATTATGCAGTCATATACTTGTGCATAACATTAACCTTATGTATAATATTATTATGAACACTTGTAGTGCTTCTCCGCATCACAATTACCAATTATTTCTATACCAACAAGTGCCAAATCTTTTTGTATTATAATACGCTTTTCACATCAGAATTACGTTACGTCATATCTTTTCCCCCAAAATAATAATTTTCTGTCTCCAAAGAGACGCATACGCGACCTACATATTGTACACGTGTGTGGGGGTAAATCAAAGAGTTCGGTTGACTCGATTGACTGGTTCATCAAAATTGTTTTGCTGCTTAATTAAAGTACTAATTAAAACTTGTGATAGTCCGTTCAATGTTTTTATATATTTGCGCTGTGTAGAAAAAGTTCGAAGCAGAGTGTAGAAATTTTCGTTGCGATTTTAGAGGTATTTTTGTGTGTTTCATAAATTGATACAGATAAAAAGTGGCATTGATATTGTTTTACAGGATGCCTGGAATATGCAACAGGTTTAAAGTATAATTAATTGACTATCTTTTATAGCTGAAATCGATAATACGATTGCATAAAAAATTAAATAATCTAGGATTTGTTAAACCAAATGATGGTTTTGAAATATAATACGGCTTAACATTGTTATACATATGGAATAAGTTAAAATACACAGTTCCGTTTTCGCAGCTTTAAGACAAATCGAAATTTAGGTATTACATAGTATAGTTATGCATTTGTATATGCATTTTGCTAACTTTCAGTGTTCCATATAAAGAACAATTAAGTGCATATCGGTTTATTCAATACAAAATATGAACATATTTGTATAAAACTTACTAAAGCTATAAGTTGTAATCTGCCTTCATGCATAATACGATATATGTCGCCGAAATTTTTCAAGATGTTTCAATATCTAAACTTGCTGTTATTAAATTAAATTTCAGAAAAAAGTACTGCATATTTTAGTTGTGCAACACAAAGGTTTGGGTTATTATTATGCTCAAACATTTCCTATAAACAACATTATTGAACTGTATTAAACGATTTAAACTTCCGCAAGAATATTTTTTATATTTACAAAAGTGGGGTCTGATCGGCAGATAAAAATAAAAAGTAATACATGGCCGTGAATACTTATTCCACTTTTTGCCAAATAATATATTTTAGTTTTGTTCATCCAAATAGAAAACTTATCTATAATACATAATTCAGAATGTTCAAATATATTAGGTGTACCAATAAAGTAATCCGCCATTTCTTGATCATACATATTAAGACAATTGTGTTGATTTTTGATTCGTGGATTGTCTTTTTAATAACGTTTTTATATTATATATGTATATATTTTTAATACAATGTACATTTAGTATCTTCTATATGTACATATTTTACATATACTTTTTCCGGAATATTAAATACTTTTTCTGAATGAGAACATTGATTATTGTTTGTTGCAAAACAAGCGGCCTCTTTCATTATTACATTGATATCTCTGAAACAGTTATCGGGAAGAATGCTTTGCGTTGACATAAAGAATTAATAGCACGATGTTGTTATCGGGAAGAGGTTAATAAGATGACGCCAATTATTTTTTATTAGGCGTAAACTGTTTCAGAATATTGTCCAATAATAAATTCGGTAAAGGCATATTACTTACTGTTTGGTATACCTAATATTCGGCAAATAAATTTTATTTCAATTCTAGTTATGTATATATATTACGCAAATATTCTATTGAAGTTAATTTTGAACTGCCTCTATAATTTCACTTTACAGTGCAACAGAATCGACAAGTTTTTCAATTCAGTTTTATTTGAATTCTGGGGAATAATTATTGTACTATTATGCGTGAAATGGCTCTGTACTTTTCTAAATATTGGAGAACCAATATGCACTTACCGTTGGTAGTTTTTCCTTATATAATTGTACAACATTTTGGAATCACATGGGAAAAATTAATCATGGGCAAAAATAAAAATGATTACATTCATGGAAAAGGAGATTAATAAAGTATAACAATTAAATAACGTTCGAATATTTTCGAGCACTTGACAAATGCTTACTGTTGTTACAATTAAATTGGATTAGAAGAAGAGTTGTAATAATTATTAAAGTGATATTCAACCTATATATGTTGTTTCAGAATATGCATTACATTTTCACAAGAACAATAATTCCTCTTCATAATGTTAAATATTTAATTTCATATATATTTAAGAAGTTTATAATGCGTGTAAACGATTTTGTTACGTTTTCTTCATTTTCTTCATTTTCAAGTAAATATAACATTCTTTTTTGCACCATTTGTTTGGAAAGGCCTAAGATATGTTATAAATTTTTCGCTAACAAATTCTTCAGTATTATCAGGCGTCATTTCCAAGTTCGTCTGAATTTAAAAAATGTTATTCAACAACAATTACTCATTGATATCAATTATTGTCAACGGCTATGCGTGAAACATTATTGAACAAATGATCCCTCGTTCTTATGCACAAATTTTTTAATAAAAAGTGAGAAAAAACATATTTCCATATTCATCCTGTGTACTGCAAAGTTCTACACTCTGAAGTTAATGCATTATCTAGATGTGATATATGTATTCTTTTCATATTCTTATATGGACACATCAACTGTTATCAAACTTCTATGATTAACTGGCTAATAATATGATTAGATTTTGAAAAAAGCTATCAAATTAAGATGCACCGCAGTATAATCTTCCGGAGGATTTTTATCAACTAATTAAGTGTTGACTATGTCCTTGATAACATCTACAAAGATGAAAAACAATTATTCGACTTTTTCCACAGAACAATGCAGTATTATTTTTTAATATCTGGTTAGTTCATCAATCAGCGATTGATTAGTATGTTTATAGATGTACAAAATCACTTACTTACTCTACACTATAGTAGCTATAGCATAGGTCATAGGTTATTCTGACAACTATATTTTCGTTCAAATATGTTTTTCTAGATGAATGTATGGGATTATTCATCTAATCGACACGCATTTGATAACTTTTACAATATGCATTATACAAAGAATGATTAATTTGTGTAAAAGCTGTGTTGGGCAATATTGAATAAATTTTCATTTCGCTAATTATTTAAATAGAAAATTTGTCAACAATTAAAATAAAGCAGAAATACTTATTTGTTATTTAAACAAGTTGGAATAAATTATTTTAATTGTTATTTACATACATATATTCAATTTGACTTTTGTTTAATTATCATTTGCTATTTTTTATTTATTTATTATTTATTACATATAGCTTTATTCTTGCATCCAACGACGTGAAGTAAATGGTTTTTATCTATTTGATTGACCAAAAAGCGAGTATTTTAAAAAACAGATATCAACTGCGCACTGTCCATTGAACAATAACTTTATTTATTTCACAATTTTTTCATTGCACCAAATGAAACAGATAAGAGAAGATTAAAACCTATGTATTATTTGTTCTTCACTTCAATCCAAATGAAAAGTAAAATTTGGCTTGCTAATAAAAAGGAATAAATATATTATTCCTGGCATTAATTGAATAAAAAAATGAATGCTTATTGAAATTAAAATCATGTTTTTAGTTATTATTTAGGATTCAACACTTACATAAAAATTTGCCCAAGACTGTATGGAAATGAGTCAATAATTATCTGTTTATTAGAACATTGATAGACATTTATATTAAGTTGCAACAAGAAAAACAATACAAAGAAAATTGCAATGGAAATCAATATTTGTTTTCGCGTGCGAAACCAAATTATATATTAAAAATTGCTTAAAAGTAAATGTAATTTGTTTAATTTACTTAAAATTGTTTAGATTTGATAATCGTAAAACGATACTAACTTACGATAAAACGTAAGACTATTCAGATTGTGTTTGATATATATACATAAAGCCCTCAGATAGTGAATACGCAGTATGGACGTTTTAAATGCATGTCTACAGACAGTCCATGGATAAGAGTTAACGTGTAACATTTTCACAAATATGTAATCTTAACAAATAATAATATTTCGAGTAACATATAATGTACCACCTTTCCAAAGTGCAAACGACAGATGCACTATCTGGTATCGTTACAGATGACTTTACAACTAACAAGAATTATCCTTTCTTCGGAATTTCACATTTAAACCATATTTTATCAAAGAAACTGTTGTACAATTAATCACAGTTTAGAGATTTCTGTTTGCCATTATTTTAATATTAACTAGTTGATTTCGATTTATATTAATTTCATTTTTAATATAAATTAACATATTTCCTACATATAATTGATCGGTGCAGGGGACAAAAGTGTTGCGTAACAATTTTGTAAAAACTGAGTTACTGTAACAATTAACAGAACTATAAAGTTAAAGTGTTCTCTCATAAATCTTTCACAAAATTTGTTTTACTCATAACACCTTCATCCACCAGAATGCCCTGCTGTGAATATTTTTGATATACAGTTGGTCACAAAAGTATCCGGCCACAAAATTGTAGACAAGATTATGTACGATGAAACATCAAACAACTTGTAATCTACTTTTTGTTAATATTATAACGATTATTCTAATACAGTTATGAAACATGTTTTTGGAATATTTATTACGAAGTAAGTGACACCACCATTAAATGGACAAAGATACCTCAATCGTTTTAGGTGACCGAATATCAATTATAGCTGCCAAGGACTAGTCAAATTAGTATTAGCAACCCATATTCTTATTCAATAAAAAATATAGGCAGATTGATTTTAAACTTTGACCCGAAACTTCATACGATTTGTAACACAACACTTATATCCCCTGATCCTTTCAACTTAGAAATACGTATTATATATTGTGTATTCATTACGATATCTCACAGTTCTTTTCTTTTGTCGTGTACAGTCGAAGAATCGAATAACGAATTTGTTTTGCAGTGAAAGCGACTGATTATTTGCATATTATTATTATTATTATTATTATTAATATTATTAAATTAGCACGAAAGTCCAATTAGTGTACAAAGGTTGGTACAAAAGTACAAAGTCAAGGGTCATCAAAAACACGCGCCTACATGTTTCTCTTTAATGAAAGACAAGCTATTTTGAATTTGTTCAAGTTGTTTTTATTTATTGAAAGTATACTCTATTACAGCTATACGTGAAACAGTATACATTTCAATGTGTTCGCCAGAATTGAATCATATTAATGTGCCTGATGTCTATTTCCAACTAGACAGTTTTATTAAAAAGATACATGTGGGCGCGTGTTTTGATAGACCCTTTATACAGCCTGACAGAAGACTCAGGGAATATCGAGGATTGGGGTGTAGCTGAGGTGCAGATAAGCAACTTTTTCCTTGGTAATAATGTTGTATTTAGTTTCGTTTTTGAGATATTAACGAAAAACACTGGCCAATCAGAGCGCCCGTCGGGAATCGGCGACGCGCGCTCAGGTGCGAACCGATCACTTGCGGTTGGTCGTGAAGAATCGTCTTAATTAAGAATAATGTGGAATTATTTTGAATATTATTCATGAATAAGAAATACACTAATAAGTCGTGTAATAACCGTGTTCGATACGTTTATTCATTATCCGAAAGGAATGAAGTGTTTTATTACTTATGAAAAAAATACTTTTTTTTTCAGTACGTTTTCAGGTGGATAAATTATGTTTTAAGAAAAACGATTCGCATACTAATGTTAGGAAAAGCTAGTTAAACTTACCCATTCGTTCACGAATTAATCTGCTTAACATTGTGTGAATCCTGACCTAGGCAACGCTCAACAGCTGATGTTACGGCCGGCTTAGTATCCTTGCACGATCGCTTCACTTCACGGCCGATGCCCGACGGCCGCTCTCATTGGCCAGTGTTTTTCGTTAATAACTCAAAAACGAAACTATATATGACATTATTACCAAGGAAAAAATTGTTTAAAAACACCCCAGCTACACCAATATCCTCGATGTCACCCTGTATGTTGTCGATGAAAATAGAAAATATGAAGAAATATTGTTCGTTATCACAGGATGAATTATAGAAAATGTTGTAGGCTATACTCGCCGAAATTATTAAAGGTAGGGACCAAATTTTTTATGATGCCAACCACTGTTTCAAATCAGAAGTAAGAAGTTCGTCTTAAAGAAAGCTACCCGAAAGTATATAAATTTTGGCATCATGTAATAATAAGTAATAATGATTTAAAGGATGGCCAACCATTTTCGCCACTTATAGATATCATTGCGATCCACTATCTGTTGGATACAAGGGCATGTTGTGCAGTAAAATTCTAAACTAAATTTTGCTCGTTGTCTTCAATACATCCATAGAGTATAGGGTATAGCTTGCAACACTTTATGCGTTATTTTCTTTCTTTATTTATTTATGCACTATCCTATTCCAATTTAATCAACTTTCACAATTCGATTCTCGCAGTGTACATTTTATGATTTCTCGGGGTATATAAATCATTAAACATTGAATCGGCAAAATCTTATTTCGAATTATCGATGAAAAGTAATGACGCAATAAGTGTCAGTATCTACATATAATTACACTGATCGATACTCAACTTTTTAAGAACATTGTCACTCGTTTTACTGATTTTATATTAAAAATGTTCAAATTCGATTTTCTAGAAAACAAGGATATGTATACGAAAATTTCACTGTATATTTTCAAATTAGTTTCGTAAGGGAGACCACTTGTCCTGGTCGTACCATGATTTTAAAAACACCCTTTATGTACATACTCTGCAGTAACCAGCAAAATTCAGATTGGTATTTAACGACATTTTATTGCATGATTTCTACTTTTCATTGTTTGGTACCGTCCATTTCATGATCATTGCGCAAGATGCAGTTAGACGAACAAAGAAATACGTTGTCCAGTTTTAATAGAGAAAAGTGAGCAACATAGGTCCGTGGATAACACTGCATTAGCATATTTATTTTAGTTAAATTTCCCTGTTAATACAATATTTACTATTAATATAGTTACAAGTCGTTGACGTATTTTTTCAAGATATAGTAGAACCTCCAGTAGCTGAATCCATTAAGTAATATAATATTATAATATCGGGATGGTATAACGTTCGAATAAAAGATCTTTCGAATAACGTAACACTCCTCTGTTTTCATATTGATTATTTTATATCTGAAAAGCAAAATGCAAGACAAACTGTGAAAAATAAGATACAACATAAATGTAACGTTTATTTTAATTATTTGTGGATGTTGTCTCTTCCCTGTTAAATCATATAAATTTTGTAATACTTTAAACCTGGCCTCGGATTTACGTGATCTTTCGGACCGATTTTCGGTGCCACACCTCCTTTCCCCCACCGCGCTTCTTGGCCCTGCGATCGCCAATCGTCTCGATGTTCCTCAGGGGCGTAGCATACGCGGGTCGCATTAGGGCGACGCTCACATCAATAGGATTCCACATCGCCCCATGTCGCATGGACCGCTGTTCATATGCTACGCTCCTTAGGAGCGACGAGCCGCCCGGCGAGAGAAACGATCGGCCCGGAAGATCACTTAATTCCGATGCCTGAATTAGACCATACGTAAAGGATCAGGAGCATTATAAAAAATATGTCCGCAGATTGACATTAGGCAACGTTCTATAACAGTGCTGTCCAACGAATTGATACAACACATAGTATCACATTATTTTTCTACATATAGGGTGTGAAACTTGACGAACAGTGGTTCTAATTTGCCATAACGCCGCACGTTTCCGTGTCAACGCAATCAAAAATCGGGAAGATTGGAGGGGTTCGTTTTCTATTTATAAATCTTTTCTCTAGGTCTTCTAGACTTCTAATGACTACATTTTTGTCTAGTAGATTTCTTACAGCATGAGAATTAAAAATACATGTTGCCAACAATATCTTTGCCAGTAAGAACTGATACTCTTTAGGTCGCGTTAAAAATCACTCTCTCACATAATTATTATCGCATTCTTAATATCGACCACTGTTTATATGAGACGTTTGTTTAGTTAGATCACCCGGTACTGGAGATTCTACTTATTAGACATAGTCAAAGGAAACAAAAATAATCATTACAAGAAATCTATTTAACCACTTCTAGGAAACACCCGTTTTTGTTTACAATTTCATACTTTCCATTTACATTCTACCATTGTGTCGTCCTTCTTGGCCATTTTAAATCCTCATTGCTCTCTACTCTTTTTATATACGTGTACCTTATTTTTTGTTAACGGCCAAACGAATTATTATTTTTACGATTCTGTATTAAACACTTTGAGGGTGAGAGAGGATTCTTAATCGTGGTTTTTGTTTACGTTTTTATAAGCATATTCAATTGCAGCGATTTTCAACACCGGTGTACAGATAAAAGATCTACGATTTTTTCGTAGAACTTAATGCAGTGTGACACCAATGATTAGAAATCTATCATCAAATCTGCGACTTTCATTTAATGTATAGTGTGAAAAACAGTTATTTTATTGCCCTTTGGAGTAAAACTGGTAAAAACATGACTTTCTTTCGTTAATCAGTCAAAAATGTGTACCTTTCTTGTCAGATAGACGAAAAAATATAATCTATTTCTTTGTGTACCGTAGAATTTTAGAAATCAGCTTATGTGTACCGTGAAATAAAAAAGTTTGAAAATCGCTGTTTTATAGCAATATTGTGTGAACATTCATATTTTTTTTTAGTAAATATTTATGAAAAATGTTGGAAAATATCGATCGTGGGCTCAAGCCTTTCTTGACGGGGATATATTTTTGGAAATATCAAATTCCTATAGCATACTAAAAATAGTACATGCAAATTTGTTAAACGGTGTATATGTAAGCTCAATTGACATGCTGTTAGCGATTACATAAATGGCGATGTATATCTAACTTTTCAATATCAATTTGCTGAATTGAAATGACATATGCTTTGGTGTTACACTTCTTTTATTCTTTCGATCTGCAGCGTTCACATAAAATGTATGCAGTTTACTTGTTAATTCAGCATTTATCACATTTTGACCAAAATTGATTAAACTTTTTCTCAATATGAATCGAAGCATTCAGTTACATTTAAAAAAGAAAAGAAAAGAAAAAGAAAATTGCTTGAGCTGCTTGTTGTGTTGTGTGTGAATCGACGTCAACACTTCACCACTCGCTTCCCAACAATCAGGATCCATTATGTGCTGTTACAGAAACATAGTCCTCATGAGTCACAGTTCGAGGTAAGAAACTACATTGCCCTCGTTTTGTGTTACTTACATCGAAAATTCATCTGTTTCTATGGACCTCAGTATCATGTCTTACTATCTCTGCAAGTCGATATAAAAAGTTACTACATTATCAGTTTTAACTAAATGAATCAGCAGTGTACTAAACGAATAAGACTGTTATCAAAATGGATGTAACATTTAAGTCAAGTTTTTATTTTAGTTACCGACGAATATTATTTAATCGAATCTATTGGAAATCTGTTACTTTCATTCTTTGAACTAGCAAGCACGTTAGACATAGAAGCAAGCTTTTAACATTTCCAGATGAATTTTTCATAAGTAACAAATAAAAGATATGACGAAATGCATGATATAATACTTTATGCTGTTTGAATTTCTATGCGGGTATATATAAGCGATGCAACTCAATCCTTCAATGCATGCACTTCTTCGTCTCGACTACCAAGCATGCCATTCTCTACTTTATGCGTCGTTGCCCAATGTAACTGTGACGTATCCTGTATTTCCCGAAACAGATTAACAAACTAAAAAGTGACGAAAATCTACCAACTACGACACAAGGGTAGTCACCGGCAGTGTGTTGTGTATATAGCTTTTTTAACTTTACTTATCCTATTACGACCTTATATGTCAGTTCAGTCAACGCAGAAATTCTATAAATACCAATTGCAATGATAAACTTGCGTCATTGCACATATTGATGCCATTAGATATTACGAAAATGTACATACGATTTTATTCGTTATTCGACCTGAATGAACTACGAATAAATGTGCCACTTGGCGCTTAATTGGGAGACCAGGAGTTCGAGTCCCCGGTTAGCAAGCTTCCCGATCGTACGGGATGCCTGTATATCCGAAATTAGTTAAGAAGAAAAATTGTTACGTTCTTTGACCAATTACAAAATTGCGAACAAGGTAATTATAATTTAATGGCTACACTGTATTATTTAGGTCCACACCCACTATGCTGTATGGTACACCGTTGGAAAGGTTACGAGTAGAAATGTTTTAGTTCCAGCAAGTATGGTCACTGCTACCTAAACTGCTAATATACAGGTAACCCCCCCACAGCGCGCGCAATTTCAATATAATGCGGCCTTCAAATTTTTAGATTTTCTTCTTTTCGCTCTACATATTTTTTAAATTATATTATATGCTTTATGCGATGCGTTCAAAATGATGGGAGCAGAATTGCCATCCCTGATGGGATATACAACGGGCACACTTTTATATGTTTACTACGTGCCTTACTAACTCAACCTACTAGCGAGGTAATATATGAATGCGACCGCTTATGCCAGTGTCGAATCTACCCATTTTAATCTATATTTTCTAAACGGGACGTTTGCGGTAACAGTGACCACACTCTGTAGAACACCTCCATTTGTCAGCTTGCCAACGCAGCAGTGTGCTACACACCCAGTTGGCGTGGACCCGAATACTGTAGCGCAGCCCTCTGTTCGTCCATCGCGGTAAAGATTGCAAACTAGAGCTCTATCTTTGCGATCAGAACCGACGAATAAGGAAAAGTGGCGGGTTAACGATGCGCAAAAATATACGAACTGAATTTCTGCGATGATATCTGCAACTGATTCATCCATACGAACTATCATGAACCACAAGAACAGGCACTGAGAGCTACAAAGTACACTAGCCTGTCGAACGCGTACAGCTTCGTTTAATTGCGCGTGCAAGCGAAATAACAGATCACAGACAGCACAACGCGCTAAGGCCACGGTGCCACCGAAAGAAGCCACGCACAGGTCCTTGCAGGAGATAACGAAAATACTGATGAAAGCCTGGGATTAATATACGCAGTACCACGGGTGGACAGCAACGCAGAAGCACTGTTGCTAGAAGCCGTTGTTCCTCGATGCAGCAGCGACAATATCGGCTACGAAGCTACGGTGTGTCGTCCGCTCACGGTGACGGGCAAATGCTGCTGCCGCTGAACAACAATAACAGCAGTCAGACTAACATCGATCAATCAGGCAGCGATGCACCGACGCCAGCCACTGTGAATTTGTCACATCGGCATACTAGCTCGTCCCAGCAGAACAACACGGCTTCCGAATCCCAGCCCCGCCAAATTCCAACATCCATTTCGACCCCGATCTCAACCTCGATCACGACCGCAACCACGACCTCGACCTCGACCTCGACCTCGACCTCGACCTCGATCTCGATCACAACCTCGACCACAACGAATAATCATCATCGTTCCCGCCCCCCTGGCCTTCAGAACCAATAACAAGGTATGGCGGAATATTAAAACCCCGCGTATCATGGTTCGGCGTTTGCGCGATCTACGGATCAGCAACGCTAAAACTAATTTACAGCTTCCGGTCTTGCCAAGGGGATAACGTTCGCCTTAGCCTTCGCGTAGCCTTGCCGTAAACGACGATAAGAAGATTGCGAGAAGCGTAATCGGTTTGTCGTTCGAGTTTTGTACAGGCTGGTCCAATTGGCGCTGGATCGTCCACGGACAATCGGAACAGGCCGCGCCACTTTGCCGATGGCAATTGCAATAGAATGTTGGGGGAATAGTTGAATGGTTCAAAGAGGACGAAGATCATATCGTGGGCCATATATTTGTTTCTTTACTAACGATGTCGAGGGGATTTGATCTAAGCAAAAGTATGTTCTTGAAAATGTTGTACACTTTGCACCATTCAATTCTATTCTGAAACATTTTCGTCTCTAATTGTAATCAGAAAAAGGCAGCCACTTGTTCCGGTTTAGTGAACCAACCTGTATAGCGTTGAAAATGACTAAAAAGTCAAGCCCCATAAAGTCGAATAATATGTACGATAATTAATCTTCCTAAAAATGGCGTTACTTGATATAAGCAATAAGGAGGAAAATAGTTTCGAGTCTGATGAATAATTACAACTTTTTGATACAATTATTTAGACGCGACTAAGTGTTTCCTTCTCCCGGCAAGAATATTTCTTTAGCCGCCGGTCTTCCTGCAGAGCATTAACAAATCATTCGAAAGTTGCATAAAAAGTGTTGTATAGCAGCATACATGCGATACGTGAATAAACATTAGTTAAAACACAGCAACGTTTGTGAATTATTATTTTAGCATAAACTGCGAATGACCAAAGAGGTAAATAATTATTCAAAACTGTATAAATATTTCAGTTTAAATTTATGATGTTCCAACTTTGCTATTAATGTTTACTCTCCATGGATATCAGTTTAACGATTTATAATGTTTTTAAAAATTGTTACGTTAATGATTTATCAATTTTAAACAGAGAATATAACACGCTTTTATTACGTAGCTGATTTTTGTCCATAGTAATATATTGAAATATTAAGTGCGGAAATGAATTCTTTTCGACTTTTGGGTAAATTGAAAACTTTATTTAAGTCAAGGACATTGACGAGGATACATATTATTTATAATAGAAAGCATCTGTTCTCCCTGGTCCAATCCACCTTTGAGGGTAATGGTCATTCAACCAATTTTTAACTGCTTTATCTGGAAAATTGGGTAATTTTTTATGCGAAACAACCTCAGACACCCTGTACGTTTTGAGATATTTAACGTGTTACTACCACTCACGGTCTAGCCTACATATACGAGGCTTGTAGTAATCATTGTAATATTCGCCATTGTTGTCAATGACTTTATTGCGCCACTTTTCTGGCAACTTGCAGATCTAAGCATTTTCGGGCGTCCTCAAATGTTCCAAAAGATGTATCTGCTAAGGGATATTATAGAGATGTAAACAGGTGGAAATCGGATTGGTCTATTTCTAGCGAATACGCCGAATAAGAAAGAATTTCCCAGCACAGCGAGGAGATAACATCTTTTTAGCTCTATGCTGTATGTGGAAGGGCGAATGTCGTAAAGAACTTCTCAGCTTCTTGCGACTGCCTTGAACAGATAATGGCCTTTTTCGTCCAACTTACAAGGAAGATTAGGCAACCCGAAGATACAGAAACGTATGAAACTTTGCATACAAGTAAAGTATGTCATCCGTAATACAACCCTATTTGCCGTTTGTGCCGGAATCTTTTTTAAGTACAGATTTCACCGCCTAAAACCGAATTATTGCACGATTGGATAAGAGGGTTGCATTACAGATTGCACACTGTACTTGTACGCAAAGTTCCATATGTTTCTGTATCTTCGGGTTGCCCAACCTTTCTAGTTCATCCCACAAACTGAAGAGACATTTCTTATCTTATATACAGCTGCTGATAATACAGTACTTCCTTAATAGCCCTCTATATGTAGAACAATATGACTGCACTAACGAAATTCCTCGGAAAGAACTCATTTCTGCACCTAATATTTATGCGCACTTGTGATAATCCACATTGATATCGATAAACAAATGATTATTATTCCAGAATTATTTTTCACGAATAATAGTAATTATTGTTTGATTATTTGTATTCGAACGAGGGTTCGCAGCGTTGTTTTACCTCATCTTTGTTTAATTTTATTTACTGCTTTAAAGTGTCTCACATGTCTCAATGTTCTACAAATACTCGTTTATTCTAATGACTTCAGTGGCTCGCAATCTACTCGTTCTATGACGGTATCCTAGTACTTATTATTAAACAATACGATAGGTCGTTTTGTTTCCTCAACTTTTTTTTCATTCATACGAAGGAAACAATTGATTCTTCAAATGGAAAATCACTTCGATTATACGGTAATGGAATTTCATGTCCTAAATTGAATTATTCAGACATTTATCGAATTAGCTTTGCTTAAGTAACTCGATAAAAACACTTATTTACAACTTGCCAGACAAATTCCATACATTTTTGTTCTCAGAAAACCATCCGTGTTTCACCTGTCATCGTATCGAGATCTGCATGGAAGAGACTTTGAATATCGTACACAATGTTGTCGGTAGTTTCATTTGTCTTTATACATATACGTATTAGTGCATAGCTGGCCGCTCTATTCGTAAATAAAATTTATTTTACCTTCTGGCTTCCATGTACACTAGTAGAGGACTTAAATGGCTATAAGTGATAATAAATAATAATAGTTGGGTTAACTTTATTACGCTCACTCCCCAAAAGGTTTATCCAGATAAATTCACATTTGTCAGAAACAATTTCTAAAACACACATACGGTAATTAAATGGAATAGCGATAAGAAATGTCCGCACTTGAAGTTTAACACTTTGAAGTACAAAGGGCAAAAAATATTTTAACATTACAAGTACAAACGAATAACATGATAAAATCTGATTCTTTTATTTTACGTTTTCAATTTCAGACTTTACACAATAAATATTTTATTACTCTTTAGCTTTAACTTATTATTTCTGTTGACAATATTTACACTTATGGTGCACTTTTTGAATCGTGATAATTTCTGGTGTGTATACCTAGAATCTGTTTTTCCACATTCCTATTACTGACAAGAGGAAGTTAAAACACTTTCTTTTCAAAGTCGATTCCAAGCATTATAGCTTTCCCAATCATTTCAGTTTCCACAGCCAAATTAATCTGCAACAAAGTGCTATACATAAATAAAGGATAATGACAAGTGTCACGAAAAGCAATAAGTAAGAGATAATGTGAAAGCTTTACAAGCATATATTATCTACGCAGCTAAAAATAGTCAATATATCATTTTGAGGTATGTTACATTGTTATTCCATTGAACTTAGGTGCCCTATATACTTGATTTTCTCAGGAAATTGAAACACTTTTGAGGGGTGAAGGGGTAGAGGAATTTCAACTTGAAAACATAAGAATCACACTGGTGTACACATTTTCTTTTGGCTTTTCATATTTCCCTTACATTTGCGTAAAGAAACAAGGAATATTATTGAACACAATTACAAATACGTCGATAGATAAATAAATTAGCATGGATATTGTTCTAATTAACCCCATTTATCGTGTGGTGTTAAACGAAACATTTCTCTTGCACAAAACGAAGTTGTGAGTAATTTAATGTTGTCGTTGAGAGACAAATGTCTAATAATGTAATTTTTGACAATACAAACAAAGTTGTTTTCTAGAATTCCATGAAAGAAATTACACATATTAACGTCCCTCTGCTATATGTAGGTTTGTTCATATTAAATTGCAAGTTCCTAGTGCGTTGTGGTCTTATCGAAATTAGTACCGAGTACATGCAAATATGCATGCATTTAGGAATGAGAATCTTCCCGGTAGATGACATCGTTAGTATTTATTTCGCCTCTTACCTTAATGTATTACGTATTTTATATTATTCGTTTTGTGGAATGAAGCATCGTGACTAATGTCATGTTGCTTGGCGTGTCGCGTGTCAGTCATTTTGTTTATAATATAGTTCATAATATTATAAAATGTCATGCAAATTTGCGGACTCTTTCATAACATGTAATAAGAGGAACGTAATAAAAAGCATTCGAAATGATTAAAAAATAGTTGCATTGGAAGATCGAAAGAAATTTTTATCTGCAGAAATAAATTACAAATTTTAAATAAATTGTTTTTATACGATTACCGATTTTAAAAAAATGTAATTACGAATTAAGTATTTTGCACATTAAAAATATAAATAAAACTGTAAATAATTATAAATATAAATAACGCTATATTTGTAACCTTTTTAATTGTTTAGAAAATTATTAGAATGATCGTCAGTGTTATTCATAGTGTTATTTTAATGAAGTATTTTTATATACATTTGTCAAATTACACTCTTTTTCTTTTAATTTTTAAGATTGTCACTACGTTTATATGCATACTTGAAAAATCTGGCCACTATTGAATTTTAATCATTGCGATTTCATATTTAACTGTAATTTTCAAACGAAAAGATTCCGTGGTTACACTATTATGCCTCAACAAGCACATTTCAATGTTAATTAATAGTATGCGAGAGAATGAAATATATAATTACGTAGAAAAAAAGGCATTATTGATCCTGGAAGCATTGGCAAAAATCGAAATGTTATTGACATGAACACAAATAAGGAGGAAAACAACTGTTGATCCATGTCACGAAATTCTTCTACACTTTTTTCCATATCGCAAAGGAACAGTCCGCAAATTCAAATATCTGAATCATTGAAAAAGCGTTTTTCGTAGATATTTTCCGCACTGATCGCCAAACTGAAAAAATGTTGCCGTCACTATAATTCCAATAAAATACTTGTTTTAGTGGAAAATTTCTACGATTTGCTGATAAATGGTAAAAATAAGAGTACCATAACATTGCATGCATTTATTATAATTCATCATTCCTGAGAACAATGGGATTTATCTGAGATTTAATTTGCAGGTGGAGTAGGAGACATGGTCATGGCGTATCAGGTGGTACACAGCGTGACGTGATTGATTATCGAACCGGATACATAAAATCGCATCTCCGCTCACCTTCTGGAAGAGTTCGGTGACTATGTATATTGTCACTTCGATTGCAGTTTGAATTTATATGCCAGAAGTAACGTGCGTGAATCTTGGAGGCATTTGCCTTTCAATAAAAAAAAAAAAAACAGCAAAAAGAAAAAAGACAAAATCCCCGAAGAACTGCAGTAACAGATATGGAAATAAATTTTAGGAAACAGTTTTAATTGTAATAAAAGTTCATGAAACATCTTTGGTGATAGTTGTTCTAAACTATTGGACTTAACGAGTCGTATGTGCAAAGGGAAACTTGTAAAATGTTATTTAGTTTTTTATTTTAATTAGTTTAAAAATAACGTGTTCTACAATTAAATTGAGCTACTTATTTACATCCGAGAAACAATCATCGAGATGGGGATTCAGTGAGTACCTTTTCGTTTCATATATGTTTAAACTGTAATTTAAAATGTAATTGTTTAAATGTTCGCGTTATTTGTTGCAATTAATAACCAAATGTTATTAGATGGAAGTTATGGGAAGCTTTTTGGTATGAATCCGAATCGATAAAGTTGATATCAAGGTAAATGTATGAATGTCGCGGTTTCATCAGAATTATGAAACGTACATATCTTCGGAAAATTAGTTATTCGAGAGTAATAAACCGTAATACAGAAATTGGTGTCAACCTGACCCAAAACCGGGACACTTCCCTCATTCTTAATGTAACATTTAAATTGTTACACTCGAGGGTAAATTAATTATCGCAGAACTGTTGTCTGCGAAATTCAAGAAAATATTAAACCGATATTTACAAATAAACTATAGTTTCTGTTTTTTTTTCTATTCTCAACAGTGGGTACCGCAAATCCTATCGAAATATTCAGTAACACATTTCTACTACCATTTAATCTTTAAACTGTGTTATGGCCACCCCGCCCGTATATTTTCAAGCATAGTTGTTTTTTTGATTTTACATTTTGGAACCTACATCAATTGTATATCAATTATTGCCTTCAAATTTGTTGTTTTTTGAGAAGATTCACATTTATTTGTATCATTATTATATTAATCTATATATAGTTTTACATATTTACATACCGCCTACTTAAGGGTTAATATTGTTGCAGATTTATAATTTGCATGTTGTGTACAGTAGTGCACAATTACTAGATAATTGTTTCGTATTAAGGAAGTTAACAAACTGAATTGGTGCAATAGTGGACCTTCGGTGTATAAATTGTTGCAGGTTTTGACAATCCTACTACGCATAAATATTTTTTGTTTTAATAAGATTTCCATACTTTCGCATACCTGGAGATTTTTTGACAAGTTCTTTGCGTCGAGTATGTACCATATTAAAACTCGTGCATAAATCAGAAAATTGTTTTATTATATGCTCGAATCGTTGTTCAGTTGATTGCAAACAGATATGGACTCTTCTTTTAGTATTATGCTGAATAGTTATTAGCATCTTCGTGAATCTTTTATGTCGTGTTCTTTTTCTGTTATTGTAAGTAGTTTATTATAATTGTACATGTATACTCGATTTCGTGTCTTCGAACAATTGAAAAAATTGTTACACAAAAATGATCTACTTTTGATAGGATTACTCTATAACAGTTTGTACAGCTTTGTATTTAAAGATGCGAGGGGTGCTCGCTCTTTTAACATAAGAGAAGGTTGCAAAACGGTATGTACATCATAGATGTCGAAAACAATTTGCCACAATTTGAAACAAATCAGTTTGTAACACTTCTAACGAAGCTCCCCGTATAATTCCAATTCCTTATCATTGCCCCTACTTTAAATATATATAACAATTTTCTTTTGCTCCCACAATTTTCTGCATTATTATTCCTCTATTTCAATCTTATTTCACTGTATGCAACTTCTAAACATATCCATCTGACAATTCTGTCTCTATTCGAAGAGAACTGAAAGAGCAAAACCAGATTTCTTGATTAAATGTAAAGTTATTTAACATGATAAATTATCGTACTGTTTTGAATTTCGTGTGCTCGTCCTCACTCGCGGTGGTTTCGTGGAAGACTGTTTATCAATTGATCAATACTTCCGTTCAACAGGGACCAGTAATCTTCTTTTTATTTGCGAACAAACTAGGAAGTCAGCGAAATCTACCGAATGCTCGTAACAATATTATTTCGTAATCCAATAGTAATTGTACTACCATTGAGAGTAGAGCACTACCTGTATCGTGAACGCGGATTAAGGTAGAAACACATCAATATCAATCGCATGCATATGATACCACGTAACGTCACGGTTAAGCCACATATGTGCTTGCCGTGTTAATACATTGACAACTACGGCTATTCACATAATTGAGTGTACAGTAATAAGAAATGTAAACTTTTCAACACGCAAACAATAAAATTGACACAGTGAAAGATATGATTACTGTAACTGTTCATTGTATAGTTACCATTTCACTGTGTCAATTTTATTGTTTGTATGTCAAACAATATACATCTTTCACCACTGCACGATCGATTCTGTGAGTAATAACGCATCCATTCAATGTAAATAATGAAGAGTGAAACATCGGGAAATACGTAGTTCTTCCGTTTAGGGGGATGATATAGAATAGTTTGCAGTATTTCGAACCGGCTGACCAAACAAAATTCGGGATATTAATGCGTATCTACCTTTTATGTTCGTTTATTGTTAGTGTTATTCAACCAATTTTCAATTTTATTGTATTTGATGCACCTTATTTTTGTATCTTATTCACCGTTTTGTATTTTTGGACGAGATATCTCGCGACATGATCTCTCCGTATCCGTATTCTCTCCGTATTCTCTGGATTTTTGTCATCAAAGGGAATTATTATTTCGTTTAGCATTTGGATACTTTCCTTAGAAAGTACCATTTATCAGACAAAAATCACATTCAAGAGAAGCTGTGACATTTCCATGTAACGCCATGCTTTTTAATATTTCACGTGAAAAAATATTTTAAACAACCGCTTTTTTTATTAGGCGTAGAAAAAGTTCTTTTTAATATGAAATAAATAAAAAATAAGAAAACGCGCTTTGCATTTCAAAGGTGTAATTTTCAAATACGTCATATACGTTCACGTATAGCGTATAGGTAGTGATATTGTGAGTCAATTAATAAAGAGATATCAAAATCTAACTTGTTATCAGTGTCCACTAATAGTTAACATTTTAGGGACTCCCTTTATTCTAAATTCTAGAATACAATTGTAAACTTTATATTGCTCGGCCTAACAAGGTTCGCATTATAAATCCCTGTTTACTGTAGCCGTACATACATATGCTTTGCATAAAATCAAAATATGTATTTATATTTATACTATTTTTCTAATATTTATTTTCTTACACTGAACATGATTAAGCAGTATTCAGAACGGAAGATTAATTACCGAAATATTATATTACATTTCTCAAATGCAAAGAAAACACTTTACTATATTTTAGGCTGTGCATATGAAAAATTCTTTTATAGTACCCTATTCTTCGTTCATCTTCCTTCCTTTGCAGCAGAAGTACAGAATATATTACGGACATAAAATAAACAGATTGCAATTGCATACATTCGTTATCTGCATTTTATATTGCAAAAGAGAAGAGTAGTTCATTTGTTATTATATTCCCGGCACCAATAAAAGTAATTTAACACGAAATATTTAGATAATTTTTCAAAATTTAGATGATTGTTAACTTGTTAGTGTTGTATCTGATTTTGCTTACATTCTTAGTTGGGTGAACTAAAATTATTCGAGAATGCTCAGTTCAATATTATTAGATCAGTATTCAATAATCATGCTGGTCGATATAATAATACTTTATTGGAAAAAAACTGCTCGTTACATTTTATGTGCTATGTAGAATTAAATACCGTGTAGTAACTATCAGCATACACTGTGATCAAACACTCTTAAAAGTAGAACGAAATTTCTTAATAAAATTATTTTAAATAGACTATTTTAATTGACTTGTACACTTCATATGGTATCATGTTATTGTATATATCTACTGCAGAATACTTTTAATTGAAATATGAAAGGGAAAAGACATACGCCTCAGAGATGCTTTTTGATACTATATTCCTGCTTTGAAATTATTCAAAACATACTTTAAACAGCATTTAAAGTAACCAAACAGCTGTTTGGGTTTGTAATCATGTCATTAAGGGGGTAGACTGGGCACGTGACTTCTCCGATTTCGCAGGTCGGTATTACTGCAGTTTTTCCTGCACCGAAATTGTTATTTCGGTATTCTATTCTGAAGGCGGAAAGAAATTCTCAGCTGTGGCGTTGAACGTGAAAGAATTTAAACGGAAAGTCTGCTGGTAGTGCAAGCGTTGAAAATTCATTGTACATTTTAATTAAATACTTTAAATGTGCTTATGCTACAATATGTTACGTTGCAGTAAGGAATCATAAGTGAAAAGAACAAATAGATGAGGGATATTGGATGTCCCAAAAAACGAAGTTCGTTAGGTCAGACATTTTTTTCTTAGCAAAAGTTATACGCTTATTATAAGATAATTAAACGTTCTATGCAGAAGACAGTTATTGGACAAACATTATATATTAAATTGTTGGAGACGGTACTGCATTTCATGAATTATCATGCTGTACACCCAGCTTTCCTGTTCAAAAATTGTTCAGAACACTGACTTCTACAATGTAAGGCGGATAATAAAGGAAATTGCACAATTCGTCTACGGTAATATTTATGTCTATAATTATATGCTACTCCAATGGTATGGTTACAATCTGTCCGCTCTAGTCGATCGTTTTCCAGAGAGTATCTCGACGTTGCATTCTTGCCCGTCAAGAAGGCACCACGACGCAGTGCCTTCAAGGATCCGTTTTTCGAGCCCAAAATGTTTACGGCTCCCGCTCATCTATCGGCCTCGTGGCGACATTTGCCAGATGAGTATGCGAGGCGCTCCAAAGCCTCGAGTTTTCTTACAACAACATATTCAAAAATCCATCTTCTATACATTTACCGAAATCAGGCCCAATTAATTGGTAGAAACATTTTCTGCAACCATTTTGACGAACTGTTCACAATTGACTAGTCAGCCCCGTACATATGACTAAATGGTCACGAGATAGTTTTGAACAATACATTGTATTATGAAGACAAGAATGCACCAAAGAGTGGCTGGAGAAATGGACTATCCCCTCCACGTGAGGGAATCTCCCTTGGCGATAGCGACGCTCGACGAGAAAGCGGTGTGAAATGATCCGAACCGGAGTATCGGTGTGACTAATCCTAATTCAACGATGAAACTTTTTTATTTGTTAAGTTATCTACATGTAACTTTTACCATTGTATCCATGAGATTTTTCTGATTCGAATGAGACTAAACACGATATAGTTTGAATTATATTTACTTGTTGATACTGACTTTATGGTACGCATTTAATCAGTATCAACAAGTAAATATAATTCAAACTACATATATCGTGTTTCGCCTTATTTTAATCAGAAAAAACTCGCAAATGCGTTGGCAAAGATTTCATTAAGAAAAAGTCAGAAAGTAAAAAATAAACATGTGCGGGTCTCGAAACTGCGGGAAAGTTTGCGGCGCCTCGGGACAAAATTTCTGCTCGAGTGGATTCAATCAGTTAACTGATGATAACATTTGTAACAGATATTGCAACAACGCGACAGAAGCCTTGATAAGTGGTGGCAACTATGCCTTCACGCATCACGTATTCACGTATGAATGAAATACATCAAGGAGTCAACTGTTAACTGATTTGGAGACATTTTCTTATAATATATTTTATACAAAATAGTCAAAAGAATGAAAAAGAATAATAATTTCAAATTATTGCTATAACTACCACATTGTGAAAATATGATATCAGTACATCAATTCTTACAGTATTAGTAAAAAAAGCCCCAATCTGCCCCTTTTTATTTTAAATAATATGGCCATATAATTATAACATAAATTCGACAGCGACTTCAAGTTACGTGTGTTACAATAAAAGCGTTTATTTATACAGTGTAAGAATCAAAACCACGGAAGGAACAGAATGAAGGTGTAAAAAGAAGTTGTATGTCGCTAAGGCGGTACAAGCTTAAGAATGCAACGTAATCGTTTGGAGGTCTGTGCAAGACTGCCGCATGGACCCGGAGGACCTTGTGTTTAGACAGTCAAAATTCTCTAAGGCCCTATCTAATTTATGGCGGGCCTGGCGTCACGTTGTCCGGACCCCGACGTCGCGACGCGCCGTCGTGATCGCCTTAGGGGTAACAATCCGCAAGTGGCTGCGCCTCGTTCGTGGAGCGGCCTCAAATTTTCTAACACTCGGCCAACCTGCAACGATACTTGTCCCAAGAATCCCTATCGTATGGTTTTCTAGAACAAAGAGATCATTTATCGGTAAATACAGTGTCCGCTTTTCTCAGTCCGATCTAGTCAAATTCAGTAAAACTCCCAACAAGGTTTCCGATTACACTTACCCTGTACATTGCTCATGGTCCCATGAGCCGTACTGTGCAGGATCAATTGCAAAGTGTCCTTCCAATGTATCGTTATCTTCGTCGTGTAGAGGTCGCTCTCACGACCCTCCACCACGGCACCTACATCTCACTCATACAGTGGTGATACCATCGTCACCGCTGTCATGAAGAGCACAACAAAGAAAACCCACGTCTTGCGAGGATGGCAATGCCCGATCCTTCGCCAAGACGGCTAGTCCGACCCATGCAAGGATGGCATTGCCCAAACCTTTCGCCATGGTGGACAGCCACGCTATGTGGGATCGGCGGCAGCCAACTCCACACCATAGAGGCTCTCTGCAGTAACCATTCGATGACGGCATACCCATCGCCACCGCAATGGAAACTCGCATCCACCGTCAGGCAAAATCGCTGACGCCTCTCCCCGCAACAATACAAACATGCTGCCGATCGAATTGCCCCCTTCACCTGTAACTCAGAATACATAAGTAATAGCCCTTTCAAGGTTACTCGTTCACCGCTGCCACCCAGTGCTTCAATCTTTCGACCGCGACCACTGTCTTGGCCCCTCTGCCTCCTTCTCGCACATCCTCCACCCCGTACCGATCATTGTACAACACCCTAGGTACCCTGAAAGGCCCCTCAAATTTCGGTGAAACTTTTTTACAGCTTTCCCCAGTCGATGGTTCGCTTGTAATCTCAACCGCTACAACATCACTCTCTCCATATTGCGTAGCCTCACGCCTTGTCTTACCGTACCGCTCTTTCTGCTTCCTCTGGTCTTCTGTAATATGCTTCTTGATCCTCTTGCGCAATTCACCCAAATTTAATCGCCCAATTTCGGTTTCTACCCCCTGTAACAGGCTCGACTCCGCAGTGTTCCGTGCGTTATGACCCATCAACGCTTTCATAGGTGTCACTCCAATGGCCTCGTTGTGGGTCGAATTTAATAGACCTTGAATCTGCTTTACATATTCATCACATGTACGGCGGTCTCTACCTCCGACGGTCGCGGCCAATGACGCACCGATGGTGCGATTGCATCGCTCGCACGAGGGGTAGCGACCGCGTTCAGCACATGCTTGATCCCGTAGGTCGAACAAAAGATGGTAAAACTCCTCGCCGTGAACACCGTCCCTCGGTCACTAATGATCCGATGCGGTACGCCGAAAAGAATATTTTTATGGCCCTTTTTGTCTTGATATCCTTTACTGGCTAAACGATTGTAAATTTGGTGAAAGCGTCAATTATCACGAGTATGTACTTGTTCTTTTTAGTACTAGCTTCGAACGGGCCTACGTGATCTATATGTATCGCGTGGAACAGTATGGGTGTCTTTTCCATCGGGTGCAACTTCCCTTCTTTCTTACCCGCGTCCCGCTTGTAATACGCACAATTCATACAGGCGTTTACATATTTCCTAACAAATGCACCCATGTCAGCGAACCAGAGGCTTTATCGAATACGCGACAACGTTTTCTCCAACCCGGGATGTCCTGCATCGTCGTGACATAGACGGCAAATTTGAAATCGAGCCGACTTCGGAACAGTCCATACTGAACGTCCGCCCTCTAATTTCCTATAAACGTTCCCTTTCTTCAATAAGTAATTAGTGAAGTACTGTTTGCTCTCATTATTTCGTACATTTTCTAGTAATTTTTTCCGAATCCGGGTAATTTGATCGTTCCGCAGTTGCGCGGGTAGAACCCAATCGGCCTCTGTGATATCCACCGGGTACACCTCGATCGGACATACCGGATTCCTACTTAAAGCGTCTACGTGTTGCACCGCGGTCCCCGCCCTATATTCTATCGCGAAAGTCAAATTTTGGATTTCCAGGCATCATCGTCCGACCCGTGGTATAAGATCCTTTTTTGTAAAGGTCGTTCGCAATGCGTTGCAATCCGTCACAACAACAAACTGCAACCCTATCAGTTATACCCGAAAACATCGAAGGGCAAAAACTACGGCCATTGTCTCCAATTCGCAAGAGTGATACTTGCGCTGGTCCACCGTGGTTCGCTTACTGTTATAGGCGACCACCCGCCGCGTCCTGTCCGGTGTAAATTGAAAAAGAATCGCCCCAAGCCCTATTGAGCTGGCATCGATATGCAACTCCGTCCTCAATGAGCTGTCGAAAATGGCTAAAACGGGTCGCGTTGTTAGAGCTTTCTTCACTCGTTTTACTGCCTCCTCTTGAGTTTCACCTCAAGTCCACGGGATATCTTTCCTGGTCATCATCGTCAACGGCGTCACGAGACTAGCATAGCCCTTAACGAATTTCCGAGAGTATCCAGCTAAACCTAAAAACTGTTGAATGTCCTTCGCGTTCGTAGGGTTTGGCATTCGTAAAACAGCGTCTGCTTTCCTTCGTCCTGGTTTGACGCCTTCCGCACTTATCTCTCGTCCCAGATATTCGGTGCCCTCTTTCAGGAACGAACATTTGGTGATTTTCAGCGGGAGATTATGTTCCCGTCGCTTTCCTAACACTAGTTCTAAACGCTCGAGACCCTCCGCCTTTGTCGTAGATCGTATAATAATATCATCGATATACGGGAAAGCGATTGTATTACGCAGCGGTCCTAACACGGTGCTGATCAGTCTCTCGAAAACTGCCGGCGCATTCGTTAATCTAAACAGCATTCGCAGGAATTCGTAGTGCCCGTCTGGTGTTGCGAAATCTGTCTTAGCTATCGACTCTTCGTCCATTAGCACCTGGTAGTACCCCGAGGCTAGGTCAAGCTAGGTCAAGCTAGTCGATTAGTTAAAACTATGTGGTCCTGATCTGGAAAATCTCGCCCTACAATCATTTCGTGGCTAAGTTGTTCCGACTCAACTATTAGCGCTCGCACTTTTGCCGTCGCTTCCATGATTTTAATAATGATCTCGGCAAACGATTTACTAGAAGTCCCTGCTCCAGAGAAGCCACGTATCTGGAGCTCAGGATCCTCAATCGTGTCTAACCCTTATGGCGTTGGTACCAGTTGCTTTAGCAACGTATGCGAACTGCCTGTGTCGACCAAGCACTTGACCTGCCTGCCGTTCACAAGCGCCGGTAAAATATACATATTACGGTTGTTTAAGTTTAGCTTTGTTGTGCTGGCATGGGGTTTCGACTGCATTCAATATTTGGCCAGATGTCCCGGTTTCTTGCATGAATGACAGGTAACTAATTGTAATTGCCCGCAAGTATAGCAGACTGCACCTCCGTATTGCCCTCCTTCCTTCGGAACCACGGCCTGCTGCTCCGGTCGCTGTGGAAATTTTTCCGCTGCCGTCGGCCGTCGGCCGTCGGCGTTCGGGTTGTCGAAACCTGGGCTTTTTCGGACTAGACCTGTCAGGCGGCATCGCTCCCATCTTGTTCGTGGTCGCGTACAAATCGTACGCGTCCTTGTACTTGTTTGAGCGAATCGTACGCTCGATCGCTACGTCGCCAATACCGGTGACGATCGCGTCCTCTATGTACGCGTCCGGCAATTCGATCTGCAACGCGCGCATCTTGGACATCTTATCGAAACGGTAATCACCCAATTTTTGGCCCGCCCTTTTAGCAGCCTTCCGCAGCAACCTTCCAAACGGCACCGGCTTCCGGAATTGTCTAATCAGCAATCGACTCTTCGATTTCCACGAATGGTCGTATCGCTGTTCCTCATCGTAGAACTTCCTAGCATGCCCTTTCATATTCCTAGCGATGATCCGAACAATGTCATCATCGCTCCAGTCGTATCGTCGCGCTAGCCGGTTCGCGTGCTGCACCCATTGTTCGATATCTGCGCTCTCACGCGAGGGATCAAACACCACGGGCACCGTGTGTTCGTCACTCGCAGGTCTGGCTTGAATGCTTCTCAGCTTCCGCTTCAACTTCGCCACCTTTTCGCGAAGTTCTTCCATCGGTGATTGTCTTCGCGACCTTCGGGTACGGTCACGTGACTCGGCGCTGTTGCGGCGGGAAATTTCACGATCCCGGCTTCTCTCGGATTTCTGTAGTTCTAACAACAGTTCCGAGTCGATGTATGCCCAAAATGCATATGAGCTACCCTTCAGTCGTATGAAAATGTATACATCGACTGCATCAAGCTTTTACTGTAGCGCATGTAACCAGCCACCGCTTCTGTTTTGCTATGATTCTACGTTGGCAGTCTATAGCCGTTCTAAACACGACTAATAAAGAATGCGATTGAATAACACACTGTATGCTTTTATATATAACTTTATTTACTAAACAATAATGGGGTAAACTTAAACTCTTTGGCGAAAGCGCGTCTAAACTTGGCAATGAACAAAGTAGGAATGAGCAACGCTGGTCAGCGTCTCCAGGCGACGTTAACATGCCCAGTCTGTACAGCAGAGAGAAGTGGTGTCCCCACAAATACCCCCCCCCCCCCATTAGAGTTAACTCGTAAATTCCAGCAAATATGACCTTTTTAGCTTTCGTATTGGTTTTAATTGGTCCGCTTA
This sequence comes from Nomada fucata, assembly GCA_948146005.1. Taxonomy (NCBI): domain Eukaryota; kingdom Metazoa; phylum Arthropoda; class Insecta; order Hymenoptera; family Apidae; genus Nomada; species Nomada fucata. The sequence goes on from OX411282.1 coordinate 12,018,800, forward strand.
ACATATTTTGTGCTTGATTATCGATCCGTTCTTCCAATTCCTCTGGTTGATCCGACATCGCTAAAAAGGCTGATTTCAGCCTTTCAGCCGAAACAGTCTCCTCCTCTCCATTTACCAAGATCACAAATTCCGGTCATCTAAGCGTTTCGTTGCTAAATGCGGCCCAGAATACGGAGGTCTTAAAGGTGGTCGTACTTCATCCACACGAAGAAAAACATGAGTACAATCGTATAAATCCTTCTGCACAAACAAGCTCCTCCTTAAGTGATAGTCTGTCGGGTTTGGTCTGATCGCTGGCATAACTTCCCTGTGCCTCTCGATAAGCCGCTCCAGATCAACTTAATCAACCAAGCTAAAGAAAAAATCCCCCGGAATACGTAATGCAGTGCCAAACAATATCTTCCTTGTAAGCTGTCCTCAATCCAAGCAACACAGCTGGCAATGCCTCAATCCACGGAACGTGCGAATTACACATAAGAATTGCTTTAAACGTCTTATGCCGCCTTTCTAAAAGGCCATTAGCTGCTGGATGGTAAGGTGTTGCTCGAAAACGCTTCGCCCCAATGGTGTTGGCGAGCCCAGAAAACAACGCACTTTCAAATTGCGATCCTTGGTCAGTCGTAATAGTAAGGGACGTACCAAATAAACAAATCCTCTCTTTAAAAAGTGCTACTGCCACCGTACTCGCCTCAATATTTTTCAACGGAATTGCAGGTAGAAATCTAGAGAACCTATCGACAATAGTTAAACAGCATTTGTACCCTTTCACTTTTGGCATATGACCAATATCAGTATGTACATGATCAAAACGTCCTTCTGGTACATCAAACTTGTTTGGATTTAACCTAACATGACGGCTAATCTTCGCGTTCTGATATGTCATACAATCTCTAGACCATGGCAATGCATCCTTCCGAATTCCTGACCAAATATACTTGTCAATGATCTGCAAGTAGACCTGCCGTCCGGATGAGACAAATTATGTACTACATCAAATGCCTGGCTGCGTAAGGCTTTGGGAACATATCTCCGAATGTAACCAGTTGACGTCTCGACAAATAAGCTGCTTCCTTCTAAAGTTATCTTCTGGAGCTTAAGTAATGATTAACCAGAAATTATCTTCGCAAACTCCTCATCTCCTTGTTGCTCATCAAGAATGCTTTGGGCTGTGAGAATTGTAGGTGTCTGTATGGCACACAACCTTAACAATGCATCGGCTACAACGTTATCCTCACCACTGACATGAATTATGTTCCTGGTATACTGTGAAATCACATCCAACTGTCGAATCTGCCTAGGAATCGCTTTATCCAAGCGTTGTAAGAAAGCATAAACTAATGTTTTATGATCGGTCTGAATCACAAATTGTCTACTCTCTAGAATGTGTTTGAAATTCTTGACAGCTGCAAATATGGCCAGCAACTCTCTGTCGTATGTGCTATAATTTTGTTCAGCCTTACTCAATTTTCTTGAAAAGAAACCAATGGGTTTCCATACATAATCGTCATATTGTTCTAACGCGGCTCCTATGGCCACATTAGAAGCATCTGTTTTTAAAATAGTTGGTGCTCACGGTGCAATATAATTCATTAACGCTGTGAGCGGCACAGTCTTTACAAGCTAAAAAGGCTTCAGGCGCTTATAAGTCCAACTTATCCTCGTCTTGTCATTTTTAATCGACTGCTTCAAATAATCATTCAACGGAACCTGTTGTTCCGCAAGACCTGAAATACACTGTCGATGGTGGTTTACAATGCCCAGAAAACGGCAAAGTTCTAAAATTGTCTGAGGTTTGGGAAACGTCTTGATAACCTCTACACGTTCTTGGAGAGGTCGATACCCATTGTTACTAATATGATAGCCAAAAAAATCGCCCTCCGATTGTTTGAAGCTGCATTTCGCAGTATTAATTGTTAATTTGTTCCCTTTTAATCTCTGGCAAACAGTAGTTAAATGACTCGTATGTTGGTCTTGAGATTCAGACATTATGAATATGTCATCCTTATAACAAAAAACATAATCCAGATCCCGAAAAATAGAATCTATGTATCGTTGGAATGTCTGTGCTGCATTTCTTAACCCAAATGACATGACCGTATACTCGAATAACCCGAACGGTGTCGTGATTGCTGTTTTATTACAGTCTGCTGGGTTCATTGGCATCTGTTGGTACGCACGTGTCAAGACCAGCTTAGAGAAAATTGTGTTCCCCTGCACCCGTTCAAATAACTTCTGGATGAAACGTGGTGGATACCTATCTGGCACTGTCTGTGCATTTAGCTTTCGGTAATCACCGCATGTTCTCCAACCACCAGGCTTCTTCTTAACCAGCTGAATTGAACTGGCCCATGGACTGCTTGAATTTCTCACCTGAAAGCCTTCGTGGACGTTCAGCAACTAGTTGACCTGTCGTCAATATGTAATGTACTGTTTGGCACTCTTTAATGGGGTGTGGGCAAATTTGAGGTGTTGTGATTTCCCTGAACTCATTCAAAATGCCATTGAAATCTGTCCGTCCATCCAATGTTGAGATTCCAACTATTCCTGCCGGACCAAGTTCCCCCTTAGTTTCCAGAAATGTACACAAATCTACAATCTTTTTATCTCCGAAATTAAACGTTAATCCAAAATGGACCAGGAAATCCGCTCCGATTATTGGACTACTGACATCCGCTACTACGAATAAATACTTAAAAACTCGCCGGAGTCCAAATTTATGTCTATTATTCTCCTGCCATATGTATTGATCACTGAGTCATTTGCTGCATACAATTTGAAATCGTCCATTTCCAGGGATCCGAACTGGCATTTCTTTGGCAGCACCGATACCATGGACCCAGAATCTATTAAAAATTTAGTGGCTGTTCTTCTGTCGTGGACATAGAGACGTAACTCCCTTGCAGGCGGACTACAAATACTGTCCAGCCTCACCTCCCCGAGTGACAGCACATCTAGTTTCCCCGCTCATTATTCTTAAATGAACAGGGTAATATACACTTATACGCTGCTGCTCCAAACTTCTTGTGAAAGGAGCACATCTGTGGTCGGCCTGGTGTTCTCGAACGAGATCTTGTGCGGTAAACCTGATTCCTACTCTTCTGTATACTTTCAGTGGCTGTTCTAGTTTCGTTTATAAATGCTAATATTGTATCCTCAAGACTGTCCATCTTTATATCAATAGCCTCGACTTTTGGCTGTGGCTTAACCTCAGTTGCCACCACAAAGCTATTCGACGTATTCTCCCGAATCTTGTCAGCCACCTCTGCCAATGTGTTCAAATCTGACCTCTCGAATACAAACAATAATCCTCTCATGCTCGCTTGCATTCTATTGAGCTACATCGACCTTAAAAACTCGTCCGTCACATCGTCGACAGCTAACTCTCTCATCTCCCTTAGGAGTTGCTGAGTTGATTTCTTCTCCCCCAATTCCAAGTCGTACAACATCACAATTACCTGTTTCTCTCTCGAATTAGAACAAGCGTTTTATTAAATTTGCCTTTACACAACTATAAAGGGTGTCAGAAGACTCAGAGAACATCGAGAATTGGGGTGTAGCTGAGGTGTAGATAAACAACTTTTTCCTTGGTAATAATGTCATACATAGTTTCGTTTTTGAGTTATTAACGAAAAACATTGGCCAATGAGAGCGCCCGCCGAGCCTCAGCCGACGCGCGCTCAGGTACGAACCGATCACTTGGGTTGATCGTGATGGGGGCATCGAGGGTACCGAAGAAACCATGTGGCAAATGTTACATCGTCTTAATTTAGAATAATGTGGAATTATTCATTATTCGTGAATAAGAAATACACTAATAAATCGTGTAATAACCGTGTTCGATACGTTTATTCATTGTCCGAAAGGAATGAAGTGTTCCTTATGGAAAAAAAACTTTTTTCTATCAGTACGTTTTCAGGTGGATAAATTATGTTTTAAGAAAAACGATTCGCATACTAATGTTAGGAAAAGCTAGTTAAACTTACCCATTCGTTTACGAATTAATCTGCTTAACATTGTGTGAATCCTGACCTAGGCAACGCTCAACAGCTGATGTTACGGCCGGCTTAGTATCCTTGCACGATCGCTTCACTTCACGATAACTTCACTTGCCACTGTGAAATGTGGGGGTACTTAAAAACAATTTATTGTTCCTACGTTTGAACATTTTGTAATATTCTGCGTTTGTACGATTCATGTTGCTCGCTCGGTTAGCAGCATGGCTCTGGCAGCTTAAACGTTCGCACTCGCTTTCACACGCACACATGTTCTTTAATGTGATAACATTGCAGTGTCAACGCTCGCGCTGCGACGTAGTCCACGCAAGGACCGATGCTGCCCTGTGTGATCGGCATCTGCCGCGGATTTCCACTAAATTTGGAGACGGTGTGTGTGCGTGTGCGTGTGGAGGCGAGTGCGAACGTTTAAGCTGCCAGAGCCGTGCTGCTATCCGAGCGAGCAACATGAATCGTACAAACGCAGAATATTACAAAATGTTAAAACGTAGGAACAATAAATTGTTTTTAAGTACCCCCACATTTCACAGTTGGAAGTGAAGTGATCGTGCAAGGATACTAAGCCGGCCATAACATCAGCTGTTGAGCGTTGCCTTGGTCAGGATTCACACAATGTTAAGCAGATTAATTCGTGAACAAATGGGTAAGTTTAACTAGCTTTTCCTAACATTAGTATGCGAATCGTTTTCTTAAAACATAATTTGTCCACCTGAAAACGTACTGATAAAGAAAAGTATTTTTTTCATAAGTAATAAAACACTTCATTCCTTTCGGATAATGAATAAACGTATCGAACACGGTTATTACACGATTTATTAGTGTATTTCTTATTCACGAATAATGAATAATTCCACATTATTCTAAATTAAGACGATGTAACATTTGCCACATGGTTTCTTCGGTACCCTCGATGCCCCCATCACGACCAACCGCAAGTGATCGGTTCGCACCTGAGCGCGCGTCGGCTGAGGCTCGGCGGGCGCTCTCATTGGCCAATGTTTTTCGTTAATAACTCAAAAACGAAACTATGTATGACATTATTACCAAGGAAAAAGTTGTTTACCTACACCTCAGCTACACCCCAATTCTCGATGTTCCCTGAGTCTTCTGACACCCTGTACTTCTCCTTGTCAGGAGATATGTGACCAATATCAGAAATATATTGTAAAATTTCCAAATCCAGTGAACTAATCACCATATCGAACTTAGTTTGGTCTCTCTCGATCGCTTTCGATCTAAACCTCGCTTCTACTTCGCATCACCTATGGTGGCCATTACTGACGCGTCCTTTTCACCAACACCTATTTGACTTTCTGCATCCGTTCGCATCATTTCTGCGAAATTGGGATTGGGAGCTCGTCGTCCCCTTGGCTTGCACCTTTTTGTGGTGAACATAATATTTTAATTTACCACTTTGCGTGCCACCACACAGCAACAAGCGTTGCTTTCTTTCAATTTGTTTATTATTGGGGTCACTAATTATAGCCGCTCTAAACACGACTAACAAATAAAGCGATTGAATAACACACGGTATGCTTTTATATGTATATAACATTATTTACTAAACAATAATGGTGTAAACTTAAACTCTTTGGCGAAGGCGCGTCTAATCTTAACAATGAACAAAGTAGGAATGAGCGACGCTGGTCAGCGTCTCCAAGCGACGCTAACATGCCCAGTCGGTACAGCAGAGAAAAGTGGTGTCGGCACAAGTCCTCCTGAGTAGACGCCATTTGGTCACCACTACCTGAACTAAATTTGTGACGCCACTTGCTCTGTTTTAACGGCAATGTTAACAGTGGATGGCGAAACTCGTCTGTGGAAATACAATTAGAAGAATACATTGTTTGTTCTTATATGAGAAGATTTTGAGCTCAGTCAGGGCACTTTCAAAAGAGGAAGGTTCAACGCGGCGCGCAGCACGCACCGTTTGTGTCGCAAAACTCTTTTAGTGACCTGAAAATACTTGTATTCTGGGGGTGCATTTTTTCGAGTTTTATTTACACTTTGAACACTTATATTATTAGATATCAACGCAATCTCGTTGAATGGGCTGTGCAGCGCGCCGCATTCATCCTTCCTCTTTCGAAAGAGCCCTCACCGAGCTCAAAATCTTCTCATATGAGGACAAACGAAGCATTTTTCTAACCCATGTTTCGGGGGCATATTATGTCGGTATACAACTTGCTGCATTACCCGTGGCTACCCCCTTAAGTGAGCTTGATAGGAGTAAATGCATATGATGTATATGTATAAGATAGAATATAGTAGTATCATGGTCTGTTAAGTCAGGATAATTATTAACGCTACATATTATAACAGTATACGGACCCATCGAACATTTTTGTAATAATAAGTGTGTTGTAAATACTGTACACATACGAGGTGTCCACTAAGTAGTAAAGTAACTTCGTTGAAACTTCGTTTTTGAATTACTAACGAAAAGCACTGGCCAATGAGGGCCCCCGTAGAGCACGCACTCAAGCGCGTGGCTCTCAACTGCGCACGGTCGTGGTCGTGAACCAACGCATTGGCACACCGTGTTACATCGTCTTAAATTTCGAATTATTCGTTATTCATGAATAACAATTCAATCAACAAGTCGTTTAATAACTGTTCCATACTTTTATCCGTTATCTGAAATGAAAAGAGTTTCTTATTACTTATGAAAAAAATGTTTGCATAATCAATGTTAGAAAAAGGTAGTTAAATAAACTTACCCATTCGCCCACGAATTAGCCTGTTTCGACGGAAATGGGCCGTTGACACTTGCTCATTGTGCCGATCCATAATATTTTTCCATTTTTTAGTTTTACAATAAATACTTCTTTTAATTAATTTTTCAAAGGGTTACTAAGTATTAGTGTTAGACTGCATCAATTTCAATATGTTTGAAATACATGTATCTTACTGTTGATTAATAAATTAAAAGAACTGGCAGCATTTATTTATGAGTAAAAGGAATAAAATGGAATAATATTACAGCCAATAAACAATGATACGCATATTTTGTACTTCATTGGAATTATCATTGAATTGTACACTTTACTTAGTGTCAAATCTGCATTTAAATATATTTTTTTAGTACTGATAGTAGAAAAGGTAAGTGGAGAAATGATGTTTAATATTCGAGTGATGCGATAAACTTTATATTTCCGGCACTGTAGAATATATTTCGATTATTAAAATTTGAAACAGAAATAACCAAATGCTTCCACAAAGTCCCTGTATGTTGACAAACATATCTTATTGATTTTCTAAGTGTGACATATTAAACAAACGTACTACCTTAATGTTATACCTGCAAGTATTTATAATACTACTGAGATATCACTTCCTGTCAGTTCGGATTCGTAATTTTTACAGAGTACGTATAACGAAAACGTCGATGAGATGTTTATTAAAAATATATCATTTATGTTCCCATGATTCCCCAACACCCACAGAAACGAAAAGGTTGCCAGTACCTATGTATTTACTTCACTGAAGAAAATAAATAAGAGTCATTTTCCTAAACCTTGCATCCCTATTAACCAATTATTATCGATTATAATAGTAGCTCAAAAGTTACTTTTATCTTTTTCGATTTGTATTACCGCAAGCACCACAAAGACATATAATTCGAATAAAAAAGGAAAGAGCATTTTAAGGTAGCTTTAGAAATCTTTGCAATCAAAGTTCCAAAGGCAGTCAGTTCAATTGTTTTCTTTCCTAATAGAACGTTTCGAAATGTCAACTTTTGAACTCTACTGTTTATCTTCGACGATCAATTATAATTCTCATCTGTTCACCGTGTATCGATCAATACACAAACCGTATAATATTGTAACGTTTATAATATAATTTTTGTCAAATAATTTAGCGATTTATCGTATTTCCGATTACTTATTGATAAGTAAATTCGATTGGCGCCGTTTATTCGATTTTGTGTTCGAAATATGTCAATAGTAAACAAGATATAATTACAGTTATTCGAAAGTACGCTTTTAGATATACGTATATAGATGTATATCTTGACTTACCTTCGGCAATTACATATACAGACTGAGTCACGTAATTTGCACACCTCAAATAACTTTTAAATTATACATCTAATCAAAAGTTGTTAAGTAAAAAATGTTGTATGATTATAAGGGAGGGGGAGGGGTGACGTTTCAACTTATTTTGTACGTAGTATACTTTTCCGAAATTTCAAACTTAACTTCTTTTTATAAATTTAAGGACATATGTTTCTTTCCGCAGATCGGAAGAACACTGAGTTTTAAGTAGAAAAGTATAAACCTAATCGGCCTTCATCTTCATCTTCCGACCAACTTATCTTAAAATATCTCGTGAACCATTAGGTTTATACTTGTGCCACCACTTTCCCCCTTAGAATCACGCAATTTTTTTATTTAACAATTTTGTATTAAATGTATAATTCGAAAGTTATTTGAGGTGTCCAAGTTACGTGACTCGCCCAGTATATTATAATGTACTTACCTAGTATCGTTTCCAGGTGCAAACATATGTATAATGGGCACTTCTAATTTCACGCAAAACCGTGTAATCTTTAATTGTGACAACTTTGCTTCTTTACACTGCTTTTATACTTTTAATTGTTCTACGTAACTTCTACAGGCAAATTAATAGTAATCTTCGTCTCCTGTTAGAAACTTTACATTATCAGTATTAGTATATTTAAAGATAGGGTTAGTCACGTAGTACACAATTTGTACACTGTAAAGACAATCATTTATTCTATTAGTAGATGAAGTATACAAAGTTTTCCTTTCAGTTCATTTACTGTGCAGCATAATGGAGTATTATACTTAGCAGTCTTGTAAAATATTCAAATTCTTATCTTATTATACGTAATGTATGACACATTTAGAACTTTAATTTTATTGTCTCAATTCAATATCTTAACGTTTTAATTGTAAGTATAATTAAATAAAAGGAGAATATTCTTGACCAAAGTGTTCTTATCAATAGTAAAATGTAGAATATTCGCTCGATTGGATTATACGTATAGTACACACATTATCTAATGTCATTTAGACCACCAATTTATAACTTCGTTCTTACTAATAAGAAGAGTTTCAATGTTTGACGATTTTGCATGATTTTATTAAGAGTCGGCGCAATATTTATTATGTAAAGTTTATTTAGTAAGGGAAATTGGTAATTTGCGAATATAAATCTCCGATATCTCGTAAATGTTATTACACTCATGTTAAACATGTAAACAATAAAATATTTAGTACTTTATTTTCAATTAATATTTCCATTATTTTTTATTTTCCAGAAATTACGTGGAATGTAAAATGAATGTATTGTGAAGTGTTCGCCCCTTACGTTTAAAACAGGAAAGCTTCGTATGTTTAATGGTTTTGGTAAAAAAACATTTATTTATGAAGAATTTTAAAAAATAGGCAAAAATTGCCAACATACGTCAATCAATTTTGACGTAACCCATAATTTATACAGTGTAACAAAAATATCAAAGGTTTATCATTAATATACAGAAAAACTATATTTCTATATTAACAGAAAAATATACCTAATTTTTATCGACGAGAGAATATCTTGAGAAGTTTGGTGTTCTTTAAAAAAAATTCGAAGTTTCCAGTGTGGTTTCTAACAACAATATCTTACTTATGCAGATATTTTTAATCGGAATATATAATATCCGTTTTTATTTATGGGTGGACAGTCTTCTATTGCAAATGATTTGCGTAGAAAGCTAGAAATATGTGTGTTTACCGTCATTTCCATTTATTCATATTTGATTTGAACCAACCTTATATTTATAGTATGTCAATTAAACATTTTGCAACTCATGACATATATGTCATTTGTTATACAAATCATTAGCAATATGTATTTATATAAAAACATATAACTGTTATTAGTTTATTAGAGTATTTATCAAATAAGTATACAAACGCCATAGTTTCAGTTAGCCCAAAATTAATATCTATGGACCTAAAAATATTGCAAACGTCGATAAAAATCTTTAACTTATGAACTCTGTAAATTTGGGATGCAGTTTGTAAAGGTCCCAACATTTCAACTAGAACTGTTGCAAAGTAGTCATTACACACTATCGGGTTATTTATTATTTTTACGAACCGGATGAATAGGATGGTCCATATCAGACAAATCAGGTGGGTTCTTTTCGTAGAAACTAATCTCTCGCATTCCCTCTGCAGCGATCTCCCATAATTCCGGATGTTTTCGTTTAAAATTGTTATACCATTTCTCGATGCACGGCCACGCGTTCAATTGGAAATCGATCGCTTCGAGACACATGGTTGCAGTGACCAATGCGAAATCGGCGATAGTTAATGCATCTGTAAAAAAAATGTCATAGACAAATGTTACTACTTAACGCGTTGCGTGCGAGGTGAGAAAGGACTGTCGCAGGAGTTTCATTCAACCGCGTGCCAATTCATCGAGCAGTGACATCGCTTATCCCTTCATCTTCAGATGAGTCCCTCAGCTGACAAGTGAATTGAGTCTCATTTCACAGTTTCCTCACACTCCGGTTATAATAAAATTGTGCAGACTTCAGGAACAGTCCAAAATATTGCATATATATTATTTTTTTATCTGCGGTAACTTTTGATAAAGGGTGAAGCCAGCCTCCAAACTTGGAAAAAAATTGAACAGTTTTCATTAACTTCAGCATTTTCATTCGAAACATTAACACGTTCCCTGCTGAACCGATCTCCGGTACTTTCTTTGACTTACTTAAGCTATGTAGAAACTGCGACGATAATTTCTTAACACAAACATGTATACCCTTTCTGTACTGCATCTTAAATGTTACTCCTTTTTCTTGATAATAATGATTTTTGCTATATAATATTATAATATATTATAAGCCTTTGTGGTAGGGAACGTGTTAAAAACTATGCAATTCTCATACAAACAGTTCTTTTGTATCTCAAACCGTCTCCGAGATAACACTTTACGGTTTCAACTTTCAAGGATGGGGGCATCCCTTAAACATGAGTTGCTATAGGTTTAAAAGAATATATATCTAACAGTTTAGACGCTTCCTTGTTAGTACCGTAAGAACTCAACTTTCGTATAATACGTTATACAGCTGCCTTACCTACGATGTACAGTTGACTTGTCTTTTCTACTAACGTAGAAGACAATGGGGGGAAGTTAAATTAGTAAATAAAACAAGTATTTACTACTTTTATAATAAACTCGTTTTTCGTAATTTTGGACTTTCACCACTCGTAAAATGAGGGGCTCAAATTATTAAGCTGGGCTGTAACGTCTCGAAGACGTCGTACGATTTTCGAAGATATTTAGACATTTTTTTACCCTTTGTTTCTGCTCATAATGATATTCTGTTTTAGTTTCGACTACACCTACTATACAGGGTGTCCCGTAACTACCACAACATCGGGAAATGGGGGATAGCTGGGATGATTCTGAAAAATTTTTTCTCTCACTAAAATGTTGTTTGAAGCATTGGTTTTCGAGTTATTAACCAAAAACATTGCCCAATGAAAGCGGCCGTAGAGCGCGCGCCTAGGCACGTACCTCTCTACTGCACTCGGTCGTGTATGGGGTCATCGAGGGTATCTGAGGAAAACGTGCGGCGAATGTTACATCGTATTAAATCAAGGATAATGTGGAATTATTCGTTATTCCTGGATAACGACCACGACCGTGCGCGATTGATTAAAAGAATAACTAGTTTATTTCATAATAATGAATAACGATGTAACATTTTCAATACGCTTTCCTCAATACGCTCGATGACCCCGTACACAACCGAGCGCAGTACAGAGGTACGGACCTGTGCACGCGCTCTATGAGCGGTTACATTGGGCAGTGTGTGTGGCTAATAACTCAAAAACGAAGCCTCAATCAACGTTTTGGTCTAGGAAAAGTTGTTCAGAATCACCTCAGTTACCACCCATTTCTCGATGTTACGGTAGTTACGGGACACACTGTATACGTCGCTTTACGGCCTAGATATATTTCGGAAAAGTTGGCCGTAAAGTGAAAACCCGTATAACGAATCAATTATTTTGATACAAACCCATACAAATTCAATTGGGTCTGTTCCATTGTTTATAATATAATATAGTTTTTAGTTCATTTTATTCTTTTTAATTCCTATAAAAACGCTTACATAAAAATAATTTTGTTTATCCGTAAAAGGAAACAGTGCCGTAATTAAAAAAGACCGTTATAACGAAATGCCGTATAGCGAGGTACAGGTGTACTGTTATACAATGCAGCGTCGAACGAAATGGAAATAATATTTCTTAAGTGGACGCTTTCGAATTCAATTATAAGGCAAATTACAGCCTTCGGTAGGAGGCCAAGACGGAGGCAAAAGACGATGGAATGAACGGGAGTTTGCGATACATATCAATAGTTTTGTCACGAAACGTGAATTATACTCGAAACATATGTATACACATTCACCTTTCGTTGAATCTGTTAACACAATGAATGTCATAGAGATAAAACATACGAAATAAACCTGGCATTCAATTGTTGATATGTAACTGTATTATTATTATTATTATTATTATGTAACGATGCAACTACGCAGTATGTGACCTGAGGCATATAGGAACGATCTCGTATTGTAAAACATGTCAGTATTATTGAAGAATTTATATGTGCTTGTTTTCACTTAGATATTCATAAAAATTACGTACAATGTTTGACAATTTTTTATGTGCTCACAGTGAAATATACGCCGGTGATTTTGAGTTACTTCCATTTGTTTAAGTGGCCTAGGCCGTTATATATTTCGTTTCGAGATATTTCGAGTTTCAAAAATAAATGTGAACGTAACTACTAACTTAATTTAACGGTTCAGTTTCCCATTATCAAACACAAAATAAGTGTGTTTCATTAATCTATGTTTATTTTTAATTTACAATTACAACGCTTTCATAATCACCGACATATAAGATCATCATAGTGCCTAGAAACGGTTTCAACCTGTAGATACTTACTACCAGCCGCATATTCTGAATTGTCATGTTGCAAATATGTGTTGAATATGTCCAATGCTATCTTCATTTTCTTTAAACCAGTAGGTGTTCTTTGGTAATCAAAGAATATAGGTGCCATCTGTGCAAACATTTGAAATTGCCATTAATAACACTGCTCAACTCGGGTCTGATTTTGTACGTTTCAATAGGCGTTTCTTGTAGACTTTAATGTGCTAAATACGAATCTGCGATCCGTTTTTCTCCAGACCGTATCTTTTTCAAAAAATTACGTTTGAAAAAATCGCAAATTTTCAACTTTGTAAGTGTTTTGTACTTTTGCGGTAACAGTTATTCAGTTGCGCTTGGTGCCAAATCATCCTGTGAAGTTTCACGAATAAAATGATATAACTCTTAATTAGTATAGTTAGATTTTCTCCTGGACCCGTAGTTTTTTAAATAAATTGAAAGATATCGGCGAAAACGGGCGTATTTTCGGTGTCCTTTTCACTTTGATCATTATTTAAACACGTTTAAATGTTTATAATCTAAGTAAGAATTATATCATTTTATTCGTGAAACTTCACAGAATCATTTGGCACCAAGCGCAACTGAATAACTATTACCTCTTCTGAACAAAAACGGATTGCAGATTAGTATTCAGCACATTGAAGTCTACAAGAAACTCTTATTGAAGGATCCAAAATGAAAAAAAAAATTGGAATTTGTCGAAAAGTGTAATTGATAGATACATGTTTAAAACTATATAAACGGATTTATCTGCTTTGTTACTGGACAATTTTTGTTTATTATTTAAAAATGTAGCTTCAGGAACAAAGGGACAGTGAGGTAAGTAATCGAAAAATGATAAAGGTATGTAGATAATAATCTGTATTGTACTTACCACATACTCAGAAATATTCCGATAATACATAGCCAAATTGAAGCATAAACGATGGTTCACAATTGCCCGTGCATTTGGGTCCTTTGGGTAAAATTTTCCAGTTCTATCGTATTTATCTCCGAGATACTGTAGAATGGCATTACTAGCGTATCCCACGTATTAAAACAAGAAAATACAATATGGATTATTACAATACCGTGGGAATTGTATACTTAACCGTTGCACTTAATACAAATTAATACAAATTGATGATTCTATTAGCACCTTTTATATAGCTATTACCTATCTATTAGCATCAGAACGTTTGATGATCTTGTCGCGCACCGAAGGTGATAATGGTTTTCTCTAGGGATGGGTTCGAAAATAATTTTTTCATTTCATTTTCTCTCGAAACTCAAAACTTTGCAAGGTTTTGCAACTCTGGAAACTTGAAGTGCTGATTTTATTTTGTAAGAGGAATATTTTCTTTTTATTACGGCATTACGTGGCATCAACATCGAGGTCATTTTGTGGAAGAGCTTGAATTCATTGAGGAATTCAATAGTATTTCTTACATGCTTTTCAGACGTGAAGGCAGTTTCCAAGTTGATTTTAAATTTAAGACGCTGGGTAGAAAGTTTTTGGCAGTCATACAAATAGTGGTGTACTGTGAGCGGGGCTTCAGGAGAAGGGGTGAGAGTCAGTCGTCTTTATGAGGAATTCATATGTCATTTTGCAATGACCAGTTCTCAGGCGAAAGAGAACGATTCTTTCTTTCCTGCTCATGTGGCCGCGTGGATTATCTTGGGAAATATTTGTGATAACGCTATGCATTTTTGTTGGTTTCGATTTCAAGATGTTATTCCATTCTTCTTTAATTTTTTCTTTATTGTAATGGATAATGTCTTGAAGTAGGATAGGGGTTGGATATTGCTCGGTCTAGAGGGTGGCTGCTTCTTTGGCCCACAAATCTGCTTGTGCGTTCCCACTTATTCCTTGATGTGAAGGGGTCCATATAATAGATATCTTCTCGTTGGTAGGGACGAGTTCCGTGTAGAGTATTAATCCTCACTTGGATAGATCTGTCCGATAGGAAGTTAATTCAAGGAAGTTAAGATTCACATGCTCAAGATGCTTAAGTATTTCTAATAATTTCGTTTTTGTTTCCTTCAGCGGTGTTTGTTAACGCTTGAATTAGTATATATACATATATATGTTTAAGAGCGTCATTTACTGCATAGGCTTCAGCGATAGAAATGGATGTTTGTATAGGTATACGTTTCTTGATAAAATTATCATCTGTAACGATGGCGTATCCGACTCCTTGTTTAGATTTAGATGCATCGGTGAAAATTTGTTTACAAGATGTGTATTTTCTGTTACCTTCTAGGAACTTGGTCTTATGTTCTAGGCTTGGTCTAAGGTTCTTTCTGCAGTCGGCCAGAGTTGTGTCTATTTCCGGAATTTTGATACGCCAGGGTGGAATTTTATCTTGCTTCCGTTCTATAGTAATTGCCTTTTGTGTCGAATTATACGGAAGGTATTTCTTAATTGTGACATACAGTGGTGATGGTAGCTTTGTTTTTTTTGCGTATGGCTCGTAATATCTGTTGTCGAATATATAGTGGTAGGTCGGATTGCTAGGAGTAGAACACATTTGGAGTGCGTATTTTATACTTAAGAATTTTCTTCTCTGTTCTAGTAACATCTCACCAGCTTCAAATAGTATACCACTAATAGGGCATCTGCGGAATAACCCCATGGTTAATCGCAGTACTGCATTATGAATAAGGTCCATCATTTTTAGAATATGCAGTTTCCCTGAATTGTATAAAATACAACCATAATCAATCTTGGACCTGATTAAACCTTGGTATGTTTTGAGTAGGTCTGCTTGGTCGGAGCGTCAATTGTGGCTGGCCACCAATTTGATAATAGCAGGCATATCTTAAGTGTTTTATGTGGGAGATCCAGGATAGCCGCCTATCAAAAATCACTTCAAGGAGTTTGATATTTTCAACGAATGTGATTACATCGTTCCTCAAAATTAGTGTTGGTGTATCTTGTAGGACTTGTTTGGAAAACAAGATGCCTTGAGTTTTCTGAGATGCTTAATTGAGGCTAGAAATATTGGACCATTCTTGCAGTTTATCGGTCAATGTTTGCGGGATTTCTTTTGGGGTGTGTATATTTTTCCCACTGCATGTTAGGGTGACATCGTCAATAAATAAATAAGCGTTTACGGGTGATCTTACGCCGCTTGTTATGTCCTTGATTCCAAGCAACAATATCGATACATTGCTTGGTTTTGATCCGTTTGGAGGTACTGAATTTCAAAGTATGAGTTGTTCCCGTTTATCTGTCACACTTGTTGAATGGGTGTTTGGTTTGTTATGGATGAAACATATACATTCCAAGATTGTTCCCAACTTTCTTTGACTATATTATCCTACGAAATATCGCACGGTGTTTCTTGCACTCTATTACATTTTCGTTAGACGGATTCTTCTTTTCTCTGTTGAGAGCCTGATGACTATTCTGTAACGCCCTTTCGCTTTCTTTATTCCACCTGGAAGTCGTGCGTTGCTTAAGCGTTTTTTGAATTTTTGTTGCAGTAGAACCGGAAGCCTCTTTTGCTGCATTAGTGATAGTTAGTTCCAGGTCACTGACAATATCGTTGATTTTAGTAGGGTTAATTGTATGAATGCTCATTGGAATGAGTGCTTTGTTAATCTGATTTTGGTATATTTCCCAGTCAATTTTGTTCAAATTCCACATAGAAGTTAGCTAAGATTGGTAATATACCTTGTGATCAAAAACTACCGGGAATTTGTCAATAAAACGAAGAGGGCTCAATTATTCATCGATATTTATTTGATTCCCTTCAAATTAATCTCCATCGTAAGCAATACACATACTACAACGCTTCCTCCAATCTTCAAAACACTTTTCACAGACCGATTTTGTAATCGCCTTCAGCTCCTTCTGCGAATTCTTCTTTATCGTTTCAATCGTCTGAAAACGCTTTCCGCGATGTGGTAACTTGAGTCGTGGCAAGAGTAAAAAGTCACAGGGAGGATGTCAGGTGAATACGGAGCTTGCGGAACGGCATTAACGTTGTTTTTGGTCAAATAGTCGCGTACAAGATAAGATGTGTGAGCCTGGGCATTGTCATGGTGAAAGCAAAATCGATAGCGAAATTCGCAGAGTACACCAAACGATGACTTGTTTACAAGACTATTACGCACAAACTACCTGACAGATTGCGCTTAAAAGTGACATGTAAACAACTGACACATGTACCAACTTAGAATAAAATGATTTTGACAATATCTCAAGCGCGGTTCGTTTAAATGGGAAATTCCGGATACTTTCTGATCACAAGGTATGGTATTATCTTCGTAGGTTACATTTAGTGCGAAATGATAACTATCGTGTAGGTCGTTTATCATATTCTATTCTATGCGTTGAGCCAGTTGGGAATCGCAGATAGTTAAGTCAGTTGCACTAAATGAGCCATTACTTATATTGAAGTGTGTAGGGTATCCTGTGTCTAACAAAATTAAATTTTGGTCTTCTAATAATTTCTCGATTATCTTTCCGCGGGAGTCAATCCTGGATGTACCCCACAGAGGGTTGTGACTGTTGAAATCCCCGGTGAAAATTGCAGGTGGAAGGATTTTTGCTTGCAAGTTTGTTTTTTCAAGTTATTGTTTTCTCTGTTCTTGACAAGAAGACTAATTTTTCAGTGGTGGATTATGGTTCTTTTTGAAATTTCTTTCCTGGAGACATAGTATGTCTGGATTATGCTGTTTAACAATAATTTGAAGTTGTTCGTAGTGAGCGTAATATCCGTTTATGTGCCATTGAATAATTGTTTTCATAATGTGGCTAGATGTTGATTAGTAAGTTACTTGGTAATAATATGTTGTTGCCTAACTAGATAGGTCGCCATCCACCTCCGATTGCCAGTTGAGTGCTGATTGTTCAGGTGGATCTTAAGCAATTTTCTTGTGTAATTTGTGTATTCTAATTTTTATTGGCCGCTCTTTAAGTAGGTGCTTTAAGTAACACCAACAGAGCTTGGTGCTAACTTCATATATGGCACTCGTCAGTGGTACGAAGCAATTGATAACAGCTCTTTTCGCGTCGGTTGCGGGACGAAACTCAGGAATATTTTGTTTTAAGAACTGAATCAAAATTTCTAAAGTCAACGATAAATCTTCCACGATCGATCGCCAACCTACATATTTATATTCTAAAAAACCAAAACCCATCACCGAGAATTCGCGACATCGAAATCGTGCATCGAATACTTGAGATGCACGCGAATCTAACAGTCTCGGTGTATGCTACGAACAATTTGAGTTTCGAAAGTTTAGAACCACGAAAAAAGTGCAAAGTTTCAAATTCTCGAAACTCGAAACCTTCTCGAGTAAAGAGGGGTTTCGATGTTTCGAGCAACCCATCCCTAGATTTCTCTTTTCAGGTACTAGAAACCATGAATACTATCAATATTTATTTATTTTTACAGTAACTAATAGACTACCGAATTTATGCCCTTAAAATATAGAGATATATGTAAATAAAATAATAGAAGAATATTAAATATGTGATGCGAGATAATATAGAGGTATAACGACAGAAGCACAAAAATAAATGCCGCATGTATTTTGTATTATGTATAATTGAAAATACAATGCAGGTACGTAGAGATTCTGCAGGCTTCTCAACCTTCGCTGATATTTTTAAATTTTGCCGATTCGTAAAATGATTTTGAATCTGGTATTTCTTTAAAAAAGTGAATTCTGTTTCCAATTTCTTTTTTCATACTAATTGAAAGTATTTCAATATATGTGTCCTTGAATATTAAATTCGTTCGATTTTGTAATTAAAGTAAAATTCGAAAATGTAGTCAATATTTTGATGTTTAGCAAGCTAAGTATGATAAACATATATGAAATATGCAATACACTTTTGCATATGTATTCTGAACCTTAACCCTTTTGCCATGGAAAACATTTAATCATTGTTTGCAGAAAGTCTGTACAAACATTCTCTACAGTAGTCTATAATTACTGCAATTATTTACATATACAAATTATAGCTTAGGTATTTAGACAGAGTATGTAAATATTTATACATATAGTTCTTCGATATTAATAAAAACTGTAGTGCTCACCCACATTTTAATAAACATTTTTCTTTTTGGGGATACCAGAGCGAAAGAGTTAAAAAAAGTGCAAATTAAATCAATGTATTATCAGCTTCCTATAGAAATATGTATTTTCAATGTAAAGTAAATATGTAAAATTATTTGTACCTTTCTCCCATTATAAGATCGTCGTCTACTAACACAGGTACCTCTTTTTGTGGATTCAACTATAAAAATAGTTACATTACGGTACGTATTATTATCATGTGTATAAAAGAAAGTTTAGTATTTAAAGGTAAGGGGAAGAACGGGGATATCCATTTTGTAGCACATTTTGTTTGTGGCAAATTAACAGAATTGTCAAATCATGAAGTTCATAAAGTTCAAAATGTCTCCGTAAGGTAAAGTTAAAGACTTGGTAATTGGAAACAGAGAATGTCTACTCTGTACTAAAACTGTAAAAAAAAGGAAGGAAGATTTAAGTTTCGTATGAAGTATAATACAGAAATTATGATTTTATGGCACGTTGCCTGATACATAACAACTAAGTAAGAAGTAGAGTATCTGACTATTAATAAAATACATGGCTTTCCTGTTTTTTCACAATAATACGGAAATCAAGTAGACATTTTTTATTTTATTTCTATGAATTCTATTAATGTTAAATTGATTCAACCCTTTTTCTTTACTTGTGGACTACATATGAAAACGGTGCTTTGCAACATTCCTAGTTTTCCCCTTACACTTCCATTGCAAGCTCGTTAAAATAAAAAATGTACCTGGGCATATTCATCTGTCATATGTTCCCCTTTGCCAAAGTCTACGTCGACCAATTCGTAATGAATACTTAAAGCTTTCAATGCTTGACGACATGCGAGAGATGGTGGTCCATCCGAAACACTATAAAGCTTCATTGTGTATCTAAAATAAAGTTGTACGATATATGCTAGATTTGTGATCTGCTGTCGCTTTTGTAACCTAGTCTTAAGAACGATGTACTAAAGTTGCATAATATTCAAATTATTATTTTAACAAATTTTTTATTAAATTTATCAGCAGCAATTACTTCATAGCATTTTAAAGCAGGTACATACAGCGCAGCGTGTAGATCGTAACTGTATCCATGATTTTTAAAGTGCTTCAAATTACTTGACAGAATGAGTTGATACATAAAATTAATTAGCTTTTACTTGCTGATAAATTATAGTAATCAAGATTTCCAAAACATGATATTATTTATTACAAAGCAATAGGTGACCGTTATTTTTTGTAATGGAGTCATATTTTTTTTTAAGCACTAAACGATGCAGCTCGCTCTCTTGTATTAAAAGAAGCTATTGAATTATTTATGACAAGAACGATCAATGAGGTAGTTTTGGAAATGCTTTACACTTTACATTATTATAGTGAGTAGCAAAATTATTCATATGGATAGTAATACATGTATTTAAATGCTTCAATATGTAAAAGAAAATTCACGAACATTATAAAACGTTCATTTATAATTTAGACAATACGTTCAAGTTTTCTAGGAATTTTAACGCTATACGGAGTAAACCACAAAACATGATAAATTTCGTTTATTCTGTTGTTAGCGATTTGATTGGCATTTGTTTATTTGGTAAATTGGCACCTCTTCTTTTCGAAATTTTCAAAGTCACATTCAGGTCTTTTATACAGACAGTTTATTGCAATTGTCTGAAACTTCTAATTAGAAGCTGTCGTACGAAATGAACAAAGTTTCGATCAGCCCACTAAACAACAGAATAATCTGAGTTGATCACGTTTTGTAATCCATTCCTCGATAATCCATGCAAGCAGATATGTTTAAGTTATGTAAATGTTCCGAATTTTTGGAACGGGTTGTAAAATTTTTCAGTTTTACATACGATTACTCTATGGACATCTAGTAATCTACACGTTATTTACTTGTGTAAATCACAATGTCTTATACAATTTATATGTCGTGAAAGTATTTAAATGTATTCACTACCGTGTTCGAATACTACTGAAACTTACTGTAAATGGATCTATATTTCAAAGGGATTGAAATTCATAGTATACGTATAGTAATCGCAAACTGTATTTCCATTTTTGCATTATGTGAAAAAATATATTTCACTTATGGAACATTTTGTTGAAGTCCAGTTTAATTGTCACGACTATTAACATCGGTTACCTCTTATCTGAATAGTATATAGTTAGTCACAAAACTGTAGATACAGCTTCCGAACTTGAAATATTACAGGGTTTACATAATACGGTGGACAATAAATAAGTTATAAGATAAAATTAGAAATTCTTTGAGCAGTTCGTAATTTAGTCATATTTCTCCATAAAATGCTTGAAAACTATGTCATCGTTTGAATGATTTGGAATATTCGGGCCTGTATAGGCACTTTTGCGATCGATTGTAATTATATTATGTAATGCAGGGTCAAATATTGCTTATCATTGTGCCTTTTCAATACTATCTAGTAATCATAAACGCGTTTTATATAAACATGTGCTAAATGTATAAAAGAGAATGTTCGAGAATGTTAAAACATATTCACAAATCATCGAATTCGGAGAGGTCGGAGCACTTCCGTAGTTTTACCAAACTTACACTACAATAAGCATATAATGTTTTAGCGAAATATATGTTACGATAAAAGTAGAAATGAAAAACAACTGGCAATAGTATAATTTATAAAATTAGTACTCACCGGAGGTGTCAGAAGATATATTCCAGCAAGGAAACTTCGTGTTGCTTATACTGAGTTTCAAACAACGCTGATCAATGCATGGAACGTGATGCTCGAAATTCCTTTCACTTTACCTGTTCTTCAAGGCTTCGTGTTCTGAGACTGACCTACATTATGCATACTATACACTGTATAGTGTAACTAATGTACATGGTGACATTCAAATAGGCGTCCATACTTTGGCACCACATTCTCATTTTCAGGAAGATAAAGAAACGTCGAATGAAACCAGATTCGATGCTCGAAACCCTCGTGATCGAAAGCACGTTCCTTGATTTGGTATCCACTAGATCTTCAAAACTACTCCTCCGATTAACTTCAATTTTTGACACATTCTTAATTAAAAAATTATCTACATAGATTTTTTTTGTTTTCATCCATTTGCATCATAGCTCTGGATACGCTCCTAGCGAGATTCGTCTGAGACGTTCAATTGACAGTCGGCTCGTGTCATGTTTTTGAAAAACACAAGAAAAAAGAACAGACTTGTAAGTTGTAAGTTGTAAGTTCCGACGTCGCCAAGAGCGGAATAATCTGTCGGTAGTGGTAATTGGCCACCGTCGTGTGTAGATTATTTGGCCTGCGGTTGTACATAAATCAATCAGTGGCGGCTCGCGTCTAGGCACTGTGGAACTACAGCGCTCCGTAATTTCAACTTAATATTATTATCGATGATTTCTCAATAACTTTTGTTATAATGATTCTTTTTTTCTTTAATTCTTTCTTTATACTTGTACAATATAAAATCCTTAAGCTTAATGTCAGTAGCCAACCTCTAGTTTATGAAAAAGATCGTTGTATGGAACTGTGCGCTTCACAGTTCCATCGGTGTGGTGTCTGGCTGTGTGCGCACGCGCGCATAGGAAGCTGCACGAAATGGTGCGAGGGAGAGAGCACGGTCGCTCCCGCAGTGCCGGATACATGTTTCTTTCCTTTTATACAATTTTAAAACAAAGGCTAAAAATGTTCTGGAGCAGCACCCCAACTAAGTTCAGCTACGAGCCGCCACTGCTAGCAATTATGAAAGTGATGTAACGTGCAAAATATTTTGGACAACAAATAATAAACTCTCCACCAGTTGTGAATGAAATTTGGCAATTACCTACATAAAACAATTATTTTGCCAATAAAATAAATACAATAACATGATGTACGGTTCTCAGCTCGTGAATTGATTGTTAATAAAAAACACGATGACCGCTGCGCCCTACGGCAAACTAATGCCGTGAGGGCTAGTTATATTAGATGGTGTAAAGTGATGAGAACTGATTTCACTTGATAAATAGTCGTATATTTATATATTAATGTACAAAATGATAATTAACTGTGACGACTCAACGGTGAGGAGTCTGTTGATGCTGGTACGACGACTAGTCAAAGTTGATGAAAAGACTGCCTCGCAAGGTAGTGTAAAGACCTTGAAGGTGATGCACAGATTCCGAAGGTGTCGATGATACTTTAAGTTGATGTAGTGAGTCTTAAGATGATGATATCGTAACTTGAAGTTAGTGTTAGTTTGATGATGTGATCGTACTTGACGATGTTATTGTAACTGTGGATGATATGATCGTAAGTGACGATCTGATCGCACTACTGACTCTTCCCTAGGTTCGCTTTAACGAAGACTCGCGAAAACCTGGGGATGGGCGTGTTGCTGTTGGTAATATGCGGATTGGTTAGTTCAGATGGTTTGTCGATGTAAAGAGGTGACGGAAAGGATATTCCAAAATCTAATAGAAGTGGAAATTAACCGTCCCTAATTACCGGTCACTCTCAGGCAGTTACTGACCTGAGGGTGCCGAGCGCGGAGTCAACATGTGCAGCTAAAGGTTCGCAGATTGTAAAGACGTAAAACGCTGTGAGTTTCAATAAAACCGACTAATCCTAAGAAAGGCGATGCATGAATTTATAGATATATAGCTTGCATCTGTAGAATGTAGTAATTATACCCGACACGTAAATAATTATATTTTAAGAAACTCGATGGCTTTGTGAGTCTACTGTTTGGGTCCGAACAACTGATGTAAAGCCAAATGTTAAAATATCTCGAAACGAAAAAAGTATAACGCAAGCTTTCATAATCATCAGCTTATAATTTTGGTGCTCAATCCAAGAAAACTATAAAATTTTGTTTTTTTACACTAATTTGCAATATGTATTAGGGGCATGCAAACGTTTCCATCGCTGGCATGTATATAATTTAACATTGCTGTTAAAATTTCACTACGATTATATTTTTTACTGACATATTCTATTAGCAAGAAAGTTACATATTAATCACAGTGTCATATCCCGCTGGTTGCACCAGATGAGAACGATTTAGGAAGAGAAAGAGTGGAAACCGCGTCAACTACCCGAAAGCAACACGGACATTTCGCTACTAATTCGACACGAGCATACATTCATTTCGTACCGAATTATGATCAGATTCAAAAGAGACATTTAACATGACAATTTCTATTGTGCAAGGAGACGATCGTCGTCTATGGTAATACGAGATCGTTGTCAAGTGCCTTAGTGCGATACGGGACTTTGTTTATGCGTGCGGCGATCGGGGCACATGGTCCTACGAGGGGTCGACATCCCGTCGCCAGCGAGCGTCCCGAGGGTTCAGTCTCGTTTAGGCGGTCTTAGACAAACCGTAGCTTAAAAATCCAGTGTCAGTTACATATATCCATATATTGAATAAAAATATCTTTATATTTTATTACGAGTCTTTCTCATTTACTGGACACTTCAACCTCCTGCATACGTTTAACGGACAACAATTTCAAACGCAATCAAATCGTTAGACATATCTATAGTTACGAGGTATACATATTTGTGTACCTGATGGCATATGCATCGGGTTTTGGCCGTATCGTCATTGCAGACCTGCATAATATTTCAAGAAAACAAAATGAGGTGGTTTACTGGTACGATAATTCCAAGCACTGCGTTGCATTAGTGACGCGAAGAACTTGACTGAAGTTTCAATGAGCAGTCCCATCGCTAATAATTGGAATTTCAACATCATTTTTCAAGAGGACAGCTGAGTTGTAAGCCATGATTCATTTTTTACTTGTTGTCCCAGTGACAAAGTAGAGTAAGATAAAATAAAAAGATTATTTCACCTAAAATTTCAAGGCCAAGGACCGTTTTAAAAAAGTGTAGACTTCCGGTGTCGTGGCTTTTAAAAACATACCGTTTCGCTTTATTACAAATGCACAAAGGGGCAGAGCTAGTACTGAATACATAAGGGGTGTACTCTCTAAAAGATTAATCACCATTTTCCAGGCATGATTAATATATATCCGTGGATTATAATAATAATATATGTACATATGTATACATACAAAGAAAGTGTCTATGTCCTGATTTTTCGCCAGATTATAATGCCACTGTGTATGCTGAAAGTATTATTAAAGTTTACATCATTTCCCACAACAGTTTTTAATTCCATATGCCTGATAGTTATTTACTCACTGATCAATATCCTTTCGAGTAGCCGGATGAGAAATTACATATTATACTTAAAACTGTCGCGGAGCCATGTGATATTTGGTTCAAATCAACTTCGGACGAAGTAATCGGTTTACGTGCAATTTTATAGTGTCGAGGGAATTGAATCACTCTGTACATCGCTGTCAATAGAACTCGAGAGCTTAATAAGTTCGCAGGTATCGAATTCAAAGACGCGTAAAGTTGAACAGGTATAATATTATCGCGCCACGTGCTACGACTGCAACGCCCCACAGTAGCAGAGCGAATGATCGGGCGAATACCCGCTGTCATTTCATTAATCGTTATCGTATCAGCTTGCGGCTATGTACTTCGTCGCGTTTGGCAAATGCAGTGACGTAATGTATTAAAATTATTGTAAGAAAACGCCTCCGTGGCGCAATTGGCTAGCGCGTTCGGCTGTTAACCGAAAGGTTGGTGGTTCGAGCCCACCCGGGGGCGTATTTCTTTTGCTGATTAGTTTAAAAATTAGTTTCGTTGTGTGCACTATGCGCAAGAATATCGTTCCACGCGACGAGTAATGATTGGTTCGGGCACGGAAAGTAATTTATCTGTGTAGCGAGTGATTTAGTAACGAACACTAAAATTTAGGCGAGTGTGTTAGTAGAACAATTTAGTTGAGTAGATCCGTTTCTTAAAATTTGTCTGGTCTAGTACGATGCCCCGGTGCACTTGCTTTTGTAAAGCTCAGCCGGAGTAATTCCAACACTTTCTATGCACTAATGTTAGATTTTTCAATACAAAAATTGACGTTTCATTCTCGTGTGAGAGAGGATGCCTTATACAGTTCCTTTCATCCTGTTTATAAGGTTTGAACTGTTGTTTATATGAGAACCGATAGGGCCCCACACGCACTCGAGATTAGTCGTCTATGCTTCAGGTCAGTCCGTTAATTTGGATGCGGTTAGTTCCTTCAAACCATTGATGCAGTAAAGAAGTCACTCTTATTGCGTGGTCAATAAAATATATTATAAAATCACAAGCTGAGGAGAGTTATTGAATAAACCCATTTCCAACAACTAAACCGTTTAGTAGTAAATGGCTGAACGCTACTCGAATAAATTACTGAACGTGTCTGAACTAGCTTTAGTGCACCGAGGGTCAGGTAGAGTATACGCAATCACGCTAGGGCTATGGATCTTAACCTTTTCAAAGACAGGGAACCCGTTTGATTATGAGGAACATTTGAGGGACCAAAGAACCACTACGGTCATAAAATTAACAACAGATAGATGCATGAACATACATTTTATCAACAATTATGGAGTGCAGATTATTTAACAATTAAAAATACATTGTATTCGCAGTTAGCTTCCTAGGTAGAACGCTGCACGTTCATAATTTATCGGAAAACTACTGTTCCGGTGAATATTGGTTATGAACCGCTGCGTTAGGGTAGCTTTTGGTAGTACGTAAGGGAAGTGTCTTAAGCTACATACTTTGATTTGCCATTATGTAGTATATGAGCCGCACATTAGCCAAATCGGTTACATCTATCTTTTCATTTTTTTAATTTGTATCGTCAAAGCGCTTATTTAGCTCCTAAGTTTCTATATTTAAAATAAGTTTCCTTATTTTTGTTTTGTGAAATGCGCTGCCTTTCGGCGCCTTGCGCGATTGTGTGTGAGAGAGAGCGAGAATGTGGATGTGTTGGATTCGGGGTAAACGAAATCGCGTGCAACAATTTACTTTCGCCAAGAGGTTTACTATAAGAATACCGTGACAAGTTTGCGCAAAAGAGTGACGGAATGGGTCGTGTCCAAAAATACCTTGGATGCCACTGGCAAACTGTGACTGCATATATCTTATGATTTTGAGGGGGAAGGATCGACCTTAGCCCTTGCTGAGACATCTTAACCAACGCGGAGTTGTTATCGCTAACTAACCCTTCGTATCGAAAACTACCTTAGTGAGTAATGTTGATTCTGACTTTGGCAGAATCCGCGGGCCTTACATCTTATCGGTTACTGAAGGGTTCGTCATTCAACAGAAGCGCGAAAAAAAATCAGAAATAAAAGCGATACGCAACAGTTTCTAATAATGATTGTTTCTCCTGATTTGTAATTTTTTGAGATTGTTTATCGTTCTCCTTTTGACGTGAGTTTACAGACACCGTATCTTCTTCACTTATTTATGGGGCCCAAAAAATATATTTTTCATAATTTAAATCTTCTGCTTTTGATCTTTTTTTGTTTATGAAGTACAACATTTAGGGCTTCTCTACTTACAGATACTATATTTGATATCTTGTTCGTTTGATATTTTCTTGGAAATCTCCATGGTTATATGTATATATGTTATCGCGTGCATTATGTCCCAATATTCTGTTAACACGTTGACTGTCACGCCAAAAATACATGGTTGGCTCAAATGCAGGTTTTCCTATGCATTTACTGTCAATTTTCATTCAACTCGTACAATTATAAACAGTTGAAGCACTCCGGTCACCGATGACCACCGGGATGCCACAGGGGAAACAATGTGCCGTCATATATGACCACCGTGGCAGTCACGTATTAATATTGTACGAATTGTCATCAATATTGTTGCAAATTTGTCCTTGGGGAATTCTTTAATACTGGGTTCGTGCGCCCGTGGAGCGCTAAAGCGCACTGCTCGTCTTAGAAAATCCATTTATAAAACAATATACAGTAATTCTTCGCTTGGCGCTTACGATTCGGGACCGGCCGTAAGCGCCAAGGGAATTTGGTCGAACATTGGGTTCGTAGAATTTCGGCGGAACCGTCAGAGCCCGGCTACTGTGGAGATACCGATATCGGCGGGCACAGAAAGGGACTTGTATTCATTTGCGGCTGATGATTTCAGTTTTGCATGTGGCATTTCATTATTATGTGCTTGCATGGGCTTCTAGAAAAACATAAAACCATACTAATAAATGCGCATTCTACCTTGAAGAGGTCTATTGGAATATATCTTTAGATTTCGACTATTCTCTAAGCCCGTAAAGTTATAGTAAAAACTGAGCACGACCGTTCGCAAGCTTTTCTTGTAAGCAAGTAAGTAAGTAAATATAATCCAAATTCTATCGCGTTTGGTCTCATTTTAACCACCACAATCTCAGCAATAATTCAAAAAAAAAGTTATAGCGAGATAAGTAACAATAAAAAAGTTACGCCGTTGCATTAGTGTTGCCTCACCGATACGAAGCATTTATTCTTTTAACCCTTTCGCTACGAGCGTCGCCTATAGGCGACATCCGCGTGACGACACTTTTCTCATTTTCTGGTTTGTTCGCATTTGTTTTAAACAAGTGAAATATAAACATGCATTGTGTTGCGTCGCGAAATAAACAAGCAACAATTGCTTCGCGTGTCCTACCTGTACAATAGTTTAGCTAAGCAAAACATGCACACTTTTCGGTGCAGTGCTCCGTTCAGTGCCGCTACTCCGGCGGCACGGTGGCCCGTACAGCGGTGTCACTCCGGCGGAGCACACTGCCGTAACGAAAGGGTTAATGGTTAAACGCGACCGTCTCGGCCACGACGTGTCGGCTAATCAAAAGGTGCCGAATTACTCCATCGACTCGGAACTAGATTGGCCCCTCCAGTGGTGGGGATAACTCGTAAGCATGCTCGGTAGAGATCGTGCTGAGCGCCAAGAGAAGAATTACTGTAAATAGAAATGAACTTTTAATAACTCACTAACAAGAACTTAAGAAACGTTAGGAAAATTTTCAACTTTATGTGCGTGCTCTCGCTTTCGTAGCTGACGATAGAAGTGAAGGTCCAAAAAGGTCTCTTTCATCTCTTAACATTAAAACATTTTACGACTTTGTTTGTCGCCAATTAAATTTAACATTAGTTTTACAAATTAATTAAAACTAATTCCTTTTGGCTAACATTTCCAAATTGACAACTGATCAATAAATAACGAGTATTTAACGCCAAAGCAATGAAATTAATAACATTTAATCAATTAAACAAATTCCATCCGCATTGCAGTTTAAATTCCGCGCGCGTTTGTTTACAAAACACTCATTAAGAGTAAAATACAGCAAATTGAAGGTAGATACAACAATATAATTGTAACTATAGATAGCGATAAATAAATGCGGAGCGAGATTCGAAACCGTATGAATAAACCATAAACATAAACCTGTTTGTTTAACAAGTTCACGCCAGCGTGTACTACCGGTGGCTCACGCTTGAATGTCGATTCGTGCGTCGTGTACCACAAAATATGTAGTTCCTTAAATTGATTTAGTAATTAGAAAAAATTACCATGTAGTTGAAAATTAGAACAAGGAAATGTAATGAAAAAAGTAAGGTTAAAATTTAGTTTTAATTTTTATTCGTAGTAAGTACAATAATTGTTTATTTATTTTTATACAGGTTTGTAAAACATTTTACACAAAGTGTTGGCTGACCCTCACAACGATGAAAATACGTCCTTACTCTTTGAGTTTTCTCCATTGCAAAATCATTACCTCTTTTTTTACATAAGGGTTTATAACTTTTCGTACATCGTTTTCTTGACGTTGTTACGAGTTGAGGGCAAAGGGGCACGGCTGTGGAGCCGAGGATCCGTTGTTTTATAGAGTATGTGTCAGTTAGTGACCGGGCAGGTCCTATTTCGTCACCGGGTGCCGTTCAAGATAGGAAATGCGTGGACGAACCAGAGCTTATTGCAGAGATGGGAGCCACTAGGAGTGTTAGTTAATGTAACCTCGTAACTTTACTACATTGATGCACCCCGAGTGGTTAAGGCGTATCTAGATTTGTGGGATACTACTGCTGCCAACTGGTAGAGGAAATTTAAATTCTTGTAATGCGTTTTATAGTATAAAGTGCTATTCTCTATTTCTTTGGTTATTCATATGGCAAGATACAGACTAGTCGGGGAACCCAAAATCCACCTTTCTCAGTCTAGACGTATAGAAGTGTTGAAATAGGTTCAAAGATGTCTAACAACATATTAAAATATCGTATGGTAAAAACGAATGTAAACTGCTTGAAGGGGATTGAAACCCAATCTCGCTGAGTTAGAATATTAATTTAGTTGATACCGACGTACACGAAGCTAGATTATTCAATACCGAGCCGCCTAGAGCAGATTTCGTGCCCTTTTTATACCCCAAAGTCGGGCCAAAAGGATGATGGGGGCACAGACTCTTTCAAGGGAGTCCAAAAGGTCCCCCTGAAGGGTTGCGCCATCGCGCCATCGCGCCATCGCGAAGGGGCAGTCTCGGCAGCCTGCACTTCCGATTACCAAATAAGGGCATAATAGAAGAAACGAAACAAGAAATACTTCCTACGTAATAACGTTCTTGCAGACCATTTATACGAAAGAGGAAAATGTGCACCTTTTTTTTCAAGGGATTGGTTATTTTTCAGTGGTTTGCAAGAGCTGACCAATAATTCATATATACCACGCATTTACGAGCGAAGTGCCGCATATCAGTTGTATCATAACTTTTCTGTACCATTTAATGGTTTTTCGTAAAGAACTATAGTATAAATCAACATCCTTCTTCGCATTATTATCTGAAAAAACAGTAAAACAGTCGGGCTTCAGTTTATTTCCTTTTCCTTGAATAATTGTACCCTTGTGGTTGTTCGAAGTACGAGGGCAGTCTGAAAAGTTCTCGGCTTAACAATGAAAGAAAATTTTTTTGATGTGGAATGTATTTTATTATTCAATATAATCTCAATGTGTCAGGCCGAGAACTTTTCAAACTGCCCCCGTAGTTAACATACAAACTGGTCTTTTGCCAGTCCATTTCAAAAATTTGATCCGCCGCGTTTTTGTTTTTGTTTTGCTTCTGGTGGTATAAATTTTGTATTTGTTTTCACAGTACCACAAATATATTTTTTTTTGCTGCTAAAGTTCTTCAGCCAAAGGGACACTCGTATAATAGCTAACTGTAAAAAGTATGCAGCCATTAAATAGCAAACCACTTATTACCAATCTCATTACATCATGCGTCCGTGTTTTCTCAATGGCCGTTACATTTTTTCCTGTATAAATCTCAATATTATAGGTGTATCCTTCAGGCAAACACAGTTTATATAATTTTACTCCTTACTTATGCCGCTAGCCTGGAATGCATTGGCGAAAACCGAGACGTCCTCCCATGGAACCATGTTTTCTTCTATTACAATGTTTTTGCCAGGTTTAACTACATTTTAGAAGATATCAACAATTGCTTGTAGAATGCTTCGAATTTTGTTCAACCGATCTTCAGTTGTAGTCGCGGTATTGTCGGAAAAATGTAAATGTTTAAGAATGTAGAAAAAACGATCACGATTCATGGCGTTCTTTATCCGTACGTTCGTATATATGTTCGTTTTAGACCAATGTGATCTAATTTGTGGTATGTGCGTTGCACCCATTATAAGCAATATGCCAATGAACGTGTTCATTTCTCCTATTGAAACAGGCGCCCAGACCTGCTGGTGTCTTCTGCTACTAAATTAAGAGTTATTTACGCATGGTGCAGCATATTTTTTTGTTCCTGCAACTATCACTTCTAGTATATAATTTGCAAAGAATAATTTATGTTACGAAAAATGGCCATTGCAGTCAATGTGTTCGACCAAAAGCTTCTCTTCTTCCGAATGCTCATCATGCATTAGTGTTCTTGTTCCTGTTATTTGCTGCCATTCTTTATAATGATCCTCTTCTTCTGAATCAGACTCAAAATATTCTTCTTCCCTGGTGTATTCACAAACTTCATTATCTAACGATTCACCTTCGTTGCAATCGAAGCCATTAGCAAAATCGTCGTCTGAAGAGGATAAAAGCATTATTGGTCTTTATACATTTTGCCGCGTCCCAATTATAGATTCATCAGACGAATCACCTATATCCATATGTATTTCCATATCTTGTCTTCAGTGTAGTCAGAAGGGAACTGCAAGGAAAGGACTGACTGATCGATTTGCAAAACGTCGATCCGGAAGTAATCTTCTGCACGCTGATTGGACATTCCAGAAAATGACTAATTGCCAATCAGCATTGCAACGCAACGGAATTTCCGGCAGGGTGTCGAAGCCTGACGGGCTAGCCTTTTTTGGAAGGTACAGAGTTTATTGATTCTGCCAGTAATCCGTAAAACAGTGCTTGCTGTTTCGTTTCGCGACGCAGCAGTGTTATTAGCTTGTCCTCGATAATCCGTTGACCGGAGCCGGAGTCGAGCGCGTGCTGGACATCTCTTCGCAAGGAGAGTTTAACGTCGGTCATTGGTTTGGCGCCGTCAGATGAACCGAAACCCTTTTAAAGCAGCCGGCCAGTGACGGGGAACAATTGCAGCGCCGCACAGCGGGACGACCCAATTGTACAGTTGGACATTGGGGCAAAAAAACATTTAGTACATTCGAAGCCAATGCTGGTTTATTATTGTCATTATTAAAGAGAAGCATTATTCATAGCTCATTCTTCACTCTGTAAGCTTCTAACGTGCGTTTAGGCTATTAATCAGCCCAGCCGAACGAAAGGAGCATTTAAATGACCCAAATAATAAAACACTTAATATATATAATTCATGACACCTTTTGTTGATGACCTAATTATGGGTTTTCCCTGCAAAAAGGGAACAACTCTCGCGTTTTAGTAACTTGCACCGAGGCCTGCTCGCTAGCATTTCCCAAGAAACAATGACTGTTTGATGATGATAGAGATACAAACATTTAATTGATGGATCCGAAATAATAAAAATATAATTGTTACGTATGAAGAATATTCCACACGTCGCTCTCAACGCGTTTTCGAGCTCGCGTCTGTGATGGGAAAACGCCCTAAAATTCTTTCGGTTACCATAAACAGATAAAGGGGTCCTGAGCACATGTGCGACCAGCTGCATTACGACTAAGACGTCCGACGAAGACTTCTTAATTTCCTTATATGGAAAGTTCTAATGCGTTTCCGCGCATTTCGGGGGTATATAAACCCTCGAGGGGGGTTTCTACCCTCGTCGGTTACATAGTCACGCGTAGAGTCGCGTCATACCATCTGTTTTTACGCGATACGCGGCTTCGATGATACTATAGGATGCGTTGAGAGCTCAGTATACGGAGGTTGTAAATCTCCGTTTCGATTTCTATCGACACCGTTGCATGCGTATGACCCTACGACCTTTTACGGAGATAGGGGTGATAAATTGATTTGAATGTTAACTTAATTAATGAATCTCATTTTGCCTGACTAAGAATAGACTGATAATAAAGGAAAACGTAATAATAAAACGGATCTATTGAGTGTGTAATATCTAGTGAAATAATGTTGGGGAAAGATACTGTTTCCCGTACGTCTTCAGGTAAAAGATTATACTGTTTCTCTAATTTCTGAATCAAAGTCGTCACCTGGTGTCTTGCAGTGCGAGAGGATACTGTTTCTCGCACCTCAGAGTCAAAGACTGACAGAAGAAGAAGGAGAGGATACTGTTTCTCCTTGTCTAATGTACTGGGATCTTGCAGTAGGAGAGTATAGTGTTTCTCGTACCACTGAGTCACGGACTCAGGCAAGAAAAGGGAGAGGTGTCTCCGTTTCTTGTACAAGACCCTGTCAGAGACTCCTTTAGACGTAGGATGTGGACTACATAGACTCTGAATTTAAAGTAGTAAATCTGAATAATGAATTGAGTAATGGACTCTAATTATAGCAAATCAAAACTCTATGGAGAGTGCTAGACTTTAACTGGAACTGAGTCATGGACTCTGAATGTAGCTAGTCAAGTGGCAGTTTCTAAAACGGGAGTTGAACTCTACGTATGGACCGTTTGAACTTTAACTCACGACTCTAAGTTCTGAAAGACAACCGACGTAGTTCAGTGGAACGACCGACGGAATTCTGTGAAGACTGTACGAGTCCTTGGTAACTACTATACGAGTTTGGTTCACGACTCTAGGAGTCCTGATGATCGACTGACTTCCTCGTCGAGTGCATCGCATCACGTCGACTCGGAAGTAACCTTTTGGCACGCTTATTGGCTATTAGAAAAAGGGACTAAATGCCAATCAGCGTGCTTTTTAATACGAGGACACACCCATCCCTTTTTGCGCTCGTTGCGCTCTGTACAAAGGGGTGGGGGGGGGGTGCATCCTGACCGTCTTGACCTGGCTACGCACGGGAATTTCCGCCAGGGTCCCAGAGCCTGACCTGGTCTCGCCTGCTGCGACACAGCTGTGGGCCCTTTTAGAAATTCACGTTTATGACGCATGCAATTGACTGTTGAGGCCGTGTATGCTTAATTAGTTATATCCTGATGGATTATGAACAATAATGGCTTTCTCAAAAACAGTTTTATTGCTAGCGCGTCATAAACGCCTTAACCATCTGCATGTCGAAGGTTGTTCTTTCTGCAGATTGTTAGCCGACTTTTTATTAGGTGGGTAATACATTCCGCGTGCTGGTTCCGAGGATTTGCCGCGGAACACCATCCTAGTACAGAGTCAGTTATATCAAATCAGTTTGGGCTTAGTGCACCTTTCGAATCATAGATTAACCCGTTAGAATCCGCTAGTCCGGTTCAAGTTCTTCCTCTTAAAAAGCATACTCTTAAAAGCGGCTCTCAGACCCCGCATCGCCAGTGCGTCAACACCGTGCAAATATTTAGGTAACTTACACACTTTATATTATTTCATCGCGACAATTACAATTGTACAGACGACTGGTTTGAATATATATATATACCATTTGTTCACCATTAAGTCGAGTAGATTCGTTAATCCAATCTTTACTCCGTAATCCTTTATATCGGTAGTAACGTTCCCAGAGATACAACTTAACCGCTCGAGTTGTATCGAATATTAATTTAAAGTTACGAGACAAATTAACATTTCCTGCGACTCCCTGATTTCTCATCAGGTTCGTTCGCACGCCTTATCCAAACAAAATAACTGCAAATACTCCAACCCAGTGGCTCCCCGATTTCGCATCGGGTTCGTCCTCGCTACACACATCCCAGCGGCTCCCCGATTTCGCATCGGGTTCGTCCGTGCACCTTACTAACAAATTCTCAACCGTATTCCTTGGGTTATATCAACCTCGCCGGCCTAGGCGTTGCCCACAGCCCCGGCTCGTAACATAATAATAGATTATTTTTCATAAAACTATTAGAAACAAATAAAATTGATAAACACATTAAATACGATAAAATCATTAGTATAAGAGAATCTGGAGTAATAAGAGTAATTTTTCAGTTGTAAATAATAAATCTTCATTATTTATCAAATTAAAGTTGAATTGTTCCTCCAATATAACAATAATTTATTTATTTAATAGTTATAGATATATTAATGTCTAGTTATCCTACTTATAATATGACCAACACGCCCCGTTTGATTAGATTCGATTCTCTAGTTAGTGCAACTGTAAGAGAAATCACTAATACTTGTATTCAATTCCATTATAAAAATCTCGATATTCCGAAAATAAAATCCATGCCTTGCGACAAATTTCAATACCTCCCAAACGTTTTATTCTATTCGAAAGACTTGGATGATAACAATCTGCTCTCTGAAACAATCAGGGAAGAATACGATATGTCCAAAATCAAGGAGCCCGACGAACTATATTCGTCTATTAAACTCGTCAAAGATTCTAAAACCACATACATTTGCATTGGGAAAGTTTTTAACTTCGATAAATTAGAATATGTGGTAATCTCTTGTTACTATCAACTAGCTACTGAGCCACCGCTGCATTCCGCGCACGGTGCGCGACGGCGAGCCACCGTTCTCGCTCCATCTCGGCCGCGAAAATTGAAGTGACTACAGTTCGGCCATCCTGCGCTTGTCGACGTCCTCGTCGACGGACGATTGCAGTTCACTCGTGTCGCTCTCGCGGGCCACAGTATCTTTTACGGTTGATACATACTTGAGGCGGTCCGCCGCTACAATTCCGTGGTAAGGGCGCTGCCTCTGCCTCTCACCCTCAATGTCACGTATAACGTACCGTTCATTATCTAACACACTCCCGATTTCATACGGACCTCGATATTTTGGGAACAATTTCCGACTTTCGCCCGTGGCCGGTAACTCATTACGCATTAAGACGATATCACCTACTTCGTATTTTCTGCCGCTGGTTCTAGCCTTGCTGAATTGTTTGCGCATTACTTCTTGTTGCGTGCGCAATCTTTTCGCGACATCATTATTATCCGTGGGTGCGGTTAGCCCTTCATTCAATTCGCGAAGTTCGCGCGTCAAGCCAC
This sequence comes from Nomada fucata, assembly GCA_948146005.1. Lineage (NCBI taxonomy): Eukaryota > Metazoa > Arthropoda > Insecta > Hymenoptera > Apidae > Nomada > Nomada fucata. The sequence goes on from OX411282.1 coordinate 12,055,232, forward strand.
TCTCACCCCAACCCATCACCTTAAAGTTAAATATTATTTCGTACGGTGTTTTTCTGGTAACCCGATGCCGACTACTGTTCAAGGCCCATTGGGCATCATACAATTTGTCGGACCAGTCTTCGCCCGTTACTTCGGTGGCTGTGGCAGCCAGACATTCTAATATTATGCTATCGATACGTTCTATTTGCCCGTTACCTCGTGGCGTATCAGTGGAAATTTTCACGTGCTGTATGTCGTAGCGTTCACAGAATTCCTTAAAAGTCTGCGCCGTAAAAGCTGTGCCTCGGTCCGTGATAATACGATCAGGCCTGCCGTAATTGGACATGAATTCCCTAACAAACTGGACAGTGGGTTCGGAACTTACATCCTTTAACGCTTCTAGCACCACGAATTTGCTAAACCCGCACGCGATCGCCGCTACGTATTTTTCACCGAATTCGATTGCTGGCAAAGGTCCTACGTGGTCTATATGCACCGTTTGGAACGGCCTATTACCTTTATCCAGGGGGTGTAGGAAACCCGGTTTCTTCCCGGTTGGCACCCGGTTGGTACCTGGTTGGTACAATACAAGCAAGAGATGCAACGGTTCACGTAGTTCGTTACAATGTCCTTCATTTTCGGGAAGTAATACTCTTCCTTGGCCTTGGCGAGCGTCTTCTCGATCCCTAAGTGTGCTAATGACCTATGGGCTTCCGCAGTTACCTCGTATCGCAAATCTTTCGGCACATAGAGCCGCCACCGTCTTTTTGTGGTCTTATAATCTCGCGCATTACACATAGTAAATTTCTGATGCGTCGCCGAATCGCCGGCCTCTAAACGATTCCGCACCTCCAAGATATCTGGGTCCCCCCTTTGCATTGGTGAAATCAAATTGGTCGTAAGGCGCACGCGTAGCACCGGGAGACCAATTATCTCCGTTTCTCTGGCTTGGTCGACAGGAGCCCTGCTCAAGGTGTCAGCCACTCGATTACATACGCCCCTGTGGTACATTATCGTATAATTAAATTCTGCTAACCTCATAAACCACCGACCAATTCGCGGATTTGAATCACGCTTATTTTCTAACATCTTTAGGCTATTGCAATCCGTTTTGATCGCAAAGTGCATCCCGATCAGTTATACCCGAAACCTTTCAAGAGTACATACAATAGCAAGTGCCTCCAGTTCGCATGAATGATATCGAGCCTCCTCAGGTGTTGTTTTTCGACTGTAATATGCTACTGGATGCCATTCGTTATCAGACGATTTCTGCAACAGCACTCCACCTAGCCCAACATTGTACGCGTCAGTATGAACTTCCGTCTCGGCCCCCGGGTCATAAATAGTTAAAACCGGCCTTGACACCAGTTTTTTCTTTAATTCATTAAAGGCAATGATTTGTTCGGCCTCCCGATGGAACGGAACATCCTTCCGCAATAAATCAGTCAGAGGTTTTCCGATGACCGCAAAATTCTTTACAAAACGCCTAAAGTAACTGGTTAGCCCCGCGAAGGCCCTAATTTCTCGTAGGTTTTTAGGCTCTGGGAACGCGAGTACCGATTCAATCTTTCTAATACCCGGTTGCACTCCGTTTTCCGAAACCTCGAACCCTCAATACTCAATGCGCATTTTTAAGAAATGACATTTCTTTAAATTAATAGTTTAAAAGTTAGGCCTGCACTTCGAATTACATTCAATACTTGCGTAAGGCGCGTTAACCCCTGTTCAAACGTAGTGCTTGGAACGATAATGTCGTCCAAATAAGCCATCGCTTCTTCATATCGTAGTCGTAATGTGCCCAGCACATTATTCGGCGTGCGCTGGAATACAGCCGGGGCATTTGTCAAACCAAACGGCATTCTCTTGAATTGAAAATCACCGTCGAGCGTAACAAAGGCGGTTTAGCTTCGCGACTGAGTCTCTACTGAAATCTGGTAATAACCACTAAATAAATCTAAACTCGTATAGTATTTTTGGCCTCCTAATCTATCTAACTGGTCATCGACCCGTGGCAGTGGATACTTATCCTTTACCGTAATCTTGCTCAAGGCACGGTAATCTACACACATTCTGATCTCGCCATTTCGTTTCCTGACTAAAACTACTGGACTCGCAAACGAAGATGAACTGTCTTCCACTATATCCGCTCTTATCAAAATAATCTATTAAGTCTTTCAATTGTCGCCGCTCCCCAAATGACAAACGATACGGTCTATAAACGATCGTCTTATCGCACGTAAGCTCGATACGCATTTCTGCTTTGCTCGTATTACCTACTTGACGAATATTTTTCGCAATTACGTCTCGCTCGCTATTTAGTAGGTCGAGGAGGCGTTGTAATTCTTCACCCTCGAGGTCGGTGTCGATCTCGTCCCGTGTCACAGGCTCGTCATTGGTCTCTCGTTCGTGATCGAGCTGCCCCATGCGTTGCTCTCTGCAAGTCTCGCCCCTTGTGATTGTATCCCCTGGTTTGACGACGACCTCCTCATCGCCGACATTCAGCATGGGTATTGATGATTTGCCCTCTGCATTCGTGGAAATCACGCATCTCGGTACGAGTGGGCCCTTTTCCCGTAGGCCGCCTTCCACCAATAAATCTTGGCACGGCAGCTCACCCGCCACTGCAACGCGACACAAGTAATTACTAGGGATCACCTGCCCCTCATCGGCTCGAAGTATCGTCCGCTGCGGTGCGTCTTCCACTGTCTCCAGCAAGGCATCCATCGTCGCAGCCACCCTCGATTCGCCCAACCGGCTTAAGATGACCACCTCCGGGTGCTCTGTGTAAGGATGTCCCATCAGTAGCGGTATAAATTGACTTCCGCGAGGTACGATGCGAATAGGGACTCTGGCTTCCACACCATCGATGCTGAGGTTGGCAGTGAACGCGCCGACCGGCCGCACTTGACCTTCGCCTTATCCTACAAGAGGGCTAAGTGTAATTTCGTGATACGTTAAGCCCATTTCGTCGGCCACGCCTTGTCTTAAAGCCACCGCGCTGCTCCCTAAATCCAGGTAGGCCCTTATCGGACGACCGTTCACTAGTGCATCCTTAAAATATTTTATATGAGAATCGGTACCAATTTGCATTACGCGCTTCGCATTGCTTTGAATTGTCGCCGGTGTTGTTGCCCCGGCATCCCGTCTCTCGCCCTTTGCCGTACACGCGCGCGAGTAATGTCCTGTTTGTCCACATTTCAAACACGTAACGCCCTTTCCAAGTTTTGGACACAATCGTGCTGCGCGACCCTCTTGTTTACAATGGTAACACTTCGTCCCGGAGCTTCTAGAAACTGCGCCGTTGGTAGCTCGATATATATAGTTGGTAGCTTTCTATTATATGTTCGTCTCCAGACCGTAAATCTGATAGCAATTCGCACGGGGTGTGATATTTACTGAGCGGTCCCAAATAACTTCGGAATTTAGGGCTATTCAACCCGGCCACTATCCACTCTATTATCTCATAATCAGTCATATTAGCCCTGTTGCGTTTCGCTAACTTCTCATAATAATACTCAATAATATTCTGACCTGATTTCCGCTGATACTTATGTGCGTCGAGTTGCCTCCTTACCGCGCTCGTGTCCGCTGGGAAATTCCGCCGTAGAAGCTTCTTCCATTCGGCCCATGCGCGTTCCAACCGCTATCTATCCAAACCATCGCGCCATTTTTTCGCCACTCCGGCGAGCTTCGTTGGCGCGTAGTGTCCAATTGTAGAGATCCCCATATTCTTCAATCTTGTCGATCCGTTCTTCGACCGTCAGGTCCTCCGCTACAGGGTTGAATTCCGGCAAAACACTCAGCACATCTCGAAAGTGCCGTTCGTCTCTCACGTGCTCGTCCGCCATGGTTTGGAAAACCGGGTTAAATTCCGGCTCTCGACGCAGCACTCGTTTTCCAAAACGATACCAACAGCTTCCGCCGTATGCCTGTTTTACGGTACAGCGACAATGGCACGAGACGATTAGTTTCGTTTTGTACTGACTCAATGTTACACCCGGTAACAATGGCGACGTCCCTTGCGCTCGCCACGTGTTCGGCTTATTCCCATAAATTTTCGGATCCCTAACGCCTACGCGTACGCGAATCCCACTTCTGATTAACTGTGGTAATCTCTTGTTACTATCAACTAGCTACTGAGCCACCGCTCCATTCCGCGAAATGACTACAAATATAAAGATATATTTTATTCGTTACAATCTTTAAATAATCATCTGCAAGAAAATCAATATTCCGGAACTCTATATATTCATGATGCAACCATTAACACTAAACCCACCATGCGCGGTCAAATGACCGTTTTTGAAATTTCGTTTAGAATTTCTCGTATACAACGTTACTGTATCACCGTTATTGACTTTTCCTGTAATATACATACAACCCATTTTTCAATATTCACAACTTTCTTTACTGTTTATTTTGCGAAAAAAATTTATAGCATGTCTAGACTACCACGAATGGTCATTTGACCATTTGAAAAATTCATGTTATTTACGACTATGTTACGTATGAATAATATTCTTTATACGCTGCTCTCGCATGTGCTGTTCAAGCTTGCGTAAGAAGGGAAGTCGCGTTTCCACGAAGAGCCCAAAGATTTCTATCATTATCGTACACGGACAATAAGGGCCTTTGACATTGATTAGCTGCATCGAGCCCGATTAAGTGCACGCGCGACCCGACGAGCTCTCCGTGATCTTACCTTATATGGAAACCCAAAATACGCCCCCCTGTACATTTTGGGACTATACAAGTCCTTCCATTCTGATCATCTTCGGTTAATAACTACACAGTTACGGCGAGTGTCGCGTCGTGTTACGCTCGTACAGAGTCAATTACGTTCAGTGGGTTCGGGCTTAGGGCACCGATCAGAATACAAGTTAACCCGCTGGAATCCGCAAGTTCGGTTCAAGTTCTGTCGGCATACTCTTAAAAGCGGCCCTCAGACCCCGCATCGCCAGTGCGTCAACACCGTGCAAGTACTTAGGTAATAATTTACACACTATTTAAATACCGCGACAATCACATGTGTACCAAAACGGCTGATTTGAATATATATAAATTGTTCACCATTGAACCGAGTAGATTCGTCAAACCTACATTTACCCCGTACTTCCTTATGTTAGTAGTAACGTTCCCCCGAATACAACTTAACCGCTCGAGTTGTATTGAATATTAATTTAAAGTATTGAGTTGTTTTACGAGTCTACAATGTAATTGTGGACCTACAGTGTAGGCAAACGCGCGATTGGAACTGTTGGATGACTAGCCTCCGCGACATCGATAAGGGGAGAGTATGTGAGTCCCCCCTTAGTCATGACTAGCATTAGTCAGAATGACGGAGTTTTCCGTCCTAAGGGTCAGGACTCAAGCTCGGCTGCGATGTCACAACAAGGGCTAAGGTCATCCTCACCCCTCCAAATTTAAGATATAAGTACCATTGCAAAACGGTACAAGGAGATCATTCTTAACTCTTACACCAGCCGACGACCACGTTACTCTGTCAGTTGACTAATAACTTGTATATCTTACTGTTATTCTTTAAACTGCTGTGTCTTCGCAATAGTTGTATTCTGAAGTGAGAACGGGATTTTAAGAACCTTCAATAAATTATTATATTATTGAGTACAATCGGTCATATCCTTCATCATCGGAATCCAACAGAACAAATGCATAGCGTTCTTTGTACAACAGTTCGGTCTTGCGATCCGAACAGAGAACATCAAAATTTCAGAGTGTATCATAGAAATTATTACGTGGTATAAGTGATAGTGTCGACAAAGTCAACAGGGCCAACAATATTTTGGAGTATGATTTACAATTTTTTTTTTATTTCTGGTCTCAATGTTTTTGCCCCGTTTGATTTATATTTTTATATTTTAATTTTTACTTTTTACTTTATCATTTGTATATTCATCCCCAAAAATGTCAAGACATTCGAGGAATATCAATTTATTAGACAAAATAAATAATATCGACGAGGATTGTTCGGAAGATCAAGAAGTTTCCGATATTGATAATGATACAGCAGAAAATAATTGTGACTTCTCTGACAGCGATACGGACGAAGAGAATATTTTGAATATACGAAAAGGACAAAAAGAAGCAGGTTTATAGTTAGTTCCGAAAGTGAAAATGAGGAAGAGATTGAAACTGCTATGGACGGAACTGTTTGGCAAAAAATAAACGGAGGGTCTAATCGCGGAAGAGCACCGATTTATAATATTTTCAAGGAAATATCAGGACCGACAGGATACCCTAAACGATATATTATAAAGGGCAGTGTTGAGTCAGCATTTTTCTTGATTATGGATCATAAAATGATTGAACATATAAGAAAATATACGGAATTAGAGGCATTTCGAGTGTTGAAAACGAAATGGAATTTATCTATTGCAAAATTATATGCATTTATTGGACTTCTATATGCACGCGGCGCATATGCGACTAAAAATATGGATGTATCATATTTATGGGACACGAAATGGGGTCCGTCATTTTTCTCGACAACTATGAGCCGAAATGAGTTCGCAGAAATCATGAGATTTGATCGGTTTGACAACAAAAATCAACGACACCATGAAAAGGGACATAAAGAAGTATCTTAAGCAATGCTCGTCTTGTCAGGTCAACAAGACCAACTTCCGACCGTCGAAGGCCCCAATGGTAATTAAGTCCACATCTGGTAAACCTTTCGAAAGACTAGCACTCGACATCGTAGGACCCTTGCCGCACACCCTAAACAATAACCGCTATGTACCGACCATGCAAGACGACCTTACTAAATTCTCATACGCCGTACCTCTTCAAAATCACGAAGCGCAAACCATAGCCGCAGAATTGGCAAAATTTACGACCTTATTCGGAATCCCTAGAACAATACTGACTGACCAAGGGACTTCGCCTCAAATCTAATCAAGGAACTGACCAGACTATTTAACACAAGACACGTACTATCATCTCCTTACCACCCCCAGACGAACGGTGCGCTGGAAAGGTCACACCTAACCCTAAAGGACTATTTAAAACACTACATAAATCAAAAACAATCAGACTGGGACGAACTGATAATGTTTGCAATGATGGCTTACAATACACATGTTCACAAATCGACCGGCCTCACACCATACGAAACCCTTTTCGGTAATAAACCATACTTACCCAGTAGCTTAACACGGGAGCCAACACTTAATTATTCTTATGACGACTACATCGTAAATTTGCAACATAAATTAAATTATACACAAAAGATAGCTAGAGACAACTTAATCGAATCAAAGACCAAATCAAAATCCTACTGCGATAATAAAATAATTACACATAAATACAAAATCAACGACCTAGTATATATTTTAAATAAACAAAATACACCGGGATTGAACAAAAAGCTGGCACCAAATTATAAAGGCCCGTACAAGATAATAAAAATAAATGCGAATAACACAGTCCAGATACAGACTAATAGAAAATTAGTAACCTATCATACTAATTTATTGATACCCTCTGTTTCAGGCGACTAAATAAGATGGACAAAATGTACCACACGCACTTCCTCATAATGATAACCTTAAGTACAATTAACTCGAACTATATTAACAAGACTAGTAAACCTCACTAGGAAATCCTGCCCCTGAATTACCAACTAGAATTACACTACAACCACTTAGGTAACGCGAAAATATCATATTCAGAATACACTCCATTAACGCAAATAAACCTCAGCATTGCTGACCAAAAATATAATCAGCTATGCAAATTTTACGCAAGATCTTTGGAGCTATGTATGCAAAGCCCTGAAAAAACAATATTCAGTAACAGTAAATACCTTTGTCAGAATTCTCTCCAGAATTCTCTCATAAATTGTATACGCAATTAACCACAATTAAAACTAAAATCGAAATAATAAAAAGCATGACCAACAATGATCTGAACAAAAATAAAAATTCAGTAAAGGGAGAATTGTTTGAAAACATGTCCTATGCTTTAAGGTGGCTATTCAGCATACCTGATGCCGCAGATGCTAAATTTTATAAAGAAGCGATCGAAACAATAATTTTCGAAAACAGAAACGTCAGTCTTTTAATGAGACAGCAAATCGGTATTATAAGCAGCACAATACAAAATATAAATTCATCCACGCAGAGTCTTCGTGCAGACGAAAACCAATTCAATAAAAATATCGAACTACTCAATAATTACACGAATTCTACCACCAATAATTTAAACGCTACCACTAGACAAATCATTTTGGAGCACTTAATTATTTTATCGCAAGTATCTTACGAGTTAGACCAATACTATAACCTAATTATTTCTTCCATTATGTTGAGAAAATGAAACATACTACATCCACAGATAATATCTCCGCAGAATCTTATCGATAAATTAAACAACGTCGTTCTTCAAAAGGATGTAGAATGGCCTGTTCCATTAACGCACAGTACCATACATAAGTACGAAAAGTTATACAAGTTAACAGTAGCTTACACTAATAATATTTTAATATTCGTCATGAAAATTCCATTGGTTCGCGCAATGCATTTCGAGCTATACGAAATGTTACCGTTCCCTGTCTTCCGCAATTCCTCAAACACCTATTTTTACGTCCAACCCAGCACTCCTTATCTCCTGTTGAGTACAAATTGGGTATATTATGCACCGCTCGTAACTCTCGAGGTATGTCCAGCAGTTGATATCGGTGAATATACCTGCTACAAGAAGTACGCAATACGGACGATCCCATCATCGTGTCGGATTCATATCATCAAAGGTGACTTCGAAAATTGGTATCACCTCAGGGACAACACCTGGGTCTTCACTACGAAGCAACCCCTGCAGTTGACCCTCACATGTTCATCGACACACATCGAGGATCTCGAGTTGGAGTCCACCGGAATCATTCAACTAGAATCTCAATGCAAGGGTTACACCCAAAATATTGCATTGGATTCAGCACGAAATTTCGTCACCAAACACACGCTCAAATTATTAACACCTGACAGCGCCGAGGATGACTGCTGTCCCAAACATCGCGAGAAGCTCACGATCACTCCGATTCAACTAATACCAATCAAGATTTCACATACCAGGACAGAAGATTTTAAATATATCGACCACAAATTAAAGAAATTGGACATTCTATTAGAAGACCAATTAAGTAAAACCATAACAATTAAACATAGTCGTTGGCTTACAGTCGTTTTTAGTATACTGGCAGCCATTGTCATTATATTTGCAACTATCAAACTCTTACGTCGGTGCGATTTCTTACGATGGACATCAAAATATCTGCGACTCACTAGAGACCCAAGACCGCGGCCAATAAACTATCCGCATAGTCTCAAAACCACCAACAGAAACGTAAACACCGGACCCGTGACGAGAGCGCAATTTAAACGACTCCTGGAAGAAGAGAGATCCAGAACAGAAGGAAGCCAGCTGAACCTACAATCAGCACACGACAACAACGTCGAGTATTACCGAGGTGACACCCCAACCAGGTCTATTGCACCGCATGGGCCCAGACGATCACCATACCGAGCCGCTTCCATAAACATGGATTCATTTTAATACAACGAATTCCCTCTATCGTTTTCGATTAATTCATGTATCGTACCGTACATCACCATAGCGAACGTCTAGATATAAGTGTAATATTTTATGTACCCCGAACACTATTTCTAAATCTAATCATTTTAGTGTAAATATAAGATCGATCAGATACCATAGAATTAATTTGCTCTTAAGAAATCGTAAATTAATCTAAAGGCGGGAGGTGTTAGATACCTGGAGCCCCGAACCTACACGTGCACGGAACATGTGCCAAAAATGTGAAACCCGCAGTAATCTGGCTAGAATTACCCCCCGCCCTAATCGCAGTCCTTTCATTTTACGATACCAAACTTTCTCCGAAAACTCACGCACCTCTTCAAGGCCTCCAAAACCATAAGGTACCTCCTTCCCAAAAATCCGAAAACTTCTTCCAGTTCCACTTCCACCCTCCCAACCACCACTACGATATCCTATTCCCACTCCTTCGATAGCAATAGTTTACATTTTTCCCTACGCGACTCCGAGAAGACAGAATAAACCGAACAGTCTAACGATTCACTTCGAAACGATTAAATAAAGACTACATATATACTTTGTAAATCTGAGTAACTTTATTTCACGGGTTCAGGACAACAAGATTATGCAAGATCATGTGCTGCGCAAACAAAAGTTTTAAGTAAAATCATCAAATAGACATCAATGTCCAACGATACAATAGGGTCGCGCACTGTGCGCCGGCGTGAACGTGTTAAGTACCAGTCGTAGGTGGCCGATCAAAAGGAAAGCCAGAGACACATGCGGATTTTAGAACACTTCGCTTGGAATATTCTAAAGCTAATCTATTACGGAGCATAAAGAATTGGGTATACTATAAAGTTACGTTTATGCGCTACGGCTTTCGGAGGATTTATAGCCCTATAATATGTATTATGCTGTTTCGTATGATATGTCGCCACGTGTGTTATTTCTAAACCAGGGATGGCCAAATTTTGAATCACTCTACGGACGACCTATTTTTTAAATTAGAGGCTGCGGTTTACCAACATCGTATGTGTTAGGTGGTCTAAACAATAGTAGTAATTTAAGGCGACAAATAAGTTTAAAATTGTCTCATAAGCTGTGATGAACGGGCATCAGGGATGTTTACATATCACCAGGCGGGCTACTAAAATAGTTATGCGGTCGTATACCTACTGATTGACTTTAAATTAAGCATCGAAAAGAAAAAAAGGTCAAATATAATAGTTTATACAGGTTGGCCCGTAAGTCTCGCGGTCACCACTGCGCGCGGTTGTCGTCGGGTGCGCCGAGGGGCAACGTACGGCAAATATTAAATCGTCTTAAATTAATAACAATGTGTAATGATTCGTTATTCACAAATAACAATTTAATTATCAAGCCGTTTTGTAACTGTTCCATACTTTTATTCCTTATCCGAAACGTATAAGGTATTTTATTACTTATTAAAAAAAATGTTTGGATAATTAATGTTAAAAAAAGATAGGTAAATAAACTTATCCTTTCGTTCACGAAGTAATCTACTTCGACGAAAGTGAGTCCTTGGCCGTTGGTCATTGCACCGATCCTGACCTATTTTAACAATTTTAATTAAATTAAATTAATTAAAATACTACGAGACTTACGGGCCACCCTGTATAAGAAAGATATTAATCTCACTCCAAGAAAATTGTGAAAAAAAATATTCGCCCAACGTGGGGCTCGAACCCACGACCCTGAGATTAAGAGTCTCATGCTCTACCGACTGAGCTAGCCGGGCTGTTATGATTTCAAATCTCTAGAAATATGGAACGGATCGGGTTAACTATGAATAGAGAAGTCTCTCCTTGAAACTGACGTTTGTATAATATTTTATTGATTACCGAAGGAACATAGATATGTTGGAAATTAATTCTTGGAATTTAAAAACTATTTGTTTCCCAAAATTGTTTCTTTCCGTTTCTATGATTAATGAATTCCAAGTAATTACCCGATACAGTATTTGAGTATCGATTTGTTTGAAACGCAATAATTTTCAGCGGCAAGCAGGTATTACTTTTAAGATGTACAAAAAATTGTTATTACTTATTTTATATTACCGTTTGAGATAATCAGATATTTAGCAAAACGGAAGTAATTTCTTTCCTAATTCAGCTGTCGACAAAATTCAAACAATGCAGGAAGTATCCTATATAAGCGGACGTTCCATATGTACCAACTTATACAAGAAATACGAGTTAAAAAACGCCTGGATATGATATGATTAGTGGAAGGATCGTCAAGGAGCTTCCACCAAAGGCGATAAGAATGCTCACCATAATTTTCAATGCGGTGTTAAGTATTAAGCATTTCCCTGCTAACTGGAAGGTAGCACAAATCATAATGCTAAGAAAACCAAATAAGGATCCTCTATCATCGTCGTCATATCGGCCAATTTCACTTCTTGCAATAATGTCAAAATTGTTAGAAAAGATAATCTTAAGTAGAATGAAAAAAATAATAAACAAAGAAAAACTAATCCCGACTCATCAATTTGGCTTTAGAAATAAATATGCAACGATTGAACAAGTTCATAGGTTAACCAATCAAATTTATTTAGCGTTCGAGCAAAAGAAGTACTGCACCGCTGTCTTCCTAGACATAGAAAAAGCCTTTGATAAAATATGGCATGAAGGGCTCCAACATAAAATTGGGCAAAACTTCCCTCCATCTTATCGCCAGCTTCTGAAATCGTACCTCGAAAACAGAACGTTTTCTGTTAGGATGCACGATTCGTTTTCAGGCAGTGTTCTGGCACCAATACTATACACGATATTCACCGCAGATATACCAACCATTAACGAAACATCAATATTTACATTTGCAGATGATACTACAATTATAGCCACGCACTCTGACCCAAAAATCGCGCACAACATGTTACAACATCACCTCCAGGGAATTGAACAATGGCTGAATGACTGGAGAATAAAAATAAATTCTGCAAAGAGTAACCCTATCACATTTACACACAAAAAAGGTACCTTTCCTCCTGTTACTCTTAACAATGCCAACATACCGCAAACCGAAAAGGTTAAGTACTTAGGCTTACGCATGGACGCAAGAATGACATGGAAACATCACATTAAAGCTAAAATAGAACAAATTCGCATCAAAAGAAAAGAAATGTATTGGTTAACTAGTAGGAATTCCAAGCTCAGTATGAGCAATAAGCTCCTCATTTACAAAACAATAATAAAGCCTATTTGGACCTATGGGATAGCATTATGGGGTACGGCTGCTAAAAGCCATATAGCAAAAATGGAATCGCTATAATCCATCATTCTAAGAACCTTTGTCAACGCGCCCTGATATATAAGGAACGAGCAGATACGAAGCGATCTAACGATCAAATCAGTGGACGAAGAAATAAAACATCTATGTAACAGATACATGATAAGGCTTGGAGACGATCCTAGCGAACTAGCAAATAGACTATACACAGAGACACTTCCTAGAAGACTTGAAAGGAAACATTCAAACGACCTCTTACCTCCAACATAAGGAGCGTGTACATTAGAGTTTTATCCTACTGAGGTTGCAACTACGTGCTATTCATTCTAAATACCGCTACAATAATTAACCAAATGTCCCCCCTGGACAAATTGTTAAGCACAGTGAAGTCAATAAAAAAAAAAAAAAAAACTGCATATGTAATATCTAGAGTCTAGATTCGAGACAGCCCTGTGCATGGCTAACGCTGATAACCACTATAAAGTTTGGCTTTATAAATTTCAAGTTAATAGTCCTCGGGAAGTAAAGGTGCATCGCGCGTGTAACTATTATTGCTGCAGAGAATTCTAAGCTTCACTAAACTTAACAGGTATCAGATTATTTTTTTACATTAGGGCAGGGACAGCCAACGATACACCCGAATTTAATGATTCGACGCATGTGTAGTTTGCAACAGTTACAAGCACTCAAATGGCGGTGACACAACGGTCCCCGGCTTGCAGCTGTGCCCCGCTCGGCGTTTGGGTTTGCACTGGAGTAGGGTACAGTTTAGTAAAGAAATTACAGAACGAAAGAACAGAAATTGCCTCCTATAGTTCTGAGAATATATTGTGGAATCGAATTCCACTGCTTATACAAGTGTTTATATTCACACTTTTTATTCGCGCGGTTCAAAAAACTTTGTACCATTGTAATGGACACAGGGAAAATTGAACTCCCAAACCTCGAACGTATTTGGGCAAATATTCGTTCGTTTGGACGGTAGCGCGCGGCGATACTTGAATGCCGCGCGACGAACCATTTCGAGTCGGTCTTTTGCGCGAACACAAAGATTCGTTACCGCAGTGTGGACGGTTTTCTTCTGGTTTGCCGCGCTCGAGCCCGGGTACAGTACGGCATTTAAATGGAAGTTCGGGACAAAACTCGAAAAATGCATATAATTTGTGTTTGAAATTCAAACGAGCGTCAGCGGCGGGGATGTTCGCAACCGGCGACATTAGTCAAAAACAATTTTTTTTACTCGAGATCGCCTGGCGACACCATGGCCCAATAAGAGTTTAGAGTCATGCCCTGTTGTGATTTCCGACCAATTGGGCATCACCCGAAAAAAGGGGAGGAAAAAACGTGCGACGAGCCTTTGCGAGAAAGCATTCGCTCTGGGTAGGTAGAATTCAAAAAACCGCCCTACAGTTAACATCTGCGTGCTCCCGCACTAATTCCACTAATTCGATCTACGACTAGAAATTCCGAATTCGTCATTTTTAATTCTCAAATATACGTTGGGAAATACCATACTCGTTGCACTCTATTTTTCGGCCTGCACCACCTTCACGCTGTTATGTAGAGAGTTCCGCACCGCGAGGGAGTATACGAAATCTGACTATTTTACTATTTTACTTCTACTATTTAGTGAAAAATGAGCGACGAACCGCACGTGACGATGGTACAAAATCAAAGACGTCGGGTCCCGTTTTGGGAGCCCTTTTCTATCCTGCCTTATCTCGCACGAGTAACCTATGTTTTGGTCTTGTTGTGGAACTTTTTGGGCTGTCGAACTGGTGCTCTTTCGTGACTCAAGGAGCGACAGTGCGTCAGTGGTCTCTATCAAGTCTATATTTTCTATTAGTCGTATTTGGTCTCTATGACAACGCTCAGCGCTGAGCGATTCCAGCGTCCACCGATCCATCCGAAACAATGTATAAATAATGAACATTTTTATAGTGGAAAAGATCAAACTAGTTGTATGACATAACGTATGACATAAACATATGTTTCGTTTACAATATACAGGATGTCAGAAGACTCAGGGAACATCGAGAATTGGGGTGTAGCCGAGGTGTAGATAAACAACTTTTTCCTGGGTAATAATGTCATACATAGTTTCGTTTTTGAGTTATCAACAAAAATTACTGGCCAATGAGAGCGGCCGTCGGGCATCGGCCAACGCGCGCTCAGGTGCGAACCGATCACTTGCGGTTGGTCGTGATGGGGGCATCGAGGGTACCGAAGAAAGCATGCGGCAAATGTTATGTAAGAGAAATCCCTAATACTCGAATCGAAGTCTCGATTAGGTATTAGAATAATTGCGTAGGCGTGTATATATTAACAAGGTGTTCCGTTTACTATGCTATCTCGACCGTAGTCTATACATAAATGCCTTCCTTTGGCAAAAGCGGCGGTCGCGAGGACGCCTACGTCAACATGGCCCTTTTTAACCATTTTGGGGGTTTCCCGAAAGAGAGCTACGCTAGACAAAGACCGAAAGGAATCGAATGTTTTATCACTTATGAAAAACATAAGTTTTTTTATCAGTACGTTTTCAGGTGGATAAATTATGTATTAAGAAAAACGATTCGCATAACTAATGTTAGGAAAAGTTGTTAAACTTACCCATTCGTTCGCGAATTAACTTGCCTAACATTGTGTGAATCCTGAGCTAGGCAACGCTCAACAGCTGATGCTGTTACGGCCGGCTCAGTAATCATGCACGATCACTTCAAGTCACGATAATGGTTACAAGTTCACTACTAATGCTTAAAAACAATTACCACATTTTCGACGGCGGAGACGCGTTCCTCGAAACGTGGCGTCGGAAAACGATCTGGGGGCGAAGGATCGTTGCTCGGCGTTATCTGCCCGATAATCCAAACAAGGAATCAATCGGCGGTAGGATACTTAGGATCTGTGTCCGACGCGTATGTGCGCTATCGGGCTCTGCGGTCATGTTCCCCAGATGCCCAGCTAGAGCCTACGCGATTCGGAAATTCTTGCACACGTATCGCTGGAATATTGTACCGCACGTTTCTCTTCCTTCCTACGGAAAAAATATTCCATCCCTAACAAAGGCCAGCTCGGATCCACGAAATGCTTAATCTGGCAGAGACATTCTGCTATTCATACGAGTAACATGGATCGGACACCCGGACAATATTTTGAAATGTTTTGTGTAAGAGATTTCGGCTGCGAGCGCCGTAGCTGGGCATCTGGGTTACGTCAACGCGGGGCCCGATAGCGCACGTACCCATAGGACCCCGTAGGCTGAAGGGAAGTACCTGAGCGAGGCCCTTGAAGCCATGGCGCATGGGAAAAACCACGACACCGCGTCCTTTTTGGCGATCACGATGCAGCAGGGCATTCTGGCATCGATCGTCGAACGAAGGAGTCGTATTGACAAAATAACAATCTGCAAACGGAGTAATACTTGTTGAGACCGTGTAAAAAGAGCTGTTTCATCTTTTTACACGCTACTACATCCTTCTACGCTCTAGTATTGATTTGTATAGTTTTTGGGAATAATAAGGAAGAAGGAATAATAATAGTAGCCTTCACGTCGTTTGTCTTACATTTGTGTATTCGCGCAGTGAACTGATCGTGAAGTGAAGTGATCGTGCAAGGATACTAAGCCGGCCGCAACACCATCAGCTGTTGAGCGTTGCCTAGGTCAGGATTCACACAATGTTAGGCAGGTTAATTCGTGAACGAATGGGTAAGTTTAACTAGCTTTCCCTAACATTAGTTATGCGAATCGTTTTTCTTAATACATAATTTATCCACCTGAAAGCATACTGATAAAAAAAATATTTTTTTCATAAGTAATAAAACATGTAAGAAAACCCGAGGCTTTGGAGCGCCTCGCATATTCATCTGGAAAATGTCGCCACGAGGCCGATAGGCAGCGGAGCCCGTAAACATTGAGGGGTCGTAAACCAGACCCCTGAAGGTACTGCGTCGTGGACCGGGGGCGCGCCTTCTTGACGGGCAAGAATGCAACGACGAGACACTATTTGGGAAACGATCGACTAGAGCGGACTGATTGTACCCATACCGTTGTATTAGCATACAAATAGATATTCCTATAACCGTAGGCGAATTTAGCGATTTCCTTTAATATCTGTGTCTTACAAACACTTTATCCTTTTCGGATAACAACCAAACGTATTGTGGGATCGGTCGCCTCCATCAAAGAGCGAAGTTAAGAGGAACAAACGAATAGCGAATATTGGGAAGGGGCCGTGGCGTAAATGGACTGATCAGTGCCTAGTAGAGAACGACCGTGACCTCCGAAGGGAACGGACGTGCCCATGCGGAACCGCAGTGAATCAGTGACCCTTCAACACAATTCTTGCAACCATCGTGACAGTTTTTCATACAACCAAACATACTAAGAGAGTTATTAAAAATTCTGTTTCCCAGTGCTGTATTACTACAAACTCAGTGAAGTGAAACAAAATTGTCGGAAGACGGAAAACGGCAGAGGGGCGGCCTCCCCCTGACAAAACAAGTGAGCGCACAACACCATGTGAGCCACCAAGAAGAGTCAGCCATATCAGCCTACAAAAGCTATCAAATATAATAAACTGCAGCGACTCAACGTACAGAGGTAAGACGACCTTACACGACCAACTGTTACAGGCCTTAACAGAAACAAAAATCTCGCCAATACCAAACCTGGTGCGAAGAAGCCCCATCGCCCGCGCAAAGGTTCCTACACTCCAGCACGAGATGAAACCAAAGGCACCACCACAGGCTAAAAAAAGCTGCACCGCCAGCAACAGCCAACAACCGGACGGAGCCAAGGAGCGAAATCAAGAGCAGTACAAGGAACTACTAAAGATAATCGAAAATCTGAACAAAACTATAGAAAACCTCTCCAAGCAATTGGAAGAAGAAAGGGCGCAGAAAAATACCACCACGCCGGGAAAAACCCAACCAGGTACCTCCAAGCGCAAGGCTACAGGCGAACAGGCCAGCACGTCAAACCGACCGTCAGTGCCCCCACCAGAGGGAAGAGCGGGCACGACCGTGCGGGCGTCCCCCGCAACCGCACCAGGACCCCCAACAAGTAAGACATGCGGAACACGCATCGCGGACGCTAGCACAAGCGCGCCCCTACCTGCAACCAGTGAAAAAAAGGATGGGCAAAATGAGGGCTGGGCCACTGCCCCCTCCAAAAGGCAACGACAGAACTCAACACCAATCCCAACAGCCCGAGGAGACACCCCCACGGAATCAACAGGATCAGAGACAGCCAGCACATCACGCAAACAAGGAAAACACCAAGCCAATCAAACCACCATCGAGACAGAGCTACACCAGACCCAAGACCAGGCAGCATCCAAGCCCCCAATCATAAACATATTTGGGAGCACCCAGCAAGTAACTTTTAGGCTGATCAAGCAAACACTAAGTATAAATAATTTTAAAATTAAGCACATTAACACCTCCAAACATTACGTACAGCTCGATAACCTAACCGACTACAACGCAACAATTAGAGAACTAACAATAAGACAAATCAAATTCTTCACCTACACCCCAAGAGCACTCAAACCGCAAACCCTCCTAATCAAAGGATTAGACTCCAGCTTCGACACGGAAGAAATCCTTATAGAACTAACGAACCTCCGCCTGAACAAAGTTAAGTTCCTAAAAGTATCCAATTTTACAACAAATAACAACTCCAAAAATAGCAGAACCCTTCCCTTCTTCCTTGTCCAAATCTCCCCAGACAGCGACATAAATGAACTAATACAGACCAAGCGCCTCCTTCACCAAGTAGTCACATGGGACAAGCTACACAAGAAAGACCCCACGATGTGCGCCCGCTGCCAAAGAGTGGGACACACCTCCAGGAACTGCAACCTGGAGTTCAGATGCGTGAAATGTGCAGATAAGCATGAACCCGGTCAGTGCAAAATTTCAAGCGACGCAAAGCTCCCAGCGCACCAAATATACTGCGTTAGATGTAGAAGTTTCGGCCACCCAGCATCCTACAAAGGATGCCCTAAGCTTAAAGAGCTCAAAACGAGGCTAAAAAATACCGCAATTAAAAAAACAAACAATAAATTAGAAGCCCTAAATAACGCAAAGAACCACATAGAAAACAGCAAAACCAAACCTAACATCTCCTTCGCAATGGCGCTAACGCAAAACCACCCACACACCCACCAGACTACAGCCCGTACCCACCCCACCCCACCACCCACTACACCACAATTACAACTCCAACCGACAAGATCCACAAATGATAGCCACCCAATCCACCCACCACAGAACCTCACTCAAATCCCATATGAAAAATTATTCAACGACCTGAAATGTTTTATACTGCCACAAATAAATAGACTAGAAACAATAATAGGGAACAACACCACCAGGATAGACAAATTACACGACCTATACTTCGGAATACACGAAGAGCACAATACTACCGACACAAACAGCATCCTCAATGATTAACCCGGCCACCACAGACCTCAAGATAATTTCAGCGAATGTAAACTCCATAGCATCGAACGAAAGAAGATACAACCTAACACAAATACTTAAAACTGAAAATCCAGACCTAGCACTTTTAAACGAAACGAAACTAAATGCACATCACAACCCAAAATTCAAAAACTACAACCTCGTAAGAAAAGACAGAAACGACAGCAATGGCGGTGGCGTAGCCTTACTAATCAGAAACCATATAGCTTACGAACTCATCCACTTAACAACAGACTCAACAATAATCGAGAACATCATTATAAAAATCCAACTACAGAATAATAACAACCTTTTCATAATAGCATGCTACTCAGCGGGAACCAAGTCGACAGAATTTATAAAAGAACTAGCCCAAATATTCACCACACTCTCCCTCAGAAACTCAAAGAACTACTACTTACTAGCCGGCGACCTAAACGCCAAACACCAAAACTGGAATAATCGCTACTACAACAGCAGAGGCCTTGCCCTAGCCAAGTGGATTAACAAAACCACCTTAGAAAACAGAATCACATTACTAGGCACCAACACCCCCACCTTCCCAAGGAGTAACGCCTACTTGGACATATGCATCCTAGACAGTAGAATCAATGTACTAAACAAAAACACAGACAGCACTATCCCCACACTAGACCTCGACAGCGACCATAGGGCAATTAAAATACACCTCGCACTCCCAGAAAAAGACAGCCAAATCCCCTTCACCGCTCCCAGTTTCCCACTAAACTATAGTAAAACAGACTGGACAAAACTAAGAAAAGACATTACCAAAAACTGGACAACAAAAATACCCCATAACAGAAACCTAACAAACGAAGAAATTGACCACTACCTAACAAGTATAGACACAATAATTATAAATGCAATACATAGAACAGTACCCACCCTCCCAGACTATAACTCGGCGGAACTGTACGTAAACAGCAAAATCAAAAAATTACAAAGAGCAAAAAGCAAATTACTAACAACGCTACATAACGAATACAGACACCCATCCCACCTCTCCCAAATAATAATAAAAACAGCGAAGACCCTGCTCAACCAGTGCAAAACAAAAATGAAACAAGAGTTCCAACAGTCCGTAAATGCATACTGGGAAAATAGAACAAAAAACATCCCAATAAATCCGCACATGTCCCCAGAAATTAACACAATCTTTAGAAAAAAAGAAGGACTAATTATACCCAACCTAAAAATAGAAAGCACAAACAGCGACCTAATAACTAAAGCCAAAATAAACCCGAACACCCTCAACCAAGACGCAGGCGGAAAATTTACAATTACAAAAGACACAGACAAACTCAACATACTAGGAGCCCACTTCGCCACAACAAATTCGCAAAACGCAGCACTAGGAAAATAGAGACTAACGGAAATAGTAGAAAAACACCACGCCACCCACATGAACGACAACGACTCAAGCAACCAAGCAAGCAGCACCTTAACAAAGTTCTCAGACACCAACACAGCTACAAATCCCAAATACGAAATCGACAGCAATTACTTCACAACGCCTACACACACAACACAACTATTCAGAAAAACGAACAATAAAAAATCCTCGGGTCCTGACAATATCCCTAACATAGTATTAAAGAACCTACCCACCAGCCTCCTCTCCAGCTACAATACCCTCTTCAACAATTGCCTGAACAACCACTACTTTCCCAATGCCTGGAAAACAGCACGAGTAATACCCCTAAAAAAAGCAGGAAAAAACCCAGCCGACCCATCTAGTTACCGTCCGATTAGCCTACTACCAAACATCTCAAAAATCTTTGAAAAACTCGTCAAAGAAGCCCTAGGAAGATTTTTCACAACGCATAATATTATCCCAAACACCCAATTTGGATTCCGTCCACAACTAAGCACAATACACGCAATACATACACTAACATCCGACATCCAACACGCACTACACAGCAAGGAAAGCGTTGCTGCCTGCCTAATAGACTTGGAGAAGGCCTTTGACACAGTCTGGTTAAAGGGGCTCCTCTACAAACTATCAAAAAAAGACTGTCCATTACACTTAATAAAAATAATTGCAAGCATAACGCAAAACAAAAAATTCTACACATCCAACACTAAAACTAACTCAACGCTAACACTAAATCTGACAGACGGACTGCAACAAGGGACAGTCACCGCACCAGACCTCTTTAACTTCTACACCGCAGACATACCAAAATTATTTCAAATACCAGAATCCCCAGATATAAAAACACTACATTTTGCAGACGACCTCATAGTGTACATCAAAGGTAAAAATATAACAAAAATACAGGAGAAAATGCAACACCTCTTTGACAAGATAGACGACTATTATCATACATGGAAGCTCAAGATTAATCCAGGAAAATCAGAAACCATCCTATTCCGAAGGCCAATTAAAAACCAGTCAAAAAATTTCTTAGGAGCATACAAATCCTTCCAAATAAAACACAGGACCACAGCAATTCCACACAAAAAAACAGTAAAATACCTGGGCATAAACCTAGACGAATTCCTCCTATTCAACCAGCACGTAGACATCCAACTAAAAAAAGCAGCAAAAACCTTTCTCAATAACGCCAAACTATTTTACTCAAAATATCTGAGCACAAAAATAAAAGTCATATGCTATATGTTACTTATAAGGCCAATAATATCATACGGCTCCCCAACTTGGTTCAACATAAGCCCCTCAACCATGGAAAAGATTAGGATCTTCGAGAGAAGATGTCTCAGGGCGTGCACGGGTCTAAACAGAAGTGAAAAATCCAATTACAAACGATACACAAACAACAAAAAATTATACAACACTGCAAACATCCCAAGAATAGACAGCTTCATCATAAAACTAACCAGAGACTACTTCGCCAACATCCCAAAAATAAAACACAACCACCTTATAAACAGCTCACT
This sequence comes from Nomada fucata, assembly GCA_948146005.1. NCBI lineage: Eukaryota > Metazoa > Arthropoda > Insecta > Hymenoptera > Apidae > Nomada > Nomada fucata. Next base: position 12,077,426 of record OX411282.1, read on the forward strand.
ATACCCACACGATGAATTCCATAAAAAAACACTAGCAACCGGCAATATCCCCCCAGAAGCCTTCCTACTACTCGACAAAACAGGCAGAATCATGGACCAACACAATATTCCAATAATTTACCATATACAGCGCACGGCCAACAACAAAAAAATCGTATACGATCCCCACATAAATAGCAAGAACACCAACCACCGAATAGTCTACAGCCGGACGTACCTAAACTAGACTCTACAAACAAATATCACCACAACACAGACAAATACTGGTGGTTATCCAAACCTTATACAAACAATTAACAAATCCCGTCACCAAAGCGCACTTTTTGTAATACATACATAGACGTATGTATGGATGTGTATGTTCGGGTATGTATGCATGTGTATGTGCGTGTATGTATATATATGTATATATATATATATATGTATGTTTATGTGTGCGTATGTGTATGTATGTACATGCATATACTCTCTCTCTGTACATAATGTAAATAACCTAGACATAAATTCCCTAGTCTTAATTGCCTGCCAACTGGCAGGAACACACGAGTGAATGCACGCGGTATGTATGTGTAGAGTGTGCAACTTTAGTTTAACCCTCCCCCCTCTTCTTTTTTTTTCTCATCCTCTTATAACAAGAAGGAACGACACCTACCACCTCGGCTTTTTCTAGTGCTTCCCAGCATTATCCTTTTTCCCGAAATCCAACAACTAAAAACACAGTCTATCCAAAAATAGACAAATTAAAACTAAAACTAAGAACAAAATAAAATAAGGGGAACAAAGCCCCCAACGTTCGTTTACAAAACTCCCCCCACAGGCTGCGAGCGTCACCACTCCGACCATGCAGCTATACATACACCTAGACCTTTTTAAATAGATTATTCACTATAAGTTATCAATGTAATCATATTCTCACAAACATTGTAATTCTGAATAAAAACCACTTAATAATAAATCAGTGCCTAGTAATACGAAGATCTCGGGTTCGATTCCCGAAGCCTGCCCTTCCTTTTTATTCGGTTCCTACAGTATCGAACATGGTTATTACACGACTTGGTAGTGTATTTCTTGTCCACGAATAACGAATAATTCCACATTATTCTTAATTAAGACGATGTCACACTTGCCGGATGCTTTCTTCGGTACCCTCGATGCCCCCATCACGACCAACCGCAAGTGATCGGTTCGCACCTGAGCGCGCGTCGGCTGAGGCTCGGCGGGGCGCTCTCATTGGCCAGTAATTTTTGTTAATAACTCAAAAACGAAACTATACGTAACATTTTGGTCAAGGAAAAAGTTGTTTATCTACACCTCAGGTACACCTCAATTCTCGATGATCCCTGAGACTTCTGTCACCCTGTATATACGCCTACGCAATTATTCTAATACCTAATCGAAACTTCGATTCGAGTATTTCTCTTACAATACATTCTAATTCTGTGCCTCCACGATACGAATAGCCCTCGGTGTGGCAGTCACCGGAGCTCGGTTCGAGTTTAAAGAACTTCTTCTGATGTTTGGAATGTAATTTTGAGTATTAGGATTATTTCGTGAAACTGGGAGTTTAACGGTGGATGAGTAGAATGAGACGATGTTGTAGGTATTGGAAAACTAGATTATGAGGAAGTGCGATAATATATAATACACAGATCAGTTTCATACAAGTACCTTATTTTACATAGTAAAAGAAGGCACGTCCTTATTCAAAGGAGAAACTCTAACGAATGAATATAGAAGAGAAGCATGGAGCATTCGGAGCTTATCGGTCCCCCTCACAATTAGTATAAACACTTTTGTATAAGCATTGGAATTCTATATCCCAATATATTCTCCGAACTATAAGAGATCACTTTTTTTTAACTGGGTTTTATACAATGCATAAGACCAACACGCCTCCTAAAAAATTAATCGTTTATATAAGAACACACATTCCTCTTTCTTTCGCTGGGGTCAACAACACATGGTCCAACATTTGTTGCTTTGGATTAGGGAAACCCAAAGAATACCTAATCAAACCAAATAATACAAAACTATATACATATCTACTTGTTAGCGTCAGCGAATTTTGAAAAAAGGAATATGGCTGGATTGGTGGAATACTATTCATTCAGGGTATAATTTATATTAGGGTCTTAGTTTATGGGCGTTCGGTGAGGTTGTTGTGAGGATGTGCAATCTGGGCGGCAGACTTTATGGCAGGACTGGAGATTGTATGAATGGGTCCAAACATCCTGTTGGCGGGCGATAGCTGTTGACTACATTGGATCTTTCAGTTATCTAGTGTCGAAGGGTGTACTGTTTAAAAAAGGAGAGAGAATGGTCGGAATGGACAAGCGGCCCGACGCCGAATTGTTAATGAATAGGAACTCTGTTCCTCTAGGATCTGGCCACGGAGTGGGGAAGGTTTTGCCTTCTGGTAAGAGGACTGCGATGAACCCCGTAGCACTTACCCCAGAACCTTGGAGCTTTACAGACGCCTTTTTACCCGGTTGATTGAAATTATAAAATAAGATCTAACATACTTATTCACGATAGTTTAGACATACTATCTTAATATCTAATTTTATTTCTTAACTTTATTTCAAACCCATTCCACTTCTCGGTTCCAGAATTTTGACATTTGTTCATGATTTTGTTAAGATATCAGCTATCTAATTACCTGTTGGAATATATTTCAATTTTATTATATTGTTCTTAATTTGTTCTCTTAAAAAATGATATTTTATATCTATGTGTTTAGATCCTTTATGGTTTGTTGGATTCTCTGCTTTGCTAATACAACCATTATTGTCTACGTAAATAATAATTGGATTGGAAACATTTATATCAATACTCTCTGCTAATGATTTTAGCCACCGTGCCTCTCTAACACCTTCAAAAAGAGCCATGTACTCAGCTTCAGTTGATGAAGCTGCTACGGACATTTGGCTTTTCGTACTCCAGCATATTGTACAACTTTCAAATAATTTAAATAAATAACCGGTAGTACTCTTTCTATTATATACATCATTTCCACCCCAATCAGAATTGACATAATCAGTTAAAAGATTTTGGTAATCACCTTGAATAAAAGTTAACTTAATATCAATTGACCCCTTTAGATATCTAAGTACCCTTTTTAAACATTGCCAAAGTTCCCCGTTGTTTTTATTTAGATATCTGCTTAAAATATTCACAGCTACACTTAAATCAGGTCGGGTACATAACATCACGTACATCAAACATCCGATAAGATTTCGACATGGTTATCATATTATTACATCTTTCAACTTTAATTCCCAGAAAGAGTTTGATATCTTTTAAATCTACCATAGAAAATTTACTCTTCAAATAATTTTAAAAACTATTCATTAAATCCATATCAGCTGTAGAAATGACAAGATGTAGAAATAACAACCACATATATATTCTTCCGTATGTCTCCTCTATTTAAGATATAGATACATCGATCGACAGAAGAATTTCGAAAACCTTTATCTTTAAGTGCCTTTTCGAAAACATTGAATCAGCATCTTGCTGCCTGCTTTAATGCATATAAGGCCTTGTTCAATCTACAAACTTGATTATTACCACTTTCAATTCCCTCTGGAACCTTCATATAGATCTCCTCTTTCAATGTACCATATAAAAACGCAGTTTTTACATCCATACGATGAACTAACAAGTTGAATTAAAACTAAAACTTGATATTCTTGCAACCGATGCGAATGTTTCATCATAATCTACTAAATACTGTTGACTGAACCCTCGAGCAACAAGTCGAGCTTTATATTTTAATGGGTTTCCAAACTCGTCATTTTTAATCGTAAATACCCACTTACAGTCAACGATATTTTTATTTTCTGGCTTTGTTACTAGAATCCATGTATTATTAATTAAGAAAGAATTAATTTCATCTCCAATTGCCCGCTCCCATTGAGCCCTATCATTTCGAGTTTTAATTTCCTCGTACGAGTTTGGGATTTTATAAATTAAACATTCAGCACACATGCGATAATCATTCGACATTTCGTTTTCATTATAAGAAATTTGTGGACGGTGTTTGATTCTATCGCTCCTCCTTAGCTCAGGAGACAATTGTCTTTTTGTTTGATTATTATTATCATTAGAAGACGATTTGCGTACATCAAACCACAGATTTATTAAGTCCATGACTTAATTCGGTATTTTTATTAATCTCATCAACCACTGATTCTAGCATATCTGATTTATTATTATTATCAGATTTATGAGACTGTACTGATTTTGACAATTTGTCAGATGCATCAGTTTCAGGCATCACTACCGGCCTGGAAACTATACTATTGTCAACAGGGGAGTTTTTAATTTTAACCCCTTCAGAATCTACTGCCACAGGTTTGGTTACCAAGAAATTTGTCTCATCTGCTATTATATCTCTCAGTACCACCATGTTACCAGTTCCAACATCTCATACTTTATATCCGTTTGGTTCATATCCAACCAAAATACCCTTCCACGATTTTTCTTCGAACTTTGACTTCATTATCTTGTTATGTACATAGACTGTCGAACCGAAAATCTTTAAGGATTTCAATTTTGGCCTTTAATTATCCCACATTTCATATGGTGTTTTGGATTCTTTTAATGCTTTAGTTGGGGTTAAATTGATTAAGAATGTTGCAGTAAGCACAGTTTCACCCCAAAAACATTTTTCTAAAGAAGCCCCGGCTACCATTGCTCGAGCCTTCTCCGTTATTGTCCTTACCATACGTTCCGAGACACCATTTAATTGCGGGGTTCGTGGAACTGTTAAACGGTAACTAATACCTTTTTCTACACAGTACTTCTTCATCTCATTTGACAAATATTCCCCTCCATTGTCACAATATAAATTGACAATTTTAGAATTAAAACGAGCTTCACTTTTTGCCACATAATCTGTAAAAACTGAAAATACATCTGATTTATGTGCAAGTAAATATGTAACACAGTAATGCGTGTACTCATCCACAAAGAGCACAAAATAATTTCTCTCATCAATAGTTGGAGGAGTGATTGGACCACAAACATCCGTATGAATAATAAATAATGGTCGCTTTATATGACTCTTATCTTTTTCCTTTCTGAACGATAATCGTGCTTGTTTGCCACTTATACAAGCTTCACATAATTTATCATTAACTTCGACCTTAACGATATGCCCTATATCTTCAAACATTTGCTTACTCTTGAATTCTAGAAATTTAGTTTTTCCCATATGGCCTAATCGTTGATGCCACAAGTAATAACTATCCTTCTCGTTACTATTTAATCGAACAATAGAATTTGCTTCATTTGAATTAACTATAAATTCAATTCCAATTAAATTGTTCAATGGCTTACCTGACATTATTGTTTTCGCAGATTTACTTATCTTAACGCCATTTTCATAAAAAATGATGGTCATCCGAGCCTGCTGCATTCTTCGGACTGATAATAAATTGTAGAGTACATCTTTACAATTGTGAACGTTGTCGATCGTCCCTTGAACACCCATGTTGCTGGTGACGTTGATCGTGCCCTTCTTTGTCGCCATTATGAAGGTCCCATTCTTCGCCACAGAAATTTTTATCGGCAATGCCAATTTTTCAAAACTGGTAGCCAAATCTTCTCTGTTGATAAGGTGGTCCGAAGCTCCAGAATCGAGGACGAATGAAATTTCATTTTTAATTTTTACGTTGGATTGGGAAACTCCAACCATAAATGCGAAGCCTGAGTTTCTTTGTTCCGGCGGTGGTTGAGCTATTTGTACTGTTTGTAATGTTCTTTCATTATTTGCGATTTGATTTTGCAAAACCCTTTTATAATGAAAGCAATCTTTCCTCATGTGACCCTTTCTTCCACAGTGATGGCATTTTATTGCCGATGATGATTTATTAGTTTTACAAACTCGCGACTTATGTTGCACATAACGGTTCTTCTTATACGGTCGCGACACCTCGAAATTTTGTCTCTTAACCGTATTAAGTTTGTACGCTTGAAGAACTTTTCCACTTGTATCACGGCACTCGTCTCTCAATTTCACTTCGTGATCAAGAAGTCTAGTTTTAATAAAAGATAACGTTAAATTATCCTCTGAGAGTGTCTCTATTGCAGTTATTATGCCGTCATAGGATTTAGGCAAAGTTAATAATAAATGACACACTTTGTCCGTTTCTTCTATTTTAGCCCCGGGGGTTAGTAGATCCAAGATCAAATTCTCGAAAATCTCAAAATGTCTTATTAAGGAGGTACCACACTGTAATTTTAAGTCTAATAATGTTTTTCTTACAGCTAATTGCGTGGCAATACTTTTGCGTTCATATATAGCATCCAAATTATGCAACGCTTGCCTAGCACTATAGTCTGTTTTAACGAAACTAAAAAAAGAGTCTGACAAATATTCTACTATTATGCTTTTGGCCTTTTTATTAGCCAAAATTCACTCAGCTGTTGCTGTCTCCGGAATTTCATCATCGATGACATGAATTATATTCAGTTCATCTAGCAAGGCACGAACCCTGAATTTCCAACTACTATATTTTTCACCCTCAAAAGGTTTAATGTTTCTTTTCACACTTGAACTCTCCATTTTCGTTGAAATAAAAATTGTCACTTATCAGTTAATGAACAACCAAACTGTACACTTAAATTAACACTTATAGGAACACTAATTATAACAAAAATTAAACACAAATATAAATGTATGTAAGCTAAAGTTTTTACTTGTCACTTATTCTTTTCACTTTTACTGAACAATTTTCTACCATATAATATACACCGTAACTGGGCCCATAACCTATTGGAAAACTAGATTATTAGGAAGTGTGATAATATATAATATACAGTTCAGTTTAAGAAAAGTACTTTATTTTATATAGTAAGAGAAGGCACGTCCTTACTCAAAGGAGAAACTCTAACGAATGAATATAGAAGAGAAGCATGGAGCATTCGGAACCTATCGGCCCTTTTTAATATAAACACTTTTGTATAAGCATTGGAATTCCATACCCCAGTATATTCTCAGAACTATAAGGATAATTTTTGTTTAACCGGGTTTTATACAAAGCATAAAACCAACATTCCTCTCCGCAAATGTCTCTGCGTGCTCAATTTCCAAGGGCGCCTATAGCATTCGGGATTGCAGCATATTCGGGGCAAAATCCGTGGAGGACCGATCGCAGCAGCCATGAAGGCATCTCTATGCCCGAACTGCCTCGGAAAAGGACACAACTTAGAAACTATACAGTACCGATAATCCGCAAGACACGCGAAATTTCGATTCTTCGACAACTCCTCGCGCGTCAAATTCATCGACGTATCGACAGCAGAAAAATCCGTCAAGCGTTATATACAATTCAAAACCGCCAACGTCCGTATAACTACCACACTCGAGCCTCCGAAACGAATCAGAAATCGCGAACAACTATGATATAACTTCAAAAAATAACGTATTACCAGTCGCAGCTCAGGTCAACTTTTTACACAACAACGGACAACCAATCCGCTCTCGAGCATTGTTAGATAACGGTGCGACTACAAATTTCATTACTAGAATTATTACTACTCGCAAATCAGCTTCGCCTCGCACAAAGGAGGTGTTTCGTCGGCACCCATCGGCACTCGACGGTCTATCAGCAACAGCAAAGTGGGCAATAGTAGCTACTGTCAAGGCAACAAACAATAAATACGAGCGAACACTAACCTTTATAGCGATACCGACTATTTGACCGCTCACACTTGAACAATCAATCGAGCGGTCAACTATTCGAATACCCAAAAACATCAAATTAGGTGATCCGAACTTTCATCGGCCAGCACCGATTGATATATTGTTGAGCGCCGGAACCACGCTTTCGCTCTTGAACATCGGACAAATTAATGTTACGCGTCACAGGGGTCCCGACTTGTATCTCCAGAAGACACAACTCGGTTGAGTAATTGGGGAACCGCATCATCATCCTCCTCGAGTGTGAGCAACACGTACCACGTCACCACCAAGCTGAAAACGGACCTTACAAGATTCTGGGAACTAGAAGAGGGACCACAGCAACCGCATCTTTCCGAATCAGACAAAATCTGTGAAGATCACTTTCAAGAAAATACCACTCGCGAACACGGCGGGAGATATATGTGGTAGCTCTGCCTTTCAATCAACGGAAAGCTGACCTAGGCCGATCAAGCAATGAAACGATTTTCTCCCTTGAACGGAAACTGTACTGCGAGACAGAATTGCGGAAAGATTACCACGACGTCATGCAAGAATATCTGGATCTCGGGCACATGTCCGAAACCGATGTCGATCCTTCCATCGAAGAAAGCTTCTACCTGCCTCACCACGTGGTGCTCAAATCTACCAGCCAGACCACAAAATTAAGGCTTCTCGGAACGCATTCCGGCCTATCATTCAACGATACTCTCCATACAGGACCGAAAATCCAGGACGATCTGCTATACATCCTCCTTAGATTCAGGATATACCAATACGTCCTCACGTATTGGGGTAAGGACTCCAACTTCCACCTCACGCGTTACCATTCGCTTAATAAGTTCTGAAATCGCAAAAATCTACAACCCACTAGGTCTTCTTGCACCAATAATTGTTCACGCCAAAATGTTAGTCCAGAAAATTTGGGCCATGAAAATCGACTAGGACGAATGCTTACCACAGAGCATTTACATCGAATGGGGAAATTAGTACGCGCAGTTGCCCATGCTCAACAACGTTACGTTTCAGCGCAAGACGATCCTACAACACGCGGATAAGACCTAGCTTCACGAATCCTGCGATGCAAGCGAGCGGGCATACGGAGCCTGCGTATATCTTCGATCCATTAACACACTCGGCCAGATTCGAGTCGAACTTGTCGCGGTCAAATCAAAATTAGCATCCATAAAATATCAAACAATTCCGAGAGCAGGACCTGCACATAAAACTTGATCGGACAACATTCTGGACAGACGCCACAATCGTCCTTTACTGGCTACATAACCCGGCAAATACCCTCAAAACATTCGTTGCAAATAGAATTGCGAGAATTCAAACAAAAGCAAAGATCACGGATTGGCGTTCGCACAGAAACAGAGGCCAATCACTCAAAGATTTCCTACATCTATCTATTTGGCAACATGGACCAGAATGGCTCTCTAAAAACGAAGCCCACTGATCAACGTGGGAATTGACTCCCGCCAATCCAGTACCTGCACAAAGACCTACATCTGCCCAATTTCAGCACCAGTCGACGTTAAGATACTTGACAGATTTTATCTTGGCCGAAACTCGTACTAATCATCGCCCACTGTCTGCGATGGAAACCCAGTCACGCCGCTAAAGGACTCCTCACGATTGCAGAACTCCACTACGCACACGACACAACGCAGCGGTTACATTTTCAAGACGAATTACGATGCCTGAACAAAGGAACGGCTACCGGATTAAGCAGTAAACTGAAAAAATTAAACCCATTTATTGATAGGGGCGGAATGCCTAAAGGCCGAGGGTGACTAAAGAACTCAAAGTTACCATTCTCCCAAAAACATCCAATAATAATTCCAAAATCGCAAACTACAGAATCAAACACTCACACAACACTCAGAATCAAAAATGAATACCGTGTTCGCATACACGCTGGAACACCAGCAACCCTTTACGCGGTCAGATTATTATTGGAGGCCTTATTGGCCAATCGACGGTCGAATGGACAACCATAAAAAGATGCGTACGCTGTTGTCGAGCCAACCCGCCTCCTACAGAGTACATAATGGGCGACATACCCGAAGCAAGAGTCACAGAATCGTGCCCATTTTCAAACGTCGGAGTAGACTACTACTGGCCATTCCACATCAAAGGAAGGCGTCACAGTAGTCGCACTCGCATAAAAGTATACCTAGCAGTATTCGTATGCCTCGCGGTAAAGGCTGTTTATCTGGAACTAGTAAGCGACCTCGCAACCGAAGCCTTCATCATCGCCTTGCGGAGATTCATTTCTCGAAGAGGGCAGTCAACACCTGCACTCCGACAACGGTACTAATTTTATCGGTGCGAATAATGAATTGCGAGAACTCCTAAAATCGGACGAATTCAACGAAAAGATGCAAGCTTTCCTCACTGACCGATCCATTGATTGGCAGTTCATCCTTCCTCTCGTCCCCATTTCGGGGGCCTCTGGGAAGCCGCAGTCAAATTCTTTATATCACACCTCAAACGCATCGCCGGTATGACGCTCTAAAAATTTCCATCCTCTGGATAAACCCCATAAGGGCAAGGTTATGGCCCCTCTCCAGGATCCAGCGATAAATGAATAAAGAGACAATTCAAAAGCAATAAAGACGAATCTTACTTATGAAAGTGTACGTTACAGTTCGTTATTCGGCCCGAATTCTTACCCTGACTATTTCTACGGAAATACTTCTGAAAGATATTCATTTTATTTTACTTGCCACGAAATCCCGTGACACCGGGAACGAGCTCTTCGCATTGGAAAACTTCAACACTCCCATCATTGAAATAGAAGGAATATTAATTTCCCGACCAGTTACTCCAATTTCCTCGGACCCAAACGATCTCCTTGTCCTCGCACCTGGCCATTTCGTCATTGACGAGTCATTAACTGTTTGAGTTCCACGCGTCTCTGTTGTTTCCCTATCCAACGGTGCCAAGGAGCGCTTCTCCGTTTGTCCTATTCCCCGTCAAAAAATGCCAAACGGCGCGATAGCGCTTGTCTTATTCTCCGACGGAGTCGAGCGTGTGCCGATGGCATTGGGAATATTTAAATGAATTAACCATCCGCAGCAAATGAGAAGAAGGGGTTCATGATATCAAAAAAGGCACGATCATCCTTCTCAAAGATGACAACGTCCCACCAATGGAATGGCACTAAGCAGAGTCATAAAGGTTCATCGCGGCTTCGACGGCATTGTTCGTGCGGTCGCTATCATAACGGCCACAAACGTGCTAGGTCGGTAACATCCTAACAAGGAAGTAGCAATTAAAGCGAACTGTTCACCTCATTTATATCACAAAACACACACATCAAACTCTTGATCGCTACCCTCTCAACGGGGGGGGGGGGGGGGGGGATGATCCGGGGCACCTCCGCGGAATCAACACCTCATCCTACAGCAACCATATATATATATATATATTTCCAATTGTATAATCCAATTGTAAAAGCAGTCACTCTTCGCGACAACTACAATTTTTGAAAAAATCGTACATTTTCAAATTTGGAAGTGTTTTGTACCTTTGCGGTAATACTTATTCAGTTGCGCTTGGTGCCAAATGATTCTTCGAAGTTTCACGAATAAAATGATATAATTCGTAATTAGATTATAAACATTTGAACATGTTTAAATAATGATCAAAGTAGAAAGGACACCGAAAACACGCCCATTTTGGCTGATATCTTTCAATTTATTTAAAAAACTACGGGTCCAGGGGAAAATCTAAGTATGCCACGGGATAGAACGGACCTTTCTCCTAAGGAAAGCACCAATGGAAGTTACATCATTTTTGTATTGAATATACAAGCGAAATAGTTTGGTAAAACACGCGGCAACAACAGTGACATTCAACAGAAGTACAGTAATGACTTGATTCTCAGCGAGTTCGGGTCCTCTTTGATGTTGTGGCAGCCGAGATACGGGGCAGCGTTCCAGCAAAAAAGCAAGTTTAAATACCCGTGTACGTGAGGCAATACTAACGCGATCAAAATTTAAGATTAAAACTTGTTCAATTTTGGTCCGTTTTAAATTAAATTTTACCAAAGTGTTCGTTGCAATATCCTGATTGTTACGTATGAAGAATATTCCATACGTCGCTCTCAACGCGTTTTCGAGCTCGCGTCTGTGATGGGAAAACGCCCTAAAATTCTTTTGGTTACCATAAACAGATAAAGGGGTCCTGAGCACATGTGCGACCAGCTGCATTACGACCAAGACGGACGTGGTCCGACGAAGACTTCTTAATTTCCTTATATGGAAAGTTCTAATGCGTTTCCGCGCATTTCGGGGGTATATAAACCCTCGAGGGGGGTTTCTACCCTCGTCGGTTCAGAGTTACATAGTCACGCGTAGAGTCGCGTCATACCACCCTAGTACAGAGTCAGTTATATCAAATCAGTTTGGGCTTAGTGCACCTTTCGAATCATAGATTAACCCGTTAGAATCCGCTAGTCCGGTTCAAGTTCTTTCTCTTAAAAGGCATACCCTTAAAAGCGGCTCTCAGACCCCGCATCGCCAGTGCGTCAACACCGTGCAAATATTTAGGTAACTTACACGTTTTATATTATTTCATCGCGACAATTCCATTTGAACATTCCGACTGATCTCAATATATTTATCTAAATTGTTCAGCATTAAATCGAGTAGATTCTTTAAACCAATCTTTACTCCGTGATCCTTTATATCAGTAGTAACGTTCCCACAGATACAACTTAACCGCTCGAGTTGTACCGAATATTAATTTAAAGCTAGGAGACAAACTAACATTTCCTGCGACTCCCTGATTTCGCATCAGGTTCGATCGCACGCCTTATCTAAACAAAATAACTACAAATACTCCAACCCAGTGGCTCCCCGATTTCGCACCGGGTTCGTCCTCGTCTCACACATCCCAGCGGCTCCCCGATTTCGCATCGGGTTCGTCCGTGCACCTTACTAACAAATTCTCAACCGTATTCCTTGGGTTATATCAACCTCGCCGGCCTAGGCGTTGCCCACAGCCCCGGCTCGTAACATGATTAAAATGACACCAAACACGATATTGTTTGTACAATTTTTACTTATCAGGGTATTAATAATTTTATTCTCCTTTATTATTATTTTCAATAACAATTAGAATATGTGCATATTAGTTACCAGCAAACTTCGCCCCGTGATCCGATTCGCCTCGGTCTACTCTACTATGTTTACTTATTTTTCCAGCGATTGAGCTTCTTGCGACAACGAATATATTGAAACTGATTTTATCAGCGAAATGTTCTGTACACTGTCGCGAGTTAGAGGTGGGTTTAACTTATCCGACGTAAACAAACTAAAGCTTCTCAAATAATGCCAAATGACAATTAATAAATTAAATTGTGTTTATAAATAACAATTAACTTTATTATTTCAAATAATTTATTTAGACACGATCAAATGATTATTTTGGCAGTGCTTCAGAGCTCTCGGACTTGAATATTTATTAATGACTATTGGCATCAATTTGTGCGTGATTTTAATCGGAAAGTGGTCGCTGTTGTGTAAATCGTATATGGTATTCCATTCCATGTGTTGTGTTTGTCTGCTACTGCAAATGGATCGGTCTATTGCACACAATCTTCCGGTACTAACGGTAAAATGGGTTTGGTTTCCCGAATTTAGTAATATGGAGGCCTGGATTTTCTAGTAGCTTCCCAATATCTTTTCGACGGCTGTCCATTTTGAATGAACCCCAGGGAGTGTGGTGGCTGGTGAAGTCACCCACTATCAGAAACGGTGTTGGAAGTTGGTTGATGATATCTAATAAGTCTGTTAGATTTAGTATTTGACGGTTTCGAATGTACTATATGTGTTGAAAATCTGGATCTTGTTTGGGAGTGACGTGGCCGCCGCTATCGCTTCTAGGTCTGCATTGAGTGAAATTTCGGTAGCATGGAATTTTTCTGACACTGCAACGAGAAATCCTCCACTTGAGTAGTTCTCGCGGTTTCTATTTCTTGTGAAGATGGTGCACCCTTTGATAATTGGGTGGAGGTGTTTTTTAAAATTTGTTTCCTGGAGGTTCAGGATGGTTGGAGTGTGTTCTTTCAGTAGCGTTAGGAGTTGTTCAAGCCGCGCGCAGAATTCATTTAGATTCCACTGTAGTATTTGTTTCATATTAGGTAGTTGAAGGTGTTAGATGTATATGTTGAAATCCGACGAATTGCTATCTATGTCCGATGTCCAATTTGTTGTGGGGTTAGCCGACAGCTCTCGGTTAATTGTTTTGCCGGTTTTTTATACTTCGCTCCGTCAGTGGCGGCTAGATCTTGTTTATCATTTCGATCAGAGCTATGGTGTTGGTGGTGTATGTTTTTGCAATTTCAAGTGGGTTTGATGAACCGATGGAATTTTCTAGGAAGCTTTTAAATTGTGGGTAATCTAGAATGTAGTTGTCGATTACATTTTCAATGTTCGTTTTAGCTGGTTGAAGTAGTTCGTCTATTGTAGCGATGTGCAACTCAAGTCGCTTACAAGGCCAACAAAAATCTTACTGGTCTCTTGTGGGCCGCACATATAAACAGGGTCATTAATCACTATTATATTTCATTTCCTTGATAAAATTAATTTAATATAATCAATACAGTTGTTACGAATTGCAAGAATGCCTGCGATAAGATTGTTATGTGCCTTGTCGTGGATTGGGGGAGTCACGTGGCCCGCTTCCACGCAAGATTTGGTGCCGAGAGTCGCTGCTTCGTGTCTATTGTCGATGATCGCGAGGGACGGGGCGAGCGTGGCAACGGTATTACAAGGGATAGAAAAATACAATTGAAATCCGAATTGCGCTAGCCAACGTGAATGTGTGTATCCACGTTGAACGTCAAACAAAAGTAATCAAACAAACTGAAATTAAATTTTAATGTGAAAATTGTTTCTTTATATTATTTGCTAATCTTTTAATATCAATTGGTAATTTAGTTGACGCGCAACGCAGGAGCGAGAGACCACAGCAAACAAATGTGGACAAGAGAACACTCTTTATACTCGCTAAATCTACTAACAGGCAATATATATTTTTTATTTTATTAGTAACTACTATCTCTATTAGTTTTCGTGGTTATGGGTGGGGGGGGGGGGTTGAGGTATAGATCACTTATTGTTAGTTAACCAAGTTGGTGTGACTATCGTCTGATGATACTGAAAGTACTCTTTCACTTGTTAATTTGTTTGTGTTTGGTTCTTCTTCGTCCGTTTCTGTTTCCATTGTGCCTTCCTTGTTTGTTCTGGAAGCTGTCTCGCAGTTTGACTTGTGGGGATTTGGCTTGGTGTTGGTCCGTACAATGGTTTGGGTTAGGTTTTGGTTAGTATTTGTTACTGTATTGTGAGAACATTGTCTGCCGATGTATCCTTCTTCTTTGCATATACATAGCAGTCTAGTTTGTTTGTGGTGGTAAATATTCTGTATATGGTGTCGTCTAAGGTAATTGTGATGGACCTTAGAATCTTCTTCATGTCGCCTGGATTTACGTAAACCTGGCGCCTCAAGCTCAAGATATGTGAGAACTCTGGATTTGTAATACCTGTTTTTAAGTGGATGATTTTTGAACGTAGTTTAATGTTGTGTTGTGAAAACTATGTTTTCATCAAATTTCAATTGCGCGGAATTTACGTTGGGCTGGTAACTGCATTCGGATGTCTCTGGTTGCATTCTTTATTATTCATTTGTGTTTTGATCTCAGATTTGTAATTGCTTTTTTGCTGTCGAGGTAATACATTTTCTACCGTTTGACCTTCAGGAGATGAATTGTATCACTTTTAGTCCAATTATGGTTCCAATGGTTTTTGCGTCATCTTTGATGGTGATGGCGTCTACTCATTGCAGAATGATTGCTTCATCTTTGGATGTCGTGTACTCGGTTTTAATGGCATTTGCATAGGATGGTTTAGGATCTGTTCCGTGGTGGGTTTGAATTCCTAGAGTATTGCTTGTTCTCGCTGTATTTGGGGTTCTTGATGGTAACATGGCTGTATGTGTACATGTATACAAGAGACTGTGAAGTGACGTATGTCAGTGGTGGGGTCACCACCTCTGCCTCGTTGTCACTAACACTCTTACACTTTCTTGCTCTCACTCTTGCTGGCTATGGCACTGCGGTCAATACCAATGTGATCAAACCCAACCTATCGCCTCGGCGCGGCAGTCGACTCGACACTGGGAGTTGCAAATTGTTTAACGTTAAAGTTAGGATACAAGCAGAGCACAACGCGTTCTAACCGAGACCACCCTACTCGCGCGTTAAGGTGGATACAGACGAGCGCGAACTCGGCACGCACTCGCAACAGCCCTACGTGCCTAAGGGGGTCTATAGTGGTATGACATAACATCATCATAACAATAACAACAATCGTATTCCTTACCTACCGATAAATGATTATTTTAATAAAAAGTTCAAAATTCAATTATGATTTTTATATTGTCCATTAATTTCTTGAAATGTAAAATCCCGTATTAATTGTGTTTACAATATAGATCTGTATGCCAACATCTTCGCTGCCCTCTTTTCTTTTTTTGACCCTTTTAACTCATTATAAGCTAAAATTATCACTGCACTACTAGCTATAATCAAAGCTTCCTCGTTTTCCATCTTCAGCGACAAACACTGATGGCGAATGCGCGTTTAAATTCATGGTTCGGAACACCGCGCACACGTCTATACCCACATTTACGCGCAGAATAGACTAGTAGTCCCCACGGCGCACAGTGGGGTTATTGCCTCGAAAAGCTGGCCAGTAATCATAATTTTACTTTTATCCAAAATTAATAATACTTGGTTCATATGTTCCTAAGTATGTATACAAGTAAACTACTGCATTTTTATGCGTAAATCGTAGTATTCAGTAACAAATTGAGGTTCGACAGTCAACAGTTTTCGGGCTCGTAGAAAATATCAAGAAACATACATTACCGAAGTGATAATCACAAGTTTAATAAACACTAACTTCTTAAACAAAAAGTGTAATAAAAATGTATGTAGGATGCAGAAGAAGGTATGTCAAGCATTTCTGTAGCACTTTTTATTTACTTTCTTTTGCGGTTTCGAAAGTATAAGAATTCGAAAATAAAATTTTTTCTTCCGTGAAACCAACTTTTTTATATTCCAAAAGGCGTCATGGATTTTTAGTTATTTTATTGTTTAGACATGAGTTTATATATCTTCTTTAAAGATTGAGGTGCCGACGGGTGCCGTAAGTACATATTTTTAATCTACTTATCACAAATCATACGAGATCTTTATTATGGTATGTAGTATGTGTGGTTTGAACTTTTCAAAACAGAGTCCAACATCACATTCGCGACACCAGAACCTGCTATCTTTCTTTCTTCGACGTTTCGTACATACCACACATTTTATTTGTCGCCTTTTTGTTTTTCCCGTTGAAGGTATTTCTGTTACAAAATGTCTTCCCTGTGGTCTAATTATTGAGGTTTCGGATGGATGTCTTGTTTCTATGTGTGGTTCTTGTTGTCTTCTGAATATCAAAAAAAGGTGTTCTACTACAGTTGTTCTGTATAATCAGTTAAGTATAATGTTTTTATTATACATAATCATGGCACTGTTACCGTTGCATTGAGAAGTCGACGAAAGGGTTTCATATACCACTAATGCTGTTACGAGTCGAGGGCAAAAGGGCACGGCTCCGGAGCCGAGGATCGGTTCTTTTATAGAGTTTGTTAGTTACGGACGAACCAGTGCCTATTTCATCACCGAGAGCCACAGGCTTGTTAGTTATGTAAGGTGTATCTATCTGGTAAGATATTACTGCCGATGATTGGTAGAGGAAATTGACTGATTGAAATGCGTATAATGCGACTAAAATATATATTAGGCCTCAATGATGCCTAACGATATATGTTATAATATCGTATGGTAAGACGAACGTAAAAATTACAGCTAAGGTATTAATTTAGTCGATACGGAACATGCACGAAGCTAGATTATTTAATACTGAGCCGCCGAGGGCAGATTTCGTGCCCTTTTGCCCAATTTTAAAACGATTGCATCTGCTTTTCCAGTTTTGTGATTGATTAGTGATGAATTCAAAGATGTATGTGTCACGTCCGGTATATACCAAAAATTCCATAAATATCCAGTCTTTGCTTCGTACAATTCATAAGTTTTTATTCCAAATTTTGAGGCTGTCAGAGGTAAATATTGTTTCAAGAATAGTCTTCCTTTCCACAAAGTCAATAATTCGTCTATAGATATGTTTCTATCGGGGTACTATAAACGTTGAAATTTCGTACATAAGTGTTGAATGATTGAATATATTTTATGTAACTTAGCAGGTTTATAAGCATATATTTTATTATTATCCGAAAAGTGCAAAAATTTATATACAAGAAAAAATCGATCCCTGGATATTATTTTAGGAAAAATAGGCGTCGACAAGCATTCTTTTCTTGTAAAATAAGATTTCAATGTTGGTTTATTTATTATTTCCATGAGTAACAATAAAGCCAAGACTACATATATTTCGTCGGTGGTTACTGGTATTCACGTCTTTACTGTAGATCGCGGTGGGAAAATATTTGCAGAGACAAATTGCTGTGCATACCGATTGGTTTCGTCTGTTATATGTATATTCTACAATTTGCATATAAAAAAATAACAAATCTACAACGTTTGCGGCTTCATTTTGTGGTCCATGATATTGATTAAAATTTGCTTACTTTCCGTTTAATCCGTGTATAGTTTCCCAAACAAATTCATTATCTCTACCATCCACCAATAAAGATCTCTCCGTACCTCCATTTTCAAAATTAACAATTTCATCCAGTTCCGCCACATCGTCAACTGCATGATCGCTGCACTGGTTTTCATTTTTCATTTCAGATTCACTCGCGGACACAGTTCGACTTGTCGAAGCCATGGCTATGATTGAACTATAATAAAAGGCCCATGGTCGTCGAAGATTAAGAACTGTTTCCGCAACGATCAAGATTTATGTAGTTATTAATATTTGAAAATAATCAATATTTCAGTACCTTTCTTTACGGTTCAAAGATTTTATTAACGATTTCGTTATGGTATTTAGCATGTTCAAAAGTTCGTTCTGGTATGATTGCATTCGAAAAAGGTTTGTGATCACAATGCAACAAAAATTGGTTCCGGTTTCGTTCGGTTTTACGTTTTATACCTAATTTATGTAGAAATGATACTTGAGTGCTGCAGCGCGCCGTTGCGCGTGCACTCATGGTCACGATTCTGGCCCAGGTCTGCTTGGAGAACTCTCGCTGACAATATCTTCTGAGTTCTGTTTATCTGGACATATTTATATCGAATTAATTAATTTCATGTCTAGAAAGCAATGAGGTTTGTTATATTCATACGGTAACTGTTGGGCCGCTAGAACCGAACATATCGGCGACCCTCTTTACCTGGAAAACGTTTTTATGACCGGGTTTCCCGGAATTTGTCATAAGCAACCCCCAAAAAGTAAAAATTATTGTATTCAAGGCGCTACATTTATGTGTACAATGTGTCGCTACATTTAGTCGAAATAGAGTCGTCTAAGAGTACGGACCAAGTTTTGTTTTGATATCATCTACGAAGCAAGTTGCGGGCCCCTCTTGGATTCAATTCATAACGCGAAAACAATTATTTAAGATAATGCTTCAATGCAAGGGTGAAACTATAAATAAAAAGCTAAAGTATTTAGGCACGTTTTAACTCCGACGAGAAAATTATTCTGCCGAAGATCGCCGATCGTTGCGGACTAAAATTTGAAATATAAAATATCAGTTTAAACACAAATGGTTGTCTGTTAATTATAAAGAAAAGACTTTCAAGAAAAAGTATGACAGCTGACTTGAAGGAACCAGGGAACTTTCTATTGCGAAACCTCGCCCTGGCCGACCAGCTAAATCTTTCAGCGATTTGACTGAACGTTCTAAGCGTAGAAATACAGAAAATCTTCGGCAAAATACAAGCATAGAAGAATTATCCTTTGCAACACAGACAGAGCTAAGAACTTACGGATTAGTCGACCCGAGTGCAGTATTGAAGCAAATAACAACATCTCCTTCGCGTGCAACCAAATGCCGGAAAATCTGTTCCAATTACCAACAAGAAGAAAAAAGACAGCTATCAAGCTTAAAAGCACTATCCATTTGTGTTGACGCTCAACTATCAAGAGAGCAATACGAAATTATCAGACGAAGTGACAAAAAGTTATATCCCTGTTATTCGATACTGCAAAAAGCAAAAAAGGAATGTTATCCCATTCCAGAACCGTATTCAGTTACTGCGACTAGCGTTGAAATTAATTTACAAGATTTATTGGACCACACTATTACTCGGCTACTATTATCCATAGAAGATATAATAAATAGTTTATCTGATACTGAATGCAGCGTATTAGAACTAATAAGCAAATGGGTATGTGACGGATCTCAACAGTCGCAGTTTAAACAGAGATTTGAAAATAGTTTGGACTCAGATTGCAAACATATTTCAAAGTTCTCTGGTACCTCTACAGTTAATATGTTCTACAAATGACAAAATCGTTTGGCAAAATCCAACACCATCTTCTCCTCGGTATTACCGACCGATTCTAATACGATTTATCAAAGAATCAGTTGACGTTACTAATGAAGAAGTTCAATATATCCAAAGCAAAATAAATGCATTCAAGGAAACAAGAATTGAAAAAGCAGCTGTTCCACAGCTATTGAACACAAAATGTTGTTTACGATGGTCGATGCAAAGATATGCAATGCTGTTACTGTTTGGAATTCAAATGAAGGTTAGCGGCAGCGGCGTTCGCAATCGGCGGCGTTAGTCAAAAACAATTTTTTTGACTCGAGATCGTCAGGCGACACCGCGGCCCAATAAGGGTCTAGCGTCATGCCGTGTCGTCATTTTCGACCAATTGGGCATCACCCGAAAAGAAGAGAGAAAAAACCGCGCGGCGAACCTTTGCGAGAAAGTGTTTCGCTCTGGATAAACAGAATAGAGAACACCGTTCACTGCTTAACTTCTGCGTGCTCTCGCACAAATTCAAGTTATTCGAACATCGACCACAAATTCTGTACTCGTCAATTTTTGTCAATTTTTGTTACTGGAACTTGTCTGAGTTGTACTGGGGTGTCGAATGTACGTTGTAAAAAACCGTACTTGTTGCACTCTGTCGTTCGGCCTGCACCATCTTCACGCTCAGCGCTGAGCGATTCCAGCGTCCACCGATCCATCCGAAACAGTTACGAATACGGCTTCAACAATGATATGCTACATATGTGGAGCTACCTCCAAAGAATTAAGTAACTTATCAGTAACAAGAGAAGTGTCTCCAAAATCAATGGTATTTGGTTTGTCTCTTCTGCACGCTGAAATAAGGATATTTGAACACCTACTACATCTATCATATAAGTTGTATGTTACAAAGTTGCAAGTAAGATCTGAAAATGAAAAGCAAATAGTAGGTGAGAGAAAAAAATTGATTCAAGATCAATTCAGAAGCAAAATGGGTATAATCGTTGACGTAACGAAGCCTGGTTTCGGAAGCACAAATGACGGTAACACGAGGAGAAGATTTTTTTCGAATTATGAGTTTGGCGTCAACAATAACAGGAATCGATGTACAACTAATACATAAATTGAAAATTATATTAGAAGTAATCTCAAGCGGATATAAAATTGATGCAAACAAATTTGCAGTATATACCAAGAATATTGCAGAAATGTATGTACAATTATAGTCATGAGTCCTATGAGTCCAACACTACATACGATATTAATTCATGGACCCCTCGTTATTGAAAATGCAATTTTACCGATGGGGCAACTTTCGGACATCTACAAACTTCAATATATTAAATTTCGAAAACAATTTTTTTTATAAAAATTTAAGTTATAATGATATAAAATAATGTTGAAATTGGTTTGTAATTTCATAACATTGGAGAGGACATTAAGACGATGTCAACGACCTACTACATTATCACCTTGGGACTATAAACAGCGCTACAATATTTTTGTCCGGTGTTTCGGTCCAAATACCCCATTGCGCAACGGTGGAATATTGATACATGCTGTGGAATCATAGTGTTAAATACCAGCGGTTGATCTTGCGATCGTTCTGGTTTTGTTGGTAATTTGCACGAGGTGTGTGCCGACTAATGGTTTTGTATGTTGCTTCTCGAAGGACCAGCCGGACTGTTCGGTTTCCGGCACGTGTATAGTTTGCGGAAGGAAAGAGAGTTGATGTTCTTTTCGTAGTTCCTTTGTGAATAATAATTTATTGGAAAAGTTGCTTGCTTATATACTAATGTGTGGCACGAGTGTCGACCAATCAGAGGCCTCGCTGGCAAGCTTAGGGTAGCCAGGTAGGCTCGCCCAAGTTAACGGTATCGGGCGCGTGGGCCCAAGGGTTGTCCGTTGATTTCTTCCACTGGGGCGGCGTAGGTTTACGATACGCTAATCTCTATTCAGAGACCGAAAGCAAAAAAGGGGCATGCCTTTTGGCTCAGGGTAGTTTTATTGGAAAGCCACCGCGGAGCGCAAATTATGATGCCAGATGTCTCTGAATAGAATTGTCAGGTATCGTGTCGTAACGCTAGAGTCTGATGATCGACTCGCCGAAGTCTTAACACATGGATGGCACACACATTAATGCAATGAAGCCTCCAAACAGTGGATCTCACTATTATAAATACAAAGGAAAATTTGGCATAATATTATTGACAGCTGTCAATGCCAATTACGAGCTTATATTTATACATACCGGCAGTAACGAACGTATCTCGAATGGAGGAGTTTTACAAAGACACAATAATGTGAAAAATGAATGCCATTTGGCATTATGGCTTCTCGATTTCGGGTATTGCAAAACGATATGGCTATTCGTATTGAAAATGTCGATAAAATAGTATTAGAAACTTGCGGCATTCTGCATAATTATTGAAAGCGCACATATCACTTGCCGCGTATTCACCTCGTTATGACAATGATGCAGAATGTAAAAGATTCAGAAGGAGGAACAATTATACCTGGTAACCTGGTAACTGGCGAGAAAATGGAAGCAATTTAGTATCGTTACAACGTACTCCAAGCGGTACAACTACACGTGCGAAAGAAAATGGGGATGAATATAAAACTTATTTTAATAACGAAGGCAGGGTACCATTCGAAGAAAGAGTAGCAATCATGGTAAATCATGGAATGGAATGAACATCCAGTAATCCCTGAAACAACGTGGTTTCGGTTATACGCGGTTTTTCTTTCAGAAGTTGTTTTTTTTTTATGACTGCAGAGGTCATTAGCGACTGCGGTGACGTATGGAACAGTGACTATTGAGGTTGAAACATGATGTTTAAAACCCATACCCTAAGTTGGACCTACATTTTCAGGTGGATTCCGAACCACCAGAACCACGGTGTAAAACACATGTAACATGTACAGTGGTGCCGGCCGAAATCGGCTGAGCGGCGGGACTCGAACCGAAGACCGTTCGATTACGGAGTCCAGCCGCCAACCGACCGAGCCACCGCGGCTCCTTTTTGTTTTTTTGTCCCGGCACATTACCGTTGTTAAGACTTCGGCGAGTCGATCATCAGACTCTAGCTTTACGACACGATACCTGACAATTCTATTCAGAGACATCTGGAATAATAATTTGCGCTCCGCGGTGGCTTTTCTAATAAAACTACCCTGAGCCAAATTGTATGCATCTTTTCCGCCTTCCGTCTCTGAACAGAAATTAGCGTATCGTAAACCTACGCCGCTTCAGTGGAAGGAATCAACGGCCAACCCTTGGGCCCACGCGCCCTATACCGTTAACTCGGGCGAGCCTACCTGGCTACCCCAAACTTGCCAGCGAAACCTCTGATTGGTCGACACTCGTGTCAAATATTAGTATATAAGCAAACATCTTTTTCAATAAATTATTATTGACAAAGGAACTACGAAACGAAAATCAACTCTCTTTCCTTCCGCAACTATACACGTGCCGGAAATCGAACAGTCCGACTGGTCCTTCGAGAAGCAACACACACAACCATTAGTCGGCACACACCTCGCGCAAATCAACAACAAAACCAGAACGATCGCAAGATCAACCGCTGGTATTTAACAGCCGTCATATTAATTTATTTTATCCATAGAAACAAATGCATTCTTATCCCAGTCCCCAAACAGTTTCATATCTCTTTGAATTCGATGTAGATGCTCGATGTATACGGTGACTGTTTGGTCGCAAGAACCGAACATATCGACGGCCTTCGATACCTGCCAAGCTGTTTTATGATCGGATTTTCCTGACTCTAGGAACGTGTCGCCCAGATGACGAAAGGCTTTCGAACTTGTCATAAAGCAGCCCCCAAAAAGTGGCTTTTCCCACTCCTATCGTCCGGGTAAGAAAAATGAGCTGCGGAAACAATTAAACTACGTCAGAATAGCAAGGAAAACATCTGTAAAAATACGTGTGAATTTTTATTAACAATGTCAACGAATCCGTGCCACAGTGCTAATGAAAGTGCTCCTAAGAAGCAAAGGAAAGTGCTAACATTGCACAAGAAAATTGAACTGCTTGACGTGTATTGCAGACTGAAATCTGCCGCTGCAAGTGCCTGTCTTTTTAAAATAAGTGAATCTAGTGTAAGGATAATGATCAAAAAAGAAAAGGAAATACGACACGCTGTAGGTGCGTCTAGTTTGATAAAAGCAGAAACTTTGCATTTTCTACGAGATACAATTCTATCGCGCACTGAAAATGCACTATTTTTATGGATGCAAGATTGCTACAACAAGGGTATACCTATTGATTCAGTAATAATTCGTCATAAAGAAAAATTATTATATAATAATTTAAAGCAACAGGCCATTGAAGAACCTACAACTGCAAACTTTATTGCCCGCAAAGGGTGTTTTGAAAAATGAAAAAAAAAGGTTTGGATTAAAAAATATTAAAATAGCAGAGGAAGCAGCTTCTGCTAATCAAATCGCAGCGTAGGAGTTCCAAAATTTTTTGAAAACATAATTGAAGAAGAGGGGTATTTGCCAGAGCAAGTATTCAACGCTGACGAAACTGCTTTGTTTTGGAAAAAGTTATCTGCAAGGACATTCGTCAGCAAAGGGAGAAAACGAGCACCAGGATAAAAGGCAGGGAAGAATAGACTGACTCTTATTTTGTACTAACGCAGATGGACACAAAATTAAAACTGCCCTTATTTATAAAGCTGCTAACTCCCGAGCTTTGAGAGGTAAAGATAAGAGTCAATTGGCAGTCTTTCGAGTACATAACAAAAAGGCTTGGACGACTAGAGGCCTTTTCCTCGCGTGGTTCAATAAATGTTTCCGACGCCTGAAACAGGAGGTGCAGGGACTGCGTAGCAGACCCGGATTGAATGAAAAGTTGGTGCCGCGTTTTGACCCAGCGAAGGACGACGCCGACGTAGAGTCGTGGGTGCGCGACGTGGGACGCGTGGCTCGTCGGTATGGATGGACCGACGATGATGACGCGATGTGCAATATTGCACGTCAATTGGCGGGGCACGCTCGACAGATTTACCACGACCAGCAAAAGAACAATCACATGTTGAACTCCTTCAAAAGGGTACTGGTCAGGCAGTTTCGAAGACCGGTACCATTTTCCAAGTTGCTGCTTGGGGCGGCAACGTACGAGGCACCGCCGGGGCAGAAACTGGGGGACGTATTCGCATTGAGGCATTTCAGAGTTTGTCTGCTGGGGACGAAATTCGGGGTCGTTACGGATTGCAATACGTTACGCACAACGCACACGAAAAAGGACCTTATTCCGTTAATCGGGAGATGGTGGCTCGAAGTTCAAGATTTTACATTTGGCATTGAGTATCGATCGGGCACCGCGATGCAACATGCCGATGCATTAACGGACGAGTAGCGTGGGTTGTACCTCGAGCTGCACGTTTTCAGATTTGCCGTCTGTACCACGACGAAGCGGGACACTTGGCTTTGGAGAAGACGCTGAAACGAATTCGCCAAAATTATTGGTTCGCGGGGATGAAAGGATTTGTAAAGAAATACGTAGGCGCGTGCTTAAATTGTTTGTATTATAAGCGAAGCGGCTTGCACAAACAAGGGAAATAGCATCCCATACCGCTACGACGCGTCGCGACGGCGGGAAATGAGCCTGACAGATGGGACGAGAAGGTGAAACAAATTCGGGGCGCATTGAACACGACCGTTAACAAGGTTATAGGAACAACACCGATGGAAGCTTTCAGGGTATCGACCGTTTTGGGAAACGACAGATACGAGGTCGAAGACTTGAGAGAGAGGGGGGGGGGGGGCGGAGAGCAGAAACGGTGGTGGCCGTGGAGCGTTTGAAGTCCTGGGTTGCAATGGTCGAGTAAATAACACCGCGGTTATGGCCTATTCGGCAGACCGATATTGGTGAATAATAATGTTGTATTTTCCAGATTGCTCTAGGCATAGCGGAGATGAAGGCGAGAAGAATGTCGCATCGTCTGGAGTGCGTTTTGGGATGTGAGCGCAACGGCGAGCAGTTCCTTGTGTCGTCACAGATTCTTACACGGATTGCGGGCATAGCGGCAAGTAGATCGTCATGTCGTCACAAATCGTTGAAAGGGAGGTGAGCACAACGGCGAGTAGTTCGTTGTATCGGCACAGGTTGTTGAAAAGGGATAGGCATAACGGCGAGTAGCTCGTTATGTCACCGCATATTGTCAAGCGGGTTGTGGTCATAACGGCGAGTAGTTCGTCGTGTCGTCACAGATTGTTGAAAGGATTGTAGGCATCATGGCAAGTAGTTCGTTATGTCGTCACAAGTCTCTGGAAGGGTTTCGGGCATGACGGCAAGTAGTTCGGTACGTCCTCGCAAGTTGGAGAGAAAGCAGTGACCACGACGTGAGATGTCCGTCATGGCACCAGAACAAGTCTGCATACTGATGGCGATGGCGAAACGGCGAATTATGAATCGCCTAGCCATTGGATACAAGCATGAAAACAGGAAGAGTATTTAGCGTCAGAGCATTTCGAATTTGTGTTAAACGTCAGCTGAGAAAATACTGAAGTCGATTTGTCGGGCATCTGTTTTATCTTTTACAGAAAGCAGCGTAACGCGAATGCTCGAGGATGGGCATTGTTGCAGGATGGCCGAGTGTAAGAGATTTCCTAGAGATTTCCTACTTAGTATAATATTACTAAGTAAGTAAATATAATCCAAATTCTATCGTGTTTGGTCTCATTTTAATCACCACAATCTCAGCAATAATTAAAATAAAATTATAGCGATATAAGTGTAGGAAAAGAAATAAAGTTTATTAAAAGGTTAGATGATATTAATACAATATAACAATAATAAAATAAGGCAGTGTTGTTCACTTGCGTCGTGTGGCAACGTGCAACTTATAACTTACTTCGTCCTCAACGACGCAACGCTCGCATGTTTTACGGCGATGCGCGTCTGTTCTCAGCGATCGCGCATCGCTCTTTTCGACGCACACAGCTCGCTCTCAAATACTACATAAGTAACAAAAAAAAAGTTACGCCGTTGCATTAGTGTTGCCTCACCGATACGAAGCATGGTCAAACTCGGTCGTCGCGGCCACGACGTGTCGGGCTAATCAAAAGGTGCCGAATTACTCCGTCGACTCGGAACTAGAGGGGCCCCTCCAGTGGTGGGGCTCATGCGCTCTATACATATTTATAAAATCTTCCCAAAATTCTTTGCCGCTTTGCATTTTGAGTACACTTCAAACAGTCCAAACACATAAAGGCGGGTCCACAGTTGTTGCCTAGGCCCGTTACTGAAAGCCGTTACGTCAGTTTTTGGTAACGAAGTTTGGTATGGGACCCATTTCCTTGCCTTCTGCGCGTAAATATGCGTCCACATTTGTTACCGTACTGAGTTTTGTTACCTAGTCAAATGGTCTGGAAAATATCTAGAAAGAAATGTGAAGTGTGTCCTGTTACCTCATAGAGTTTTACTGTTTACTTTGTTCAGCCGTTCCACCCGCTGGCGGTATAGCGACCCGCTCCAAATAAGGTACTTGAGTCGCTTTTGAATTGTTATAGCTTTCTTTAAATTGCTATCTTTTCCGGCCACCTTTGGCCTGATTAGGTTGATTAAAGTTGATGATTCTAGTATAACTATAATTTCTAAGCCGTATATAATAAATCTTCATTATTTATAAAAATATAAAAATATTTATAAAAATATTTCACGAAGAACTTTTTGTTGATATATTGCGGCATTGATTTCTGTCATGTCTGTCGATCAATACTACTGGCGTTAATTGTATTAAAAAAGGAAAACTGATGTGTCGATTGAAATTGCATGGCGTTTTACCATGTATTCTTTTATTCTAATCCGTACCGTCTCAATCCTGCACTCAAATGGTCGGAAGGCTAAAAATTGCTAAAATTATAAATTGGGCCGAGCCCCAATATCGACAATTTCCCGACCAGCCAAATCAAGTAACGCGTAACGATACGAGGAAGCAAGAAACACTCCACATTTCCTCCCAAACCTCTTCCAGACCACTTGACTAGGTACTTATGCTGGTAACTGTGTGGTAACTGTGTGAAACAAGTGTGGACCCGCCTGTAGAGTAAGGACTCGGGCTTTGCTCACCAACTACGCCAGGACTTTGATTCCTGCTCTGATGCAAGTTTTAAGTGCTGAAATATACGTGCGTATGTATATTGCCGTGAACCGCTGTAAGCCTTTGTCGCTTGAATTCTATATTTATTCTGGTTTCTCTATGTTGCCCAAGGAAGAAAGTAAACTGCGGGAAAAATTCTATTGGTTAATATTATTGCGGTGGTGTGGAAATAGGAATTTCCATTGGTTGATAATGAGGGTGGAGGCGGTGCTAGAGAGAAATTTTTACTTTAGGGAAGGGTGTATTTTATGGCCGGAAAGTCCCTGAGATTGTCCTATCTGTGTATCTGCAAAATTAAATACTGCTAAAAAGGACCAACGGTTTGAATTGATGACAGTGGCTATATGTCTTTTTTATTAGAAGTCCTGGGTAACTCCCAAAGCTATGGTTTCCAGATGTGTTAAAATAGAAAGCTATAGCTATCTAACGAAAGGTAGAAGAAATAAATTTGGTCTGTCGTTTACATTCCTCGCTGCGCAGCGTATGAAATTAGAAGAACAATAGAAATTAGCTTGAAATTCAAGCTGAAATAAATTAAAATCTATAAAAACCAATAAAAATATATTTGTTACATAGCTATAATTGTATTAAATTCTAGGATTTAAAATAAGCGTCACCCCAATTTCGACCAATATTCTCAATAATTCATTTACAAATGCAATTAAAGAATACATTTTATTGATTATTTTGTACCGACAAGATTGCATAAAATAAAAAAATGAGGGTTAAATATATGATTCTTGAAAAAAATAGTTTTTTCCGCTTTTGAGATGCAAGATAATTTGCCGTGAACCGGCTGATCCGCACTGGACCTAATGCGGAGTCATGATTCTTGCGTCGGTGCAAGTTGCATCGATGATGATGCCTCGATGCTGGCCCACACAAATTGCAACACGCATCATCGTGTAGGGGGCCCTTAAAATATTTTCAGCCAACTTTTCGGCGCAAATACCCCACTGTGCGGCGCACCGTGGCCCGAGGAGCGCAGTAGACCTATCGATGTGCAACCAATTACTTGCACATAACATAACATGGAACACACTTAAATACCTGTATAATAGCAACCATTTCACGGTAAATCTACGGAAGTGGTAAACTACCTCACCGATTTCGATGATTTTTAAATGTGTTGTCGGACTTAGTATTTTGAACAACTTTTACCTATGCATATAACCGCCGCTCAGGCTTCGTTGTCGAAATATTTTCAAAAAACTGTAGCTACTAATCATTGAATTCTGTCTATACGTGCACGCTCGTGGCAACGTGTGGGGCCGGCGTAGAATCTGTATACCGGGTGAAGTCATTAAAATTGTACCTCTAGAACTAGATATATCATATCAGATTTGGTATTATTATGTATGAAGAATATTCCATACGTCGCTCTCAACGCGTTTTCGAGCTCGCGTCTGTGATGGGAAAACGCCCTAAAATTCTTTCGGTTACCATACAGAAATAAAGGGGTTCTGAGAACATGTGCGACCAGCTGCATTACGACCAAGACGGGCGTGGTCCGACGAAGACTTCTTAATTTCCTTATATGGAAAGGTCTAATGCGTTTTCCACGCATTTCGGGGGTATATAAACCCTTTGGTTTCTACCCTCGTCGGTTCAGAGTTACACAGTCACGCGTAGAGTCACGATGTACCACGCTCGTACAGAGTCATCATTTCCTGCGACCCTCCGATTTCGCATCGGGTTCGTCCACGAAACCTAACCCATCCTACAGCTCCCTGGTTTCGCACCAGGTTCGTCTGTATCCTACGGCTCCCCGATTTCGCATTGGGTTCGTCCACGACGTTTCACCATTCTGCGGCTCCCTGATTTCGCATCAGGGCTCGTGCGCCACGGCTCGTAACAAAGGGGTAGACACGACACGTGACCACTCCGATTCGGAAGGTCGGTATTGCAGCAGCTTTTTTTCATGCACAAAAATGGTAATACCGATATACGAGAGGAAGCTGTTTGTTATTTCGATATTCTATTCTGAATGAGAAAAGAAACTCCAAACTGCTGCGTTGAAGTTGAGAATTGAACGAAAAGTTTGCTGGTAGCATAGGCGTAGAAAATTCATTATACATTTCAATTACTTGAAATGTGGTTATGCTACAATATGTTACGTTGCAGTAAGGAATCATAAGTGAAAAGAAAAAATAGATAAGGGATATTGGATGTCCCAAAGAACGAAGTTCGTTAGGTTAGACATTTTTTTATTAGCAAAAGTCATCAAAATCTGTGAGTTTGTTCCTCTTCTATACATGTACCGAAATCAGACCCACTCAAATGTTAGAAACATCTTCTGCAAGCTGTTTTTCAAACTTTTCACAATTGCCCAGTCAGTTTCGTGCACATATTTCAATGGTTATGTGAACGTTTTGGACAATATTATGATGACAAAAATGCAACAAAAGAGTGGCCGAAGAAATGGACTATCACATCCACGTGAGGGAATCCCCGTTGGCCATAGCGATGCTCGACGACGTCGAACGACTCGCCCATTCTGTTTCCCACGCATCGCCTTATCACCCTTCTAAATTCTAAACAGAGTCAAGGGTTCAACCGCTACTATCTAACTTCTAGCCAGATGCTGGTCCACCCAGTATTCCAGGAAATAAGTGCGTGACCCCTGAACCCAAATTCCTTTCCAGGCTATCATCCATTCCCGATTTTCGGGCACTTTTCCCAATA
This sequence comes from Nomada fucata, assembly GCA_948146005.1. NCBI lineage: Eukaryota > Metazoa > Arthropoda > Insecta > Hymenoptera > Apidae > Nomada > Nomada fucata. The sequence goes on from OX411282.1 coordinate 12,108,438, forward strand.
TAAAAAGGGGTGCCGCGACACGCAAGCAGTTGAGTAGAAAAATTAAGACGAGTAGTTAGTAGGATCCGCAATACTGCAACGTAAACTAAAAGTATAGTAAGATCTGTGAAACTATTGTAACAAAAGGCTAACTTTGAATAAACAATTATAAACAACATCAAGTCTCAACCGATTCGACGACAACGAGGAAGTGGTGTAATATGATCCGAACCGGAGTATCGGTGTGCCTAATAGTAATTCACCGGTGAAACTCTTTTATTTATTAATTTTTCTACATGTAACTTTTACCAATGCATCTGTGAGATTTTTCTGATTCAAATGGGACCGAACACGATATAGTTTGAATTATACATATTTACTTGTTGACTTGTTGAGTCGATTGCTCATTAGGCAATTCCGAAAGCCGGTGCCGTTTGGAAGGTTGCTGCGGGAGACTGCTAAAAGGGCGGGCCAAAAATTGGGTGATTACCGTTTCGATCAGATGTCCAAGATGGGCGCGTTGGAGAACGAATTGCCGGACGCGTACATAGAGGACGCGATCATCACCTGTATTGGCGACGAAGCGGTCGAGCGTACGATTCGCTCAAACAAGTACAAGGACGCGTACGATTTGTACGCGACCACGAACGAGATGGGAGCGATGCCGCGTCACAGGTCTAGTCCGAAAAAGCCCAGGTTTCGACAACCCGAACGCCGACGGCCGACGGCCGACGGCAGCGGAAAAATTTCCACAGCGACCGGAGCAGCAGGCCGTGGTTCCGAAGGAAGGAGGGCAATACGGAGGTGCAGTCTGCTATAATTGCGGCCAATTACAATTAGTTACCTGTCATTCATGCAAGAAACCGGGACATCTGGCCAAATATTGAATGCAGTCGAAACCCCATGCCAGCACAACAAAGCTAAACTTAAACAACCGTAATATGTATATTTTACCGGCGCTTGTGAACGGCAGGCAGGTCAAGTGCTTGGTCGACACAGGCAGTTCGCATACGTTGCTAAAGCAACTGGTACCAACGCCATAAGGGTTAGACACGATTGAGGATCCTGAGCTCCAGATACGTGGATTCTCTGGAGCGGGGACTTCTAGTAAATCGTTTGCCGAGATCGTTATTAAAATCATGGAAGCGACGGCAAAAGTGCGAGCGCTAATAGTTGAGTCGGAACAACTTAGCCACGAAATGATTGTAGGGCGAGATTTTCTAGATCAGGACCACATAGTTTTAACTAAGCGACGGAATCAATTCGCGATAAGAAAGCTACCGGAAATGATTGAGCACGGAGAAGGCACCGTGGATATTTGCGTGGTTAAAACGCGACGAATTTCGACAAATTGTATATAGGGGATATGTCGCACGCGGACAAAATTGCATTCACCGAAATTATTACTAAATACGAAGACCGAATCACCACATCGATGGAATCGTTAGGAAAAACTAATGCGGTGAAGATGAACATCAAATGCAATACGGATGCGACAGTAGTATACCGACCTTATCGTATATCTGAGTCTAAAAGAGCATCAGTGCGTGAGATTATTAATGAATTATTAGAGAACAGGATAATAAGAGAATCGAACTCGCCGTCTGCGAGCCCGATATTAGTAATAAAAAAGAATACAGGGGAATTGCGGTTGTGCATTGATTACCGTCGGCTCAATGCTATAACGGAAAAAGATAAACACCCGTTCCCACTTATCCCGGATCAAATTGACCGTTTGGGGGGTCATAAATATTTTGCAACCCTTGACCTAGTCTCGGGGCTAATCACCACGTGCTAACGGACGAAGAGTCGATAGCTAAGACAGATTTCGCAACACCAGACGGGCACTACGAATTCCTGCGAATGCTGTTTAGATTAACGAATGCGCCGGCAGTTTTCGAGAGACTGATCAGCACCGTGTTAGGACCGCTGCGTAATACAATCGCTTTCCCGTATATCGATGATATTATTATACGACCTACGACAAAGGCGGAGGGTCTCGAGCGTTTAGAACTAGTGTTAGGAAAGCGACGGGAACATAATCTCCCGCTGAAAATCACCAAATGTTCGTTCCTGAAAGAGGGCACCGAATATCTGGGACGAGAGATAAGTGCGGAAGGCGTCAAACCAGGACGAAGGAAAGCAGACGCTGTTTTACGAATGCCAAACCCTACGAACGCGAAGGACATTCAACAGTTTTTAGGTTTAGCTGGGTACTCTCGGAAATTCGTTAAGGGCTATGCTAGTCTCGTGACGCCGTTGACGATGATGACCAGGAAAGATATCCCGTGGACTTGAGGTGAAACTCAAGAGGAGGCAGTAAAACGAGTGAAGAAAGCTCTAACAACGCGACCCGTTTTAGCCATTTTCGACAGCTCATTGAGGACGGAGTTGCATATCGATGCCAGCTCAATAGGGCTTGGGGCGATTCTTTTTCAATTTACACCGGACAGGACGCGGCGGGTGGTCGCCTATAACAGTAAGCGAACCACGGTGGACCAGCGCAAGTATCACTCTTGCGAATTGGAGACAATGGCCGTAGTTTTTGCCCTTCGATGTTTTCGGGTATAACTGATAGGGTTGCAGTTTGTTGTTGTGACGGATTGCAACGCATTGCGAACGACCTTTACAAAAAAGGATCTTATACCACGGGTCGGACGATGATGCCTGGAAATCCAAAATTTGACTTTCGCGATAGAATATAGGGCGGGGACCGCGGTGCAACACGTAGACGCTTTAAGTAGGAATCCGGTATGTCCGATCGAGGTGTACCCGGTGCATATCACAGAGGAGGAATTCCCACTCAATACTTGACACAAGCTTTATTGTACTCAAATCTTTAACCATGGCTCTTCTTGAACCCTGCTCACACACTGCCTCTCGCATGCATCATTCGCTCCATATATTCTCTCACTCGCAGCTTCTCTCTCGTTCTACCTCTCATTCGTTCTCACTCATTCGGACCCCACACGGACACTCACATCCTTGCCACGTGTCACAGGTCGACAACGGGTCACCGTGCACTCAAAGCTTCTCGTGCATTCCCAGAAAGCATTCGCTCTTTCCTAGAGATAAACATTCGTTCGACGTCTCCACTAACACTTCTCATTCGCACCTCACGCTACATCCGATACTTCCAGTCACAAAACGGTTTTGCCTTAAACCTAAGGCGGAGAAGTGGCTTATCGCCGCCACACATCTAATGTCATTAGGCAGAATTACAAACGAAGAGTGTGAGGCCATAGTTGCCAAATCACATAATTTGGAGGTTCTGTCGCACTGTTGCCACATCTTTAACTGTGTCACTGCACACACGCAGGTCATTGCGCCTGAAGTCGGGACCCTTAAGGAACCGTAAATTAATCTAACGGCGAAAGGTGTCTGATAACCGAACCTTCTACGCTGCACGTCCGCCGAATACGTATAGTGCATCCAAAGCTAAATGAAAAAAGTGGAGTGAGAGCGGCCGATTGATGCCACCGATCGGCAGGGCCGTAGCGCCTTGCCGATGTGGCGTTCTAAGCAATAAGATGCGAAGCTTATGAATCAATTTTTAATTACACTAATAGTTGAATTACTACTAGTGTAGCTATACATTTTTGTAAGACGGATAATAAAGGAAATTGCATAATTCGTCTACGGTAATATTTATGTCTATAATTATATGCTACTCCAATGGTATGGTTACAATCTGTGCGCTCTAGTCGATCGTTTCCCAAAGAGTGTCTCGACGTTTCATTCTTGTCCGTTAAGAAGGCACCACGACGCAGTGCCTTCAAGGATCCGTTTTTCGAGCCCAAAATGTTTACGGCTCCCGCTCATCTATCGGCCTCGTGGCGACATTTGCCAGATGAGTATGCGAGGCGCTCCAAAGCCTCGGGTTTTTTTACATTTTATTCAATATTTGAAGTATTTGATAGAATTTTAATTCTTCGCGCAGTATTATCCTTGGTTTGTAGTATAGGAACCATTTTCGAAATATAACGCTCAAATAGCTCATGTTTCAACAAACTCTAATGTTCCAAATATAGAGACAATGTTCTGCTCGTTCCGTTTAAAACCACAAGCCAGAATAGCAAAGACTTCTATATATAATTTTATTTCCGTTACTATTTGTTCTATTTAGACTTACATTTTGTACTTCATGGCAAGTAAGGATGCTTGTCACCTAGTGCACTGTTCTAATTAATTAAAAAAAGAAGACGGACATCTGTATTTGTATTGTAACATCAGTATCTTTTTTAAAATTACAAATATTTATTTTGTGGGTAATCACGAGGAAATTTATTAAAATATCTGACGATTAAAACAAAAGTACTTAATTATAAAGTATAACAACCACTTTCGGTATCCCCGATATAATTATATCGTGTTACTTTATATGTTTTGTACATATTTGTGCAGATATATGTATCATTCCTGAATATTTATTAACGGTTTTGAAACATAATAAATTGAACATTAATAAACTTTGTTTTTTTAATTTTATGTAATAAATGCCTTACTATAAAAATAAAGATACAATGAGGTCTGAAATATATCATGTTTGGTCTCATTTTGATCGGAAGAATTTTCGCAATATGTTTAAAACAGTTGGAAGTCAAAAAACTAAAAATGAAAAAGTTAAGCTGCAGTTTTTATTGTAGCATCGTTTTGCATTTGTGTAATCACACTGACACGGTAGTATTTAAATTTCTCGGATGCCTCGGCCATCGTTCTATAATTGTTTTTTCCTTTACATCTTCCTGCACATATGTGCACCCATTTCAAGGTGGCATGGCACTGGCCTGCTCGGTTTGACGAGCGCTCGAACTTTGTACAGTTTATTGTACAGTTTGTAGTTCGTTTAGTGGGGTGAGAAATCCTCACACCACTTCTTTCATTTTGCTCTGGACGCACTTTACCTGAAATGCCTCGGTGACCCTCAAGTCTCCGCACATCTGGCTAAAGTAACCATCCTCATCTTTCGTCCCTTTTCAATTACAACACGGAAATTTCTCCCAAAATAACATGCACCCTCTCAAAGACTCAACGATCAAAAAATTGTCACCTTACCCAAAAATCCTAACACTTCTGCCAGTGTCACTTCCACCTGTATTAACCACCCTCCTTTCCACTCCCTCGCCATAGTAATGATCACTAGTATTTTAGCAATAGTTTACATTTTTCCACGCGCCACATTGAGAACTCAGAATTCGGCTACACATATAACGAGTACTGAAGGCGAATTATACCTTTTACCCTGAAATACCTTATTCAACGGGTTAACGACCCTGTTTAGTCACTCGACCTATGCTCGTAACTCCTGACCTATGTTCCAAATTATTTTCCGTTCCAATTTTCGACCTCTCCTATCATCTATACTCCTATATCTCATATCCTTTATGAACACTTGATCATGTCCTCCTCAGGAGCACTCTTGTTTATAAAATAAAGCAACTCTTGAAGTAAGGTTGCTCCAACATTATTTTACCGTGTAACCCATCTATTAGAAATAATAGAACTATAGAACTACAAAATCATTATTTCAACAATTAGAACTCCATGAAGCAAACAACTACCACATCCTAGCAGACGATCTAAATTCGAAACACCAGTCCCGGAGAAACGCAATAAATAACAGTAGGCGCACCTCTCTAAACAAATGGACGCTAGAACACCAAATAGCGTATAGAATCTCGTTCTACAGGACGGCAATACCATCTTACCCCACCAGTAGAGCCTTCATAGATCTTTGCCTCACAGATACCGTATGAAACTCCCTATATAACTTACTTATTGTTAGACATCAAACACTAGACTCGTTCGAATGCGCCAGCAATCACAGGGCAGTCAAAATACAAATATCCATTCTGTCATGCACGCAATGGAAATTAACGACACCCGAAACATATAATTTTGTTCAACCCGACTGGACAAAATTCAAAAAAATTTATCACGAATACCGATAGCATAACGGTACCAAACGATAGAAACTTGAGAACAGAAGAAATAGACAATCACATCAGCGTATTAAACACAAAGATAAACAAGGCAATAGTTCACGCAGTCCCTTATACATCAAAAAACCAAAATTTGACAGATATATTTATGACCCCTCACAGCAGACGCTTAAAGGCCCCGACTCCATGCGCCGTGACTTGTGTACATGCGCCCACACAAACAAAGGAAAGCATGCACGTATACGCCATGCGCGAGAGAGATGCTCGATTTTACGTCTCTATAATTTCATTAATGAAACTTTCACGGGTATACCACACACGGGTAGACTTCACCACAGCCCGACTGATATGTTTGAACACCAAGAAATTCATCATTCGTTCAGGATAACGTTATTTCTGAAACTGGCAAGCTTGAGACAGACATCGATGTAGGCAACATGATGGCTGCAGTATCTTGACACATTTCACATTTTGCAAATATTGAACGATTTAATGGTTTATTCGCTGCTAAAACACCCTATCGGGCTTCCTTGAACTAGCAAAAAATCACATAAATTCGATTTTTCACAATCTATCACTTCTGGAAAGCGGAGAAACAGTTTTGCGATTTGCACGCATCCGACGTGAGAATAGTTCAATGATTCTCCGTCGGTGGTGTTTATGCAAACGAAGCAACTACAAATACTGCAACCCAGTGGATCCCCGGTTTCGCATCGGGTTCGTCCTCGCTATACTCGTTACTAACAAATTCTCAACCGTATTCCTTGGGTTATATCAACCTCGCCGGCCTAGGCGTTGCCCACAGCCCCGGCTCGTAACAAACTATATGACAATGATCAAAATTTGTTTACAAATGTTTTAAAAATATTTGTTAAATACTTTAATTTAATTTTCGTAAATATGAAGTTGAACATGAATGAAGTTTTTCTACTGTTTTACCAATTATGGTACTGCTTAATATTTCTAACATTTAGACATGTATACACGCGAATCCAAAGCTCAAAATGTGTAACTCAAAATTTCAATCATTTGGTCGTGTTTCATTTACATTATCAATAAAGCTGCTATGTTAATATATGTGAAATATATTAACTACATTATACAACAATAATATTATTGCTATATAATTAAAATATATGTGAGATTATCGAAGGCGTTTGAATAGGTATTTAAATGATTATGTGGACGTGTATGTGTTGAAAAGTTGATTTGTTTAGCTCTCACAACCGTAGTCTATACAACAATACAATGTCACCATGGTCCTCTTTGAGGACCATCAGGACAGTAGTTATGCTTCACTTTAAAACAAGGGAAGTTATGCTAGGCAAAGATAGACAAAGCTAGATAAAGATCCATCACTATGATTATAAATATATGCATATTCGGTACTCGTACAAAATATCTAAAAATAAATATTTTCTTTTATTTCTGATGGTATAATTGCATTCGCAGCAATAATTATTTGTGAAAAATAAATAATAGTGTGATCTAAAAGAAAGGCGCAATAGTAGTAAAACATCACACGAGTTTTCCTGCATTTTATTATGAGGCGATCTTTCCGGACTCCTTTGGAAGATTCCGAGCTCCACCAGCTTTTTGGTCCGGCTTTCGGGTATAAAAAGGGCACGATTTCTGCTCTCGGCGGCTCAGTATTAATCTAGCTTCGAGTACGTTCGGTATCGACTATATTGGTATTTTAGCTCCACAAGATCGGGCTTCGAGTCCCCTTCGCGCAATTTTTACACGTACATTTTTTAAAACAATATAATGTATATCTTATAGTATATCGTTAGGCCTTTTATTGGGCAGTATACATTTCCAGTCCGTACAGATTAAGGAATGTGCATTTTGTAATTTCACGATTAGACTGTAATAAAACCAAAGAGCAGAAAATATACGCTTAACACAACCGTGCGCATTTTTCTCATTGAATCTCTTCTACCAATCATTAGCAGTAACTTCCCACCAAACAGATACAGCTTAACCGCTCGAGGTGTATCGCTATAAGTTACGAGTTCATTTTAGTAACAATCCTGTGGCTCCTGGTGATAAAATAGGCACTGGTTTGTCCACGAAAACCTTACCAACCCGTGGCTCCCGGCGATGAATTCGCACTGGTTGTCCGTAACTAACAAATTCTAAATAACCGATCCTCGGCTCCGCAGCTGTGCCCCTTTGCCCTCGTCTCGTAACAACACAATAAGCATTCTAAGTTCAGATTTACGTATACGCGCTCTTTTGTTTTTACGGAAACCGACCGCGTTGTCTGTCACCGCGCGATCTCCTTCCTTCTTCTCCTAGCGGACGCCCGAGCGTCAACACGTGCGTAAATCCCAACAATATTGGTAAGCAAATATTGATCATTGTTAAATAATTCGGAATTAGAAAAAAATTAAAATTAAGCATATACCCCAGGGCGATCGAACCAACAAAAAAGTTACCTGCGAACCGCAGGTGCTGAACCAGCAGCTATGTCTATGTCCGGCAGGAATCCAAATCTCGGTTCGAGCCGATTCATTTTGCTGATGGCCAGGATTGTAACAGATGTGGCAACAGTGCGATAGAACCCCCAAATTATGTGATTTGGCCACTATGGCCTCCCACTTTCCGTTTATATTTCTGCCTAATGACATTAGATGTCACACCGTCAGTTTATAATTCTGTATAATGACTTTAGTGTGTGTACTACTGGGTATTGTGCTACATAATTGCCTACAGCATACGAGGTAATACTCAGTGCAGTTTTCTTTTACGCCATGCAGTGCAAATTTTCTCATTTCGTGATTCAAATAACGAATATCCAGTTATAGCAGTGCAGCAAAAATTGATACTTTGAAAAATAATAATGCGCATGGGTATAGCCCCCCGAATACATCGAATAACGTGGCCTTAGAAACCACATGGAGCAACATATCGAAGAAAATTAACAGCAAAGAGGCAAAGGACCTACTTGAAATTATAGCTGATACAAACTCGCCAGAAGAAAACGACGCAACACGACACCAAAAAATCAGTGTATTCCTGAAGCAAAAAATAAACAAAACAAAGGCTTAACCAAAGCCAAACACGCAAGTTTTAAAAAATCAAAACGTTCCTATAATAATGCTACCGACAAAAAAAAATTCACCATCGACCAAAAAAACGACAGGCAACATGAATAAAAGTAATTTAAATATCCAGGATTTCATGGTCATAATAGAGAATCTAAACAAGACAGTGGAAAAGCTATCGAAGCGACTAGAGGAAGAACGCGCCCGCAACGCGGAAATTATTGGAAAACCCCAACCACCGTCTCGACCTGAGTCACTACCGAAGGAAGCCAGGCCGCAGGTTAACGCACCGACCCCCCAAGAGGGCACGACAACCCCTATAAACACCATGGACACAAGCAGTTCCAGCCAAGAGACCAGCGTCAAAAAAAAAAAGAGAACGCAGACCCAACCATCAACCATGCTCACCAAGCGAAAGGACCCACAATCACACAGCATCAAACGGTAAGAAACACCGAGCCCATCCCACCTTCAAAAAAAAGGAACCAGAATTCAAGACAACGACCCCGTTCCCTCAGCGAACACGAAAAGTTCGAAACCTCCCCCCATAATTATAACAGACACACCCCGCAACGAGACAATTACATTAATATCAAAGAGCACTCCAAATTTTTTTACAAAAAAGGTAAGCACAAATAAGCACCTTTTGCACATGGACAACATAGAAAATTTCCAAAAAGGTTAACTTCTTTTCTTACACTCCAAAAGGAGAAAAAAATATTTCAATGTTGTTAAAAAATTTAGATGGGAACTTCGAACCAGAAACAGTTCTGGAAGAACTTAAAAAAAAATATATTCCCAAACTTCACTTCATATCAGTAAAAAAATTTCAAACAAGAAAACACTGCTAGAAGGTAGAAACCTCCCTATTTATATTGTACAACTGTCTCCGGACAGCAACACCGAAAATTTAAAATCTTTAAAAATAGTTCTACACTCCCTAATATACTGGGAGAAAATAATAAAAAAAGACAGAGTCCAATGCAAAAGGTGCCAAAGGATAGGGCACATCGCGCTAAACTGTAATCTGGCATACAGATGCGTTAAATGTAACGTCCCCCACAACCCGGGAGAATGTACACGTACCCAAGAATGTATAGAACAAGCGTACTGCGTAAACTGCAAAAGCTTTGGCCACCCAGCATCGTACAGAGGTTGCCCTAAACTGAAAGAGCTTAAACAAAAAATAGACGAACGAGTACAATTTCTCAAATCGGAAAAAGAACGTAAACTAAAACTAGTACAAAAAACAGTAAATCCAGCAATACCTTACAGTGCAATACTCTCAGGCAAACAATACCCGACACTCGCGAAAAGTCAACCAGCTCCAACCCCACAAGAAACGCACACACAAACCACACAACCAGACGCACACCAAACAAACCCCCTCGAAGAAATTAAAAATATAATTAGCTCAATTAACAAACAGATGACTCGCATAGCGGAAAAAGTAGAACTTAACTCCACCCGTATAAATCTTATAACAGAATCCTTAGGTATCGAACTGTAATGCAGCACACCCATATCCCACAACAAACCCACACACGCAATAAACTTACCATCAACCACCTAAACATAATTCAAATGAATGTTAACTCAATAATCACGAACGAAAGACGAGCCTCTCTATTGGACTGCCTAAACAAATATAGCCCAGACTTAGTTCTAATATCGGAAACGAAACTGAACCACAATCACAAAATAAGCTTCAAAAACTATAATTTCATCAGGAACGACAGACCAAACGCTAAACAGGCGGGGGGTACAGGCATCTTAATCAAAGACAAGATAAAATACAAACAGATCCACATTGACCGCACTTACAATAACGTATGCTTCGAATCAACAACCATTGAACTTCAATTACAAAACAGTATCAAACTCTTTGTTATCGCGGGATACGCGACCAGCAACTGTAAAAAAGAGTTCATGTTAGAATTGAAAGCATTATTCCAGCAACTAGAACTACACAAACCAAACAACTATTACATTCTGGCAGGCGATCTAAATGCGAAACATCAATCCTGGGGTAACACGATAAACAACAGCAGAGGCACTTCACTAAACAAATGGACGCAGGAAAACCAAATACCTTACAGAATTTCCCTCTACAGAACAGCAATACCATCTTACCCCACCAGTGGCGCCTTCATAGATCTCTGCCTCACAGACAATCGGATCAAACTACATAACTTACTCAGACACCACACACTAGACTCGTTCGAACACGACAGCGATCACAGGGCTGTCAAGATACAAATATCTATTCCATCAATGCACGCAATGGAGATAGACGAATCATCGACACCCGAAACTTATAATTTCATTAAAGCGGATTGGGAAAAATTTAAAAAATTTATCACAGACACCGACAACGTAACACTACCAAATGACAGAAACTTAACGATAGAAGAAATAGATAACCACATCAATGCGTTAAACGCAAACATAAACAAAGCAATTGTCCACTCAGTCCCATATACATTAAAAAATCAAAATTCGACGGATAAATTCATCACGCCTCACATCAGACAATTAAGGAAACAAAAGAGCCACCTGATCACACAAATAAACAGACTAACGAAAATTATAAACTATACCACTGCTAACAACACACTGATAACAGCACTCAAAGACACGCTCAAAACGGTGAGGCACGAGATCAAGAAAGCGTTCCACGACTCCGTCAGCAAATTCTGGATAAATAAAATCTCCAAAATATCCCCTCAGAGCTCCTCGAAGTTCTTCCCCTCGATAAATAGTATATTCAGGCCCAAAACTGTAAATAACATAGAAACTCTCAAAATTCCAACAAGTAATGCGCAACTTCTCCAAAAAGCAAATATAAATCCCGACACCCAAAGAATAGACGCTCAAGATAATGTCACGATCACAGATACAGTTCAAAAGCTAAATATCCTCGGAGCACACTTCGAAGCGGTTCACACTCAAAATCTTCACATGGGTAAAGAACAGCTAACGAACATAATTAACCAGAAAACACAGACACTTGAACAAGAAATACACCACGACAGAGCTAATAACAATACGCTGTGTACATTCAACAACACGAACACAGCAGACAGACCGGACGAAAAACACGTACCTGCAGACTACTTTACGTCGTTCGAAAAATTAAACCACACCTTCAAAACACTCAACAATAAAAAATCATCCAGCTTCGACAACATCCCCAACATAGCCCTCAAGAACCTACCTCCGCACTACATATTTAACTATACCATTCTTTTTAATAATTGCCTTAACTTAATGTATTTTCCGACCGCTTGGAAAACAGCCAAACTAATTACTCTAAAAAAAAAAGGAAAGGACGGAAACTCCCCAGCGGATTATCGCCCGATCAGCCTCCTCGCGAACATCAGCAAAATCTTCGAGACAACCATCAACGATTCCATCACAAAATTTGCTAAAGAAAATAACGTTATCCCAGAGACACAGTTCGGATTTAGACGTCAACACTCCACAGTACACGCCCTCACAAAATTCATATCGGACATCTGCTGGGCACGAAACGCGGACGAATGCGTAGGAGCTCTCTTCGTAGATCTTGAAAAAGCCTTCGACACGGTTTGGCTGGACGGACTATTCTTTAAATTAATAAATAAAAAATTCCCGCGTCACCTCACAAAAATGATCTGGAATATGCTCCACGATAAAAATTTCGTAGTAGCAGACAAAAATACATTTTCCACTGAAACCTTTTCTATCAAAAACGGATTGCAACCGGGAACGGTCAATTCCCCCATTCTATTTAGCATCTACATAAGCGACTTGCTCCACATGTACGGTCTAAACAAAGAGCACTCCAAATTCGCAATAGCCTTCGCCGATGATCTGCTAGTATATATAAAACACACTAAACCGTCAGTATTAAAAACACAATTGCAAGAAACCTTTGACAAAATACAAGAACATTTACACACATGGAAATTACAAATTAACACTGACAAATGCGAAACAATATTGTTCCGCCCATACATATCAACCATCTCAAACGCGAATCACGACGTACGGAAACACGCAAAGAACTTTCACCTCTATAATAACAATAACCGCTTGGAAAAAATTTCCCACAAAAATGTTGTGCGCTATTTAGGTGTACACGTAGATTTCAAACTAAATTACACGAACCATGTACATATTCAAATCGACAAAGCCCAGAAAGCTTTCGCCAAACACAAACGCCTTTTCTACTCTAAAACACTAAATGTAAAAGCTAAAATAATATGCTACAAATCATTAATAAGACCAATATTAACATACGGATGTCCCATATGGTTCAATATCTCAGCAGGCACCATGGAGAAACTGAGGATCTTCGAAAGAAAATGCCTCAGAGCCTGCTTAAATAAATACAGATCACCTGAATCCAACTACACCAAACTAATTAACAACCAAAGACTTTACGAATACGCCGACCTAATTAGAATAGACCTTTTCATTCTCAAACTTATCCGTAACCACTGGACCAACGCGCGAAACGTAAAAAGCAATAGCCTTATCAATAGCTCCACTTATCCCAATCCACAATATTACAAAAACACATGCGCCACTGGATACATCCCTCCAGAAGCATTTATATACCTGGATAGCTTAGGGTATATTCAGAACGATGAAAATATGCCACTCCTCTACCACTTCTTTAGAAAAGCAGACGACAAAAAAATTCTCTACACGCAACCAGACATCAATTCCGCCGACAATAATATAAGATTCAACGACAAACTATCAACCGTAGATCGTAAGGACCACCATCGCAGGGATAGAAAAAAGTATTGGTGGCTTTCGTAATAGTGATATTATATAAAAAGAATGCAACAATATAAGTCATTTATTTATGTACGACTAATAAAATTTTAACAATCATCCGGTCCTCGGTAGTATAGTGGTCAGTATCCCATTCGTCACTTGTCCTTCGTGGTAAGCGGACCTGTCCTGTCTAACCTCCGTGCTAGATAATTACCTTCAGCATACGAGATAGTTCACAGTGCATTTTTCTTTTACGCTATACAGCGTAGTTTCACTATACAGTGCAAAGTTTCTAATTTCATTGTATAAATAACCAATATACAGTTATAATAGTGCAGCAAAAATTGATATTTCGAAGGGGGATGGGGCGCAAGGGGATAGCCCCCCGCAAACACCGAATAACATTACCATAGAAACCACATGGAGCGACATATCGACGAAAATTAACAGCAAAGACGCAAAGGACCTACTTCAAGTCATAGCTCATACAAACTCACCTGAAAGAAACGACACAACACGACGCCAAAAAATCAGGGCAGCCCTGAAACAAAAAATAAACCAAAAAAGGCTTAACCCTAAACCGAACACGCACGTTTCAGACAAAAAAAACGTTTCTATAATGCCACCAACAAAAAAAAATTCATCATCAACTAAAAAAACGTCAGACAACATGGATACAAATAATTTAAGTACCAAAGATTTAATGGCCTTAATAGAGAATCTAAACAAGACAGTGGAAAATCTATCAAACCAGCTAGAAGAAGAACGCGCCCGTAACGCGGAAATCATGGGAAAACCCCAACCACCGTCTCGCTCTGAGACACCACATAAGGAAGCCATGTCGCAGGTAAACGCACAGACACCCCAGGAGGGCACGGCAACCCCTATGGACACCACACCATGGATAGAAACAGCTCCATCCAAGAGATCAGCGCCAAAAAAAAAGGAGAACGCAGGTCCATCCAGCAACCAGACTCAACAAATGAAAGGACCCACAAGCACACAGAGCCATTCGGTAAGAAACCCCGAGCCCACCGCACCTCCATACAAAAGAACCAGAATCCTAGACAACGACCCCGTTCCATCTGTGATCACGAAAAGTTCGAAACCTCCCCCCATAATTATAACAGACACACCCTGCAACGAGACAATTAAATTAATTTCAAAGAGCACTACAAATTTTTTTACAAAAAAGGTAGGGACAAATAAGCACCTTTTGCATATGGACAACATAGAAAATTTCCAAAAAGCGCGCGAAACTCTTAAAGAACACAAAGTGAACTTCTTTTCTTACACGCCAAAAGCAGAAAAAAATATTTCAATACTGCTAAAAAATCTAGAAGGAAACTTCGAAACAGAAACAGTTTTAGAAGATCTCCAGAACAAAAATATTCCAAAACTTCACTTCATATCAGTAAAAAAATTTCAAACAAGAAAATCACTGCTAGAAGGTAGAAACCTCCCTATTTATATTGTACAACTGTCTCCGGACAGCAACACTGAAAATTTAAAATCTTTAAAAATAGTTCTACACTCCCTAATATACTGGGAGAAAATAATAAAAAAAGACAGAGTCCAATGCAAAAGGTGCCAAAGGATAGGGCACATCGCGCTAAACTGTAATCTGGCATACAGATGCGTTAAATGTAACGTCCCCCACAACCCGGGAGAATGTACACGTACCCAAGAATGTATAGAACAAGCGTACTGCGTTAACTGCAAAAGCTTTGGCCACCCAGCATCGTACAGAGGTTGCCCTAAACTGAAAGAGCTTAAACAAAAAATAGACGAACGAGTACAATTTCTCAAATCTGAAAAAGAACGCAAACTAAAACTAGTACAAAAAACAGTAAATCCAGCAATATCTTACAGTGCAATACTCTCAGGCAAGCAATACCCGACACTCGCGAAAAGTCAACCAGCTCCAACCCCACAAGAAACGCACACACAAACCACACAACCAGACTCACACCACACAAACCCCCTAGAAGAAATTAAAAATATAATTAGCTCAATTAACAAACAGATGACTCGCATAGCGGAAAAAGTAGAACTTAACTCCACCCGTATAAATCTTATAACAGAATCCTTAGGAATCCAACTGTAATGCAGCACACCCATATCCCACAGCAAACCCACACATGCAATAAACTTACCATCAACCACCTAAACATAATTCAAATGAATGTTAACTCAATAATCACGAACGAAAGACCAGCCTCTCTATTGGACTGCCTAAACAAATATAGCCCAGACTTAGTTCTATTATCGGAAACAAAACTGAACCACAATCACAAAATAAGCTTTAAAAACTATAATTTCATCAGGAACGACAGACCAAACGCTAAACAGGCGGGGGGTACAGGCATCTTAATCAAAGACAAGATAAAATACAAACAGATCCACATTGACCGCACCTACAATAACGTATGCTTCGAATCAACAACTATTGAACTTCAATTACAAAACAGTATCAAACTCTTTGTTATCGCGGGATACGCAACCAGCAACTGTAAAAAAGAGTTCATGTTAGAATTGAAAGCATTATTCCAGCAACTAGAATTACACAAACCAAACAACTATTATATTCTGGCAGGCGATCTAAATGCGAAACATCAATCCTGGGGTAACACGATAAACAACAGCAGAGGCACCTCATTAAACAAATGGACGCAGGAAAACCAAATACCTTACAGAATTTCCCTCTACAGAACAGCAATACCATCTTACCCCACCAGTGGCGCCTTCATAGATCTCTGCCTCACAGACAGTCGGATCAAACTACATAACTTACTCAGACATGACACACTAGACTCGTTCGAACGCGACAGCGATCACAGGGCTGTCAAGATACAAATATCTATTCCACCAATGCACGCAATGGAGATAGACGAATCATCGACACCCGAAACTTATAATTTCATTAAAGCGGATTGGGAAAAATTTAAAAAATTTATCACAGACACCGATAACGTAACACTACCAAATGACAGAAACTTAACGATAGAAGAAATAGATAACCACATCAATGTATTAAACGCAAACATAAACAAAGCAATTGACCACTCAGTCCCATATACATTAAAAAATCAAAATTCGACGGATAAATTTATCACGCCTCACATCAGACAATTAAGGAAACAAAAGAGCCACCTGATCACACAAATAAACAGACTAACGAAAATTACAAACTATACCACTGCTAACAACACACTGATAACAGCACTCAAAGACACGCTCAAAACGGTGAGGCACGAGATCAAGAAAGCGTTCCACGACTCCGTCAGCAAATTCTGGATAAATAAAATCTCCAAAATATCCCCTCAGAGCTCCTCGAAGTTCTTCCCCTCGATAAATAGTATATTCAGGCCCAAAACTGTAAATAACATAGAAACTCTCAAAATTCCAACAAGTAATGCGCAACTTCTCCAAAAAGCAAATATAAATCCCGACACCCAAAGAATAGACGCTCAAGATAATGTCACGATCACAGATACAGTTCAAAAGCTAAATATCCTCGGAGCACACTTCGAAGCGGTTCACACTCAAAATCTTCACATGGGTAAAGAACAGCTAACGAACATAATTAACCAGAAAACACAGACACTTGAACAAGAAATACATCACGACAGAGCTAATAACAATACGCTGTGTACATTCAACAGCACGAACACAGCGGACAGACCGGACGAAAAACACGTACCTGCAGACTACTTTACGTCGTTCTCAAAATTAAACCACACCTTCAAAACACTCAACAATAAAAAATCATCCAGCTTCGACAACATCCCCAACATAGCCCTCAAGAACCTACCTCCGCACTACATATTTAACTATACCATTCTTTTTAATAATTGCCTTAACTTAATGTATTTTCCGACCGCTTGGAAAACAGCCAAATTAATTACTCTAAAAAAAAAAGGAAAGGACGGAAACTCCCCAGCGGATTATCGCCCGATCAGCCTCCTCGCGAACATCAGCAAAATCTTCGAGACAACCATCAACGATTCCATCACAAAATTTGCTAAAGAAAATAACGTTATCCCAGAGACACAGTTCGGATTTAGACGTCAACACTCCACAGTACACGCCCTCACAAAGTTCATATCAGACATCTGCTGGGCACGAAACGCGGACGAATGCGTAGGAGCTCTCTTCGTAGATCTCGAAAAAGCCTTCGACACGGTTTGGCTGGACGGACTATTCTTTAAATTAATAAATAAAAAATTCCCGCGTCACCTCACAAAAATGATCTGGAACATGCTCCACGATAAAAATTTCATAGTAGCCGACAAAAATACATTTTCCACCGAAACCTTTTCTATCAAAAACGGATTGCAACAGGGAACGGTCAATTCCCCCATTCTATTTAGCATCTACATAAGCGACTTGCTCCACATGTACGGTCTAAACAAAGAGCACTCCAAATTCGCAATAGCCTTCGCCGATGATCTGCTAGTATATATAAAACACACTAAACCGTCAGTATTAAAAACACAATTGCAAGAAACCTTTGACAAAATACAAGAACATTTACACACATGGAAATTACAAATTAACACTGACAAATGCGAAACAATATTGTTCCGCCCATACATATCAAACATCTCAAACGCGAATCACGACGTACGGAAACACGCAAAGAACTTTCACCTCTATAATAACAATAACCGCTTGGAAAAAATTTCCCACAAAAATGTTGTGCGCTATTTAGGCGTACACGTAGATTTCAAACTAAATTACACGAACCATGTACATATTCAAATTGACAAAGCACAGAAAGCTTTCGCCAAACACAGACGCCTTTTCTACTCTAAAACACTAAACGTAAAAGCTAAAATAATATGCTACAAATCATTAATAAGACCAATATTAACATACGGATGTCCCATATGGTTCAATATCTCAGCAGGCACCATGGAAAAACTGAGGATCTTCGAAAGAAAATGCCTCAGAGCCTGCTTAAATAAATACAGATCACCTGAATCCAACTACACCAAACTAATTAACAACCAAAGACTTTACGAATACGCCGACCTAATTAGAATAGACCTTTTCATTCTCAAACTTATCCGTAACCACTGGGCCAACGCGCGAAACGTAAAAAGCAATAGCCTTATCAATAGCTCCACTTATCCCAACCCACAATATTACAAAAATACATGCGCCACTGGATACATCCCTCCAGAAGCATTTATATACCTGGATAGCTTAGGGTATCTTCAGAACGAGGAAAATATGCCACTCCTCTACCACTTCTTTAGAAAAGCAGACGACAAAAAAATTCTCTACACGCAAACAGACATTAATCCCGCCGATAATAATATAAGATTCAACGACAAACTGTCAACCGTAGATCGTAAGGACCACCATCGCAGGGATAGAAAAAAGTATTGGTGGCTATCGTAATAATTATATTATATAGAATGAAGGCCACAATATAAGTCATTTAGTTATGTACAAATAATAAAATTTTAACAATCATCCGGTCCTCGGTAGTATAGTGGTCAGTATCCCCGCCTGTCACGCGGGAGACCGGGGTTCGATTCCCCGCCGGGGAGGCATTCTTTTTATTTCCCCTCCATTTACCAAATTCGTTTGTTTATCCATTCCCCCATATATCGATATTTTGCAGTGCTCTACAGTTATAATGAATCTGTGTAAAATTTTCCATTTTACATAAGTATTGTAAATAAAAATCCTTTTCCTCTTCCACTTCCCCTCTTCCACTTCCCCTCTTCCTTCCCACTTCGTCCCGCTCTCTTGTTACCACCTAACGCCAAATACATTGTATAGTTTTCGTGCCTTTCTATACATAAGCAAACCTATCCATAACTAGAAGCTAACCCTTAATTTTATTTCATACTTAGCGATAAGCGCGGTAGTTTATATTTAGTGATAAGATCGCGAGTGCTCAGTGCTAGAGCCATCGATCTCAAGACTTATACACCTGTCATTTGTTATCCTTTTATACGTTTTGGTTTATTGTTCCTTTTGTATATAATTCTGTATTTTATTCTGTTGTTGGCACAATAAACGTATGTTATAAAAAAAAAAAAAAAAAAAGTGGTCAGTATCCCCGCCTGTCACGCGGGAGACCGGGGTTTGATTCCCCGCCGGGGAGGCATTCTTTTTATTTCCCCTCCATTTACCAAATTCGTTTGTTTATCCATTCCACCATATGCCGATATTTTGTAGTGCTCTATAGTTATAATGAATCTGTGTAAAATTTTCCTTTTTACATAAGTATTGTAAATAAAAATCCTTTTCCTCTTCCACTTCCCCTCTTCCTTCCCACTTCGTCCCGCTCTCTTGTTACCACCTAACGCCAAATACATTGTATAGTTTTCGTGCCTTTCTATACATAAGCAAACCTATCCATAACTAGAAACTAACCCTTAATTTTATTTCATACTTAGCGATAAGCGCGGTAGTTAATATTTAGTGATAAGATCGCGAGTGCTCAGTGCTAGAGCCATCGATCTCAAAACTTATACACCTGTCATTTGTTATCCTTTTATACGTTTTGGTTTATTGTTCCTTTTGTATATATTTCTGTATTTTATTCTGTTGTTGGCACAATAAACGTATGTTATAAAAAAAAAAGTGGTCAGTATCCCCGCCTGTCACGCGGGAGACCGGGGTTCGATTCCCCGCCGGGGAGGCATTCTTTTTATTTCCCCTCCATTTACCAAATTCGTTTGTTTATCCATTCCCCCATATATCGATATTTTGCAGTGCTCTACAGTTATAATGAATCTGTGTAAAATTTTCCTTTTTACATAAGTATTGTAAATAAAAATCCTTTTCCTCTTCCACTTCCCCTCTTCCTTCCCACTTCGTCCCGCTCTCTTTTTACCACTAACGCCAAATACATTGTATAGTTTTCGTGCCTTTCTATACATAAGCAAACCTATCCATAACTAGAAACTAACCCTTAAGTTTACTTCAGACTTAGCGATAAGCACGGTAGTTTATATTTAGCGATAAGATCGCGAGTGCTCAGTGCTAGAGCCATCGATCTCAAGACTTATACACCTGTCATTTGTTATCCTTTTGTACGGTTTGGTTTATTGTAGCTTGTGACCTCCTTATTTGTATAAACATAGAAATTTTGAGACGGAATTAAAGCGGAAGCCCGAAGACGCAATTTAGGTGTGACCGCCAAAATAGTGTAAACAGGAGATAAGATAAGAAAGGAATTCGGAGATGCAACGAAAATATCGAGACATTGACGCAGATGAAATATGATACCCAACTAAGACGTAGTAGGGAAATGTTATGAAAGCCCATAGGCAGTTTATTCTATTATTTCTTCTCCTGTTTATTCTAATATGACGGTGACATATTTTAATTACGGCAGGCATAAATAACTCTAACGTGGAACATATGCAGGGTGCCCGTAAGTACCGTAACACCGGGAAATCGGGTAGCTGGGGTGATTCTGAACAATTTTTTCCTTGACGAAAATGTTGTTTGAAACTCCGTTTTTGGGTTATTAACCAAAAACACTGCCCAATTAAGGCCCCTGTACAGCGCGCGCTCTGGTGCCTACCTCTTTGCTGTGCTCGGTAATGTACGGATCCATCGAAGGCATCCGAGTAAAGCGTACGGCAAATGTTACATCGTTTTAAATGATGAATAATGTGGAATTATTCGTTACTCATGAATAACGACCACGACCGTGCGCAATTGATGAGAAGAATAATTTGTTGTTATCGAAAACAATAAGAAAGGAGAATAAAGTTATTAATAATATAAATTAGCTAAGTAATTAAAGATAAGTAAAAATTATCGAAACCATATTATTGGAATATGGGTATAGAAATGTTTCAATATAATGCTTAATACTAAAATATTATTTATTTCTGTATATTTTCTGAGGCACGTAGAAAGGCACATCTTAACACTTTCGAAGAAATGTCTCGAGTGAGTGTTGCACACATCAAGAAACAAAAGCGCGACGCATTGACGCCGCGGACATTGTACATACAATGTATAGGCCAGGGCAGGCTAAAATAAACCAATTAATCCATATACGAAAAATAGATTAGTTTTGTCCTTTATTCAGAACAATAAATTCCAACACATATCGTGTTTGGTGTCATTTTAATCAGGAGACAGTAACAAATATTTTGATCAAATTTCATTTAAAACGAACCAAAAATGAACAAGTTTTAATCTTAAATTTTGTTCGCGTAGTATTGTCTCGCGTACATGGGTATTTAAACTTGCTTCTTTCCTGGAACTTTGCCCCGAGTCTCGTCTGCCACAACATCAAAGGAGACTCGAACTCGCTCGAGAATCGTGTCCGCACACGATTAGTGTTCACATTCGGTCCCGAGCGGGGTACATGCTCTAATCGATACATTCCTGTACCTTTTTCTTAACATAAAAACCTGTATAGACTTTCCACGTGACAAGCGCGTACCTCTCTACTGCGCTCGGTCGTGTACGGGGGCCAGAGGGTATCGTTTTAAATTAAGAATAATGTTGAATTTTTGGTTATTCAATAATAAGAAATAAACTAATTATTCTTTTAATTAATCGCACACGATCGTGGTCGTGAAAGAACGCATTGGCACGACGTGTTACATCGTCTTTAATCAAGGATAATGTGGAATTTTTCGTTATTCGGGAATAAGAAATAAACTAATAAATCGTTTAATAACTGTGTTTATCCGAAAGGAATAAAGTGTTTTATTACTCATGAAAAACTTACCTATTCGTCCACGATAAACCTACTTCGAATCAACAGCTGATGTTACGGCCGGGACGGTGAACTCATTTCACTCTCACTATGTTTGAAGGGCCACAGTAATTTCCACTGTAAGATTTTGAGATGGGACAACAGGATTTATTATTCCTACGTCTAACGAAGTTGATCACTCACTGATGAATGAATTCAGTACTGTGTAATGAAAAGTTGATCCCAAGCTCAAATCAAGATTTATTCACTTATTCATTTCATCCGATCGTCTCGGAGGTCGATACAAATCTGATCGCTTCCACACGCACGCGCCCACACAGACTCCAAATTTAGTGGAAAATCGGTGGTAGAACCCGATCACACAGGGCAGCATCAGCCATTATTGTGTTATCCTGCGTCACAGCGTGACCGTTGGCAGTACAATGTCATCCACGGTGTTACAGAAAACTAAAGACGCGCAATACAAAATAGGGAAAATACATAAACATAGACTTGGCAAAATTCGCTGACGCGTTGTTGTTTCTTGAGTCACGAAGGACGAAAGAGCACTAGTTCGAAAGTCTAAAGGATCCACAACAGGGCCTCCAATGTGGCCTTAGACGTCCGAGATGAGCCATGATAGAAAAGGGATCCCGAAGCAAGAGTCCAGTTCTTTCGATTTGAAACATCGTTACGTGCGGTTTATCCTATTTTTAATACTGTTTCGTTACGTTTGGAAAATACGGTATCCCTTACTTTTCCTTCGATTCTGTAAATTAGTCGGATTTCGTATATGTCTTCGCGGTGCGGAACTCTCTACACAACACGTTAAAGAACACGTGCGAATGCGTGTGAAACGGAGCCAGTGCGAACGTTTGAGGGCCCCGACTTCTTTGGGGCCAACTCCGAATCGATCTAAGCGCCATTGCAAAGAAACGGACGTTACTGAAAACAGAAAATTGACAGGTTCGACATTTGACGGGGTGACATCTAAAGTCATTATACAGAATTATAAATGGACGGGGTGACATCTAACTTCATTAGACAGAATTATAAACAGGGAATGGGAGACCATACTTGCTAAATCACATCATTTGGGGATTTTGTCGCACTCTTGCTACATCTGTTACAATTCTGACCATCAGCAAAATGAATCGGCTGGAGCCGAGATTTGGATTCCTGCCGACAGATATAGCTACTGAACTGCAGGTAACTTTTTTGTAGGTTCGATCGTTCTCGGATATATCTTTTTTACATTAATTTTTGTCTAATTCCGAATTATTTAACAATGATTAATATTTGCTTGTCAATATTTTAAAAACATTTTTTAAATATTTTAATGATTAAAATATTGTAAGTATTTTCGTTTTTGAGTTATTAACGAAAAACGCTGGCCAATGAGCGCGTCCGTATAGCGCGCGCCCAGGCACCACCGCGCGCGGTTGTCATCGGGTGCATCGAGGGGCAACGTACGGCAAATATTACATTAATAATAATATGTAATGATTAGTTATTCACGAATAACAATTTAATTATCAAGCCGTTTTATAACTGTCCCATACATTTATTCCTTATCCGAAACGTATAAGGTATTTTATTACTTATTAAAACAATGTTTGGATAATTAATGTTAAAAAAAGATAGATAAATAAACTTATCCTTTCGTTTACGAAGTAACCTGCTTCGACGAAAATTTGTCCTTGGCCGTTGGTCATTGTACAGATCCTGACCTATCTTAACAATTTTATGCTACGAAACGCACGTTCCGGCGATCGATACCGATCTGATTCGCACTTGTTCCACACGTACACGACACGCACATTACCGAACGTAGGCAGGATTGTAGTGCGTGTGGAAACAAGTGCGAATCATATCGGTATCGATCGCCGAGATGTGCGTTTAAGGGCATAAAATTGTTAAAATAAGTCAGGATCGGTGCAAACACCAACGGCCAAGGACCCACTTTCGTCGAAGCAGATTACTTTGTTATGGCAGGGAGTCGCTTTGAATGAAGGTTGTAAATCTTCACGATTCCCTGACAATTCTCTTGCACATTGGATGCGTACAAGAGCCCAAAATTTTGAACGAGTGTTCAAATATGAGGAGCAAGGTCTGGTGGTAATTGAATAAAACTCTTTGCTCTGACACACTGTTCACAATTACTAATAAGTCTACTACACTCTGTTCGTAAACAGAGTTTGATAGTTGCTTTATTACTGTTATACTGCTGATGTTCACACGATTCTTTACTGTTGTTTCTACTGTTGCTCGAGCGGTTCTGGTTGTTGCTTTTAATGTTGCTCGAGCGGTTCTGGTTGTTGCTTTTACTGTTGCTCTAGCGGTTCTGATTTCCTCGGCACAAACTCCGCCGGAGGAAACCTACCGATTCTTTCGCAAGGGTGGAGTCTTAAACCTATGATCTTAACAAAAACTCCTATTCGTCTAATTATCTGAGAAGGCGTGTCGATGTTGAGGGTGGTTATGATGCGGGAGAAAGGGAACATTACCAAATATGGAAACAGCGCTAGACAAATTTTCTCCCAGCATACGGTCCCAATTTATGACACCCTTGGCATTGGCGACAATCTAGAAACCAAGTACCCCGGAGGCCACCCGAGTCGAACCCTTGAACCCTGGGACCCTTGGGTCCGGCTGAAGGGATAACTCGAGCCTCCGCAACAAATAGGAAAACAACAGCTAGATGCTGCGACTCGATGAAAACCAGACGCGTACCCTCGAACCGAAACATGACGATACGCGAAAGGTCTTCCCTGGTTTCAAGACGTCAATGCCATGCACTCTCAATTCTCAACAACTTCGTGAACGAAAGGATAAGTTTATTTACCTATCTTTTTTTACATTAATTATCCAAACATTTTTTTAATTAGTAATAAAATACCTTATACGTTTCGGATAAGGAATTAAAGTATGGAACAGTTATAAAACGTCTTGATAATTAAATTGTTATTCGTGAATAACTAATCATTACATATTATTATTAATGTAATATTTGCCGTACGTTGCCCCTCGATGCACCCGATGACAACCGCCCGCGGTGGTGCCTGGGCGCGCGCCTTACGGGCGCGCTTATTGGCCAGTGTTTTTCCTTAATAACTCAAAAACGAAGCTACTTACAATATTTTGGTCATGGAAAAAGTTGTTCAGCATTACTTCAGCAACGCGAAATTTAAAAATGCTGCGAGACTTACAGGGCACCCTGTACATAACAGCGTAGCGTCCATCGACGAACATTATACAATGTATAAAGCAAATTTTGTTCTGCATTGATCTCCTTATTAAACGCAACGATATTCAAGAATTCAGAATGAAGTTATATAAATATTTAAATATATGCAATAATTATGATACATACATTATGTTGGCTATTTGACTGAATATTTATTTCGTCGGCAATATGATTTGAATGAACGAATAATTAACTTTTTCAAAATAATGGCTGAAATGTTTCCAACGTCGGACTATTTCAATAAAGATCATTAAAACAGAAGTTTTCCAGAAACCGTGGACAATCGCCGTTCGAACGCTTACCCATCCGCTACAACGGACGCGTACGTATAGACAGAATGCAATGTAGTAGTACCGATGTTTTTTGGGAAAAATCTCGGAAACTAAGGCCGAGCGGCGGTTATATGTATAGGAAAAAGTTACTCAACATGTTCATTTCGACATCATATTTAAAAATCATAAAAATCGGTGAGACCCCCCCTTTTCTAAATAATTACCCAATAAAACGTTTTATTCATATTTTTGATGTATTTCATGTATATACATATACATATAATTTTATGAATTTTTCTAAAATAATTTTTTGAACTCATGAAAGAAGGCTTCTCTGATTGCTGTTTGACATTGATCAGGGACCGCCAACCGGCGCGCCGCGGCGCACAGTGGGGCCATTTCCCAAAAAGCTGGCCAGAATTCAATTTTTGAAGTATTCAGCAGCTTGTTTTCAGAATAGCAGATTTGTTGTATACATAACAATGCATCTAATGCCGCTTGAATTTTTTAAATATATTGATTGGTTACTGAGATATAGGCCGTCAAAGTTGAAGAAATTTCATGCTCCTTCGTATCTTGAAAATTGGAGCTTGTTAATTGCGTCAGGGAAAGTTTATCTTAATAAAATTGATATGTGAAACATTTTACCATTAAAGTAGGTGTTATAAACATAAATTTTCCACAGAAGTAAAGTAACATATCTTTGAATTTATTGTTGTAATTCCGTTTTCAATATATCATAAATCTTAGCCATATCTTAATGAACAAGAAGGAAAACAAAGATGTTATTCACGGAGTTTCACGCTGGGACAAGTGTCCTGATATAAAATGGCATGTCAGCTATGATATCCAGTTGAGAAAGTTTGCCCCTTTTTGCCCCTTTTTAAGATATTTAAATTTAAAGTATCAAAACGATGAATTTTCGGTCTGTGGCACTAGAGCGTAGGGCTGATATCTCGTGCAGAGGTTAATATATTTGTGAGAAATTTAATATGGTATAAAGAAATCTATCGAAGACACTAATACAATAATAATAAATAAATAATAATTAATAATAATAATGATGGGTCCCAGATTATAGTTTGATAACATGATTCCTTGACATGAGTCAATTGGATAACATCATGAAGTTTTGAGTTCAGACTTGGAAAGTATACAAAGTGTAATCGACAGAGGAACCAGGACTTCCGGGTATTTGTTGCCGGAACTATTGTCTTCTACTTTCTGTTCGACGCCTTTGACTCTCTATTGTCACACATCTGGAAACTATAACCCTGTTAGTTACCTCGGACCTTCAGTCATGAAGTCATCTGGTCGCTATTACCCACTGAGACCCTTTGTACTTTTTTAGCAGTATTCAACTGTTCCGGAAAACGGAATGAACAAACTCAACATTCGGACCATAAATTACTCCCTTCCCAAAATACAAATTTTCTCTGCTGTACCCTTTTTAAGAACCAATGCCAAATCTTCTTCCCACTCCCTCGCAACAGTAGCGACCAATAATTGAAAGATTTCATAATATCATAATTATTATTTCTTGTGGCAGAATTATTAATTATACAAAATTTGGAAATTATGGTATTGATACTGCGAAGTTGGTATTACATGGCACCCACGGTAAATAAAGTTTTAATCCATGGGCTATCTGTAACGAAAAATTGCGTTCTACCAATTGGATGTTTTACGGAAGAAGTCCTAGAATCTTGTCATAAGCTGTGTAAATTGTATAGATGAGCTTATAGTAAAAAATATCTAGGCAGAAAACGAATCGGGACATATTCCAAAGACACTCCCATAGATCTCTTCTTTATTCTCGACAATACATTTGAACTACGTGACCTACTAAACACAAATTTTGCAAAAGTAAAATTTTCAAGATAATTAATTTCAACAAAGTTTTGAAATTAGCGTCATTATATTAAATTAGACATTCTAATTACATAATTTTAGTAAAAAAATCGGAAAATAGTCAATTTTGACAAAAGCTAACGTAAAATCAATGTTTATGCCACTGATATTAGATCGTCCGTTATGAATTTTGCATTTCGTATAAGATATTTGAATTCAGCAACCCCAAAAACATAAGAATACCAATTTTTGTGAAAATCGTGTGAAATTTTGAATTATGGCCAGCTTTTCGAAAACTGGCCCCACTGTGCGGCGGGCCATGGACCACGCACGTCATATAAAGGCGGCTCCACGCTGGTTACCTCGCCTCACACCGTTACCAGGATAAGTACCTAGTCAAGTGGTCTGGAAGAGGTTTGGGAGGAAATGTGGAGTGTTTCTTGCTTCCTCGTATAGTTACTCGTTACTTGGTTCGGCTGGTCGGGAAATTGTCGGCATTGGGACCTGCTTCAAAGGAGTCAGTGAGCTGCCCTAGATGTGTGCACTCGTCCTTGCGCCACTGTCAATGTGTTAACTCCCCTATGAACTGCCGTAGATGCGTGAACTCGTCTGTGCGACGCTGTTCCTATGTATTGTAGACTGTTTAGTCTTGGGAGATAAGGCTCATTGGGCCTATGCCTATGAGATAGTCAGACCCCCTTCGCGACGTAGGGCTGTTCTGAGTGCGTGCCGAGTTCGGCCCTCGGTCCGGTTTATGGCGCGGTCGAAACTAACGCTATTTTTGCAGGGTAATTTTTAGCCTTCCGACCATCTGAGTGCAGAATTGAGACGGTACGGATTAGAATAAAAGAATACATGGTAAAATGCCATGCAATTTCAATCGACACATGACTTTCTCTTTTTTAATACAATTAACGCCATTAGTATTGATCGACAAACACGACAGAAATCAATGCCGCAATATATCTGTCACGAGCCGAGGGCAAAGGGGCACAGCTGCGAAGCCGAGGCTTGGTTATTTATGAGTTTATTAGTTACGGACAGCCAGTGCGTATTTCATCACTGGGAGCCGCGTAGATAGGAAGTGCGTGAACTTGCCGATGCCTATTTCATCACCGGGTGTCACAGGATGGTAAGATTTCGTGTACAAACCAACGCCTATTTCATCGCCGGGAGCCACAGGAAGGTTTTCGTGGACAAACCAGTGCCTATTTCATCACCGGAGGGCCACAGGATTGTTAGTAAAAATGAACTCGTAACTTATAGCGATACACCTCGAGCGGTTAAGGTGTATCTGTTTGGTGGGAAGTTACTGCCGATGACTGGTAGAGGAGATTCAATGAGAAAAATGCGTACAGTGATATTAAGCGTGTATTTTCTACCTTTTCGGTTCTTACTACAGTTCAGATTAAATTCTACAAAATCCACACTTCTCAATCTGTACGGATTGAAGAATATATACTGCCCAACAAAAGGCCTGATGATATACCACAAATATGTATATCGTCTAAAAACGAATTTATGAAAGTTGCTCGAAAGGGATTCGGAACCCGATCTCGCTGAGCTAAAATATCAAAATGTTCGATACGGAACGTACTCGAAGCTAGATTAATACTGAGCCGCCGAGGGCAGAATTCGTGCCCTTTTTATACCCGAAAGCCGGACCAAAAAGCTGGTGGAGGCACGAAAAATTCCAGGGGAGTCCGGAAAGATTCCCCCAAAAAGGGTCACGTCATCGCGACGTCGCGGAAGGGGCAGACTCGACTGCATGCACCCTCGATTTCCAAATAAGGGCGTAGTAGGACGAAGAAATGAAATAATACTTCCTACGTAACATATCAACAAAAAGTTCTTCGTGAAATATTTTTATAAGTATTTTTATATTTTTATAAATAATAAAGATTTATTATATACGACTTAGAAATTATAGTTATAATAGAATCGTCAACTTTAATGAAATCCGACCAAAGGTGGCCAGAAAAGATACAAATTTAAAGGAAGCTATAACTATTCAAAAGCGACTCAAGTACCTTCTTTGGAGCGGGTCACTAGACCACTTGACTAGGTAAAAAATACCGGTACGGTAACAAATGTGGACGCACTTTTACGTGCAGAAGAATAGGAAATAGGTCCCACACCAAACCTCGTTACCAAAAACTGAGGTAACGGGTGTCAGTTACAGGTAGTGATGGGCACCATCGACTAAAAACTATTGATTAGTCGTTAGTACCCAACTACTATTTTCAGTCGACTGATTTTTAAAACCATCGACTAACGACTGATTTATTCGTTTGGACTTTGGACCATCGGGCTATCGACTGAATATGCAGTAACTTCTCGATGTGTGCCCGGCGAGACCTGGTTTGAGAGGGATCGCGCTTCATCCCACCACTGGGGGGATCCCCCGACACGACCCGGCTATTACTTGGGGTAACCCTTGAAAGGTTAAATATCTTCGTATGTGTGTCACGACACTAATGCAACCGTAAATTTTTTTCGTCCCCGAGAAACAGCGCCCCTCGGGCCGCAATAATCGTTTGGAAGTGTCTCTTACTCGCCGTACAAAAACTTAACAAGCCGCTTTCCATCGTATAGAAGTTTAGTGAGTACAAAAAGGAAGACCGGTATCTTCGTATTCGCGAGACAACACTGATGCGACAATGGATCTTTTTTATTTTTATTAATTTTGTTCTGACAATTTTATTACGATGTTGTTGAAGTTTTTACGCTTAAAATGAAATTAAACACGATCTATGTAATTTGGATCATATATACACATGTATTTCTGGATCCTGGGGAGGGATTGTCTATCTCCTGAACCTTGTACTTTATGGGGTTTGTCTAGAGGATGGCAATTTTTAGGGCGCCATAACTACATTGTATGAATGAAATATAAGTTAGGTTCGGGTTACCGTTTCAAATCCGGCCACCATACTAACGCATGCGTTGTTGCGGACGCACAATTCAGGCAGAAATCACTCTACTGGTACAGACGGCTTTTTGCGAATATTTCGGAAACTAAGATCGAACGGCGGTTACTTCTATAGGAAAAAGTTGTTCAGAATCATATCCCCTACAAGATACTAAAAAGTCATAAAAATCCAAGATGGCACCATTATAAATAATTGCTATTCCTAAATTAATAATTACCTCATTTGATGCATTATGTAATTCTAAATGCGGCTTTTCTTGATACATTTGAAAATTTATTGACACCTGCACCTTATACGTTATATAATAGTACAGAAACAATTAAAATCGTACTTTCATAGTTATAAACATTTGCAATCACATCTTTTGTTAATGACTCTGGTAACGTTCTACACTTCCTATGTAGGTTGGGTTATAGTATCCTTTTACTAAGAAACAATAAGCAATCTTTTCAAATGTATGAAACTTTATTATATAACTAATTGACCATTTCACAGATCCCTGTTTATTTTGAAAAGCATATAAACATCATTTGTAGAAATCTGACATTAGATTTATACAACGCAAGTAACATGGTACAAGAATATTATAAGATTAGAATAATTAACATAATACACAATTTCCAACACCTAATTTCAAGATACTCATTTTAAAATATTTTCAGAACCCATTACATACATAGCTACTGCTTTATTTTCATACCCAGTTCATTGTACAAAAAGTTGCTCAATAGAACAAGTAGAGTGTTCATTAAGACATCATCAACTTTTATTAAAGATAGAAACCGATTAATTGTCACTTTATGTTCAAGTGCAAGAGCACGTATTGCATTTGCCAATTTTACTTTATCTTTCCAACTCATTTCATATATAATAAGTGGCACAGATCGCAAATCAGACGATGCCACATTACCTACTACAAAGCTGCTAATTATTCCACCTGAAAAGAGCAGAAATGTAATTTTAAATGGTTAATACAGGGTGTCCCAGGTAAGACTATCATCATTCATTGTGTGTTCTAAGAAAAGTAATTCTTTTATAGCACACCCTATCCCTAAATGATCATTGTTTAAAGCAGACAGGTTTTACATGGGGCACTGCACTAGTATTATTAAGTATGATTTAAATAATCAATAGCAACTGAATTTAAGATCTTTTAGTTAGCACAAGTAATTATTACCAAGTGTCAAGCCTATCCGTCCACCAACTAAACCACCAACAAATGTTGAAGCTCCTACTATTGCTGTACACTTTAACGTACTTTCTACAGAGGCTTTCATCTGTTGTACTGCATTAATATTGGAAACTTCTTGCAATAAATCATCGTCTTTCGTAAAATCCATTATAATTTAACTAACTATGAAGGTGTATTAAATTCTGGCAACCATTTATAACAATGTTCCCCAAGTGTCAGTTAGGAATTAAAGACATATATTTAATTTTATAGTTAATATCACTTTCAACTAAAGTACCAGTAGTATTGGTGAATTAACATAATAATATTTCTTTATATATATGTAGAATCGACGACATTTGTGCAACGGAACGATTGTGTACACGACGGAAAAAGCCTTACCCCCCCTGCCGTCGCCAAACAGAAACATTTTTCTAGGAAGCTGCAGTCTAGTCTCTCACGTGTTTACTTCTCGTACCAAACTGTTACGCTGTTACGCTATCGCGTGTGTTACGTATCTATTGGTGGGATATAGGGAATTTCCGTGGATTCGGGTGCCTGTGGAGCGCTGAACCGTTCTGCGTGTGGAGAAGCGCGGAAGAATCAAACACACAAAATATGAAGTGAAAAGAACAACTGTTTATTCTGTAAATCACCGTAGAAAGTACTGTGCGTAACAAGAGATAAAGAAGTTCTGATCTAGTGACATCGAATCAACGGTCGACTGTCTGTGAGATAAAATAATACAAATATTCGACAGTAATTGATTGACAGAAACAACAATGAATTTCAAAGTATAACTAAGGAGATTATTCATCACAGTCAATTTCGTACAATGCAGCAAATTATGATGTTAAACTGTATTAATGATTCATTTACCTTTCAACACCTTCATGGTAAGACACCGAAAGAGGATCATTTTCAGAATTCTTTAGCCAGGATTTATTTTCCATGGTTTATACTAATAAAGTCGAAAGGAGTTGTGCAAAATAGTAGAAAAATATCAAATGTAATCGCGGAACCGAAGGATAGAATGTAACAACATACATACACTGTCACATAGTGGTAGAGAAATATCGATGGCATTATCGATATTATCGATGGTTGCTACTATGGATAACTATCGATACTATATGTTTACTATCGATAGTTATCGAAACCCACGATAGTAAACATATATTATCGATAGTTATCGAAAATGTGGATTGATATTTGTAATGCCGCGAAATCAAAAATGGTTGGTAATTTGATGATAGGCATTTGTTCTATAACTAACTATAGCGATAGTATTTTATTATTAAAGACTGGCTTCTGCCGTGTGATCTTGGGTATGACAAAATCTGCAATTTAAAGAATTTGATATCCTTTGTTCAAGATTGAACTGTATTTGTGCGCTTTCAGGAGGGTGCTTCTTTCCTCGGCGCCTAGCGTTATTTCCTTGGCTACTAAAGAGAGCGCTCTTCCTTACATTAATTATGTACGTACTACATATGTAGAGTAATCCCTCGATCAACGCCGTTTCGAACAACATGGTTTCGGTTATATACGCGAATTTTCTCTGAGACAAATTTTTTTTATTTGGACACATTTATTGCAAATTAATTTATTCTATGCCTAGAAACAAATGCATCCTTATCTACTTCACCAAACAGTTTGACATCTGTTTAAATTAGATGTAGTTGCTAGATGCATACGGTAACTGTTTGGTCGCAAGAACCGAACATATCGACGGCCAACGTTATCTGGCAAGCTAATCGGGCTACGTGTCGACCAGATGAGGAAAGGCTTTCGAACTTGCCATAAATCGCTATCTGTATGTATATAACCACAGCCGACTCTAGTACTAGCACAGCCGACTCTAGTACTAGCCGTGCTGAAGGTAAAAATGGCAACACAGCGGGAGTCCGGGTGTGATATATATATCAATACACCTAGCCCAACCCACCCTACCGGCCTCCCAGTCCCCCCTATCGGACTCTCAGTTTCCCGCTTAGTTTTCAAATGTTTTCAAATCCATGTGAGCTTATCATTAGTAAGCTATTTAAGAAAATTTAAAAGTAAGTGCAATAATGCGGATAAGTTTTATTTATTAACTATACAGGTCTTTATCTTTGTGTGTAGCACATATATTCAATAACATCTACTGTTCGTTCAATATATTTTAATTTAGAATTAATAACATTTTAATAGAATCATATATAAATTTTTACAAAGCTATATTTATTATATACGTATAGAATTTTTGGACAATTTTCTCTCAAGTTTCAGACTATATTTATCAGTTAATAATGCCACGGCGTTGTTGTGTTCCCAATTGTAAGGGAAATTATGCTAGTATTCTAAAAGAAAAAAATTATATTTCTATATTTTTATTCCCCAAAGATGATAACAGTAATGATATTCGTGATCTTGCTGCTGATGTAAATGGTTTTTCAGAAATTTTTGATACTGCATATTTATCCACGTGTGTTGTTGATGCTTCTATTAAGGTTTATATATCTGGTTATGGATCCCATTCTGTTGCTAAAAAATTAAATTGTAATATATGTAAATTATTAATTGTGGAGGATAAAGGTACAACTGTAAATAATGTATATTTTGATCACTTACAAAGAGGTGGACTTTCCATCCCTACAGAAGAAGAAATAACCATATTTACTCATATGTGTGCAATAATGGAAGCCATAATAAATTGTGCTAATTTGGAATCAAATTTTCTGAAATCTGGAAATCATAAGCACATTTTATGTAAATTAACATATATTAGTATTCAATCAAATATACATCACTTGGCATTTTCAGATACATGCATTTGTGGTAAAGATTATCACAGTATTTTGTTTAAATTATTATCAATTTTTTCTAATACTTTATTGAATGATTACGCCAAAACTATAAATAATAATCAATTAGAAATGCATGCACATATAGTTTCTAAAAATCGTAAAATAAGAACTTTCAATAGAAACTATATTTTCAATTGCTTGTTTTTCAATTTAACTCTTTTTATAACATTAATTTTGATATATTTAACTTAT
This sequence comes from Nomada fucata, assembly GCA_948146005.1. Taxonomy (NCBI): domain Eukaryota; kingdom Metazoa; phylum Arthropoda; class Insecta; order Hymenoptera; family Apidae; genus Nomada; species Nomada fucata. Next base: position 12,143,380 of record OX411282.1, read on the forward strand.
TCTTTCCAGTATGTTTTAATGCATTAATAGAGTTTTTTATTTGTCTTCGTCCATATTTATTTATTTTCATATGTATATATGCTTTTTATTAATTTTTATTATTAATTTTATTTCACAAGATTTAAGGTTTTATTAGCAGAATTTCAAGAGAATGTCAGAGTATGTTTTGTTACTAATATTATTCAAGATTATTTATTATTGTTGAAAACTTTAATACTTTATGTTTCTGTTTATATGAAAGGTTTATTTCTTTGTTTTCTAAAAATAATATCTACTACATTTTTTTCTCCCAAACGGGTCAATGTTATGTTCCTATTGTTTTATTTTTATTATTATCGAAGATTATTTTATTTATTGTTATCTATTCTAAGATTATTTTATTTTTTTACAGTTTATAAGAAATTATTTTATTTTATAAAATGGGATGATATGGCTATTGGCGAACCACCCATTATGTTAAAAAAAGGTAACGCGCCATAGTAATACCCCTTGGGTGGTGAGGAAATTTACAACAATTATAAAGTTAGCCTTTAATACGATTTTATAATTACTTGCACAACTCTTCCCTTCAGTAACTAATTATCGAACCTCTTTCCGTGTTCATTTATACTCTTTCCGTTGTTGGATTCCGTGTAAAGGGAATCGAGTACAACACGTTATATATATATTTTAAGTACTTTCAAAGAAGAGGTTTATTCAAAATAGTTCGATCGGTTATTCGACAGAGGTTCCGCTCTTAAGCTCTAGGAAACTTATTCTGACCACAATTGATATTCCGCTATTATATATATTATGAGTTTTAGGGGGGAAGGATGACCTTAGCCCTTGTTATGTCGCCTTAGCCAACGCGGAGTCTGGCCCTTGGCAGTAGTCATATCGCTGACTACTACCTTGGTGCATAATATTGACTCTGACTAGGCCAGGATCCGCGGGCCTTACATATTATCGGTGACTCAAGGGTTGGTCATCCAACACCTCCCCCCATTAAGATTGAAGATTATTACAGCGGAATAGTCTTCAATAGAGTAAACGCTTACAGAATATCCATATGTGTATATATATACATATAAAAATAGTTGATCTTGATAAAGTAGTGAATATATATATATACTACATAAATGTGGTAAGATATAGAATACGTAGTGGATACAATAATAGAATAGAAGTAATAAACATAGTACCAAATATTTAACGAGTGAACTACTGAATAAGTATGATTAATGGACATGATACCGTATAGAGTATGGTTGCGCTGAATATGTCAATAAATTAATAATATTGATTGCGCAGGTACAGAATTATGGAATGTGAAATTTGGGTGACGATACAGATTGTCGTCTCATGTGTTTCACATAGGTATATTGCTTCTACGTGTTAGAATTCTTCCGCGACTGGTTGTTGGTTGAACGTCTTCTTCATCTTCTTCTGGAACGGTGTATGTCACACGGGCGACCGCGGAATCCTGGTTGCGATCGTAGACCACGATCTGAGTGTGATCGCCGTGTTCGAGGCTCGTATCGGGGAGAGATATGCGAGGGTTTATGGAGTTTTTAACTTCTGGTGGAATGATATCGCCATTACGAGAACTCCTCGTGAAACAAGATATTCGTTTCAGTAGACAGAGCCATCCAAATCGACGGCAACAGTTCAGACAAATTGCTAACAATAGTATTGTCCCGATAGTGGATAATACTATAGTGTACCATTTAGTGTGTCGTACTATAAATGGTGTATTTAATTGGTCTGTTATTACTTTATCGAATTCGTTTAGTTTCTTATTGGCATATTTTAGTTCTGATAGATCTATATTGGTTAGTTTGATTGAAGTTAGTTGAATCGGGATCGTCCTGTTGAATTTTCGTGTGAGGAGACAGCAATCATCGGTCGTGATGTCGAGTCTCGGGACATAGTGTGATATGTTCCGGCTCGTACTGCTGGTCGTCTCCAATACGAAAAGATCCGTATATCCTTTACAGGATGGTTTCAATTGTAGGATCCCCGTCTGGTGTAGTGTCACATCTTCCATGTGATTTGGTTGGCTTTCGCAAATGAGCGTCACCGTGATAGGCTTCTGGAGTACATATATCCACTGGTTATATTTAAGATATCTCCAGGTCTCCATTTCAGCTTTGAAGGTTTCGGTCCTGCAGTCTTCAGGCATCCGATTCAATTGTGAAAATAGGAGTTGAGTTTCACACGTCAGTTGATCAGTCCTTTTATTGATGTGAACTCCACGGCAGATGAAATGTTGTTCTAAATACTCGATGCAATTTGACAGATCTTTGGTGAGAGTGGAGTAGATTTTGGATTGGGACAGTAGCAGGAAAGGTTGCTTAGGTTCGATGTAGGAGAAAATGCTACTAGTATTATGTTGCATTGGGAGAGGAATCAGTTCGTATATATTAAATATATCTTTGTCAACTAAGGGGATTCTTATAGCAAAAATGGTTATGTCCTTAGCTGGTATAACTTGTAATTCCAGAATCTTGTAGTATAGGTGGATATTTGTGTAATCTACTTGAATGGGTAATTCATGGCGACCCTTATATTTTGTTAATTCTTCGAATAGAATTTTTGGCGTAAGAATTTGAGGTGATAAGATACCATGTTTCCCTAAATTTATAGAGTTAATATGTTGGTCGTATTCACTGGATAGTCTACTGGTAAATAAGGATAGAGTCATTATATGTTGTGTAATGATGGTGTGCATTTTTAGTTCGTCCAAATACTGATTTGTTTCTGATGACAATCTATTTATCATTTCTATATTTTTGTTTAATCTATTTTCATTTAGTTGTAAGGAGACTACCGAGTTATTGAAATTTTTTATCGTACTGGAAATCACTTGTATTTGTGTTTTTAGAAGGGTTTGAGTTTGTCTGTTGTTATTTAATAAGGTATTTATACTATCGGTGTAATATTGTGCGTCGTCGGCATCTGGAGTGCCGAACAACCAATTAAGAATGTATGATCCACCGTTTATGAGTCCGCGACGATTACGTGGTTTCAATTTTTGACCCGTTATGTGGTATATCGTTTCGTCTTTAATGGTTATACTAGATAATTGGTCTTTTATTATTCTTAGGGTTTGTTCACAATGAAAACTCGCATAGCTGTGTTTCAACGATTCCTTCATTGCTAATGCGCAAAGGTTTTGAGATTGGAGGAAATAATGATTAGCGCGTTCGAAGGCTTGGCTCAAATGTGTAAAGTTTATATAACTGAGCAAGGTTAGTTTCGAATTGCTAAGTTTCGCTTCGCCCAGATTGTTATAGAATAAACCGCTTGTCTCTCGGTAAGGGATATTGGTATAAGAGTGGGTCATTACACAAGGCAGGAGTAAGAAGGAGACGATCAGTGCGTTAATTCCCATCTGAAACGAAATGTTTTAGTAAGTTGGTGTGGTACTTTTTCTTCCGTGTACCTATTTGGATTTCTGCTGTCTTATTGCGGAAGACCCCGGTTATTTTATAGGGACCTTTGAAATTGGGGCACAATTTTCTCGATAAATGACTCTTCCCTTGTTTGTTATGTATACATACTAGATCACCTATCCTGAATTCCTTGGGGTTCGTCCTTTTGTCATGGTTCTCTTTACTCCTGTTCTTAGAATTGATTATGTTTTCTCTTGCAATTTTGAATGATGTGTTCAATTTGTGTTGTAAGGATTTAATGTAGTCGTCGTATGTGTAACGGAATTTAGGTTCTTGGATGATCGATGACGGTAAATATGCTTTAAAACCGAATAGTAATTCGTAAGGTGGAAAATTAGTTGTTTTATGATTTGACGTGTTATAGCTGAACATTGCAAAAGGTAAGTATTCGTCCCAGTCGGTCTGGTCTGGTTTTACATAGTGCTTTAAATAGTCTTTTAGGGTTAAATGAGATCGCTCGAGTGCTCCGTTTGTTTGTGGATGATATGGTGTAGTCGATAGGTGTTTTGTCTTAAATAATTTAGTAAGGTCCTGAATTAATTGGGACATAAAGTCAGCTCCTTGGTCCGATAGTATGCTTTTAGGAATACCGAAATACGTGATAATTTTAGTTAGGACTTTGGCTATCGTTATGGCTTCATGGTTAGGTATTGCTTCGGCAAAGCTGAATTTCGTTAAGTCATCTTGCATTGTCAAGATGAATTTATTTCCGTTTTCGGTTAAAGGTAATGGTCCTACTACGTCTAAAGCTAATCTTTCAAAAGGTCGTTCTGATGTGCTCGTGATTTCCATGAGCTGTTTCGTAGGTTTAAAATTTGTTTTATTCATTTGACAAGATGGGCAGGCTCTGACATATTTTTTGATGTCCTCTTTCATGGAGTTCCAATGATAATGTCTTCTTATTTTGGAGTAAGTTTTGTTGAATCCGTAGTGTCCCGAAAGTTTACTGTCGTGATTTTCCTTTAATATTTCTCTAATTTGTTCTCTACTTTCTAGTTTTATTCTACTACTATCGTATATTTTTATTTCGTTTTTAGGAAATATGAATTTTAACATATTGGCTAGTCGCGTTGAGTTTATATTGTGTTTTTTCTCTGGAGGTATTAAAATGAATGGATCGTTCTTAATGTGACACTTCGCGTTTATCAGGCACTCGAATATGTTTTTTAATTCTATTTTGTCGAAGTGCATGGATGTAGGAAATAGGATGTACGCGATTCGAGTCTGATTTTCTAATTTGCAAACACCGTTTATCGCGGGTGTGATCTTGCTAGTATCAAATTTATCCGAGACATATTTTGAATATTGGTTGTTCTCGTTTAGATCTTGAGACCAAAATAATAGGATCGGGTTTGTTTGCTTCTTTAATGATGAATTTGTGTTTTCATACGTGGCTATGTCCTGATTTGTGTTTTCGAATTTTATAAAATCTTCGTATGATCTTATGGGTTTTATTGTTACATTCACACACGCTTGTGATTCGGCTGGCAATCTGGATAACCCATCTGCATTTGAGTTTATTCTACCTGGTTTGTATTTAATCTGGTATTGGTATTCTTCGAGTCTTAACCGCCATCTGACTAATCTAGAGGATGGATTCTGACAATTGAATAACCATTGCAATGGACGATGATCGGTATAAATGAGGAATTCTCGCCCGTACAAATAAGGTCTAAAATGTTCTACTGCATTAACTATTGCCAGTAGTTCCTTTTCAATTGTTGAGTAGTTTTGCTCAGCTTTATTAAGAGTTCGGGAATAATACGCGATAGGTAGATCTGAATCGTCTGTCATTTGTGAAAGTACTGCACCGATACCTGTGTTGGACGCATCGGTCGTTAAAATGAATTTTTTCGAGAAATCTGGATATTGGAGGATCGGTTTTCCCATTAATCTTTCCTTTAGTGTGTTGAATGATTGTTCTTGTGTGTCTGTCCAAGTGAATGTAGCGTCTTTCTTCAGTAGGAGTGTTAGAGGTTTCGCGATAGTGGAGAAATTTTGAATAAATTTTCTGTAGTAACCTACAAGGCCCAGGAACATTTTAACTTCTTTCTGATTTCTGGGTTTCATAGTCCGTTGGATGCAATCCACTTTATTGGGATTGGGTTCTACGCCTTTATCAGATATGACATGCCCTAGGTACTCGCATGATCTTTTCAAGAATTCGCATTTATCGGGTTGAAGTTTCAAATTGTTTTCTCTCAGCCTTGAAAAAACGTTTAATAATTTTCTATTGTGGTCTTCCAAGGTAGATCCGTACAAAACAACGTCGTCTAGGTAGACAAAGCATTGCTTGTTAGTCAATCCTGTCAAAACGTTATTCATCGTCCTTTGAAAGGAGGAAGGTGCATTCTTTAGTCCGAATGGCATACGCGTGAACTCATAATGTCCATTGGGAGTGGAAAAGGCTGTCTTAGGAGCATGATTAGGGTTCATGGGAATTTGGTGGAAACCGCTCGCAAGATCCAGAGTGGTAAAATATTCCGCATGACCTAACTGATCTAGGATAGCTTCGATATTTGGAAGCGGGTATGCGTCACCTACTGTTTTTTCATTGAGCTTTCTATAGTCTATTACGATGCGCCATTTGCGCTCTCCGGAAGCGTCTAATTTTTTCGGAACAACCCAGAGGGGGCTGGACCAGGGGCTAGTTGACGGTTTAATAATGCCTTGGCTAAGCATTTTTTCGATTTGTTTATCAACCTCAGCTTTGTGTATTTGAGGATAGCGGTAACTTTTGGCATGGATCGGAACGTCGTCTACCGTTGGGATATCGTGCGTCATCGCAGAGGTTCGAGTCAGCATATCGGTAGGTAAATGGAAGATATCGTTGAACTCTGTGCAAATTTCAGATATCGCGTGTCGTTCTTCTTTATTTAGATGATCGAGTCTAAGATTCTGGTTTAAAATGCGTAATCTGTTTGAGATCTCGCTGTCTGATCTATTTGAAGCTAAATTATATATATGTGATTCATTTGGGAGAGGTTCGACATGTATTTCAGGAATTGAGATGATTTGGACTTTGGTAGAAGTATTAACAATTGTGACGATTGCATTATTATAATCATCTATTCGAACAATAGCATTTGGCATTAGTAATGCTTTATTTTTATTTTGTGGGAACACTATGCCTTCTCTAACATTATACGGGTTGAGGACTTTGATTGGAACAACCGTTTCTGTTCGCGGATTGATTCGAATCGTTAAGTTCGAACGTTGCGGTGTATTCCGGAGCAGAGGAATCTGGGATGGAAAAGAATTTAGGGAGATAGTGTAGTTGTCGTAATTAATTATGGCTCCTTGTGATTGCAGAAAGTCGTCACCTAGGAGTCCATCGAATGGCACGTTTGTCGGGGTGTCCATAATTTGGAATTTAGTCGCGATCTTACTTGTGTGAATTTTAAGTTCGATCTCTGTTTCACCACGTGTTGTGACTGGCGCATTCGGTGTTACTCCATTTAATACTATAGGGACGTTGTTACTAAGGACGAAATTGGCTATGCTGGACGCTTTAATTAAGGAAACAGAGGCGCCCGTGTCAATTAAGAATTTTAAAATTTTGTCTTTGGAGTTAGAGTTTTTTGATTCGAAGAGAATATATTTCAGATCGTTTGAGTCTAATAATGATTCTGAAATCGTTACATTCTGAAATTGTTGAATTCTATTGTTGCTTGTTCCATGGAAATTGGTGGTTTGTGATGATGAGGTGTCGAACGAAAATTCTGTTGTTGAAAATCTAAATTTCTATCATCGGGGAAGTTATATCTTTCTTGATTGACGTTAAATGAATGTTGTTGATTCGATTTGAAATGGTTTCGGTATTGACCCTGCCTGTCCTGATCATCGTTTTGTCGTTGGTTTTGTCGGGCGTCGTTATGGTAATTACTGTTACGGTTATTGTTGTACTGGCGTAGCCTACATTCTTCTATAATGTGGCCCGATTTTTTACAATAACGGCACTGCTTGGTTGATTGTGCCTGGTTTCGTGGATTCGTCGATACAGCAGGGATGTGGTTGAAGTTAACTGATCTGGAGTTACTGTAGGTGTGGGTGGAAGGATTCGATTTGTTTCTATAACAATTGTTCGCAGTGTGGTTTGTACGACCACAAATTTTGCATTGGCGATGTTTGTCATAATTGTCGGTTAAGCGCAAGGCTTTTTCCTCCGCAATAGCTGTGTGGCGGCGATAAGCCGGCGCCACGTCTCCGCTTTAGGTTTAAGGCAAAACCGTTTTGTGACTGGAAGTATCGGATGTAGCGTGAGGTGCGAATGAGAAGTGTTAGTGGAGATGTCGAACGAATGTTTATCTCTAGGGTAGAGCGAATGCTTTCTAGGAATGCACGAGAAGCTTCGAGTGCATGGTGACCCGTTGTCGACCTGTGACACGTGGCAAGGATGTGTGTGTCGGTGTGGGTCCGAATGAGTGAGAACGAATGAGGGGTAGAACGAGAGAGAAGCTGCGAGTGAGAGAATATATGGAGCGAATGATGCGTGCGAGAGTCAGTGAGTGAGCAGAGTTCAAGAAGAGTCTTGGTTAAAGATTTGAGTACAATAAAGCTTGTGTCAAGTATTGAATGGGAGGTTATTCCATTCCCTATCACCATATCCCATATTGGTGACCCCGACGTGATCTCTACGGGAGTGAACAGTGCAGATTTCGCGATACATATCGTCCGTTTTTGGTGAGGGTTGCATCGAGTGCACGAGACGATGTCAACGCCATCCGAGCAGGCCCCGGCAGGGGGTAGCGCGCCCGCGGTCAATCGCGTCGCCGTGCGTATACCGGAGTTTTCACCGACGGACCCCGAACTGTGGTTCGGTATGGTCGAACGTAGTCTCGACGCGAGCGGGGTGACGACCGAAATGACGAAGTTCGGGTACGTTCTAGGGGCACTTAAGCCCGAATACGCGGCGGAAGTTCGCGATATCATTCTGGCCCCCCCGGCCCAGCCATACACGAAGCTCAAGGCAGAGCTTATCAAACGGGTGGGTTTGTCGCAACAGCAGAAAACGCGACGCCTCCTGGAGCACGAGGAGATAGGCGACAGGAAGCCTTCGCAGTTTCTACGCCACCTGCGGTCTCTGGGAGGAGCAGCCTTGTCGGAGGAAATTCTGCGGGCCTTGTGGATGGGCCGGCTACCGGCGAGCATGCAGGTCATTTTGGCCACGCAGCGGGACGTCGAGCTCGACCGAGTCGCCGATCTGGCAGACACCGTCGCCGACGCAACGGGCCCACGAGCGCAGGTAGCCGAAGCCTCGGCAGGGCCATCTGTTCGTCCATCCTCAGCAATCGGTGAGCTCGAAGCACAGCTGTGCACGAAAATGTCGCAACTGGCGGCAACGTTCCAGCAGGAGCTGGCCGCGATTCGGCACGATATTAACACGGGTCCGCGCCGTTTCGCTTACCGACGGGACGCGTCGGGCCGAGAGCGTCCGCGATCGCGGTCCCGAGACCGCCGTCTCGAACAACGCGGTGGGGCTTGTTTCTACCATTTCAAATTCGGAACGAACGCGGTACGGTGCGAACCCCCGTGTAACTGGTCCGCCCAGGGAAACGCGCCGGGCAGTCGTTGATGGCGGCCAGCGACCATTGCCCTTCGTCGTCGCGCCGTCTGTTCGTGACCGATCGAACCACCAAAACGCAGTTTCTGATCGACACCGGAGCCGATCTCTGCGTTTTCCCCCGATCGAGGGCTCGCGGGTTCCGCGAGCGAACCTCCTACGCGTTGTACGCGGCGAACGGTTCGGAAATCGCCACGTACGGGACGGTTACGTTGAGTCTCGACCTCGGGCTCCGTCGCGCGTTCACGTGGCGTTTCGTGGTGGCCGACGTGTCGAAGCCGATAATAGGCGTGGATTTTCTCGCGCATTACGAGCTGCTGGTGGATGTTAGCCATCGTAGACTGTTGGACCGAGTGACGTCGATGACAGTGCCAGGACGCCCGGTGCAGGAGTGCGGGCCGTCAGCGCCGACGGTAAAAACAATTTTCGGCGACTCGAAGTTCCACGAGTTGCTGCACCGATTTCCGAACATTACGCGACCGGTGGGAACACCCGCGGAAGTAAGGCACGGAACGGTGCACTATATTCGCACCACGCCAGGACCGCCGGTGGCCTGCAAACCTCGGCGCCTCGCACCTGACCGCTTGAGGAACGCGCGACGCGAATTCGAGACTATGATGCGCCTCGGTATCACGCGCCCGTCGGAAAGTGCGTGGTCGTCGCCGCTCCACATGGTGCCGAAAAAGGGCCAAGACGCTTGGCGGCCGTGTGGCGACTACCGAGTGTTAAACGCGCGGACAGTGCCGGACAGGTATCCCGTGAAGCATATCGAGGATTTCGCTCACGCGCTTCACGGGAAAACCATGTTTTCGACGTTAGACTTGGTGCGGGCGTACAATCAAATTCCCGTGGCCGCGGAAGACATTGCCAAGACCGCGATAACGACTCCATTCGGCCTATTCGAATTTCCTTGTATGTCGTTCGGGTTGCGGAACGCGGCACAGACGTTTCAGCGTTTCATCGATGAAGTGCTACGCGGGTTGGATTTCGCGTACGCGTACATCGACGACATATTGGTGGCATCTTCGACCGAAGAGGAGCACATGCGCCACTTGGAGGAGGTGTTCGCGCGGTTGTGCAAGCACGGCGTGACGATCAACGCGGCGAAGTGCAATTTTGGACAAGCGCGAGTCAGGTTTTTGGGATACGCCGTATCAGCCGACGGTACTCGCCCGTTGGAATCCAAGGTGGAAGCAATTGCAAACTACCCGCAGCCGACCACCGCGAAGCAGTTGAGACAGTTCCTGGGCATGTTAAACTTTTACAGACGTTTCATGCCCAGGGCTGCACAGGTGCAAGCCCCGCTCAACGGCCTTTTGCACGACAAGGCCAAGGGTAACGCTAAGGTGGCATGGACCGACGAGGCCGTTGCAGCTTTCGTCGAAGCGAAGGAAAGCCTGAGGCAGGCAGCGTTGTTAACGCACCCGCGGGACGGCGTACCGCTCGGGTTGTTCTGCGACGCGTCCGATTTTGCCGTCGGAGCGGCGCTGCAGCAGCGTGTCGGAGCGACCTGGCAGCCGTTGGCATTTTTCTCGAAAAAGCTCAGCCCCACGGAACGGAATTACGGCGCGTATGATCGAGAGATGTTGGCGATTTATATGGCGATTAAGCATTTCAGGCACATGGTGGAGGGGCGAACCTTCGCGGTCTACACGGACCACAAACCGATAACTTTTGCCTTCCAGCAAAAGCCCGAGAAGTGTTCTCCCAGGCAATTCAGGTACCTGGACTTCATCGGGCAGTTCACCACCGACATCCGACACATCGCCGGTAAGGATAATGTTGTTGCCGACGCACTGTCGAGGTTGGAGGAGGTCACGGAATCCTTCAGCTACGCCGATTTAGCCGAATCTCAGCAGCACGACGCGGAGCTACGAGCGTACATGCGGGGGGATGTTCGGAACAATTTACGGTTCGAACGGATACGTCTGCCCGGTACGGGCATCGAAGTGGTCTGTGACGTGTCATCTGGGGTCATTCGACCGTTCGTCACAGGGCCTTTCAGACGAGGCGCCTTCGACTCGGTGCATCGCCTCGCGCACCCAGGGATTAACGCGACGGTAAAGTTGGTGACGGAACGATTCGTTTGGCCGTCGGTTAATGCCGACTGCCGGAGTTGGGCTCGCGGTTGCGTACCGTGCCAACGAGCGAAGACGAGCAGACACGTTTCCGCGCCGCTGGGAAGTTTCAACGCGCCGTCCGGGAGATTCGAACACGTCCATATAGACATTGTCATTCTTCCGGTTTCAGAGGGTTTTAGGTATTGCCTAACGTGTGTCGACCGCTTTACGCGTTGGCCCGAGGCCTTCCCGATTAGGGACCAAGAGGCCGCGACCGTGGCACGAGCTTTTTACGACGGTTGGGTGTCCCGGTTCGGAACCCCGCTGCGTATAACCACCGACCAGGGCAGGCAATTCGAGTCGCACTTGTTTAGAGCATTGTCCCAGTTAACAGGGGCAACACACTGGCGGACAACGGCCTATCACCCGGCAGCAAACGGGATGGTGGAAAGGTTCCACCGCCAATTTAAGGCAGCGATCCGCTGTCAGCAGAACGTCCGTTGGACGGAAGTACTTCCCACCGTTTTGCTGGGCATACGCGCAGCCTGGAGGGAAGATTTGCAATCCACCGCAGCGGAGATGGTCTACGGCGAGACGCTGCGTCTGCCAGGTGAATTCCTGACACCACAGGGCAGAGATTCGCAGCCGCTACCAAGGGATTTCGTCGGGAGGTTGCGCGAGTATTTCGCAACCCTCGCCCCGACGCCTGGCAGCAACCACTCGTCGAGGCGGATATTTGTTTTCAAGGACCTTGCGGTGGCGGAATATGTTTTTCTGCGGAACGACACCGTCCGAGGAATCCTCCAGTCGCCGTACGACGGACCGTACCGGGTCCTCAGCCGAGGTACTCGGACCTTTTCGCTGAGCATTCGGGGTAAGCCGGTCACGGTTACCGTGGATCGGCTGAAGCCGGCGTATTTGCTGGCTGCAGATCCAGCACCGCCGATGCCCGGGGCAGCGCGACCAGCGTCACCTGAGCAGCCTGAAGAACCAGCGGCAACCACGCCGATCGAGAGCACGGGGCGGTTCGCCCGTCCTTCGTCGTCGTTGCAGGAGCCGGCGTTGCCGCCTCCCATCCTGACTACAGCAGATCCGAGCATACGCATTACTCGGTCCGGAAGAAGAGTGCGATTCCCGGACCGATTGCAAATTTCGTGATTAGGTCAATCACTGGCGGGGGGGTGATGTGGCGGCGATAAGCCGGCGCCACGTCTCCGCTTTAGGTTTAAGGCAAAACCGTTTTGTGACTGGAAGTATCGGATGTAGCGTGAGGTGCGAATGAGAAGTGTTAGTGGAGATGTCGAACGAATGTTTATCTCTAGGGTAGAGCGAATGCTTTCTAGGAATGCACGAGAAGCTTCGAGTGCATGGTGACCCGTTGTCGACCTGTGACACGTGGCAAGGATGTGTGTGTCGGTGTGGGTCCGAATGAGTGAGAACGAATGAGGGGTAGAACGAGAGAGAAGCTGCGAGTGAGAGAATATATGGAGCGAATGATGCGTGCGAGAGTCAGTGAGTGAGCAGAGTTCAAGAAGAGTCTTGGTTAAAGATTTGAGTACAATAAAGCTTGTGTCAAGTATTGAATGGGAGGTTATTCCATTCCCTATCACCATATCCCATAGTTGTATGTAAAGAATAGAATCACCGGGAAAGCGCGCGAACAAATAGACGTTCACTGCAATTTGACTACGTGGGAAGAAATTTCCGATCTATTAATTGCATTATATCAAGACCGGAAATCACTTGATCAACTACTAGAGGAACTAAATTGCACAAAACAGGAAACACGCGAAAACGTATCGCAATTTTACCAGAGATTAGAAGATTTACATTCTAAAGTGCTAGGCGCAATTCACAGCAGAGAAAATGACGAAGAAGCCTTAAATGGGCGATTACTCATGATCAACGATATCACTTTGAATCGGTTCGTTCATCACACTCACCCTCAAATTTCGCAAATGCTAAGATACAGGGAATTTAGGAATATGAATAGCGCGTTTACTGCAGCTGCGGGGGTTCATGAAGGAGAGAGAGAGAAGTTTTCGTCGGGAAAAGAAAGAGGAAAGGGAGATGTTGCGTTTCGTCCTAGGCCTGCTAGCGGACTCATCAGTAAGGCGTACTAGCAGGCCCTGCCTTAGACACAGGGATAGTAGGGAACGGTCGGTGGTTATATATATACTCGCGTGGGCCTATACAGCCACCTTCGGGAGCCGGATCGTCGTGCTCGTCCCCTAGCGGTGTATGTGGGAAGTACCCCCACATCACTCCCCCACCAGTGATAACGATATGTTGAAGTTATCCCAGGGTCTGCTGGCCGTTCCTCGATTCTGCGACGTCGATGCTCACTACCGACTTCGCCCTGTAACCCGCTCGTCGCGGGTGAGCGCGTGCTGCTTAAGGGTAACGAACGTAACCGAAGTCGGTAGCCATCGCGTTAAAGTCGCCTCCAACGTCTTTCCCCTCTCGGCGTCGTCCGCCATCCAAAGTCGTGCGCTGCTTGCGTGTTGATCACGTCGGGGTCACCAATTGCGGGGGTTCATGAAGGAGAGAGAGAGAAGTTTTCGTCGGGAAAAGAAAGAGGAAAGGGAGATGTTGCGTTTCGTCCTAGGCCTGCTAGCGGACTCATCAGTAAGGCGTACTAGCAGGCCCTGCCTTAGACACAGGGATAGTAGGGAACGGTCGGTGGTTATATATATACTCGCGTGGGCCTATACAGCCACCTTCGGGAGCCGGATCGTCGTGCTCGTCCCCTAGCGGTGTATGTGGGAAGTACCCCCACACAACAATAACGGTGAAATTTGAAAAGGTTTAGCCAGTTCGAAAACGGCGTCTACTTGTTTTATAAAGCTACGTAGCTTGTATCTGTCGCCATCGAAAGAGTCGGGTAATAATTTGATTAATAGTTCTATTGAAAGTTGTGGTACTGGAGTAGGCGTTGAAGTTGAAGCATGAGTGTCAATGCTTTGTGTTTGTGGCATGATTCTCGTTATGTGTATTGCAATTAAGGGGTGGAAGTATAATTGAGTTTTTGTCTAGGTTTTTGGAGAGTGGAAGATATTGGAAGATCTAGTCAAATTGTAAGAGTGATCTTTGAACAACACTTACCCCGATAGACTTTTTGAATGTGTTTTCTTCTTCTTTGCGACTTAGCTTCTTGATGATCCAATTATCAACTGAAGTTGTCGTCCACGGCTCGTGCTGGATGTGTCTTCGATCCAGGAGTACAGCGAGATCAATGAACGTCAGATCATCCCACTTCTGACACCAATTTTATGTTGGATTCCGTGTAAAGGGAATCGAGTACAACACGTTATATATATATTTTAAGTACTTTCAAAGAAGAGGTTTATTCAAAATAGTTCGATCGGTTATTCGACAGAGGTTCCGCTCTTAAGCTCTAGGAAACTTATTCTGACCACAATTGATATTCCGCTATTATATATATTATGAGTTTTAGGGGGGAAGGATGACCTTAGCCCTTGTTATGTCGCCTTAGCCAACGCGGAGTCTGGCCCTTGGCAGTAGTCATATCGCTGACTACTACCTTGGTGCATAATATTGACTCTGACTAGGCCAGGATCCGCGGGCCTTACATATTATCGGTGACTCAAGGGTTGGTCATCCAACACCGTGTTCACTTAACCTCTTTGACTTCGTATCAATAATTTTGACTATTTCAGGTTTCTATGAACTTATATATCACTTCATTCATTTTCACATGTTGCGTTTTAGTTCAAAGATGATTCTATTGTGCTTCATACTTATATTTTCCTAAAACCACTGTAAAATATATCCAATATTATGTATCACTTCACCAAACCACTCCGAGAGTCCACAAAATGTATACCATATTTATAACTATTAGTATACTTTAATATCACTTCTACTTACCATAGTTATAATATTTATATATTACTCAGACATAATTAATAAAGAATTGTGTACTTTAACACAATTTTCTATGAAAAAAAGCGTTAATTGTATTCCCACCTACAAGACTCTCATTACTGAAAATAGGACTCCCGATCGGTAAAAATCTTCGTATGTGTGTCACGACACTAATGCAACCGTAAATTTTTTTCGTTCCCGAGAAACAGCGCCCCTCGGGCCGCAATAATCGTTTGGAAGTGTCTCTTACTCGCCGTACAAAAAATTAACAAGCCGCTTTCCATCGTATAGAAGTTTAGTGAGTACAAGAAGGAAGACCTATATCTTCGTATTCGCGAGACAACACTGATGCGACGATGGATCTTTTTTATTTTTATGAATTTTGTTCTGAAAGTTTTATTACGATGTTGTTGAAGTTTTTACGCTTAAAATGAGATGCTCTCTCTCTCTCTCTCTCATTCATATCATAAAACATAGAAACAGGGGACACGGGTCTGCAGGCCATCGTTGCACGCCTGCAGACCAGCTGTGTCCCAGGTAGCCCGGTCAAAGATGACCCATGCCCGCTCGTTGGGCGCTTCGCACTCCTACATTATTTGAAGTGCAGATCCTAGAACACTTCACTCGGAAGTTTCTTAAGCTTATTTACTACAGACCGTAAAAATACAGCTAAGCCTAAAAAGTCACGTACAACCCTTGAAAAGTCGATCCCACGATATTCGGGGCTGGTCACCACATGGCCTACCCCGAAACAAAGCAACCCTTGAGAATCCCACCAGCTCTTCGACGCGCTCTCGCCGACTTTCGCGCGTTTTCCTCTGGTTTTCCCGCACTTTTCCCTTAGTTCACGCGCACCCTGGCTTGTCACGCGAGCTGTTGCGAGTCTATTGGTGGGATATAGGGAATTTCCGTGGATTCAGGTGCCCTTGGAGCGCTGGACCGCTCTGCTTAGTGGAGAAGCGCGGAAGAATCAAACACACAATTGTAAGAGTATTATACATTATTAAACTTCTTCATAATCTAGTTTCCCAATAATTAATTGAATGCACAATAGCTTTTATTTAATAAATGTGCTATACACAAAGATTAGGACCTACATAGTTAATAAATGAAACTGCCCTGCATTACTGCATTTACTATTATATTTTTAAAAATTGCCTATTTACAATAAGTACACAATGATGTGTAAACATTCGAAAAATAAGCGGGAAAGTGAGAGGCCGGCACGGAGAAACTGAGAGTCTGGTAGGATGGATTGGGTTAGGTATAATGATATACAACAGCCGGACTCTCGCTGTGTTGCCATTTTTACCTTCAGGACGGCTAGTACAGTTCGTCCAGAGCTAAATGAAAAAAGTGGAGTGAGAGCGGCCGATTGATGCCGCCGATCGGCAGGGACGTCGCGCCTTGCCGATGTTGCGTTCTAAGCAATAAGATGAGAAGCTACGAATTAATTTCTAATAACAATAGTAGTTCAGTTATTACTAGTATAGCTATACATTTTATTTAGTATTTGAAGTATTGGATACAATTTTAATTCTTCGCGCAGTATTATCCTTGGTTTGTAGTATACGATATATAACGCCTGTAGAGTTACTATGCCAGTGCGATATCTTTTGTTTCAACAAACTATTATATCTGAATATTTATTAATGTTTTAACGTGTAAACCATAATAAATTGAACATTAATGAACTTGGTTTTTTAATCTCATGTAATACATGCCTTACAATAAAAATAGAGATACAATATGATCTGAAATATATCATGTTTGGTCTCATTTTAATCGGGAGAATTTCAACAGCATAATAGACAAAATTATAAGTCGAAAAAACTGAAAATAAAAAAGTTAAGCTATCGTTTTTATTATAGCATTGTTTTGCATTTGTGTAATCACACGGACACGGTGGCATTTAAATTTCTCGGCTGCCTCGGCCATCGTTCTATCCTTGTTTTTTCCTTTACAACCTAGCGACATCGACAAAAGCGAGCCGCGAACTTCAAGAAATTGGGGTCCGTTCTACTGACACTGTCTCAAACCATTTACACATTGATCAACAGTATATCATATACTGTATATGTGCACCCATTTCAAATTGGCATGGCACTGCCCTGCTCGGTTCGTCGGGCAATCGAGCTTTGTAGTTCGTTTAGTGGGGTGAGAAATCCCCACACCACTTTTTTCATTTAGCTCTGGACGAACTGTACAGCTTTATTTATCGCGTGCCCCTATCCGGTTTCGAATTTCGCTCCTAAGTTATTATCACTAACGATAGTTATAATTATATCGTCGACCGTTGATTCGATGTCACTAGATATTAAGGCCTACTAACGCGATAGCGTAACAGAACAAATTGGTTTTTCTTGATAAGCCATCGAAAGGCATCTCACAAGTTGTCTTTGGTTTAGGGGCCGATTTGGCACCCTTATCCGGCTAGCCTTTCTCCATGTGGCCCGCGGGCCGTCAATTTGACATCCCTACCCTGGACAATGATTCTCAATTACTCCCCTCTACTACTCCCTACGTCACTGAGTCCTTAGGCAGCCATTTTCGTTTCATTTCTGGCAACGCTGTTTACCACGTGGAAAAACGTGCTGGAATATTTGGATTGAACTCGTAAACATATTCGAGTTGTTCAATAAAAATGTCAGTTCCTGACAAAGTTTTGATGCGAAAAATTAAAAAGAGGGAGAAGAGAAAGCTTCAAGTATTAAAAGAACGTGAACAACAAATACAAAATGGTAAATCAATACGTACACGATTGATAAGTTGTCGTTTGTCCTATTTTGTAATACAGCTTCTTAGTTTCTTTGATATATTGCATGTGCTTATATTATATTGACAAATTTCATTTATTATATATTAACAAATATAAAACTGCGATTTTAGATAAAGATGACACTGTTCAGGAAAACGAAATAAATGTTTCAAATGGCTTGAAACAACATTGCCTAGACGACGAACCTGTAAAAAGTAAGTTAAAATAATTTTTTATTTAAGCTCTGTATGAGACTTCTATTTGCTGCTAACAATATACTTTATTCGTACTTTGATATTTTACGAAATAATGTGTAGAATTCATTAGAAAAAGTTAGACAGTTATCTGAGATAGGTTATAATAGTTTTAGTTATAATTTTAACTGCAGCACGTAAGATGCACATGTTACTCATAATGTCATAAAAATATATAACACGCTGAACCTTCTATTAAACTTTGCATGATTAAATTGACATGAGAATTATTTGAGGGATTTATGTGAAATAATTCTTTAAAGTTGTGCACTAGATGTATAAAGCATTTGAAATCAAAGCAGAAGTGCTGCATGCTTGTGTGTTAGCATGTCAAGTGACATGCCTTTGTGCCCAAGATTATACATTCAGAAGACCCATATTGTTCTCCACATAATAATTTCAAGTGAAACATAGTGCGCTAATGAGATAAATCTTTTGAGTCAACGAGTTATTTGATATTGCCATTTCAAAACATCAACAACTAGAGGGATTAGTGAATTTTTTCGTGTTATGTATAATCCTCGACGCTTGAACATATTTTTGTCTGACACAAAGAAACGGTAACCCAAGATAGTCTGAAGTTTGATTGATAATACCATTAACTACACTGTACTAAGAATTGGGGATAGAACAAATATGTAAAATGTAAGAGGGAAAGATATGTGGTAATAGATGTTATTGTCACCGCTCATAGGCTTTTAGAGTACCTGCGTTAAACTTAATGGCTAGTGAGAGTCACCTTTCGAATGTACAGAAATATGTGCATAAAGTTTCATTTATCCAAAAGAGTTCCATTACTGAAGTATGGTTTTTATAAAATACGCTTGCAGAAATATATGTTGAAATTCTTTGAAACGATAAAGCAATTGTGTCAAATCAATTGAAATTGTTATATCAATTATATCAATGGCATAAATAAAATGTATTAGGTTGAGGCATATAAAATGATATCTCTGATTTCTTAAGCTGATTTCTTAAGCATGGAAAACCTTTCCAAATTAATGGTTAAATCTATAAACAAATGGAACTTGTTATATATCAATTTAGAGTTTAGTTCTTTAAATTTTAGAGCAATGATGCATACTGTGTGAGAACATAACTGTAGAATATGGGGTGATCCGTTTATTAATGAATATAAAAACAATACCTCCAAATAGACTGGCATATGGGATTTGCACATACCACTTCACTATGACAAGAGATGCCAAAATCATCCTTGTGACCGATCATACATACAGTCACAGCAGAGGTGTATAGTTGCATCTTTTACGTGTCCGCTGGCAAGTCGATCATCCTTTACTTAGATGTAGAAACATGTATAAGACAAGGCTCAGATTGTTTTTATATTCTAGAAATTAATAAACAAAGCAAGAAGTCATTATTCTGTTTTGGACTTTGTGCAATTAATATTGTGACACTTGATGCCAAAGCAGTGGTACTTACAAATTTGTATGCCTAGTAAATATTTAGTTACGTTTGTGTATTTTTAAAGAAAGTATTATGCTACATTTTATTCATGTTATTGTCTCGAAATATTTTACTATATGGGAATGCAAATAAGAGCACCAAAATGTGAATTCCTTCCATAATAGTCAAGTACTAAAACAGGGATATCAGAATGATCCAGCATTGAATGTACAAAGATTAACAGTACCACAGAATTGTCCCCAGGAACCAGCAACGTTTATGCACTTACAACAAGAACTAAAAAAAATTAAAAAGTGTGTACAAGACAGAAACATCTGTTAGGGATTTTGTGTACATCTTATTCTACAATTCTTTACTTCTACAGAATTTGATCTGACTAGTTAGAGAAATCTCCGTTCAAGACCTGTATTGGTTATAATGTTTTCCTGTCTAATATAAAGTTTTGTCATGTTTCAGAAAAAGGAAAGAGAACAAAAGATGATAGAATATTGAACAAAGAAGATGACGACGAGGGTACAACAGAAGAGGAGCGAGTAGAAAAAAATGTCGATAATGCAATTGTAAACTGTGAGTACAATAATAGATGTTTATTAACCCTAGGATGCTTAAGGGAGGGTCAGAGAAAGTCCACAGCATTTGGAACATTAGGTTTTTTTTACAGAGGAATTTGTGTAGACATTTGGTATTGTGTCAGAAAGTTATTACGTTTTGTCATTCGTGATTGTAAAGAAGCAAATTAAATATTGGATCCATTTTTTTTTTTTGCTGGTATTACCGTTTGAGTAAAATGAACTGTGATTTTGAACGAACGTAAAGTTATTTAGGCTGATAACAGTTAACTAATTGTAGCCAATGTAGTAATAGTATTAGCCAAATCAGAAATCATATGCTCAAGGTTTTGGAAATATTGTGCATTTGTGCAGAGCGCAGTTTAAAGATAAATGTTTGTTATGTTATTTTTTCAATGATACCAAAGCATACTACAAACAAGAAAATTAAATTTTTGACATTTTATCTGACGTGGACATAAAATGACCATTCCATCAGCTGGTCTTAAGCTTTCTACAACCTTAAATATCCTATGGTTAAGCTCTAAATATTGTAATTAAAGGTGGAGAGATGTTTATTCGATTTGTCGTTCTTGTCTAGTGCCTGGATCTACGATAGGTTTAAATATAGCAAACGATACAAATTTTAAGGTACTAGGAGGTACAGTTTGTGAAAATACTTTAAAAGCGATTCAAGACATGGGTTTCACGAGCATGACGGAGATACAAGCAAAATCCATTCCCCCCTTATTAGAGGGGAGAGATTTAGTTGGTTCTGCAAAAACAGGGTCTGGAAAAACTTTAGCATTTTTAATACCAGCTGTAGAACTAATTTATAAATTGAAATTTATGCCTCGCAATGGTAAGTAAATGTAAAAGAAATTGTTTTGAAATTATTACTATATTATATTGTTATTCATAGGTACGGGTTGTATTATTATATCGCCAACAAGAGAATTGTCTATGCAGACGTTCGGAGTTTTAAAAGAGTTGATGAAATATCATTATCACACGTATGGTTTGCTAATGGGTGGTGCTAGCAGACAAACTGAAGCGCAAAAACTTTCGAAAGGGATTAATATCATTGTAGCTACGCCTGGTAGATTATTGGATCATTTACAAAATACACCCGATTTTCTTTATAAAAATCTTCAGTGCCTTGTTATCGACGAGGCTGATCGTATTTTAGACATAGGTTTCGAAGAAGAACTCAAGCAGATTATTAACATCCTGCCAAGTTGGTTCAATAATATTTCACATAACAAACGTAAATGGTATTTAACAGGAAGGCTTGGTGTTCATTCGGATGTATTTTGTTGCAGAGAAAAGACAAACGATGTTATTTAGCGCAACGCAAACTAAGAAAACGGAAATGCTGCTGGCATTAGCAGTGAAAAAGGAACCGGTTTATGTTGGTGTTGATGACGATAAGGAAAAGGCAACAGTGGAAGGTTTGGAGCAAGGTTACGTAGCGTGTCCCAGTGAAAAAAGATTTTTACTTCTATTTACATTTTTGAAGAAGAACAGGAAGAAGAAACTGATGGTTTTCTTTAGTTCATGCATGTCTGTCAAATATCATCACGAACTTTTGAACTATATCGATCTACCGGTATTAAGTATACATGTACGATTCTGTATCAAATATTTAATTGCTACTGCAGTATATTATTCTTGTGTTACATATTTTTTAATTGCACAATAGGGAAAACAGAAACAAACTAAGAGAACAACAACGTTTTTCCAATTCTGCAATGCTACTTCTGGTATACTGCTTTGTACCGATGTGGCTGCACGTGGTCTTGATATACCAGCTGTTGATTGGATCGTACAATTCGATCCTCCGGATGATCCCAAGGTGCGATATAAATATGATTCGAAAATCCGGGACAAATAGGAAACTATGTTACAATTGTAAACCGATTAATTAATTTTTTTCTTTGGAAATTGTATACATTAGAATGACTTATTGTTAGGGTTGATGAATGAAATGAATTTCATTGGCCTCAACAAGCCTTATAATGTTATATAGTGATTCCAAAAATTGATCACATGCAAAATGAGATTCTGAAAAAAAAATTATAAAAGCTAACACAGCAGACTAAATTACCACTTTTCGATTCCTTTTAGTACGCGATCAGTTTTACGAGTGTGCATAAAAAAGTGTTGCATTCGATAAAAAAAAAGTGGCATAACATTGTTACCCTGTTATGCGGAGCAATTTTTTTCCGTTTTAGTCAATTTCAGTTGCTTCAGAAGTATGCCAATGTTTCTATGATATTTAAATTGAACACACCCCACTACCGAAATAATATTATTTTGTACCGATGATAAGTGTGCTGACTAAATACCGTTTCAGGAATATATTCATCGTGTTGGCAGAACAGCTCGCGGGGAAGGTAGCAGTGGCCATGCCTTATTAATTTTAAGGCCAGAGGAACTTGGTTTTCTTCGTTACCTTAAACAAGCTAGAGTGCCTGTGAATGAATTTGATTTTTCGTGGAATAAAATTGCTGACATCCAATTACAGGTAAGTGGTTAAATTTTGTTTTCTTAAAACAAAATGAAAAATAAATGAAGCAGAAGAAACATTTACAGTGACTTACATTGGTGTCGCGTAGATGTGACTTCGTTCTGCAAATAATTAAATCGGCTTCATATGATAACATTTAAATAAATGTGACATCGATGCTTCTTTATCAATTAAAAATACAGTCGAGCCTCTGTAAACCTCTATAAGGCCAGAGTTTTATTCATTCCCGTTGGGCTGAAACAACCTCTGCTACACGAAATATAAACCTCCCACAACTCGAATTATTTGCTACGTTTATATGCGCTATGTTACATCGGTAATTCGATTTCAAAGAAGCTCGATCTATGCAAGTCGAAATTTGCCTCTATAAATGAAAGTTTCGCCATAGCTGCCTTTAACACTGGAGGTGCCGTGCCCAATTTAGAATGGAAAAGAAAATGTACTGAATTACCTGCTGTTGAGGAGTATTTATTAGTTTAAACAGTCCAGAAATGAAAGCGTTAGCATAGGAAAACCAATATTACGGAAAAAAGCTGAAACTTTTACTAAGTTGTTAGGCCATAATAACTTTAGATCTTAGCAATGTTTAGCTAGAAAAAATTGATACTACCCCATGTACAGCCTTTTTGTGTCGAATTTTCGTTCGTGAAACATCTCTTAACAGAAAAGTTCGATAAGACGAAATCTCCATAATTGGAATATGTTAGTCCTTCCCTCGAGATTCAACTAACCGATGTCTGATAGTATTGATGCTTTTTTTCGGGATCTGTTATGAAACGCATCTAACAGACGCACATCTTTTAAATACGGGGGTTCCTAGAAGCGAGTTACAAGGGGTACCCACGGGGAAAGTTTGTTGGGCGGCAACTTTTAAGAAATGGTGATTTATGCGGCCCCCTGGATTTCAAGCGTGGGAGGCACACACACAAATATGTAAATACTTGTAGCTACGTTAGAAATTTCCAAATTTTGCAATACATCATTTTTCGAACTTTCAAATGTTTCTTTCAGTGATACGAGATGTTTTTGATATGAGTTCGTTCCATTGTTCATATTATATTGCATGATCAAAATATATATGATAATTTATTACGAAATGTGTGGTAAGTTTTCCATAAAACAAACGGGATTCACCATTCTTAGATGACATTATTAAATCGACTGCGTCGATTGGAACAAGAAATACAAGTCGTCATTAAAAAAAGAAAAAGTTGAATGGATTTATTGTGTATATAATAATGTATAATAGAATTAAACCAACTTTAACATTTTTACTTTGGAATATTGGGTTGTACATATTCTTCACTTAATTTATTATTCTCCTCTCATTTTGCCAATTCCCTTAACGAGTTTTAAATACCGGAATTTTCGAATGGTCGGCGGCTCGAGCACTAAAATAACTAACCATTTTCTCTATTTTGTGTTTCAGCTCGAGAAATTAGTCTCGAAGAACTATTTCCTCAATATGTCAGCAAAAGAAGCATTCAAGGCATATGTGAGGGCATACGATTCTCACCACTTAAAACAAATCTTTGATATCGAAACATTGGACTTGGCCAAAGTTGCGAAATCGTTTGGATTCCTGGTACCACCAGCTGTGGATTTGAGTATCCTTTTTTAACCATCGAATATGTGTAGGGTTCGAAACTTAGACATGTGCCGGAATCATGTCATTTTGGACCCATGTACAAATATTTTGGTTCTTACGTCAGAAAGAAAACGTCGCTTGTCTTAAAATCTTAAATTATCTTATTTTTTTCGTGTTCTAAAAAAAGGTGTCATTAATTAGCGTCTGAATGAAAAACAGTACAGATTTGTGAAGTACATATAAATATACACGGCGATCTATGAAACGTGATCAGCTTACATTTACATTATTCTGTTGTTCGGGAGTCAATCGAAAATTTATTTATCTGATAAAACATGGTTTAATAAGAGCTTCAAACTGATTATAGTAAATTGCCAACCCTATTTTTCTAACTATTAACAGTCACCCTCAGTTTTTGATGCCGAAAATATATTGTGGCCATCTTAAAGCTCAAATTAAAGGATGTTGTACTAAAGAATAATCTGAGCTGCCCACGTTTCGTCCTTCATCCCTTATATGATTTATGCACAAAGATATAGGATATATCTATAAAGAATACACAATTTTAATATCACGATGTCATTTAATATGAATTATTACAACGTGGACCATGTGCTGTTGCCGTGACTCCTGGAGTATAATATACAATTAGATAGTGGCCATTCGTTGCATTCTATGTTATATGTATTATCATTTTTCACACAAAGTTAGCACTGAGAACGTATTTTTTGTTGTTCTACTGCTAATGCTTCGTTTAATTTTTATTAACTACAACGTAATAATAATGAAAGTCCACATTGCCATTGAAACAATTCAAGATCAGCTTGATATCTGAATGAATAAAAAACATAAAAAACTAAAAATGCATGCATCTGGTTAGCTTGCTCGAAATCAATATACTGGATTTGCTTATATAGGGTAATAAATTAATTATGTATGGTTTGCATTTTTATGAATCGTAATTGTACATGCAGTATTATACCAGATGTATTCCTTAACATTGCCTCGCAATAGAAGTGGGAGTGAGCAAAGCTTCGAGGCCACGAAAAAGATTAGGCGGAGGAGGCTATGGAGGCATGAACAATCAAAATGCAGAGAAGCAGCTACAACGCAGTAAAACTTTCCGCCAAGTGAATAAACGTGGCAAGGATAATAGGCAATACGCTAGGTAACTGTGTATGAATATTATGCGAAAAAATTGAATATTATTAGGAATATTATTATTATAAAATTGAAAATAGAATATTATCTTTACAAGAATATAGTATTTAAGGAAAAACTAATTTCTCAAACAATGATAGTATAAAAACGCAACGACTTATTTGCCCAATCAAGTGTACAGGATACGAAGATTGTATAAAATGTTATAAAACTTGTAAATAAAATAAACGTTGATCCCCAATTGTCAAGAATTGACAATCAAGTTACTTGGGACAATATTTTAAATCGTAGGTAATGAACAATCGGGTGTACCGTATTTTTTTGTTACAACAACTGTAAGATTAAATATGCTTTTACAATAAAATATGTCTCGTACAATATTTTTCCTCCTGCTGTGATCGAAAGTTTCTAATTTCAGCAAATATAAGTGGGATTAACTGTTGTATTATATTTGCCCCTGTATGATCTAGTATTGATTAGTAAAACCTTTTCATAGAAAATTTTTAAATCTCGAAAGAATTCAATACGTACGTTGTCTTGCCAGTTTTCATTGTAATTCATTACTTTTAAATAAAGAAAAACAATCATATTAATCTAAAAACAGGATCGAAACACAGAGGTGGGGTTCAAGAAATCTATGTGTCCAATACAGTAACACATTCTTTGATGCGATTACGAGACAACTGCAGGGAAAGATCGGGAAATACTTTGTATTACGGTACAATGCTATAAGCACATAATTGAAGGTTAATTGATATAAATGTAACTCGTTAAGTACGTTCGATTGGACTGTGTTATGAAATATTCAGCGTCACATGTACTATTGTGATTATGATTATTCATAATGTATATGGCTTTCATATATTATAACGCAACTATCTTGTCCAAGCCAATTGTTGGGGCTGACTTTCAGTTTTCGAAAAAAGTGGAACTAGAAAGTATCGTCCGATCGGTGAGAAATGATAAGAGGAACACTTTATAACGTGCGACACCTACGCTATTTCCGAGTAGGACCATGTATGGCACATGTTGTATGACGTCAACGCTACTTTACATTACCCAATATACCTGTGTAGGCGCGTTGGATATGGCGCAAAAGGTAACGCTCGTAGGAAACGCTAACACGACAAACTTTAGAATCATTCTCTATCTTCGAGAATCGTTCTACAGGTTACTTTTTGTAAAATAAGTCACCTTTCGATAAAGACAAGTCTTAATATGTATGTGCTTGGGGATTTCCAATCGTAGCCGAAACTTATGCGTCGCATATTAAATTTTCGTTAATATCAAGCATATATGTGCAGTCGGTGATCACATTATTATGCATGCTTCATAATTATTATAATCATTATGATTATCACCATATTAGTAATGAGAAATTGACTAATAGCAGAAGACTTTATCCCTGTATATACTGTCTTACGTTCATTATTGGCCGAAGTTTCGTCTCCTTTTTACGGGTGATATGAATGACTCCACGTTCGCTGCCCGAGTCACCGCTGTCGGAGGGTTAATGGGGTTCATCGCAATGTAGGCCCAAAAAAGTAAGGAAACTTATTAACATTTTTTCCCTCGGGTAATTATTTAGTATAGTAACGGGATTTTTTTAGGCATTGTTTAGCAACATCTTATCTTTATTATAATATTTTCTTTATTATCTGAAGTTACAAAATGGTGGAGTTACACGGCATCGCCTGCTGTTATGTCTGGCAGAATCATGTCAACTACTACCCGGCAGCAAACGAGGCTGAAATATAAAAATTGAAAATGCTTTATCTCAACCTAAAGAAAAATTTTTTTTTGTCGATTTACTGTTCGATTTTTAAAATCATTCGCTGAAATATGGAAATGGCAGGCATTGAAAAATAATCGGCTTTAAAATTTCATAACAATTGAACGAATTTAAATATATAAAAAATCCTATATCAAGAAACATGGTTTCGAGAAAACCGTGCTTGAAATGGCACTAGGCCTAGATATGATCTGCAGTCATTTGAAGTGCTATAACTTCATCAGTCATTCCAATTTCACAAACTTTTTCTATTACAGTACTCTGGACATATGAAATGTAAAAAAGATGCGAAAATAATTTGTTGTTTCTTTAAAAGCGACAAGCTGATGTATCCCCACGAATGATACTTTCAGGATAAGTGTTTGCACAAACGCAAGGAATGTCCATCCACAGAATTTAAATCAAGAAATCACATTCACTTACAGTATTAAAAAAAAGTTCTCACAGTATTTTTTCAGTATTAAAACTGTAATAAAGGAAGCAAAATTCGAAGTTCTGAATGAAGCATATAAAGAAATCGTAACCATTTCAAATGCAAAACATAAAGATTTCATGGTCCTAAACAAATTTTGCGATTCTAAGATACAACGATTATATCTCTATTAATAAAACTTTTAATAATATAATGAAAATAAAGTTTGCCATCTTGTTTCAGTATTATACAACGTTAAAATTATTGTAAAATAATGATTGCCGTATTGATCATTCTCTTTGGGCTGCTCTAGTTATAGCTTATGGGAGCTTCAACATAAGTTTCATTTTATGAACCATACAGTTAAACTCGTTCGAGCGTGTTTCTTTGTTTCTGAACTAAAATATTAAAACATGCATGGGGGTCCTAGTGGCAATGTTGGGGACAAACGGATGACATTCTCCCATGAGATACAGTAGTGATTACAGGCAGGTCTCAAACAAACTTTGCTAGCTCCGATGGCCAGGAACGCATCATTCAAAAATACATTAAAAATCAAGATTCCAGTATTAGACCTTTCAACCATGCAATCTCAAAAATGTTACGATAACGAAGCAGTCCAAACCTGTACGCCACGTTACCAAGTCACCCTCTCTGTTCTCTTCTCTCTGCGGGCGGTTGGATTTCTCAAACCACTGTCCTCTCCCATGCTGCCAGGCGACCGATGGAAATGCTTCGTCCTCGTACTCTCCCATCCCGTGGGCGACCGTTGGGCTCACCACGTCCTCTCCCACAGGTGCAGCAGGAATGTCCCGTTTGCTCGGGCGACACCGATATTCATTGCAAGTCGGCGCTAACCGTGTGCGGTCGGTCAGCAAGCTCTGTAGCCATGCAGTAGTCCATGCTTTGACGCGTAATTTTACGGCCCCGAAACACTTCGAGGCTTTGATCGCGTCCTCTCAGACTACTTATCTGGCGCGATTCCTATTTTTTCTCACGCGCATCATCCCGTTACAAATGTTATCTGACATTTCCAGTTTTTTCCGTGCCTTTCGATTGATTCCTGTTTCTCATTGAAAAGCCAATGTATTCCCTGAAAAATAGAGCTATAAATGATAAGAAGGATTGTAGTATTGTCTTTGTCACTAATTAAGAATTGCTGTATTTTCGGTACAGATAGTATTCGAGTGAAGCATCAAAATAGTCTGACAATTCCTCGTCTTACAATTGTTTGTGTAACTGTATATATTTACTTATTCGTTACCGAATCTTTGACGAATTAGTTACGAAAGGTTTCCAGGCTGAACCAAAATGGAAAAGGCAGCGCTGTTTCAGTTTACTTTTGAATAAAAAAGGGTCATCCCCTACTCTGCCATACCTAATACCTAACTAAGATATCGTCTTCTGTTTTCAGAATTAATGGTAGCCCACTGAACATTTTTTGTTTCATGGCAAATAACACGTGGTGCTGAACGAAGCTGAATGGGGGGCCCCACCCATGGGCAGCACAGGTTCAGACCACGTGGCATCAATTAGAGACGAACACACGTACCCCAAAGGTCTAGAAATTTAAAAGAAGAATATATCACACAAATTTTCCATTCGTCTAACTCCAATTATTTTCAACCTGAATATTACTGAACACATATCTCGTGAAAATTTGTATGCGCCCAAGGTTGTTTTGATTAGCATGTACATATGTAGTATCTAAAATCGATTTATTTATTGCTTAATTTATTCTTTACTTTCAATTTATTAAGTTGAGAGAAAGGTATTCGCGTTCTTGTTTTATAATAAATATCGACAGAAATTATATTTGCACAGGTTTTTATTATTATTTTCACTGTTACCTATATTATTCCCCTTCAATGATTCACGAGTTTTTCGAACTTCAGTTTGCAAAAATTTCATTGATTAAACGTAATATATGTATATTTTTACGTAACGTTGTTTGTTTTCCGTGACCCTTTTCCTCACAAACATCTGAAAAAATGTCAATCGAATTCAAACTGTGAATACGTACTCCACCATAATACTGCCAGATAAATTCAATACCCTTTTTTTTACATATCTGCTAGGAATTTATAATACGTGAAACATGATGGGTGAAAAATTAGTGACATCACATTAGAGTAATCACATTTTTTTCGCAATGTAGGCATTATTTTCTAAACTATCTAAAGTATGTTCAGTACGTACAGTTTCTTGGTTAAAGCTTAAAAAAAGGAAAACGATTTTATAAAGAAGCAATTTTTCGGAAAACGGAAATGGAATTTAATTTTTAAAATAAACGGGAATAAAAAAAATGCTAGTACTGAAAACGATGAAAGTAAAAGTTGCGTCAAAGGATTCAGAAAGACGATGAATGAATTGTATTGAATTTTCTTAATTTCGAGGACGCACACCTAATAGTGTGAAAACGTAAAGCATTCCAAACAATGCTGAAAACGAGGTAAAATTCTCGCCCCATTTTATCCATCAAAAGGAGGAAATTTGTTTTCCCTTAATCCCTAACTCTATGAGAAAACGATATTTGGGACACATGGGCTCAATCGAATAACGGGAAGAGGAGCCCTAAAGCCGTTGAGACCCAAATGAGAAAATAATGTACTTGTTCGACCATCTAAAACATGCGATACATTGTTAGTGGTTCACAAAACTGTTGATTCGATTACTTTAAGATCGATGTTTGTTCGACAATTACGCATTAACGTTCTGACATTTTGTTCACTTTTACACACAACGAACCTGAGATCATTTATTTTCTTCCTCGGCTACAATAGTTTGAACGGTGCCATAAAAATGAAGGAGTAATGCTGTCTCGGTTTTGAGTCCAATTGATTTAATTTCCGTATAAAGGATAACAAATATCTGCTTCGACTGGTACTATTATTTTAAAATTGAAAATAAATTATTTTACATGCACTTACCTGATATAACAAATTTCCATTCCTATTTTATATACCATTCACAGTGGCTATTATGTTCTTCACATTTGAAAACAGTTAAAGCTATTTTAATAATTTCATGTTATTCATAATTATTCCAAATTATTTAATATTACATTTATTATTGAAATAGTGAAGTGTACATAAAAAGATAACAATGATAACAAATTCTTTGGTTTGTATCAATGAAAAATATTCGCAATATTATTTAGATTGAGAAGAAAGTTTCTGTTATTAAATAATAAATCAAATGGAGTAGATATAAATATAATGTTCGAAACTTTCCCACAAAACTACAACTTGGTTTCCCCAATAAGTGTACATATTAATTGCGTGGAAATAGAAATCATTGAAAGATAATACTGCGTTTGATTAAAATAGCAGGAGGCGTCAGTCAAAAGATTTAACGTTCCGTAAATCTTGCACACCGTATCAAGATCAAATCTCTTAAAACTAATTGTTATAAAACAAGTAGAAATAATTATTATAATTTATTAGCAAAAATTAAAAAGGGTTAAACGAATTTGTACTTTTCATAAAATATTTCAATCAAGGTATCCGTGCCCTTGTTTTATAATAAATATCGACATTTTGTACTTTTCGAGGCTGACCTATTTGGAGGATGATCAATTTTCTTGTCAAAATTGACAATTCCATGAAACCATCCTTGAGGCTAGTGGACTATGACATAGACATTCTTGTAATGAAAGATCGACAATTGGACAATTTTGCAGTAACTTGCAACATGAACGGGGAAAAATATTGTGATAAAGATAACTCGCAAGTAACTCATATTCAATGGCCCATAGAGAATAGATAAGAAATGGCTATAAGCAAAATGGTGAACCCCAATTTATTGCATCTAAGTAGGTACATAAATGTTCATACATTACTTTATATGTACAATAATATCATCTATAGAAATATAGTAATTCCAAATATTCTTATCAATTTACATTTCTTTCTTTCTTTTATTTCAGACGTAATGTTTGAGTTAATAATTTTTAAATGACGAAAGTTACACAGGATTAACTTACAGCAAAATTATGTTAATGAGTGAACACAATGTGAATACAATGAACCTAGCTTTACTGGAAACAATTAATTATCTCATAGGTAATGGAAACTATCAAAAACTGTTTCTTACAAAATTGGCTCTCTAAATCATTACTTTTTACAGACAAACTGATAAAAAGAGAATTCAAAGTCATCTCAACTTTTTATAATAAAACTAATTTGATATAAAAAAATAAATAATACATGCCAATAATGCATTGTACAATTTTTTAACTTTATCGCATTTCATGCAAATGAACGCCTAATGCATCATAATATGTATGTACTTTTAATTGTAAAAACATTATTAATACAATTTTCTGTTAAACAGCTAAATGAGAAACTTTTTTATTTCAAAGGAAACTGATTATCTGTAAATGTATAACGTGGGATATACTGTAAGGTTTCTGTATAATCTCACACAATAACTGTAATCTACGTGACATTTGACTTTATTTGTTTTCCGCATTCTACGAGAATTTTCATTTTGCGCGAGTACATTGATGCTATAATTTGTTTACGTATAACAATACACACATTTTATATGGTATACCTACGATATCTTTTACAATGATCTTTTTCAACTGGCTTAATTAGATACGAACATTAATGTGAATTATGTGAATGTAAGATATATTTAATCGATATCCAATTTGTCTTATACTTATACACTTTGAGTATTGTGCAATATTATCAAATATGAATATGAAATGTGAGGTCTATACTTAGATAAAACCCCGCCCTAGAGTGTGCACAATTGTTAAAACTTAAAACCGTGTTACGTTGCTTATTCTGCATAAATAAAAATTTAATCGTCGACATTTTTTCTTTGAATACAATTGAAAATTACTGTAGTGTAAAATAAGCGCGTAAACATAACACAAAACCTTAATTCATTGCAGATGGTTGTCGAGATAACAATTATTTAATGATTGTAATAATTTAAAACTTACCTAAACTTGTACATTATCGTTTTTGAAACCGATAGGTTACAAATAAAAAGTTTTCAGAAGAATCTTCAGAAGAAATGTCTTTTAAATATTTTATGCGCTGTACATTATTCTGAAGTTCGCAGCATCTACAAATGTACATACAAGTAAAGACAAGGTCCTGCTGGTCGATCAGGACATAGGGAGAGATTCGTCAGTTCAGCATCATACTTTTTGCGATAATTAGAAATTATTATGTATAATGCACGTTTGACATATTCAAAATTTGAAAGCTATGTTTACATAGCCGATTATGTATTTAGCCAATGTCATCTTTCACGATATATTAATTAATGCGCAGTTCGATATTGTGATATAATAGAACTATTAATTATATATTCGAAATCGAAATACCGTAAGAGTATAATACATTTTAACGCACAAATAAGATGTAATCTTGTGATTTGAAAAATCTCGAATGCGTAAGAAGTGAATCGTTTGTAAATTTTATAGTATTTTCAATTAAAAATAAAGGTACGTTGGTACGGTGACATATTTTATATCTATGAATGTTTGTTTTTATATCTATTCAGAAATTTATTTTCGCTTTTTGATGTTGAATAGTTAGATCTATAATTGTATTCCTATCGATGTTAACGAATGATTGTTGTTCATGATATTAAAGTGATATAATTAACTTTCAAAATTGAAAGATTTAATATTCATAATTTATCGACATAAGTCTCAACACAACTGCATAAATAGACGGCGCCATAGCTAACACCATTACTGGTAATGTCTATTTCTTTCATGGATCCGTAGCATCCTTCAAAACGTACATGTCCAGAATGCTACGTAATTGTACGTTTGAATAACAAGTCTTCGTTATTTATCTCTTTGTTGTTACATGAATTTGTATAATTATGTATTAGTTATCGGAGTGCTTACGCCCGTTAATAAACCATAATGAATTAATTATCATAAGAAATAGAAGAAATTTAATCTTCGGGTATTTCAATTCATTCGAATTTCTAAAACATAATAATTTTATAATTATTATGCATCATTAAGTATATTAAATAAAATAAGAATTATTTTTTTTTTCTATGTCGGTATATGTCCTATTTATTTATTCCCTTGTGGCGGAATAAAATTCACGATACGTGAAGCTTCTTGTTTGATTTACGTTGTCAATTTCACTGTATGAAACAATGTATGCATAACAATGTCATCTATTTAAAACAAAATACCACTTTGCAATTAATTACTGTTAACATCTGAATTTCCAACGACCTAAGAGCAAACATTTTGAGAATAAACTATTTCTAGATAACAAGATCATATTCCGAATAGTGACTTGTGCTACTTTCAAAATAAAGGGTCCATGTAATAAGTATTATACAATACGGATGCTCAGATATCATATTTAGACTCTGACGTTGTAACTTAACAACGGCAATCAAGTTTTTACTTTCAGGTAGAACAAGTAATGCAAAAATATGGTTCAAGTTTCGTAATAAATATGAACGTTTCTGCTTTATTTTTTGAAAACAAATTCCCAAATTGAAAAAAAATTTGAAAACATTTCCGAAGCATTTCAAATTTTTCTAGACTGCACTTGTATATGAAAATACAAACTGCAAACTTATAAACAAATGCGAGAAATACAAGGAGGGTGCGGAGCCGTGGAGGATTTGTAAACATTTCTATTTCTATTATATATTATGTTGTATAGATTTTATCAGTGACAGTTCAAATATTGTTATATTTTTCAATAATTGTATTGTAGACTGCTAATGCTGAAAACCAGATGAGAATCCACGTATAATTCAGAATTACACTCTTATCTTCCAATAAAAAAGTTTGATCATTCTTCCCAATAAATAACTATACGTATATGATGGATTATACGTATTAGCTATATTATAATACGTAGACGATAATATATACAACGCTCTACACAAATGTAGATACATCTTTTCGGTTTATAAAGTTTACGTGTCAAATAAGTTTCGGGCAGCTTTAAAACATCAAGTTAAAGTCGAAAGCTAAAATTAGTACGCGGTTTATTTAAAGCATTACATATGTTTGCTTGGACGGTCGGCTAATTTACTTAAAGGTAAAAAAAGCTAACGGCAACCGAGAAATGAAGCATGAATGACAAAATTAAGATGGAAATTGTCCAGTAGGTAAAGTTGTTTATTACAAAGTGAATCGTCTTCGTAAGAAATAATACATGACTAATCAGATGCAGCTCAGCAACACACTGATCACGTACAGATCAATGTCCTTGAATCTGGTAGTTCCATGCACAATGGTAAATATGTTTCTTAGCGTTCCTTTAATAAAAAGAGTTTTACGCTTGCCAACTTGTGAATCACGCAGACTGTAAGATGCAGGGTACAATACTAGATAACTTCGTCCCTGAATTATCCAACTTGTATGCGACGATGGTATGGCGCGTACCTCAGTACTCGCGCGTACGCAGAGGCCGTATATGGTAGTGGGCGGTAGAAGCGCGCCGATAGAAGTACGCAAGAACGAAAGCGCGCGTACGCATGCGCAGCAATGCTTCCGCGCATGCGTCGGCACTCTGGAATCTGCGGGTAGTTCGCCGCGGCACATGCACGGGTGGTGCAGTTGAGCCGAGAATCCCGGAGCGCGTGTTTGTTTTTAATTTCGCGATCTACGAGCTAATTTTTTAACCTTAACGGAGTCCAATTCGTGAGAGAGGCTTATTTTTCCTCTCTCTCTCTCTCTCTCTCTCTCCTTTCTCTCACTGTCAAATTTCCCTGCCTTTCCCTTCTCCTTTGTTTTTTTCCCTTTTTCTCCTTCCCTCTTCTTTCTTTCTCTTTTCCCCTCCTTCACTCTCCTTCAGAGACGCCCCTTGCTCCTCTGCCTTCTGTCTCTTTTCCTCATTCGCATCCTCTCCTTCTCGTGCTCTATCTGTCTGTACTCCCTGTTTCTGTCGCTCCTACGTACATATCCCCCTCTCCACTTCGTCCTCTTTCTGCTCCTCCTCCGCCACCTCCTTCTCCTTCTTACACATAGTATACTGACTCCGCTATTTCTAAAAACGTAACGCAATCGTGGCGACGTATGCGAGGAGCGCGCCAGAGAAACCACGAGTGAGAAGGCGCGACGTACGAACAGCGGAGTTGTATTAATTGCAGTATAAATAATTGTGCGAAGAAACGTAAAGAAAATAGAAAGTCAAAGTGATACAAGAGTGAATAACGGAAAAGAATCTGCGTTTAACGTTGTGCAAAAGGGGAAGAAAAAGTAAACGTGAAAGAACTGCCGTTGTTTTGGACCTTAATCGCAATCGTCGTCTGTCTCTCTTTTACTCGTTTACGTTCAACGTGTACACTCTTTTCTCTCCGTTTTCCCCTCTCTGTCTCTCTCTTTGCAACATCACTCTTTTTTTGTACATCTTTTTCTATTTTCGCGTGGCCGCCATAGGAGTAATCAAGTAATTGCGATGTGTGATAATACTAACACGACGACGCAGAGTATAGCGGACTACCTGTCACAGTTACTAAAAGACCGAAAGCAGCTAGCTGCTTTCCCTAATGTCTTCATACATGTAGAGCGCCTACTAGACGAAGGTAAGCAACCATTAATCCACTAATATCTTTAGTTACCTTCGGCAAACGCATCCGTCTCACTCGCGACACGCCTTACTTTGGTTTGCATGATTAACGCCCACAGTGGTTTGTATATATACATACTTACATCGAGCGCGGTCCAAGCATGTTTCTACATACATGCCCGCAAAACTTTCGCCATAGTTTCCAAGACTTGACGGATTTCGCTACGGCAGTCGCGCAAGCGAGAAAAAGGGGGAAAAAGAAAGAAATGCGCAACGTCGAGGAACGCAGCTCGTGCCATGAGAGACCGGTTCTTGTTGCCTCGTAGTTTGCCATAATCGGCAACGGACTGTTCGCAAACATCGTATCTCGATCGTGTGTCACGTGTTACGCGTCCCCGGTCTGCTCTTCGTGTCGCCGAGCCCTGCCGTTCACTTTATTTTTCCAATTTTCTACATCGACCGAGAGGAACAGGAAATTAACTTTACACAACCGTAAGTCGATCAGAGTAACTTACCAAATTTACAATGTGACTTACGATTCATGGTAACCGATCGGAACTGCATACTAATCTTGACACAATTCGGTTTGCTCTGGATCGTCTCTTCGACCCAGAATCATGCGCGTATATGTATACCAGTGAGGAGAAACAAGATATGTAACAAAAAGGGGAGGGTGGGGGTATTGCCAGTGAAAACGAAGCGCAACAAAAGGTTTCGGTACAGTGTCTTCGATAGAGGAAACATACTTTTATATTTCTTCTAGAAATCTTCTTTGCAGTTTAAATTGGTTTAAATTTTTACTTAAAATCTAGATAAACTAATTAAGGTTATGTGTGAGGAAAAGTTGCAAAACTGAGGGTAATATGGCCCCCTAATGATACTCATAAAAAGTACACTATTCTTGGGCAACATTAGAGTTATTTCTGTGTATATAGCCAGTAGCTGCAGCAGAGGACACAATTGGTCGCTACATTTCTTTGTTGTAAATATGAAAATCACAAGTGGGGCCAAATTGCCAGCAGGGGGCCATTATGCCAACCTTTCCTCCATAGCACGAGGAACTTGCGATACACGTTGCAAGCTCGGATTTCACGACTTTATACGTGCTTTTTAGTAATTCGCTACACTCGTCTCGGCTATACCGAACAGCATTTTCTCGCACTCTATTTTTGGACAGTTCTTATTCACGCGTACGTGCACACACACCGGTCCGTGCAGGTTTCGCGGCATGTTTACAGTGCTCCAGGCTTTCTTCTCGACAATTCGACTTTAGTATTTAATAACGGGTTAAAACAAAGCGGTTCGATAGTTTTGTACGCGTTTGATGTTCGTTGGAACTAGGTTTAAACATATTTCATCAATTTTTTTTTGAGCCGGAAAATACCAAATTCAAGTTAGTAAATAACATGGTCTAGAAAGAACAACGCGAGTTAGTTGATTTATCATCGGAGATGTATTTTCATCACTGTTGCATCTTCAATTATATTGTACGCTTGTTTCATGGGAAAAGCTGGGATCAGCAAAATGCACTGAAACTTAGTTGCACGTTAAGCACGCCCACACTCGCGTGTAATATTCGATTTTGTGTAGTCGCCGTTCAAGTTTATTACATTTCTTATATTAAAAGTATTAAACATATATTTAACCCGCAAGTATGGGATTAATTATTCGTAATTAGTAGCATCCAGATGATACAAGTAGTACATTTTGCTTATAAACACTCTTTTACGAAATATTGTTTAGTACTTTTTCAGAAAGATCTAATTTACATGTATATTTTTATACGTATATTAATAGTAATGAGTATAAGTCAAACCTAGTACATACTATTTAAATGTAAATGTTATCCATTAGCGCAAAATTGCAGGGCGATTTTTTATTGCCATTAAATGATAGATTATGCTTAATGCAAGTGCTTAAATCTCATAAAAGAATAATTGGAGAACGTATCTTTATTGCGTGAAAGGAGATTTTATATACCCTTGATTAGAACCTGTACATGTCCATTTCTGAACGATAATTACGATAGAAACCTTAGTATTTACGCTTAAATAAAGAATTTGTGATAACAAAAAGTTAAAAGTAATTTTGCCTTTTAGCGGGTAATATCCTTTTCAACAGAAAGGACAGACTGTTTTAATCGAGACCCTGCACGTTTTAGGCTGTATTTGTAATAGCAGGAAAATGTTATTTACGGATGGTTCAATACATGTGTGAAAATTAGGGAACACGTTTCTATGCCCTTTATTTTAAATATATTTAAAATATTTATATATATTTATTTCATTAATTTTAACATATATTAACATATATATTTGAAATAAAGGGCAAAGACACGGTTCCCCCTGATTTTCACCCACAGGTTCGATCAAATAGATACATATATGTTTAAGTATACATGTATGCATCGGTGTTGTCTGTTTCACAGGAAATGTGTCAAATGACGTTTACGCCGAGAACCGGTTTTACGAAAGCTCTCAGACCTCGCATTCCTATGGGGATATAGTCCTGCTGATGCAAAGAATTTCATTTTACGCTCCTCGTTTTTAATTCGCTGCGACATAACGTTCCCTGCTATTTAACGTCCAAAGTTGAACTGGCAACGAAACGAATAGAAAAAATTAATCGAGCCAAGTGAAATCTACAAACGAGTTACCGAAAGCGAGCGCATTTCATACGTGAATTACAATCAGATACACCGATAACAGCCTGCATTGTGTACGGGGATGTCCCGGAGTTTTCCAGGCAAATTGCGAGAATTTAATCTGCAGGTAAAAATAGGTAACAACGCCCTTTCCAACGCAGCACACATAAGGCGAAGAAAAGGAAAAGAAAAAGGAACTTTCTATAACATTTTTGTTCTTCTCATGCCTGTCGATTAGGCCCTCGCGGTTTGTCGAGGAAAACTCAGGACACCCCGTATAGGCATCCTTCATATGCACTTTGTTAAGAACAATCTGAGACCGGTCGTCTCTGAAATCTGTTCGCGTCTGTAACATTTTAAACGCAACGCTGGCATATGGTCCGATGCAAACACTCATACGCTGTATATGGTGTCTGGAGACTGTAA
The DNA here is from genome assembly GCA_948146005.1 of Nomada fucata. Lineage (NCBI taxonomy): Eukaryota > Metazoa > Arthropoda > Insecta > Hymenoptera > Apidae > Nomada > Nomada fucata. The sequence continues at coordinate 12,182,391 of OX411282.1, forward strand.
CACGGCTTGTACGCATCTAGTAGTCTTCTCCTAAGCTGTAATTGTCCCTTTCGACGATGACTAAAACATATGGAAAAGCTGTGAGCTGGTTGTTCGGGGGGAAAGAAAAACGGCGACACACGAATGGAGTAAACGTCCAGTGAACGCTATGTGACGCGAAGCTGGAACTTGTAATATACAATGTTGTTTTAGGATAGTGCATGGTCCATGATGCCCCAACCGTATTGCAATCGTGTCCGAGAGATCTATTTCGAACACGACGTAGCAAGTTTTCTCGGTGACCTAGTGGCGTGAATAGAACTCGTTGTCAAGCGCGTCCTTTCGAAACTGTCTAGCGAAAACTTGGACAGACCACGAGGTCTAGTTTTCTTCAGCTACTAGGTCGTCGTGCTTAATCATTTCAAATGGAAACGGATGAAATTCACGCACGTTCTCAAATGCAACGAATTGGGTAGTCGCGTATCATATTTAATCGGGGAACACCGTGGCTCAGGCGAATGGACGATTTCTATCTGTGCATACTGTTAGCGTTATGTTCTACGGCCAGTCTCATAAGTATTCGTACCATCACATACGTTAGCTAATTTCAAAGAAATTAGTTGAAATTGGGATATGCAATTAAGGTATCCCGATACATTTTTTACAATAAGCGAACGCATACGTAAAGTTTATTTAGACGAATTTGTATAAAAATTGAGTGATTAATGAATATCGAAAATATATAAACTGTTACGTACCTTTAACCACGTAATTTCATCGAATCTTTTGTATTAACGGTGTGGGTAGAACTTCTTGTGGGACTGAATGTGTATGCAATGATGATAGAATAAATAGGAAGGGCAATTTTTAATGGACAATCAGAAAAAATAAATTTTTGTATACTTTTACGAGAAATCAAAAGGTGTTTCACTATTTGGTACATTTAGTTAGCGTCCTTTTACAAATCAAATTTTTACAGCCATTTCTTGTTAGGTTATCAGAACTTAAAAGTGGTTCTCTTATATTTCGTTAGTATGTACTTATGGTTTGACTAATACACATATGTATGTGTATTACGCATAATGAATTCAATGTTCTTATATTTTTCTTATAGTAAACTATTTAATATTTTTTCAAGCATGAAAATTAATTATAGTATCCAATCCAAACCTAACCCTCTGGTTAACCCTGGCCTGTTTACAAACTGTTGAAAAATTACGAGGTGTAATTGTTCATACGGTCCAATGAGATAGAAAATCTTATGTTAGTTGAATTTGTATCGAATAGAACTCGTCCATCTTCTTGCAGAGCCAGGGCAGAAAAACATCTCTTCCTGTTTTATGTCTTTACATTCATGATTTTATTATGCCGCTGGAATATGTTTACCTTTAATTACGACAATGTCTGTCTACGATTATCTTTCCATTGGAATAAAATGAATGAGCAGCGTAATTTACGACACATTTATATCGATTTACACACATACGTAGCACAGAGATTTCAAATGCTATAAATTATAAATTATGAATGATGGAGATATAACATCTCGAAACTGAATTTTCTATATTTATACATATACAAATTGGTTACAAAAGGTCCAACCACTAATTTTACAGAAAATTATATACCAGTGGAAAATCAAATAACTCGTAATCTATTTTTATCAAATATTGCAAGGTTTGTTATAGTACAACAATGAAAGCTAACTTTGCAATATGTATTATGAAATAACTGAACATTAAACGACTAAAACGATTCCTCAATCGTTGTAGACGTGTGAACACTCGCACAATGTAAGAACAATAAAATGTTCTTGCGCTCAAATTAGCAGTTGAATAGTCAAGTACGCGTGAGCAATGATTTCAGTAAATTTCCACGCGTAATTTTCAACACTGAAATTAGCTTCACAAATGAAAGTTCTCGGTTGGACAGTGTGGAATAGAGCGTGTGTAATCGCGTTCAGTGCGTTCAGTGCGTTCAATGCGAAATAGTAAACACCAAGGTGTGTCATACTTGGTCGCGTTCCAAGCCTAGGTGGAGACGATACATAAAAATGAAAAATATTATCCACGTCAAGTGTTATTCGTAAACATGGCTTACCTGAACGGCGATGTGTACGTATCGGATACAGGTATATATACGCATCCATATATGTCTGGTAGGGGTGAAATTGTCGAAGGGGAAACGTGGTTTCCTTGAAAGCACAGGAATCGCGTGTTTATACTTTCTTCGCTTCGCTTTAGTATTCTCGCAATCAGTGTCTTCAATGGCGGTTCTTCGGTGTTCGTAGCGATCGCTCGAGTACCGGGGAGTCTGTTGGGTAGACTCTTTTTTCCTTTTCTGGGTGTTTCTTTTAGCATCGTCTAAGTAGCAAGGCGACAGGCGCAATAGCGGCAGCAGTGGCGGCAAAGGCGGTAGCGGCCGCATTCCTTCTTTCCTCTTTGCTCCTCTCCGCCTCTCTTCCTTTTACTTACGAAGAGGTTACATATACCCGTTAGCGATCGCGAACGATATCCTACGTACGGTTTACCATAGATATTTACCGAGGCAGAAGAACTTTATTCAATATTTTCCTCGTTGACACGTTTCGTTCGATCCCCGTGCATCTCCTACGGATAATCAACTATAAGTTCTCAAGTATATTAAAAACTTTCATGTGCGACGGTTGTTTAAATGTCGAACGAATTTTATCTGATTCGATAAATACTTTGTAATGTGAAGTTTTCAAGTGTTACCACACGCTTAGTGTCAACAGTACGAAAAATCATAATCGTTTGATAACAACTCTTCTTTTCTTTTTTTCTTGATAAGATTTAGATAACGAAAACTTTCGTGAACCAAGCGTAAAATCACGACTGATATACCAGTGAGACACGTTGAACGATGGTTAATGTGAAAAGTAATTCGAAAAAGAAGGGAAATGTATTTTATTGCGATTATCTGTGGTTAGGACTCGGGTATTCGGTATTGGACTAATGTAATAGATCACAATCGGCCTTGGTATTGACATGACAATATATTTTAGAACAACGATAACCGAACGTCAGACTAATATTTCTCAAAGCCTTTTATGAATTGTATGAGTTCTATGTACCTATTTAAGAAGATATTTCTGAATACTCTACCAAGTAAAATTATTGTATATCAAAAATTGTGCTTGCAAAGGGAGTAGAAGTTCGTAGGCAGTGTAAATAATTCGAAGGATAACATAAAAATTTGCAGTGTTTACAAATCACTCGTAGATGTTTATATAAAGACGTTTGATAATGTGCAAACGTAGAATGATTATTATGTAATAGAGAAAAACCTAAAAAAACTTGGAATACATATTCGAACAGAATTATATAAATTTTGCTCCTGTTTTTCTTTAAAAATTAAATGTGTATATTTAACGTTTGTTAACCAGATTATTTCAGATCCAATAATTATCACATTTGTACCAGATGATTATTTTCATTGCAGAAATCTTTGGATATTATTTTGGAGCTATTAAGCTCCGTATGCGACTATAAATCGTCGGGTTTTCTACGTACACAAAAAACCTTTCCAAACCAGAAATCAATTTTTATACCTTTCTGAAAATTATAGTTATACGTCAAAATTATACAATGAATGCACAAATAGTTAAAGAAACATAAATATAGATTAATTCATGGAAATAAAGCAAGCACATACAGTACAACATTGGCAACATACAGAAGAAACTTCGAATAATATTTGCAAAATTACACTTTTCTTTTTCGTCGTTAATATACTAACACAATTTTGTCACACCTTTTTTTTATCAAAGATTTATCATTCTCATGCAGCGTTAAATAGTTCTCTTCCGCCCGTCGCATGCAATGCACGGGAAAAAGTTTCTCTCTCGAGTTTTGTCAAATTCTTCCGAGTAACCGTTGTACATACTAGCAAAGACGTTTCTCTGTTTCTAAATAAGGAAATGCCTACGCACCCCCACTTTCGCGGGCCTCGTCGTGGTCGACTCTGTTGTCGTTTTCGTCTATGTCGCGCAGACCACTATGTATATACGCACGCACGCATATACAGGGTGTTCCGAAGGCTTACCATATATAGATTCCTTAGCTATCTGTGAATGTCCCTTTACATATACGGTCATGCATTCACGTATACATATAATTAGCTAGCTTATTGAACTAACAATGATCAGCAGTAAACACCCCATATATCCGCGTTATTTAATGTCAAAAGTGACGCAAAATGCTTTTAAATTCCGTAACATAAGAAATGAATAGAAAATTTAATGTATAATTGTAACGACAAACTGATGCAATTGCGAGACAAAAGCACGTAAAATAATATCTATTGGGAAGGATATAATGGTCCTAGATTATTATTTGTTGCGATTATATAGTATTTTTAGTACTGTTAGATATTTTAACTGTTCAATTTGCAGTAAATGTCAGGGCAATGGTAAAATGTAAGATTGATTATGTTTAATGGTGGACAGCACGTGGTGCTTCCTTTAAAAATTTGTTAACAAAATGAATATGTGTATGGTCACATGCAATTGAATTTTCATATAAAAATGTATTTTTATTTGACTGGAAACGGTATTTGGATCAAATATTTGGTGGCAAGAATGGTAATATGGTACTTGTCATAAATGTAATTATATTATTTCTCATAAATAGGAAGCTGTTATGACGTGTATACAGCATGGATAAAGCTTATTGATACATAATAACTTTGGATAATAGGGAAATTCATGGCATGCTTCCAAATGGATTAAATTACTTATTAGAATTTTAATATAAATTTATCTGGTCTCGCCTCGAGTAATACCTTCATCGGTTGCCGTGTTACAGTATGTGACAGAACTTCCATTCATCTCTTATATTTTTGCGGTATCCGAAAGCACTTCACGCAATTGCAAGCAACAAATGAATACATATATATACACTTTTTATATTTTTTAAAGTCGAACACAATTATTGAAAGCTTGAGAACATTCTCTGCGCCGATAAAATACAGCGGACCAAAATCATCAATGCGCTGCTTAAAACTTATAGTTTACTGCATTTAAAAATTCGAGTATTGCCTCTTTTACCGGGAATTCCGACATTACATTGTGGCCAACGAATACAGTAGTAGACGGAGTAGGTGAAAGCAAGCAAAATATCAATTTCTGAAGTGCATAGTTGCTGTCGGGTGAACCATCTAATCCTAACGACAAAGGATCATTGGGGCACTCGAGAAAGGGAAATTGGGAAAACCGAGGGAAAAGTCAGATATTTAGGTAGAAGAGAGGAATCCCATAAAACCCTTAACGGCGGCCCTTGGGAACTCATAGGGGCCGATGACCGGATTGACCTGCAGTTCGCTTCATGCCGCATGGCATCCACCAACGGGCTCGTGCCACTTCTGCTTCGTTCCATTCTCGTCATTCTCTGTCTCCCTTCGCCTCTGCTATTCTGCTCGCTCGTTGCTTCGCTCGTTTGCTCGCTCTCGCGAATTTATACTCTTTAACCTTCATCCTCTTCCTTTCCACGCTCACTCAGAGCCTTGCCGTGCGTTTTTCTTCTACGGCAAAAGGAAGAATCTTGCGCCTTTTTCAACTGCTACCATACGATTTCTTCTCTACACGAATTTTCGAATCTCTCCTTCCTTTCCCCCCGTTTCACTCCCACGATTTTTGTTCTCCGTCGTTCTCAAGCATTTTTTCTTCCCCTCTTTGCCCCCCCCCCCTCTCGCCACTCCCATACTCTGCCATCTCTTTCCCCCTCTTGTGGATCGGGTGGTCTCTCGCTAAGCTTCGAAAAGTAGGTAGGGTGAAAGGAATTCTCTACCGTCTCCGTTTCCAAGCAGCACTCTTCGCCTCTTCTCTTCGTCATTCTTTATGCTTGCCTTCGGTTGGCCATGCACACATACAGGTACATGCCGCTTGGGTCATTATACGAAACCGTATATGTATATGTATTCCCGTACTGTACTCGGCCTTAGTCGGTCAGCTTTGCTTCGGAGTCGAGACGACGAAGCAGGTTCAACATCTACAGTTGCAACTTCGGGACACCAACGAGATTCCTTTGGCTTATTATGTACATATCTATCGTTCGAGCAATCGAACGCCTTTCGTGAATTTGTTGTAATCGATAGCGGAGCGTAACCGTTTTCGTCAAATTTATTTCACGAATGAAATTCTTAGGAACCGTTCGATTAGGGAATGATCAATGTCACATAACAATTGTCTTTATTATTTAAAACTTACATTACGTTTAACAGTAAAAAAGAACTAAAATAGTTCTGCATTCATTGACACTTCACGATTTCACGAGTCAAAGTTTGTTTATAATTGATCGCATTAAATTGATTATTGGTTATTGATTGATTTAAGTTGATGACCTGCACTCAGTTGCAGAAATTACAAGTTTTATTTGAAGACCGGTATATTGACCGGTCCGGTCGAAATAGCTTTGCATTTACAGACAGTTGAGAGATTTAGTGTTAAATATGCAGTTTCATAGAGTATTCAGAGGTTGTAAGTTTAGAAAATAAATCTTTAATTCAGTAGAAAGAGTGATGAGTGTCAAGTTGAGAGATATAAGCGGGAGAAGAGGAGTTCTCGCCAGTTAACTAGTATATGTATAATAAAAGGTGTGTATTACAATTTAACTTGTACAATATTACAAATTTATTTGAAAGGTATTTCGTAATCATATTTTATTTGTCGATACTGAAGTTTCATTGAAACCTCAGATAAGTTTCCCTAATTAATTACTAGGATTTCATAGTATCCAATGTACATATTTGGCTACTCACTCGCTTGTTGGTCAAATGTATTCATAAAAGTGTAGAGAATAATGAGTATAGAGAAATGTTAATTGTTCATATCTCAGAAACGGTAAGTTTTGGAACAAATGTACCTCGATACGTTTTCATACAAAACTGACCACTCTATCGAAATCACGTATAAAAAATAAGTTATTCCGTCTTAAAAAACGAAAGTGACCTTCATATTTCTTTTATGAGTCCACCTGCCAAAAAACTGCTTTTACTATATTATTAATTGCTTTTAATTCTATAACTTTTATTTTGCACACTTTCGCGTAATGTTTAAAATAACGAAGATATTTCGTGGGAAACATTATAGATAAGTGTTAGTCGCAATTATGCTGATTTGTCTATGGCATGCAGTTTTAAAAACGGACGACTCTGCAAAATGTTAAAGAAAAGTTTAAGCTCGACGGATTTCATTAAGTGAAGGTATTTTGTTTAGTGGATATAGTCTAAAAATATAGTAGGATTAACAATTATAAAAGTAACACTTCTCTATGTTAATTTTCAAACAGACATTCATTTATTGTTAATCTTATGTTAGTCCTTGTTTCCTATACAGTACATAGCTGGCGGGTAAAAGTATAATACTTACATATTAGCATTGAGATTAAATCAATCAAGTACCACTTTCTAGTTTCTTTATTATTCTTTCAATATTATCAGTCTTCTTTCCCTCAAAGTGAAATCTTTGGTCCCTGTTTGTTTCTGCTGCCAATTAATAACTGTTAGTATTTAATCCTTTTATACTCCAATTTATTTTCACGCCTGAAAGGTTTTGTTGAATTCGCAATGGGTGATTGAGTACAGCAAACACATTGGTTGCAATAGAGTGGTACTTTGCCAAATTATTTAAAGCACATATATCGAGTGTGCAGCTTGAATGATACACGGGTGGACAGAGGATTAATTAACTCTTATCAAGATAATTATCTTATAATAATTATTTCAATTCAAGTATGGTTCAAAGTTTAAGATTATTCTGAAAATTAAGATTATTTTAATGATTATTGCATTTTTTATTATCTAGATATTAGTTCTTCATTACACCTATTAATTTATAGATAAAAGATCTTTTTTGAGTCAATTTATTAAATCATTCAAATGCGTAGTACAAAGTCTGTTTATTGGTATTCGTTTGCAGTAGTAATTAAATCATTGCAAGAGGTTTTTAGTACGAATTGTCTACCCAATTCAAGGCTAATTAGCCCATTAAACAAATAATTGTGTAAATCTAACTAGAAAGTGATTATAGCAAATAAGATGAATAACATTTGTTCGTAGAATATCGAAACTTCATTATAAGTTACAATGTTTTCTGAACTGGCAGTTGTTTATTATGGTAAATCTTGTATAATAATTGAATACCTGGAACAGGCTTCTAAACATAAATAAATAAGATCCCCTGTTTAATTCAATTTACCTATTTGCCATTTAAAAAAGGAGTTCAACAAGTCCCTTAAGATCGAATAAAATTTGAAGAAGCAAGAACAAAAAATTTAATTTACATACTTTTAATATAGTTCTCAACCTTCTTTATACATTTAATGTGTTATTTAATGTGTTCTTTATACACATCAGCTTGGCATAAGGAAACGTTTTACATTGAAAATATACGAATCTTATTATTATTAATCGAGCACATCCTTCTTTATAATTCTGTTTCAGTGTTCAAGAGACTTATTTATTACATTTTTGCTAAAAACACTTGAATCCTTCCAAATTACATTTTAACTCTGCTAATGCGTTACTGATCCACTTGATGTATGAGCCGCGCACTAGACATATCAGTTAACTCTACTTTTTGAATCGTTTAAAACTTTATCGTCAAGGCGCTTCACTTAACTTAACTTATATTTAAAGTAAATGTCCTTATTATTGGATTTAATATCACGAAATAAGAAAAATTTGGTTGGCCACAAAGTACTAGACAATTTATTTCAGAAGCCAATGTGCTTAATTCCATACGCTTACATAAATCATTTAAAAGGGATAATGGTTTCCTGCAATAATAATAATAATACATTATATAATGTTTATAAGATTTTCTATTTAAGAGGGAATTTTAATAATCAATGTATATTATTGAATCACTTTCCTCACTTTTTGTTTTCTAGAGTTAACTGATTTAGCTAATGAGCGGTTCATATGTGTTTTTAACATTCAATTAAAATTCTTCAAAACGTTAATACAAGAAGAGCTTTGAGGAGCTGTAGAGGGAGCTGGAAATTTTTGATTAATCAGACAACAATTTTATTTATTGCTTTATTTTGTTAATAAAAAAATGCCATGACGTTCCTTGGCCATCATACAACAATTTTCAGCAAACACGAACTATGTGTAGCAATTTCCACTACATGCAGATGGTCTGAAAATATTGCAGCAAAGATGAGACAGTTTATTTGCGGATATAAGTGCGTCACAAAATTTCATGAAAATGAAATGAATTATTGGACCCACTGTTTGTCTTCTCAGGTGACCAGACTTAACACGCTGCTTGATTTTTATTTATTCAGCATCAACAAACAGCTTTGGAGCTTTGGAAACATATTTAATAAGAATTTACAACAATCTGTAGCATTCTAAGAGTAGTAAACAAATGCTTCCAATAATTTCAGGTAACAGAAATTCGTATCATTGTAGATGTATTTCTGTTCACATTTGCACCAATTTTCTTATTGATTAATAGCTGTATAAAAAGGGGCTAAGGAGCATTACTCGATTTAACTTAACTTTGCACAAATCTTATATTTCAATAATTCTCTGGGGAACCATTCGAGGGCACAGATTTGTATCGTTTTAAGACGATGATTGTGCAAAGTTTTAATTTTCAAATAAAGAAATGGGCTGAATGTCTTTTTTAAACCAGAACGTGTCTTGTAGTCAGATCGATGCCTTAAATAATTTGAATTCGTAAAGTAGGTCTCATAAATATTTCAGAAATTATGACCTGCAGAATTGATTAGTTATGCAGTGTGGGACAAAAGTGTTCCTACAATTACAACGTGAACAATGGGAAGACAGTCGTGTTAGCACAACGTGTTATTATAAATTAGAAAATAGCTCAATTAAAATGCTACGCTTGACTATTCTTTTCCTATTCATAATGTTTGTGCCTGACACACGATTGCATATGTGTATATTTGAATACATTTAATAAAGCAGAAAATATGGCTTACTCTACGAACGCTTTTATTCTTCGCTGCATTTGATATCCAATTGTGAATTTGCCATGATTTATCAAATCACACATACGTTCATTGTATTGGACTGAGAAAGATTGTACGAGCTTTTAGGATGAGTATGAATAGAAGAAAAGGAAGTCAAATTGTACTGCACTTTTTTATTATTTGTACTACGAAAAAAAAATTAATAAGAATGACAGTTCCATTTGGGGAACATGTTTCGTATTACTGAAAAAATGGAGATAAAAAGATGATGATTATTTGAAATTATGCAGACTTGAATGCAGTTTAACTTTCATTTAAAAATATTACTTCCGAAGTTTAAAGAACACCTTAAAATTTAGCCACGGCAGTTATGCGGGACACTCTATACAAATACGCAGCAAATCGTGTACATTGGATTGTTCGAAAAGTTTGTATCGTTCTTGTCACATGTCAATTTTAATACGTCAGATGACTGTTATTAATGCTGTGCCACGCAAATGTTATCTAAATCTTTACCACTTCTAAGGCACGCACAAAAAAATGATAATAAATGAATTATTCATCTTGAACAGCGATTGTAACTTGTAGAACAACGAAGACCGTTTTTGGCATTTACAATTTTTCTTGTTATACCCAGAGTGGAATTAGCATACAGGCCACAAAACGACGCGTATCGGTTATAAATATGGCATCGTCCGGCGAGTGAATTGCGTGGAAGTGGTTCTCCAATTTTAGAACTACGAAACTTTCCTTCGAAAGTAAATGAATTATAAATTGTGTTAGTCGAAAAAAACACGACAAGCGTGGCGTCATATACTTATTCGGTAATTCGTTATAAAAATAGCTGAAATAAAGCGTCTAAACATTTAATTAAAATGTTAATCTCTGGATAAACATATTATCTTTCAATGTTTCTCATATTTCGCTGCAAACTTGCCAAACAATTCTACATAATTTTACTACAAAATTTAATTACATCGCGAAAATTCGATTACTTGGTCATCCTATATCTACATTAATCAACAAGCACCAAACAATTTATAATTAATATCAATATATAGAATATTTTTTAAAGTAATTTCTGCATCATCCTATAGCACCAAATGTTCGAAATAAAAATTGATTGGTATTTTTGAATGTTTTACTGTATAACGAAATATATGGTGTTGAAGATTCTTACTGCATTCCGTATTTGAAGGTTTCAAAAATACAATTCGGTTTCTTTAATTACTCTATCTATTCTAGGGGGCATTACGTTAAACAAAAAACAGCAAGAATGTAATTGTGTTTATAATATAGAAAAAAAAGAAAGAATGTGCAAGGAGGACGGGAAAAATTCGATTCTATGGTATTTTTAACATTATATTTGTCTAAATGTACAATGGTCGTTAGAAGTCATAGTTTAGTGTTGGTATAAAATTTCTTGGGCACCGTTTTATAAATATATCCTCGTGACTCACTGTATGAAAATAAGTTGTGAATTGCTTAAGATGCTTGGCTACTGAAGTATAACTCTAATACACGTGACGTCGACTTAAGTCGGAATCTCTAACGAGATTGAGGCACACTTTTCTATCAATTTGCAATATAGATATATAAAAAGATACAGTATTTTTAATTTAAACGTTTTCAGTTTCGTCGTGCTACTGTATTGTTTATTCGGAGGCTCAAGTTATTACAATGCTTAACAAAGTTGTACTATGGAAATAATGATTGTATTTTCATATTCTCCGTTCCTTTTAATAATCCATAAATTAGCAAGAATATAATATTCAGATAGCACTATACAACATAATTAACTTTATTAGAATCTGATAACTTTTGGTTTTATAATCAACAATGTCTTTTAAACAATAAAGTAATTTATGTTAGGCAGGAAATAAATGCATATAAATAATGAATTAAATTAGTCTTCTTATAAAATCTTGATTTTTAATCAATTATGGCGATAACTGTCCCAGTTTTTATTTAATTTTCGTAAACAACTTTTTAAGTATATCTTTCATTTTCTGTTCATCTCAGCGAAAAACCAGCAGTCTAATGTGGTTTCTTGAATACCTTTATAAATTTATTTCAGAGTTGTGCTTCACAGTGTATATTTAGTAGAGTATACCAATTAGATTGGCATTATGTACTTGCTTACTAGCGTATGAGGCAAATAGTTCGACACAAAAATTTGCTTATATCCAGAAAGATAACAAAATCGAATCATTAAGAAATAAAACGGCGAATGACTTTTCTACCGAATGAGAAATAATTTTTGTAATTTGAATAAATGTTTACAGCTGTTGGCAGAAATGTCACTCTATATTTATCGCTAAGAATTTGTTCCTGAACATTCGGTATAATTCCCGTTTAAAAATACAATGCAGTGATACAGGCAATACAAAGACATATTGTGGGAAATAATGAAACTCTCGAATGCAAGCATTGCTGCAATCATGGCCACCATTTTTTTTTCATTTGCTACTGCAAGCAAAAGTCTAATAATTCGTTTCAATTCATGGGAATTCTGATAACATATTTCTGCTAAAGTTCCTTGAGCATATGATATCTCGTTAATATTCCACAACTGAGGCGAACTAACGATAAGGTTGTGACTGTTGCTGATACTATTTATCTCGCCAGTGTTAACGTCTGTTGTAATTTTGGGTGGTACAAAAGTTATGTTTTATTTTTTATTTTTGGCATTATTCTCGTATGCACACCTTTCGATTTCTGTGTGGTTTTCAGTTTTTCTTCTCTTTTTTTTCTATTCTATTTCAGTTTTATCAAGTTGAACACTGCTGGCATTCCTTCCAGGATAATACTTCATTGGTAAAACTACGGAAGTGCTCCGACCTCTCCAATTTCGAGCGGCGGTTATATGCATAGGAAAAAGTTGTTCCGGATACTCAGTTCTACAACATATTCAAAAATCATCGAAATTGGAGAGGTCGGAGCACTTACGTAGATATACCAAAATGTTTATTATAAAATGAACAGAAGTTTAAAGGAGTAAATTATTATATTTTCACATTAATAAATTGTCTCCTCGGAGCGCGATATTTTCCTTCGAACGTTTGATCTGTGTCATGGATTGTAGTCCTGTAGTCTTTGTGATTACGCCATCGATGATGTCATAGTTGCTGCACCTAACCAATACCAGCATTGATCCAACATCACAGCCTACGCTTAGGTAAATTTTTATACTCACGCGTAACCAATATTCTTACTGCGCAAACTTGTAGTGTCTTTGGATTGAGTTCCACTTATGTATTCTTTTCCTACGCAATTTTATCCAACAAGTATCCCACTATCTTTTTTGGGGGGGAGTTTCTGTACATATTTAACGAGTAGAAATTTATTCATATTTGACAAGTAGGAGAAAAACATCTAGTAACATGATAAACAGCGAATTTATTACAATAGAAATACATATAATTGAATCGGTGGGTTCAAATGTTACAAACAATTTCAAAGTTCAGTACAAAATATCTAAAACTACACATTAAGACCAAGAACAGTGCAAACGAAGTAAACTCATATCTACATGTATACGCATTTCAAGTAGCCCCTTTAGCCTAACGAGTGTAAATATAAATTTTAGGAAAAATTAAAAAAATCGAAGCATCAACATTCTATCAAATATTTGTTGTCGGAGGACTACTAATGCTGAACAAGGGGGTGAACAATTTTTTAAATTTCTAGTCGGCCCTAATTGAATAATCGCTTCAAAAATTGATTAAAGAAAGTAACAACAGTTGAGCATATTTTAATTGGAACCGGACTACAAAATCAGTGGCATTAGTGATCCACGGTACGAAAGCTGCGGTTTTAAAGTGTACATATCTCGAAATGCGGTTTTGGACTTGTGCCCTCTTCGGCAACTCATCGAATCAATCTAGGCAACTGTAACTTGCTTTTGAAGAATATCTTCGTTTTACAAGAAGGTAGAGATGTTTCTTATGTCATCTGCCCGACACCACCAACGTATTAACTATTGTATAACAAAAAGTCACATTTCTAAGAATCAAATTAGCTGATTCTATTACGTGTCTCAGAATGTGAGTCAAATAGCAATACTTAAGCTACGTTCTCAAATGAGAAATATTATTTTTAAACATCCTTCAAACATCACGAAATTCCCAATCTCAAGGCTATTATTTATGCGAATCAGGTTCGCTTCCGTTATATTTTTGCCTGATTTTATACTTAAAATTCGGCGCGCAACAGCACTTGAAACGAACTATGAGTTCATATAGTGGCGAGCAAAACGATTGGCAGAGAGGCTTTAGTTTACATACTGTAATTATTGAAAAGATCTCTATCCTACTCATTCTTTTTTTGTACGGATCATTATTTGCGATAATTTTCTTGGCGAACAAAAGGAAGTTTATAAGGCAAAGGATACGAAAAAGCAGGAGGCAAAAAAGAGGAATACAGAACTTTACAAAAATGAACTATTCAATATCTGTATTGTACGAAGTGAGAGTATGGAAGGTATACAATACGTATATGTATCATATATGTATGCAAATGCCAATTTTAAACTTTCTTTTGTCTGTCTCTTGCGTAAAACAGTGCTTAGTATATTTTAAGCAAATATTACACTGTTTAACACGGATCTGATTTTGTAACCTTCAGTAGGCGTTTCTTGTAGACTTTAATGGGCTGATTGCAAATTTGCCATCCATTTTTCGAACGATTTTTGAAAAAATCAATTTCGAAAAAAAATTGCATATTTTCAACTTTGCAATTGCTTTGTACTTTTGCGGTAATAGTTATTCAGTTGTGCTTGGTGCCAAATGATTCTTTGAAGTTTCACGAACAAAATGATATAATTAGTAATTAAATTATAAACATTCGAATTCGTTTAAATAATTATCAAAGTGAAAAGGACACCGAAAATACACCGATTTTGGCTGATATCTTTCAATTTATTTCGAAAACTAAGGACCCAGGAGAAAATCTACCTATGCCACGCGATAGAGCAGACCTTTCTGCAAAGGGAAGCATCAACGGAAGTTACAAAAGTACAAAAGTACAAGACTCTTCAAAAATTGAAATTCTGCGATTTTTGAAGATACGGAATAGTTTTATTTACATGAAACACATTTGAACATTTATTTTGCAGCATAGCGTTCAATACAATAATATTGAATTAATTATCATGAAAATAATTTAAAAAAATATTTCATTGCACTTGTGATAAACAAAGTATTTATCTCAATTATGCATGTTCAAAACTATCGTATAATTTAAGTGGTTGGTTGTTACACGTTCGCAAAATCGCGTAATAGTTCATGTGGCACTTGTATTAATATAGAAACAAATTGTTATTTTATTATAAAATACTCACATCTACTACATTTAAGAATACAGTTGGTGCAAGTATCTTTATTTTTAATTTCAAATATTATTACCCGCGACTGGTCTAAAAGTTGCAGACTTTCAATAATGATACAATTAAATGCTAAGGTAAATAATATCAGTTTCTCTTTTAGCTTATTTGGTATTGAATGGGAAACTTTTTTTCTTCATACACATTACTAATTTTATTTGGTTTGCCTGAATTGCTATAGGCTAGATTTATTATGTGTATTTGTAATTTTTCTTCAACACTAAATGTCGTTACTTGCCGATACTTATTGATGTTTCTAACATTAGATTGACCCCTTTCTATTTTTCGCAGAATGTTTCACAGAATCGAAACTTTATAAACAAGTCTATTTACATTTTCCAGCTGCAGCTTTGTAAGAAATGTTTCACGTCTTTCTTGTGCTATTCTGCTTTTTCCTTTACACTTTTCTATCTTTAATAAAATTGAAGATATAACTCGTCCAAATTCCGTGACACATTCTGTATATTAATTTGCGGATTTATCGGTGTTACATTAATCTCTTCTCATGAAATTTAACAGGTCTCGATAAAGCTTCAATTTGATTGGCCTGCAACATTCTCTTTGAGCAACGCGTAATAAGCTTCCAGCATTTCTAAAAACGCCACATACAGTCATTTGTTATAGTTAACTTCTTCATTTGGGTGCAGCAATTTTTGCCACATATTTCATAAGTAGTTACTGCGTAGAGTTCATTTGAATGATTGTTTGTCTTCTGTCAACGAATATGTTATACAACGCTTATATAAATTTAGTGGAATCTTTGGTTCCTCTGGTGCCATTTCTTTAGTCTTGCCTGATGACTCCTCTCAGAACGATCTTAAAAATTTGCAATAATAAGACGGAAATAACCATCACGATATTCTTCGTTCGTCCTAAAAAAATAAAACCTATATTTGTGCCAAATAGTGTTTACGTCCATTATATGTATGTATAGTTTAACGTTTACCGTACGACGCTTGGAACAGATTTGAAATATTTTCCTTACCTAAATATTATCTCTTTGTTTGCGTGGGACCGTTTGTGTTTACGGGCTAATAAGATATTGCAAATAGAACGAGTTAGATTAGAGCAAAGTTTTCAAATAGGTACAACTGGATAGCGAATGTTTATGAAAATATTAATATGAACCATTTTTGCGGAAAGTGAATAAAGCAGAGGAACTTGATCGAAAAATTATTTTCCCATTAGCAGGTTATGAATACTTATTTTTTTATTTTATATCATGCTTATTATATATTTCACATGTTTCGTAAATAATTTACATAAAGTAACTTTTACTTGATTGAATCAAAAAAATTGTCTCATTCAACAAAATACGATAATTAAAGAACGATTTGAATGTATTGCAACTTAAATCACCACAATCAAAATAATAAATAAGTGTACACTCTACGAATACATAATATGTATTAATTATAAATTATAACTAATGACATTACAGTGGCATTATTTTTATCCAACAATACCTCGATTAATAAAAGTTATTTTGAATATACCATTTGAACGACGTGGCCGATACGTGCAAGAAAACAGATGAAAATAGGAAGGTGAGAAAGCTGAGAGAATATAACACATCTGATGTCAGCTGTAATGAGCAATCTTGCTAAAAGTGGATATGATGCGCCGTTTTTCTTACTTGTGTTCATGCGTATCCTCATTTCATTCACATTCTTACATGTGCATGTATTTATATACGTAGTCGTGCATCTACAAATATGTACATAGCACATACGCACGTACTCACACATACACGCTCGAACGCCCGCATGTGCATACGTATAAGAATTGTCGATTCTCAGGAGTTGATGTAACTGTGCATAAGTTTAAAAGCATCTTGTGAAGTAAGGAAAGGACAAGCGTGCCGCGTTCTGTATTTCGCGTTTTACACGGATCCTTTTCCTTACTTGCTGCATGATCCAAGTTTAAAAATTGATACTAGTCAACAGATAATTGCCTGGTTTACAATAGAACCAGTTAGATGTGCACTGAGGCTGAAAATTACAAATAGACATAAACATATACATACAAAATAGAGATTGACAATGAGTTTCAATGCGTATTTCTGATAAACCATTAACATTTATATAACCAGCAATTTCGTATTGCATTTTGCCATATTTTTTATTCAATGCTTTAATGTTATATATTTAATAGTAAATCAGTCTTTTTTGGAGTCCTGATTTGTGATTTTATTTATAATAGAATTTATGTGTCAAAATCACTTACTGTAGCAATATTATCTTACACAAATAGAAGTTATTATTTGGAATTATTCCACAGGGCTACTTTGGAGCTACTTATTAGTGATAAACAATTTTAAGGCAAAGTCATCTCTAATGTAGTACTGGAAATTGGATTTTTAGTTGAAAGGTGGATATTTAGATAGGAAGAATGCTTAGAACATCATTTTAATAAAACAATTAATATTCTTCACAAAAATTTCACGCTACCCACTGCATCTTGCCCTTTCGCCCTTTTTAATGCAAAGTTCACAAACATATTCAACAGACTCAAGGAGAGACCTGGTTGGACATAGGTCTCGCTTTACTTTTTATAATACTGTACATACACAGATAGTATGCAGAATCTTTTTTGTAACGGTATCCACGATTTTTTTTAGCATTTAAAGTAGTGAAACAGGAGAATGCTGTTACAAACATTAACAACTATTAACAATCGAGGCAACTTGCCTGTTTTCTTTCATTAAGAATCGAAGGCTTCATTATTTTACATATATCATGTATCGTTTTAAGATGCATGTCACGGTAACACGTGATGTCCCTTTTGTTAATATTTCATGGCGAGAAATAAATAAAATATAGATTAAGGGGTTTATACATATATCTGGTTGAGTTAAATAATTCGGTTTTTTTTTATATTGTCAGTACATCATATGTTAAAAGTGTTTTCTAGAAATTTGGGACGGAAGCTCACAAAAACTACGACAATGTAGTACAGATATCAGAAGTGAAATATGTACTCGCGTTACTATGCGCTCCTCAAGTTCTCAATATATTTTTCTCGAAATGAGATATTATATTACATTAATAGATTACACGTTCATCGCGACGATAAGCTAAAATTCAAGACCTCGAAGATTAATTATGTAATTAATTTCCTTAAAACATTAAGTTCCTTAACACATTTACAAACGATGCGAAACGAAACAAGAGACTCGTCCGGAGCCTCTAACATCGTTTACGCAAAAATTGCCATTTATGAAGCGCAGAAATCATTCCCGGGCTATTTTTTCAACAGCACGAACTTTACCACGGTCTGCACCAATGTTTCAGTCAGCCCGGACAGCTGTGGAATCGCGATTCAAAATTCATCGAGTAAAATGAATTAGGGAATCTAGTTTCTTCTAACTCGACGCATCACATTTTTCAGATTACACTGTCTTTGTTAGTAGCGAAATTCGATTCACAGTTACCTTGAAATAAGAATCACAAAAGCTGTCAAATGTTGCACACTGAACATCAGGTGTTGGGACAAATACGTTGTGGTATAAAAATGGAACTAACTTGTTGGACAACGTAATAACTGCCTAACCGAATCGCAATTAGTTAATGTTATTTCTTATTAAATTTTATAAAGCTAACAGAGGTTTCCAAGATTCCTCTACAACTCCTTTATAATATTAATAGCATAAAATTATAGGACCTCGTTAAAAACAATTCACGTTGACCTTTATGTTTTATGAATTTTAAGATGTATAGTAAATGAAGAAGCAATGTTTCAGCATTGTACGCTGTATCTGTTATATGCGGTAATATTAAAGATTCTGAGTACAAAATGCAACGGAATTAACGCGTAAGAATCCAAGAGAGTGAGGTACAACAGTATTATTATCATAAACTATATATAAATTATATGTATAGTAAAGATCACTTGATAGGATGACATGACTTGTGGGATTGTTCTTTTCTATGGACAGACGCTGTCCATTTTCACCATTGAATGCCAGTTTTTCGAAATGCAAATCACCGTTACAACACCGTATAAAAGGAAACTGAAAAACGATACTTTATTGGTTTTACAGTTAAGTAGTTAAATTAGAACTGTAGTTGCCGTTGAGACAAACGATCCCATTTATTTCTATTGCGGGTTTACTATTCAGCTATTTTTCAGGCTATTGGATACACAATAGGGTGATGTGCATCACGTTTTGCGTTTGAAGATCGCTTCGACGAAAAAAAACAAGTTATTGTTGCTGCTATTAATATTCACAGTAAAGAATAGAACTACAATTATAATATAACTTATATTTTTAAAGGCACCACGATGTTTGAAGGACTCAAGAAGTAATTAAAAGTGCATATTTTTATACACGGTATCCGAGAAGGCCTTTTTGTTAGTAAAACGTGCAGGCGTTTTAAATAATATACGGTTACATCCTGAACTGTTTAATAATCAAATGTTTCCGTTGTTCGCTTTTTCAAAAGTATTATTATCATCAGTCACAATGCAGTTTTCATGTAATAAAACGTTGGCAGCTTCATGCAGCTGCCTCTTTCTAAACATATTTAAAAAACCGCCAATCGGTAAGAAATACAATTTCATCGCTACGTTATTGTAATATTTCTTTAAATTCGTAGGTTGTTCCATAAAGGGTGAATAAAGGTAACAGTCGCTTGAAAGTGTGAACCCAAGCGCAATAATAATACAAATTAATACTTATCAAATCTTCCATGCAGAATTGAAATACACTACGCCCTCTGTAGATCTGCTAGGGAATAACCAATGAAGAATAGAACAACAAATTACATACCACAAACTAAGATACTAGTTGAGCAATTCCGATAGAAATATACTCGGATTAAGAAATCGACTTTGTTAGCATAATAATGCTATTTGCGAAATAGATTTTTATAAATGTGAATTGGTTATTCTTCGAAATTGTTGGGTCACAAATTTACTGTGCCAAGATACTCCAATGTAATAAGTACGTGAGAGTATAATTCATAATACGGCAAAAAGACAATTGCATTTTTTCCCCGAAAAACAACACGATATTCGATGGCTGGTAGGAACCTCTGATAGTCAATTGGAAAAAATACCGTGCTACTCACTCGTAAGGGTGAGCACGCTGACAGGGTGCCATGCGAAAAAGTAAAGGAAACATTTGTTTTGATTAAACAAGGAGCGCCCTTGTACACGTAGATTAAAACATACATATGTTTGCAGATACGTAACTAATATTATATACTTTTTGTTACAGAAATCGCAAAGGTGCGGGCGAGTCTTTTCCAGATCAGTGGTGTCAAAAAGGAGCCACTGATCCTACCAGAACCAGAAGGCGAAATCACAACGCTTACGGAAAAGGTTTATGTGCCCGTTAAAGAACATCCAGATGTAAGTTTTCACACTTTCCTTTGTTATACGGGGTGAATCTACTAAATGAATCGTCAAGTGACTCTATTATTTTATTGGAAAAAAAGTGGAGACAAAATTGGTCAGGGGTGAAAAAGTAGATAATTCTATATCTTAACGAGAAAAACTCGCGGAATGCAATTGCATCGTTTCTGTTAGGCAGGCGGGAGCTACTCAAATTCTTTTACATAAATTGATTCGCGTATTTGTTCCACGAATTTGCGGCGATTATTATCTGGCAAATATTAACGGCTACAAATGCATTTGGAAACATAAGGATGAATTTGTGAATCTTATTTCAATTGGTAGATGCTCCTGGACCACCATTTATGATGTCAGTGATGTAATGCTAGCATTTAGAAATTATTTTAATAATCTTTCTGTGCGAATAATATTTCACAAATCTTTTTAATAATTAAATAAGTTTCGTGATATTACGTGGGTTATACTTTTCAAAAATCATCGTATAAAAGAAAAAATTTAAGAGAAACTTTAATCGTCACAGATCTATAATCCAACCCAATTCTTAGATTCACTCTGTATATTATTGAAATACAACTTTGCATTTTATGGTTAGCTCAGCTGAATTTCTATTTGAGGATATATTATTAGCGCGACGATGTGTTATAGTATTTCGTTTGATAATTATCAGTTTATCCTACTTACGACTTATCTCTTTACTTAGATTTGATCGATAAGAATCTGGATTTTGCTGGTACATTTGTCAGACATCATTCATTAGTACAGAATGCAATAAATACATATGTATATCTATGCTTGAGATATTCTTACAAGATGTTACGTATGATTTATCTTATACTACATACTTATGATTTATCAAGATTGAAAATCGCATTCGAATGTAAATGAATTATTGATCTTCCGGTTGATATTTTGCGAGATATTAATTCCATTAATAAGTAGATAAGTATATTTTGTCCATTCGTTTAATCGTTAATAAATTATAGTTCAGTACAAGATTATGCAAAGCAGTCTAATTGCTCTATTATGTTTCTTATTATATTTTAATATTTGTACATACATATTTAACTGCATTGTACTTTCAAACTTACACTTTAAACATTAAATAATAACATTCAATAATAGACTGTAAGTGAAATATTCTTTTCTGAAATGTCAGAAACCGCGACATCCTTTGATCCAGCAATAATTACGAACTAATTAAATATTTAGTAAGAATAATATTCTTTAATAGGAATTTAAACGATTGAGATCGGGAATTAGAATAAATATTGTACTGCCATTCCATTTTAAGAACATATTAAACCTTTAGCGCATATGCAGCTAAATATGCCTATATCATACTATGTAGAATAACTTAATTAATTTCAAAAACATTTGGTTTTTCCTACGTTGGGAGGAACGTTATTCAAAATAGTATCAAAATCATTATTTTATCTCATAGAAAATTTTGCACTTCTCAATAGCACCTATCCTGTGCAGCTTTTTTACCTTCTTTCAGCTGTTCTTCTGGCTTTTTGATTGAGATGTTCAAATGATAAATGATATAAGAGTTGCAAGTGCAATTTTGTTCTTATTATTATTAATGCTACTATCTGCGGGAAAATAATTTTCAATATTTGTTGTACTAAAATTGTTTACCACTTGAATCCTACAATTGTTTCTGAAACCTGAAAGATAATGAAACCGAATTAAATGTATCCTCAACCCTTTATTTTTTTTACTTGTGCTATACAAGAATTAATAGGAACGGATAAATTAGCTAAATGGATTTGAATTCCGAAAATTTCTATTTGGGAGTATGTTTGTAATATCAAATCAAGATCATTTAATATCAATTTAAGAATCAAATTTGAACACGCTTCTAATATACCGTTTTATCTTATTTAAAAATTGTTATTAATTTGATATCTGTCAAAACATATCTTTTTCGACATAAAATTATTTTTATTGTATTACTACAAGAAAAGATTATATTAAAATGGACACAAAATCAGTCTCCTTTCTGAAACTATTTCTCCCCGAAGCGGCATACAGCAATAACTAATGAAATTGCACGACTTCTTAAAAACACAGGTTGCCGAATATGTAGGAAAATTGCAAACTCTGCAGCTACTTTGCAGATTTATGGTCTTACACTATGTTGTATTTAATGTAAATCAAACGTTTATTGCCCAATAACACAGACGATTACCGCTCATGCAATTAGTAAAACACAAATATAATATTTTGGAGGTGGTGCAATTTCTATGGCCACGATCGTATCTACCCAACGCAGTTATTTGTTAATCTCAAGAGGTTCAAAAAGTCAATACAAGTTTAATCTTGTTGCACGCTATGTACACATTAAATTTGTTGGAAAATTTTGTCGTTTTTTATTAGCCTACTAAGCTTCTTATAAAACGGGTTTACTTTGCTCTATTAACTCGAGATATATGTAGAGATCATTCATTTTGTATGTTCACGCCCTATATCTTGTTGGCGCCTTATCAACGCTCTTTAAATGACAATTCACTGCTTTATTGTCGAAACAATTTTATAACAGGCCCTTGTAAATTATTTTTAATATTGAAGCTTAAATCTTAATAACAGCTTTTGCATTTTTCCAAGATTTTAAATATATCATCTCAGAGTGGTTCTAAAATTGTCTGTCAAAATATTTTGCCTACAACATTCTGTCTAAAATTCTCAAAGTATTTGCCTGTTAAATTATTAATGATAAATGTATGGTTGCCTACTAGATCGCATTTGCTTCGACATTTTGGCCAAAGTCAGTTGAATGGAGAAATTTGGTAAATTGTCTAAAAAAGCGGGACCAGCATTATTTGCAAAACGTTACTAGTAGAAAGAAAATGATAAAAGTATTTGTAATTATACATTTGATAAATTTTCTGACCAATCTCTGTTATGAATAAGCAAATTGAATGCCCTTATAGTGCAAAATATTCACGCCCTGTATTTTTTGATATGTCCGATTCTTGAAAAATTCGCAATTAAATTTATATTCAATAAAAGAAAAATATTTAGAAATTGGCAATATTGAGTGCATCTGTGAAAGGCTTTATGTCCGCCAAACATTAGAGAGTCATTAACATAAATTATTTCTTTGGAATAAATGCTTAGATTGTGAGCGTAACGAGCATTAATCGAACTGCACCTGAGTAATTTTTCAGGAACAAGGAAAACGTAACTTTTTTAAATACACGCTTATGTGGTTTCTGCTGCTGTTGCAGTCATGTGATGTATTTGAATGTAAGCGACATGATTCACTGCATATTTCAATTAAAAAAAAAAATTTATGCTGTTTCTGATCCCATCGATTCAAATAGAATCAGTATAATACTGGTTGCAGCGTGTTCAGAATACTATATACCTGAAAAGGCCAGAGCAAAAGATACTTGGAAATGAGAATATCAAATTTTTAGTTTTTGATTACCGTTTTATATAATACTGACAATATTAGCAAATATAGACACGCATGTTATATAGAATAAAAATAATATTTGAGATAGAGGTCGTTACCATTAGAGACAGCTACTCGAAAATATAGAAATATATAATATATACAAATGCATGTACATATCTACTATCCTATTTAAAGAAAAAACAGTGGCCATTTCTTTGATGTATTCGTGGGTTCAGTTTTGGCCCATTGCCACTTGGATACAAGGGATCATCGAGCAATAAAATTCTAAAAATAAATTTGGCTGCTTAATTATTTGGAAGAATGCTGTGACTTTATGTGAATCAGCCTCAACTATAGGTATTCATGTACATGATCTATACTCTTCAAGTATTGAATTTTTCATTATCTAACCTTATAATATTTGTAGGCAGGAACATAGAGTGCTATTACAAAACATAGTTCTATTAAATTATACCTTGCAAGGGTACCGTTGTACCTGCGAAAAACGTTGTGTCACATAATAGTAGAGTTTATTAACACGTTGGCCGCAAGACAGTACAGACAACGAAGAATGTTCAAAGTTCTGCTCGATATACATACATATCGATCCTTCAGTCAATGTGTTCAGCTCTGCAAAATTTTTCTCTACGATTTTTGTTCATCTTTACGTGCAACAATGTTATAGTCCGACCCAGTTAATGGAATCACCCTGTATACAGTGTATTATACAGGGTGTTGAATTTACTAATCATTACTAATATACTCCTGTACAATCTAGTATATACACCCTGGCTCACAAATTATAGGACACGTATACGATTTTATAAAAATTACAAACAAATTATTAGAATCTTTAATATATTTAACAGAGAACATTCTTTCTTTGTATCTTAAAAAAAGTATTTAAAGGAAGGATGTGCAAGACATTACCAAAATCATCCATAATACTTACATCCTCTTTTGTCTACGTACCCTCTGTGTGTCATGCTATTTTCACGAGAAGGAAAACTTGGAACAACTTATCCGAATCTACATACAAGTCTGACAAGATATTTATATTGCATACATTTCACTTTATTATGTCAATTATTTTCATATATTTATTATGTGATTCGCGGGCACGTAGTACAGCCAAAGGGAATAAATAGTACTTGCCCCATAAGCTACTGATTCTTGACCTACGGCGCAAGAATAGAATCTTAACCAGTTTGAAGACTTTATGTTTCCAGTGTGCAAAGTAGTCCTTTATGAACGAATTTGTTTACATTGACTCTACCCTACCCTTTCAATCTTACAACTTGTTAGTCCTATAGAAAGACGCCCGGTCTGCTTATGGCTCTTGTTAACCTGCCAACAGGCATGTCGCAAGTTAGTTTGTGGCGAAGAAAACATATTATCGTAATTGCCCCAGTCTAATACCTCCGAATGTTCTTTTAAACAAACGACTTTCCTTCCATTGTGCAATGGACATGTTCAAATTTATTTTCTAATCGTTCCTGACACAATAAAAACCAGCTAAGGCTAGTGGTTTCAATGGCTGGCGAGAAGATACGTGGGATATTAATTACCATGCTTTCGATTCACCTGTTAACACTAAAACTAGGGAATTGTATCCTGCCCGCAACTTCGTTAACACTTGTTTTGACTGCACACGAACTACAGATTTTCTCTGTACTTTAGACGAACCTTACTGATAAGTACTGTTTTGTTGGCTCATATTCAAAAATTTTGTAGTCAATTAACACTCGAATTACCGATAGATTTTGGTACCATTTAGATAACATACGTTAAACAGATTAAGAACACGAAAGTCATTGAATGAACATTTAATAAAGATAATTGTCATTCTGCCTTATTAAAAGTCATCCAAATTGCTACAACAATACCTTTATATTATAAATTTTTTCTGGTGTTAACTAACTATTTATTAGTGAAGTGCTGTTGGATGTATCAACCCTTATATGGAATTTGTGAACCTATAATAAATAGAAATGGCACGGCCTACACATTCAGTTTATATTTAAACTAGTTATTCTAATTTAACTTCAGGATCATACTCGAGCACAATATCAGGTTTCTAAATCGATCCAAATCTAAGCATTTTGGAGTGATTTTAAAATATTTAAATATTATAAACATGTGGCTGAATATATACATGTAGGGCAGTTTACAAATGGTTGAGAAAATGTTTTTATTGACAAATATGCGAACAATATACATATTACTTAATACTCTGTATATACTTGCTCGTTCATAGATGCGATTGGTTTAATGTAGAACACATCGTAAAATGTTAAATAGATTATACTGTTGTAGGAAATGCAATAAAGAGAAGTAATTCAGAAATAAATCTAGTATAAGAGTTTATTTACATGATTCTTTATTATTTTGCCAAATCTTTTTCTTTATCTATACGTAGAAAACTCTTCAGAGATGTACAGTGCAGGGAACAAAAGTGTTCTTATAGTTGTAGCATAGAAAATGTGAATGAACGCTATGTGTTATTATAAATTACACACAATATTCGTTATTGACAAATTTCCTTATGATTGATTCCTTTTGTTGCAGTTCAATTTCGTTGGACGAATTCTCGGGCCACGTGGAATGACAGCTAAACAGCTAGAGCAAGAAACAGGATGCAAAATTATGGTTCGAGGCAAGGGTTCTATGAGGGACAAGAAAAAGGTAAAGATTCGCGCTGCTTGCATACTAAGTATTCCCAAAGAAATATATATATATATATTTTTATAAAATTTCAATTTTATTAGGAACTAGGAAAGGCTATTTAAAATTTACAATACAAATCTTGCGAATCAGTGTGCCCTCTGTTATATTGCACAATTCTACGCTATTCGTTTGATCGTTTAAAAATGTATTAGTGTTACTGCAATGACTATTAAATTATCATGTGTCTTCATAAACTGTGGATGTCTTCATAAGTGTGAGGACTTGAAAAAATAGTAATCGGCCGCAATGAGTCTTGGATTTTTCGAACAAATTCCTTACAGCTAAGCTAGTTTTAATTTGTATTTTTTCAATTCGTTGTTTTGCCCTGTCATATAAGAGTCACTCAGACTTTTTGACGGCTGTGCTTGACAAATGATCATTTTTGTCTCATTATCAGTACATTGATTTCGATCAGTAATTGTCGAAATATTGTACAGTGATAGCTCTATAGAAAGTTATCATACAGTCTCTACATCCACTTATTATAATTTTATTCAATTGCGAACACAAAACCTTATAATTATTTCCTGTTTTCGTAATATATTTTCATGCAACAGCTGTCAGTGGTGATTTCGTAATCGGTATTCGTGTCTATTATAAATAATAAATTATAGAAATAAATACATTCATGAAAGTAGTCAAGTAAATGACATATGAGATCGAAAGAACGCTTGCATCTTAACCCAGAAAGTTGAAAGCAAAAAGCGTGAATTTAAGAAATTTTCTAAACGGCATAATGCACTTTTCTTTTAATACCTGGCTTTGAATAGACTTAATATATTTTATCGAAAGGTAATCCTAACACTGAATCAATTTAATAAGCCATTGACATAAATTTTTTGGACAACTTTTTAATTCACATTGTTACTCGTTAATATTTTTGTGAAAGTATGAAACAACCGATAGACACTTGTGGCGAAAAATATTTATATTTTTACTCCAGCAACAGAAACTTTTCAACTAAATGCAATATTTCTAATCGCTTTGCTAAAAAAAACATTTTCTTCCAAGCTGCGTTTGGCGATTGTGAAAAAATGTAATCGTAAGTACGCGCAACAAAAGATTCTAAAGAGGTACACACTTTGTGTTTTACATTTTACACGTTTAACAGCACTTTGAGTGTATCTCAGAACACAGTAGTATCGTATTTGTGTATTATGTAAATAAAATCGAATATATTCTAGACTCAGTAATTTCCTTTGCAAGAATTGCATGCAGAAATTGATTTATCATAATAATCAGCTCACGCGGTAGTATCAGAAAAATTTAATTTCGTTTTAGTACATGTTATCATTAATGGAATACTTCTTGAAAATTTACAATAGATGAAGTGTAAAACATATTAGTAATTGATAAAGTATTGAAATCTGTTGCATTTGTTGTACGTATAATTACGTATAATTATTTTACGCGTGTTGTACATTCCTTTATCAGGAGGAGCTAAATCGAGGTAAACCGAACTGGGAACATCTGACAGACGAACTGCATGTTTTATTGACGGTTGACGATACTGAAAATCGTGCCACATTGAAGCTTGCCAGAGCTGTAGAAGAAGTCAAAAAACTGCTTGTTCCCGTGGTGAGAAAGTTCCTATTATTAGCCATAATAACTAATCCTCGATGATTTCTGCTCGATCTTAACTTAATTCGTCATTATTTTTTTTTGTATATTTCATTTAGAGTATAATTAATTTTAAGCAACATTAGTTAACGCATTCGAGACCGACTTGCATATTATTGCAAGGGTATTTCCAGAAACTGACAACATTTTCGCGGTTATAATAAAAAATGAGGGAAATGCGAAGGTAAGAGAAACATGTTTGAGATAATTCATGTTTTAGTCGCATGACCCACACGGCGAGTTGTGGATCGCTCGAAATAGTTTTGTTGCCTTGTGAGTTAGTTATATAATTAGTTCCTTAATTAATATATTTTCTAATTATATGGACACTGCTTTCAATTCCCTCGAGATAAACAATATTTCTGTTTCGTTTAAAAAATTGCTCGTCTCAATATTTGTTTTATTTGTCAGTTTTTGCCTGTTGGCTACAAAATGCCATTGTTTGGCTTACTCATCATAATATTGTTTGTCTTAATGGTGTTTGTACTATTTCCTTCTTGTTCTTTTAATTTCTGTAGATTATCTGGGCAATAGTTTTTTAATATCAACTAAATATTTCACTACTTCGTAGTTTGCATAAAAATTCAGTACATATTTGAAGAATACCCTGTTTGTGGAAAAAGTCGCAATAATTGTGTAAACTTCCGTTTTTCATCCTCTTTTTCTCTTTGGTATCGCCAGCACTTTCTTTCTGTTCATGTATACAATGAAGAACAGAGATATTCGTAGATTAAGAATATGGAAATAAAATAAAATATATTTTCTTTATTATCCATATTAGTTGTGTTATTAAATATATCCAAATGAATACATATTGTACCTGTGTATTAATAATAACGAGCATTCACATTCTGAAATTAATTACAGTACTTGATAATTTATTATGACACGTACGGTTCATATTTTTTACGTTGCAGCTTTATGAAAATTTCTGCCTTATTCCGATTATTTCTGATACAAGGAATTCACATCCTTCATCGTTATTTCTATTTCGATATTTTCTCAGTCGCCTTCTGGGTCCATCTTGAACTTGTACTGAAAACTAATAACAATTTTCTTTTTTATTCACTTTATTCTACAATCGTCTGTCTCGCAATATGATCTTTCCAAATGTCGTCTACTACCTGACTGAAAATAGCCATTCATCGATCTCGAATGTATTGATAATAATTAATTACATAAATACATGATAAGACTTGTTTCAAATCACTAATAGACATTATACGTATTACCATGAAAATGTTTAACCCTTATACGAAAATTCGGGTCAGCCTAAGTAAAAACCGGGACAACGAGAGGATTTCTTCACTATTAATGTACAATACCATTCAATCTATTCTTCTCTAGGTAGGAAATACTATCGCTATCATTCTAGAACTGTTGCGCGAGCAATTTAACAATATGTTCAGATATTATATCAGATATTGTATGTATTGAATCCTTTGTAAATTCCGTACAAGGGTTAACACGTTCGTGGACGTGAATGCTGCGTAGCATTCGAATTTATAAGCCACATTATCATGCATTCTATTCCATACAGCGTTAATTTTTGGAACTAAAAAAATTATTAATAATAAATCATCTATCTATTTTTGTACCTCGTTAAAAT
Source organism: Nomada fucata (assembly GCA_948146005.1). Taxonomy (NCBI): domain Eukaryota; kingdom Metazoa; phylum Arthropoda; class Insecta; order Hymenoptera; family Apidae; genus Nomada; species Nomada fucata. Next base: position 12,212,432 of record OX411282.1, read on the forward strand.
TCTAACTCTCCGCGAACGTGTTAAGGAAGAGCCCCCTAAAAAACTCACCTTGCACATTGATGCAATTTATTTACTAACCATTACTGCATTTCTTATTAATTATGTCGATTGTTAGCAGGCTGATGGGGAGGATGAGCTTAAGAAACGACAATTAATGGAACTTGCTATTATCAACGGTACCTATCGGGATTCTAACACGAAAGTTGCTGCAGCTACAGGTATAAATTTTACAATTTCCGTTCCTCCTCTTTATACGTTTACATCGCAACGTTCTTATACAATGAGAGGATATCTGGGACGTACAGGGTGTTCTTAAACCCTCCGTTGTCACACTTTTTCTTTTTCTACATGTTCAATCAGCTGTTGTTTAAAAAATAAGCTGGATATCGAGTCGAAAAAATTTAGAAGGAAAGTTCGAATATTGTAGAATAATTTATGGTTATTGAAAATTAACAAATTAGAGTGGCATCATTTGGAAAAAATTATAAAAAATGGTGAGTTCTGGAAAGAAACGACTCTTTGTGCAAAAGATTTCTTGCTAACAATTTTGGATGATGCTGATTTGGCACTTTAAGAAAAAAAGATGTTTTTGATGCGCGTTTCACGAGAGGTATTCATTTTTGCATATCGTGGGAGGTAAATTTTCGAATCAGGGAAATTGTGTGACTAATAGTAATTACATGAAAGAAATCAATTTATTCGCGCAGATAGTTCCAGACATGTTCCCTTTTTCAATTATTGGTAGATGGATGTCAAGATATTCTTCTCCAAAGTTCAAATCTGGGCCTTATCAACCCAGTGCGATAATCGAGTACCACCCCCATATTGTGATTATACTTTAAAGAAAAATTGATCAAAGTGGAACAAATATTCTCCATAAGACTGTCCCAAACTCCCGACCAGTGTCTACTTGCCCGTAGTGACGCGTAGTATTTTTAAATTTGATTCTCTGAAAAGTAGAATTGCGTTTCTCAAAGAAATTCGTTTTGAAAATATGACTGCACTTGATGGAAGGGATCACTCTATTTGTATATTTCTAAAACTACATTATTAATTGGTATTTCGAGAAGCAATTGACTTTATTTGACTTGCGAATTCCGCAGTCGGAAAAGCTGTTAGTTGTTAATTGATGTACGTATTAAGTGCCCAAGTGACAATCGTTGACATTTGCTATGAAATTACAAAACAATGTCATTCTATTTTGAAAGTAGACAAGTCTGTTAAGACGAATCAGTATGGACTGTGATTCATTTAAAGGTACTACACAGTGCTGATTTTTTCCGCAATTGATTCATGATAATTTTAAAGTAGACAGACGCCATTAGTCATTAATCATGCGTTGAAAACTGTCTAAGTAAAAAGTGGTTCAAGTATATGCAAACGGACGAAAATATAGTTAATTCTGAATTGCGGCTATGCAGAAACGGCTATGCAGTGTCAATCGATTTCGAAATTTTCTCCCGTTAGAGAAATAAGCACTGCCATGCTGGCATCAAATGCAGGTATAAACGTTTTCCACTATTATTCTAGCTTATACTAGCATTTGTATCAGTGTCTCCCAACCTTTTTTGGGCCATGCTTCACCTCAACGCTGAACAAAAATTGATGCTCTCCCCAGCATAATAGTGCCGCGCATTAGCCAAATCGGTTATCTCCACCTTTTGAAGGTTTTCGAATTTTAGCGTTAAAGCACTTGATTGGGTGGTAACTTTTTATATTTAAAATAAATTTCCTTACTTCTATTTCGTGGAGCTATCCGATTTAGCCAGAGAGTGGTTCAATTAATAATAGTTAAGCAGGATCAGAACAACTGTGGCATAAATAAATAAAATAAAAACTGTTTGTGTTACACTTTGATCAAAAACGAATACTTTAATTTTTGATACTTTGCGCATTATTAGAAAAATACATTGAGGTTGATGACTTTTTGCAATGGAATACCTGTAAAATCAATATAAAATTAACAGCAGAAATTGTTGTTTCGCTGTAAGTATACTTGGTTATAAAAGTATTCGGCCGCGTTAGATATTCAGTAAATGTTTGCATAAAAGTATATACTAGCAGCCGAAAATCGAATAATTCCAGTACACTTGTGCGACACTATATTATTATTTTTGAATATTTACTAAACAGACCCTGAACATTAAATGAATGAAGATTCCTGAATCGTTTCAGACATGTCAAACACTACCTCACCGAACATCCTCTACAAGAATGCACCGAACAGAAATGAATTTTCCTCCTTTCTTTTTCCCTCGATGGTCCGTGCGGTTGGTCTGTATAAAAAGAGTAGACAGATATACGAAAAATTAATGACTTGAAAGCATTCATTAATCCGATTCTTCTGCACTTGAACGCCTGTCCAATTTCACGACGTCGCTACATCGTGATCCGAACTATACGATAATCATTGAATGTTTCAGCCTGCGACGAAGAATGGAGACGCGTGGCACAAGCCGCGGCAGAAACGCAGCGGCTTCTTCCGGGTTTAGCCACACCTATGAGGACACCCAGTGCCCCGTTGGGAGCACCGTTAATACTCTCGCCACGGATATCTGTACCAACGACCGCGGCCTCGCTTCTGAACGGCTCAGGACCACCAGGATCTCTGCTCTCTGCCGGCGATCCCCATGGGTTAATTTACACGCCATACGCCGATTACACCAACTACGCAGCCCTAGCAGCCTCGCCTCTACTTACGGATTACACTACTGCTGATCATTCTGGTGGGTTGTTTGCTCGCTGATCTTAGTTGAAACACTGTTTTTTCATAAATATTTTTCATTTATTATTATCTATATTATTATTATTATTATTATTATTATTATTATTATTATTATTATTATTATTATTATTATTATTACTACTACTACTGCTACTGCTATTAGTATTTTCATCGTCATTATCTTCATCAACCACATCGCTATTACCACTTTTACCTTTCCTTCTCTTCTCGATTTTTCAACACAAAGTAAGGGAGAAAGCTAAACTGTGCGGAAAAAGGGGAAGAGAAAGTAGATGGAACGATAGAGACACGCGAAGAACAGTATAACATATTTATTTGTTTCATTTGTTTGTTTGTTTTTTTATTTTTTATTGGATTCAGCTGTCGAGTTAGCATTGTTTCTTTGTGGAGTATCTTCTGTGGCTGCACTGTACTTTTTGTTGGATCTGCATAGTATTAAGTTCGCATCGGGGCTAGCCGCGTGAGGCAGCTGGCACATTTCTATGTAATATACCTTTGCCAGATGAAAGAAACGATTGAAATTCTAATTTTACACTGCGATTATTGTTGGTCACCTGGTTTTAGTAAACGTATTATTCGTGTCGTGCAGTCGGAACAATCGAAACGTGCAGGAAGTAAATTACAATTTTAAGTTTGGCTAAATTCGCACGGCCTTGGGCATAGTCATTTCAGAACGACGATATTCCCTCAAGTGCAGTATTTTCTCACGGAATTAGCCTTTTTATTGAATTTCTGAAAGAAAGTGTAATATCGTTAAGTTGGTTGCTCCACATAAAAATTGTTTTGCTATTTTTTTAAAATAATAATAGTAAAAGAATGTTCCGCGCCATTTAAGAAGATATATTTATATACACATGTATATTTGTATATGTATACGCGTACATTTCTGCTTAGGTTTATATAATAACAGTAATCGATAGTACCAATTGTTTTATCGCGATTTACCGCGATTCTGAGCGATTTTTATTATCATTATTATTATCATCATCATCATCATCATCATCGTCATCATCATGATCATCATGATCATCATCATCATCATCATAATATTCATCATCATCGTTATTGGTATTGATATTATGACAATTATAAATTGTTCTAGCAATATTATTGTTATTGATGCAGTTTGATTATGGTGCCACATACGTACCACTATATATCGTCATAATTTGTATTATTGTTAGCGAGTAATTTTTATCATTGCCACGTGAATTGTACGAAATTGTCACCGATTATAGTAGAGGTAAGAGTAATGATTGACACGAGGGTCGAAAGAACTTTAATATTGCTATACAAGGATTTATTAAAAATTTCGAAGCTTGAAAACGTTTCAAGTAAAAATATTAGCTGATATTATTTCTATTGTAACACGAAACGTGTATAGTTAGAGAATCACATCAGTCATTTGCTAGTCGTATCAGTTTTGATAGTTATTTAACGATGATTATATATTTTATATTATATATAGAGAATGTTACTGTAATGCGCATTTCCGAATCAACAGTTAAATAGTAACAAATAATGGAGATATGTGACATGATATATCGCGATGAGGAGCATTAGTAGTCGGTAGATAAAGATATTAAGTACGTCAAATTATACAGCTGGTGTGCATTGCATACTCGTCTTATAGTCAAGAAATTTTTCGCGCAGGAAAGGTATTAGATTTCGTAAGGAAAATTTCGTATTTAATTTTTATGGACTTACGGATATCAAACCCCGAAAGAAGAAGAAAAAATGATTAAAGGTCGTTACGGTTGTACAATTAAAATTAATTAGGTTTTATTTCTAAATCAAATGAATGAATTTTTTTCAAGAAAACGCCTGTCGGCATAGCGGGTGTCAGTAAAAATAATTGTACAAGCAAGGTCCGTAAATGTGGTGTTAATGTTGGAAATAGTTGAACAAGTAGTACAATTGCTCGATTATTTTCGTGTTTGTTTTCCCTTCAACTGTCGACAGTAAAGGGGGGGGGGGGGGGGGCGCAAAAAGGTTTATGTTATACATTGTTAAATTTTGACTGTTAGAGTTTGTAATATTGTTGATTGAAATCGCCCAAATTATTCGTACAATTACCAGCCTATTCAAAATATCGTATACATATATACATATATGTTAAAAGCAAGTAGAACTTGACGTGTTTATGTTGTGCAAAGTTTATCGTAGCACTTGCAACGTGATTGACCACGTTCATCTGAGATTTTCTTTAATAATTTAATACCTTTGTTCTATTTTTTGTTATTATTTTTGTTTACATACCTGAATGTCGCCAACCATTTTAGAACAGTCAAGAATTCGTAGTGCATTCAGTATTCAAGCGCTTATGCGTGTAATGTGAAAGGTCGGTTCGCGTTATGGAATAATTATATGTACATGTGTGTGTGTGCGTGAGTGTATGTGAGGCAGATCGTACACATACACGACAATATTTCGACGGGAAATGGAAGACGAATATATTGTACTTTGTGAATCGCAATACTCGGTTATCGTATGATAAGTCGTACACTTATACATTCGTCACCACTTCTAATACGTTACATAATATGGGTCTTCGATGTGTTCAGTAGGTATGATATGTTTGAAAAATGAGAAACTCTCTCGATACGGTGTTTTAAATTTCGAATTCATCTTATTCGAAGATAACGAAGATAAGTCGAAGATAACAAATCTTTGCTCCGATGAAAATACTATCAACAAATTGGGTATTTTCACTTGCTTCGCCCTTACTCACTTCAACTCACGATATTCGTATAGATTTTTAAAATGTACCATAATTGCTGTCCCTCGCTCTCTCTGCTTCTCTTGATTTGTATATTTATATTTTATTGGTGCTTGTACTGCATTTAATATAATATGCGAATGTGTTATTTCCAATCAGAAAAGAGATTGGACTTTACTTTGAAAAGTAATCGATCTATTATTAGAAAAAGTCTGGTATTTTTTTTTATACTAAAAATAACGAAGCACTTGTGGTATTGAAAAGTACGAGAATAGACGACAAATAATCATTCTTACAATGGCGAAGTTAAGGAAACACTGATCCGTATTAAGTTAACAAATGACTGGTGGTACGTGTGGTATTATTGAAAAAACTCCATGCAGATAAGATGATTCAGATAGATCTGAACATTTGAATACATCCGAAGATACTGCACAGATCATTTTCTCGAAACATTTGTATCACCATTCTTTTTTTTTTATTTAACCCTTAAACAAACGGGTGAAATCACATAGAGATTAATACAGATAATAGTAATACAAATTAAAACAGATAAATGTGTATGTTTAAAAAAAAATTATGAATTTGAAAGCAACCGTTTACATATGCTCCAAAATATTATAAATACAAACCAGCATCCATACTTAAGAAGTTATTTTTGATCAAAGTTCTAGTCTTCGCGTATTTACGGAAAACGATCTTAAGATATCAAATACAGTTTAATTGAAAATTTCGATTGAATATCCGAAAATTCTATTTAATTTTTCACACAGCAGATTATTAATTTTTCATGACACGAGGGGAAAAGTATCCTCAATTTCGATTTTCTGTCAAATCGGCGTGAATGCCGGCTTGGGCGTCGAATTAATACTTCATTTTCAGTACAGAGTTGGTCCACATTTTCTGCCTTCCATTTTATTTTACGTTTGTTCAAAGTGATTTTCATTTTTCAAACATATTCGTTTTTATGACATACTTCGTATTCTATTTGTATTATTTAAAGAGACATACAAGAAATGTGCACGCATCGTTGCGTGTTTAACGTCCGATTCTCTGGTGCATTGCCATATTGATTATATATTTAATTGAATAATGATATATTATTTATTACTGTAATTTTAATATAAATATGAATATTAATATAATCGACAGGGTGGGATTTACGAAACGAATTAAGCCAATTTCTCACTGGAGCAAATTCGCAGACAAGTTCTTTGTATTCTTTTCGCATATCCCTTTGATGGGAAAGAATATTATTTTCGCATTATAATCTTTCGTTTTTGTTTGCCCAACAATATTGATAAATATGATGACTAAATTAAACCACTGAAAATATAATATTAATTGTGATGTAACGTATCGATTAGAACAAGAATCGATCATTTTCAAATTGTGATCTACGCATCTTCAATATTTATTTAATATTTCATTACTTATATTGCATTAAAATATCGATTAGAACGCGAAGGTTTGTGCTGACAATGTTTATTACAAACTTATCTAGTTGTTGCTCCAAATGTTACGAGGAATTTGCTTATTTCCAGTGCATGAAATATTTTAAGGCCTTTTGCAAGATATAAATAACTTCAGAGGTTGTATCGCATTTGGAAAATGAAAATATCTCGAGTCAAAGGTAAGGCCTAATCTTATATTTGTACACGATATTATTATTTATTCAATTTTTACAGAACAAATAAAAATGAGATTGAAATGTACGCTTATTAAACTTATGGCAAATTTCGTATGCAGTAGTTCGATATAACTGCACACCTGTGTTTTTTTTTGGCTCTGCTGCTGCATGCCGGGAACTTTTTTCCACCATGTAGGGAACATTACACGCGCTTACTTTCATTTTATTACATAAGAGCACACGCACAAAAAAAAGAATTAGAGTGTTACGTTAAACAATTAAAAATCGTTTTACAGATTACTATTATTCTCTTACGATTAATTGCTTCGAACGTTTTTTTTCTTGCACTTTCTTAGGAAATTGTTAATTCTGTTTTTTAAAAAAAACTATACTTGACGGGTAATTGAAATTTTTGAAGTTAATGAGCAAGCGAGATGATGATAAGAACACTTTTAGTAACATGTATTGCAAAAGAAATACGTTATTACAGGGAAAGAAACGTAGCGCAGATATTTATAAATTAAAATTAGGAACTGTTTTTTATGCATAAATAACAGTGGTCGTTTATAAATAAAAAAAAATATATATATATCTGTATTCTATCCATTTGTATATTTTTTATGTATTAAGAATAGTTCAACGTTATTTAAGTAATTGCTATATTTCTAATGCTAAAGAAAGGTGGATAGACATAAGCCACCAAAAGATAGAATTTGGAAGACAATCGCAGCAGATATTCGTGTTCCAAACTACTTCATGATACGCTACTTCAGATCTTTTTTATTTGTCAAAAGGAGTGAGATTTTTTTCTTTCCATTAAATTAATAGTGTTTAAATTCTGTTTGGCAACAACAGAGGGTTCAGTACTTCGTTAGACATTGATGCTTTTTGTACAACCAAATATCGACAAAAAAATTGTAGCATGACCCTAAAAAGTTAACGAGTTTCCAGTAATATACATATATATTATTAATATATATTGTTCGGATAACTAGATTTTACTTGCTCGGTGTCTTCGTCGACGTTAAATATTCTTTACTTTACTTACCATTTTGTGTATGCATCGTATTATTAATTTCGTAAAAATAGTTTTTTATTGATAATTTAAAAAATATTTATTTACTTTTTTCCCCACACGACTTTCTAGATAATAGTGTACGACTTAAAAGTAGGAACAGACACGACATTTGCAAAGATCTAAATAATTTTAGTCGATTTCGGAACTGGAAACATTGAATTTTTATATAATACTGCAAACTTTTAATTTCAATAACAATTTCACTTTTCTATTAACCCCGAGAACAATTTATATGTGAAACATTCCTTCCCTGCAAAAGCAAAGACGAAATACATAGTAATATGAAGGAAGAATGCCTAGTTATTTTAATCTTGCCGAAGTACTGAATACTGACTGCAATATCATATATATTTAAACAAATATTGCAATAGTTGCGATTATCAAATCCTTTCCACCATTTATATCTGTTTCAAAATTTTGTATTAGATTCTGATTAGTTACATTTTTGATTGGTGGAGTTCTATCAAAGTAAGCTGAGAAGATGGTAAAATAAATAAAATGGAATGAACCGATGGTCAGCAGCTTTTTAATATTTAAGGCGAAGCCTGACAACATTTTTCAAGATAACATTTTCGAGATGAAACGAATACGTTCGTGACATTTTATTTCTTTGATTTTTCCAGTCCAAATTCGTAATGCTCTTTGCGAAAGAAACTACTGAAAACGGAAACCTACTTCGATACAGATTCAAAGCGTCTTCTACATCAAAATCTAAGCAGAAAAGTCTAGGATTATTAGTAAAAAGTGATAAGATGTGTCGAAAATAAAAGAAAAATCAAAAACCATTGATTGCGCAGTTTTCGAAAACAGTAAACTGTTCAGAGTAACATGAACCACCAATGTGTACAGAATTGAATTTTTTCAAATTTCCTTGGCGCAAAACTGTTTTGCATTAGCAAGCGATACCGTAGTGGCAATATTTCAGGGACCAAACATTTGCGCGCGAACACATAATATAAGTACATGTAAATACAATAGTTGCATTTCTAATAAGTGCCCTTAATACACCGAGCCATGGAAACAATTTTCATAAACATTGAGATTTGTTTAATTACCTAGGAAACTTCAAACACCTTGTGGCACGTTACTTTGTAAACGAACTACCTTTTAAAACAAACACTGACTGTTAAAAAATTGCTTGCAATTAAGTATTCATTAAAATTGTTAACGAATAATATAACAATAGACTAATGGAGATAGCTATGCAAAGTGACACCGTATCAGTGATTGAAGTTAAAGTGATATAATAATATGTTTTATTCGGTGCGACTGTCACTTATTAGAAAATATCTCATAGTTATGTAAATTATTGTATATGCATAGTATTTTATAGAGTTTATGTTGGCTTGTTCTTTAAGGTTTGCCACAGTACGATCTATCATTGATATTTGTCCTTAACACGTTGAATGCGGGGTCGATATATACACCGATCGGCACCTTTCTCGTGGAACTCTTCCGCACGGAACGTGTTAATGAAGGAACAGTTCTTGCGCACCATACATATATATGTATATATATAGCATATAACTTTGTGTCTTAACATACGCATAGCCACAATGGGTGAAGAATATTAGACTGTGTTACACCTAAATAGTAAATACACAATATTTTACTGACAGATTTTAAAAGCTAGATATATGCTTTCGTATTATATGTATATGCTATGTATATTTTTATTACACACGAATATACTCGATGCTGCGTTGATAATTGAAAGGAATGTGGAGGGAGAATAATTTGCTAATAATTTTCTTAGCGGGAATTAATGTCGGGCATGCGTACGGCAAAGTTTGATTATCGTTTTTAATGTCATGTGACGATACTTCCTCCTCAATTTTCTCGTTCTTCCAAAAACGATTTTTAAACGATAATATTGAATTTTTTTTCACAAACAGGAGTCGCTGTATCTTATGCAGGATTCAATTTCTTTGAAAATTGCAACACAAATGAACGAATCGTAGTAATTTGAGGAAAACGTTTCGCAGATAAAAGGAATCACGATCGTGGAATTATTTCGCATAATATATATTATTTAAGAAACAAACGTCAACGAACAACTGCAATGTACATCATTTCTGAACAGGAATATGCGTGTGCGTGTTCATTCTATAGCTACACGGATGATTTGAAAGCATTTAGAAAATACTGACGATTTAATGACTGATGGAAATAGAACATAGTTAATGCAGTAAATATAATATATTCAATTAAATAATACACGCATGCGTATAGAAAACTGTTGCGTTGCTCCCACTCACGGAGCAAATTAGATATACGATATGCTTTTCTAACACTCTTATTTCAGCCGATACAGGAAAAATGGGATTGAACACGCAAACTAATAAACAGCATCGCGAAATATTTGAGAATAAGTTGTACCGTGCGCGAACAAACGAAAAACCAGCCGGCATGGAAGAAGTTTAGAAGTGGCAAATGTGTTAGTTTGCGTTTCGATCATCAGCTTCTGGATAAGCTTAATTTTGCCATTACTGTTTTATAGCGGCAGTAAAGTGATCTGCCCAAGGAGTGGAAAATGATTAACGCGTGTTAAAGCAGATAAATTATACATATTTGTATGTTGGGGACAGGTGCAGCAGCCGCTGCGAAACAACGTAGGCACTTGGGTCAGATACGCGAGCACCCTTATCAAAGGGCTGGTGCTTTGTCGTGAATACGGAGAGCGCAATCGCAATACCGTTCGCGCCTCCGCGAAAAGGTTAGTTTGCTGAAACAAAAGTTCCATATCCTTCTTCGTTTTATCATGTCCCAATAGTTTCTTGTGTTATGGATATATCTATATCTACATTTGTTAGGAATGTGCGGGTAACCGGAGGTATTGTGTCGTGTGTCGGAATTCGTCGCGTCGAAACGGGCTTGGTCGGGCCTCGTTCTATTTTCCCGTCCGAGCTGAATCTCAAATCTTGAATACCCGTCCTACCTAATATTTATCTACGTATATGTATTACGGCATATACACTATGTCGAGGGATATAGATATATAGATATCACACTATGTGCATTATACTGTGTCCCTTCTTTTTCATACGTTCTTTACAGGATATAGCGATTTTACTTGAAATAGATACTTTTCATTACTGCAACTCAGATACACATTTTAAATATTTAGGGAAGGGCAAACTATTTGTACAATTATCTAGTATCCAGTACATTAGAGAGGGCCTCGTTCCATTGCAATGGGAGTAAAAGTATTTGTACAGTTACAAGAAAGAGAATATGGACGCTATTTATTTATATTTATTTTTACGGCATAAATACTTTTCTCTTTCACTGTAAGGCGGGCTTTTTCTCAAATCCGAGCCTTTCTCCATTTGAAGTGTCTTAATCTATGTGGAAATAGCACGCAGTGGGCGTAAGATCACTTCGATAATGATTAAGTCTCGGGACTTGAGAGGGACTCGTGGAGTCAAGTTTTCAATGTGTTCAGATTTTCTTCTATTTACCTCGTGTATCTCGGTAATTTTTCACAACATCCCCGGTAACTTTAAGGAAAAATTTTTGCAAACCATTTATAAACTTTTTTTTCCTTCTCGATAGAACACATTTTCTGTGAACAAAAGAAAGTTTTACAATTGTCTCGTAGATTCAAACACTTTTTGCAGAGGCAGGCTGGTGACCAGATTCTCGGAAAAAATGGTCACAAAATTTTGACATAGAATAGAATTCGAGAAGAGTCACGGAAATTAGTTAAGAAAAACCTATTCCCCCTTTTTTTTTGTTTTGTTTTGAATGGCAATTCCTTGAGACAGTTACAGGTTAATTCAAGTTTATTTATTTATTGCCTTGGCCATATTATTTGTGTTGTACAATTTTAGAAAATCTCAACATCGTAGTCTCACTTAACAATGGAATAACTAAATGATGATAACGAGATTTCCATTAGGTTATTAGAAGAAAGTTTTCTTATATTTCAGCGAGAAATTTTAATCCGTAACAAGTTACAATAAAGTACATATTGAATTACATGGAAAATCAGTATCGCGATTGTCTTTGCTCAATAAAAGCCGCAAACAGCAGCAACAAAAAAACATGCATTTAGATCAGTCGTATACTTTAAAATGTACAAACACAAATTTTTATTTAATATAATGTGCGATGTTCGTACACATGATTTTAAAGCTGCAATAAATTAGTATTTAGCGGATACTTCAAGATTTGATAGTGAATCATATCTATATTAGATAGAATAACATTTCTAATTTGTATTTCTTACAGATTACTTGGTATTTAGAATTATTCGACTTTAGAACCGATGGTTTTTAATGTCCGTAGCAAATACAAAGCCCTCTAATTTCGAATAAAAAGTTTCACTTATTGTTAGAAACAAAATTAAAAGGTTAAGTTCACAGTGAATATTGAACAGAGTGAGCTATGTATTTGTTACTAAATACCTCGAGACTTGCCAGAAGTTGCTAGTCATTTCCAAGTGGCGGGGCCAATTGCGAATTTTCTGAAATCAGTAAAAATGTTGAATGATTGGAGGCATATTTCTTTTTACAGTCGTTAATTGAATAACTTTAACGAAATGTTAACTCCCCGCAATTAGGTATAACGTTTAAAATACGTTGGAAAGAATGTCTTTACTTACTTTCCTTCTTGCCATGCAATCATGATAAAGGTAAATAGTAAATAATTGAGGAGGCAACGGTACGATATGGGTGCGCACCTACCCATTTCTCCCATTTCTTTTTTTCCTTATCCCAGGCAATTCTTTCAAATTGTCGTGCAATGCTAAATGATAGACTACTATCACAAGCGTGTCAGCAGTCGAAAACAATAAAAACGATATTATCGTTGAGCGATTCTAAACAGGGGCGTAAGGTACACGTAAACTAAGAACAGGAACAAAAGTGGAAGAGCGTGCAGAATATAACAGACATGAGAACCTAAGAGGAGCAAATATGAAATGCAGAAAATTCGAAAGCAATGTTGCCGCACTACGATACGATATTTTTTACATAATTTTAATACCAATGTATGTGTGCAATTTTTCTTTTCTAGTATCAAACATTGCCAGAAGTTTCGGTCTCTTTATTTCCTTTCTTTTTGGCAACTTGCGCCTGTGGAACACTTATTCATTCCATTTTGTCTGCCTCTTTATGCGTGTATATATACGTGTGTACGGGCGTGTGTTGAAATAAATATTCATACAAAGTAGCAACAGAAAATTAGTCTTTCTTATTTCGACAATAAAAGGTCACAGGGGTGGTACTGATGCGAAGGCTTGAACTATCAAGGAAGAACATTTCGCAGTTCCGCCATATCGATGAATTGTTTCTAAATTTCGGATGTCTATTGTTCCACTTGAATCCAGAGTATCATTCACACAGCACGAAAACATGCGAATCTAGAAATACCTGCAATTTTGCTTGCATTTTACCATAATAATAATTTTAATCGCAACACTTCTTCAACGTAACGGGAAAAATTAATCAACTAATTTTGTCAGTTCGTTCGAATTTCCTTTCGACGCGCCCGTGAACTTATTTGGTAACAGACTTTTTTTTCGTTATGTAGATACAAAAGGTTTCGTAATTCAATCCTGAAAGTGCATCCCGTCCTATTTATGTATCACCACTAACAATTACCACGCATAATATAATAATTTATAATAGCACCTTTACTATACATGCGACTTCACTTATTACAGGAATCGTATAACTATGCATTGTTTTTTTTTTTTCTTTATTTTCTGATATAAGACTAACACAAAATGCTCCACATGGCCAAGTTGACACTAACTTGATGTTTTTATTTACATACATTTTTATATAGTGTACATAATTCGTATCATGAAATGCCTTGAAGTATTTATAATTAGTAATAGCTCGGGTAAAATAAATTGAGGAACGTCTATATAGAGTCTAAATACGTTGCCTCGACAGATTTCATGGATATGTAATTAATTCTTGCTACTCAAGACTTATAAAAAACGTAAATTCGAAGTAGCCGTCCATTTCGAATCGTTTAAAACGCTTGGAATAAAGCTACTATTTCAAAAGGAAGTGGAAAACAATGTTAAGCATTTGTCAATTAACTGTCAACGAGTCGTAGTGTACATAAATTGAAGGAAAAAGTATATTAAAATTTTGTAGCATTAGGTTTCCCCTTTGACATTCTTCATTAGGCAGCTACAATTACTATTCTGTATTTGTACGGTACATGCACTTTTTAATATTATGCAACGGTATGCATTTTTTATGGATTGCAAGGAAATAGTTCCACTATTTCCCTTTTATTATTTTATTTTGAATTTTACGCAACACCCGTGCGATTCATTGGCCTTGTTACACTTGCTTGCTGATAGGACAATTAATCGTTCTACATATAGTTAATAAGACTGAAATATAATATTGCTGCAACTACGTATTTCATAATCATACACACGTACAATATCATTTATTTAACGTTGCTATATGGTGGCAGGTGCACACCCAAGCTGCCTACAGAATGATACAATTTTGTTGGGAAATAACGAACTCCTCGCATTTTGAATAACTAAAATCATCTTGTCATTTGCTGCTCTAAGTCTGCCTTTTTTTATACTTGTACATGTTTTTATTTCAAATCGTTTCCGGTAGTAGTTTATTATACATACGTAATTTGACATAATTATCTCTTCTATCAGCTATCCTAAGAGCGGGGAGGGTACATGATTTTGTCAGGCTTTACAATCAGAATACATAGTTTAACCATCTAATGTTCGATCGAGTTTTGCCTGCAAATAGAGAAAAACACCTTCAAAATGCATATTATTTGTGTATGTAAATTAGACATAGTCGCCAAACTGTTCTCTGTTAAAATCATTCCATGCTGTAACAGTAGTTAACTAAACAATGTGAACGTAAAATCTCAAATCACGCGCACACGTGAAGTTCATAATTTTTCGGGAATTAGAGAGCTATTAACCATAGATGGTGAAAGACAAGTAACGAAATATGAGCTTCATTCTATCAATGTACCGGGTGAACCGCGAAACGCGATCAGCTTACGTTATTCTCTAGTTAATTGGTCCATCGAAAAATTTGCTTATCTGGTGGTAATCTGGTTCAATAAGAGCTTCAAAGTGATTGCCAATTTTTTTTTTTTTTTTTTCGAAGCTTTTAAAGCCATCTTTAGTTTTCCAAAGAACAAAATTTATTATAATCATCTTAAATCTCTAATCAAAGGATGCTGTAAAAGATAAACAAATTTTCGATCGACCAACTTGCGGCGGAATAAAAGATCTGAGCTGATTGTGTTTCGTGATTCGCCCAGTAATATATATTCGACAGCGTTCCTGTCGTAATATTACGTTTTATATCGAATAAAAAAAACCGCTTTATACACTAATACTTACCGAAAGGTAGTGCGAAGCCTGTTGCTTGTTGATTGCTACTTATTTTTTCGTATCCCATTCTTTTTTTCTTCGTAACATGTAATGTCGATGGAAATTTGAAATGAAATGTAACTTGTTTAGTAGACTAGCACGAATCATTAAAAAAAAAAAATAAAAAAAATGAAGAAATATCTAAAAGAAAAGGCAGCGCTTCCCACTAACTACGTATCTTTCGACTATCGAACTGTTCAGAAACTTAATGTTAACATGAATCGATCATAATTAAATTACTAACAATCTGTTTTTTCTTTTCTTTCTTTTTAACCTTGGTTGCCCATGGCCTATAGGCTTGGAGTGCTAACAATGGAAACCACTCGCCCCGTGCTAACACCTGGACTCTGGAACAACATCCGCGTTCGATCGGTTCACCAACCAGATGACCACCTTCGCCGTTCGCATCACCAGCCCTGTTGTTCGTCAACTTTATCCATCCTGTATCCTCTTCGTGTTTTTAAATTGTATATTTTCGTTTAAGTTGCTTTGCTCGTCTCGCTGGCGTTCACTTTTCATTTTCTTTTTGTTCGCTGGCGCGCGTCCCTCGCGCCAGCCAGGTAATTAAAGTCTCTGGAACTAGTTGCCAGCGAAAGAGATAGAAATCGATTCTCTATCCTTCGCGCGACACGCAAAAAATATCTTCTAGCTTTCCTTTTATTCGTGGCTGAGCGTGTTTCGTATTTTCGACGCGAACGAAAAACCGTTCTCAAATCTTTCGTATAATCGGCTGCTATATAACGTTTACGGAATTAACGGGATGCAAGTGTAACTTATTTAATCGGTTATTTTTTTTCTTCTCCTTCGAGACCGTGGATATTTATTTTCTGTTTCTGCAGAGCTATTCGACCCCTTATTTTGCATTTTTTTTCTTTTAACGGGATTCGATGAATCGCCGATTCTTGGAACAGCGAAAAAATAACAGCCTGCTCCTTTTTTTTAACTTCGATGCGGTGACTTATTTATCGTTGAGGTATGAAATTTCGCTTTGGTTGTTCGAGTACAAGGAGTGATATATATAATCAGAAAATGATGGGTCTTTCTATCTTTTCCATAACGAGACTTCGAATATTTGTACATAACTATTGACCGTCAAGTGATGAACAAGTAAGCTCGTATAAAACATTTCTCAGGGTACGTGACACTTGAAATAAATGTGCTCGATGAATTTTCGAAATATCGTTGTATCTAATAATATTCTCTACATTTGTAGATATTCGTTCAAGAACTACAGTTTTATATTATTTTCCTTTTTAATCCACTTCACTATAAAACCAGATCACTCGATTTAATCAGTTTTTACGAAGTCTCGATTTCATCATACATTTCCTGTTTATATGTATTCCTTTTGAGGAACAGTAGACACTCAGCTTCCGTTTATACTAAAGCCAAGAAGAATCGCTTGCGTTGCCAGTGTCCGATTAATCAAAGTTAGATCTCTAGTTAGTTTCGCGAACTGAAAATAGGGACGCTTATTAATCGAAACGATTTGAATCGTTTTTATCCTAAATGAGCATCTCGGACGATATAATATAATACAATCATGGGATATACGTATACATATAAATACATGCTAAAGATTGCATGTAACTTTCTGAAAAATTTATCTTAAGAGCTTTTAATATTTCATAATGTTTTATTTCATTTCATCTACGTGTCACTTCGTAGTGGATTTAAAATACTCTAAAAATGCTTAATTCAATGTTTTCGTTACCAACGCTAGTAAGAAATCGAAGTTTCAATAATATATATATTTATATAGGTATATGTAATAAAGTTTATAATTATATTTGATGCAATTCATAATTAAAATTATTTTAACCAATCATTATCGCAAGAAAGACACTTTTGAGTAAAGTGTTGTGCGAATTGTAGGAGATATTTTTTGCTATTTTGAGAACTTATTCGTCCAATTAATTTATTAGTAATATACAAGAATCTCATTTTTCTTTTATATCACACCATTTAAATTACCGACATATTTCAAGTCATATTTGAACGCCGTATTGCATATCGAATACAATTATCACAGGCTATAAATACTATTTCTTCTGCATAATGGTTACACGAATATTTTTTTTCTAGTACTTACATTCGTTACAGAACGAGAGAATTAATCGAGAGAGACAGAGAGAGAGAGTGTGTTTGTGTGCGCGCGTGCGTGTGTGTGTGTGTGTGTGTGTGTAAGGAGGGCAAAAAAAAAATTCAAGAATATTATGTATTTTATATAGATAAGAGTATAACAACATGTCCGCATGTCATAGGTGCAATATAAAATCAAAATTTCTTTCCATTTTGATACTTTTAAGTGAAATCGAAGGTAATGCTAAGCTTAGTTCGACTCAGGTAAAAAGGAACAGTTTTGAAACACAAATGTTAGCGTATCTATTTTTTAAATGTTAAGTGAGGCCAATATTTACGCGCATGCAGTTTTTATATCAACGATAGCATATTAATGGGAAGTGTAATATTAATACACATTGAGCTATAACAAAATGTAAAGTAGAGAACGTACGAATTTTTAGAGACAAAATTTGATTGAAAATTCTGTTTCACTTTTCTTTTTTTTTCCCGAGTTTATATAACTTTTATGAATTTGATCGAGAAAATATGGTGAAATTTATTATACATATATTTGAACATGCTAATTAGGTATTAAGAATATGCAATGTCTCTTCAAACGTATTCATTTGTTGAATCGCTAGGAAGGATCTCCACTTCTTAATAACAAAGAAATATTATTATACTTCAATATTTTATAATTCGAAAATTCTATCATATAATGTTACGGTGCAATTTATTTGTAAAATAATAGACATTAATCGTTTATTGAATATTTTCAATATTATATATTTAGGCGATCTTGCGTGAAGAAAAAAACATATTGGATAAATGTAGATTAGGATTATATCGTTTATCAAGTAAAATGAGTCGTTTCTTTTTTAGAAATTATATTGTTACGAATTATGAGCAATCTATTTTAGAAGAAGAAAAAATCCTCATCGTCCGCAATACGTCTATGCCTATAATGTTATACAATGAAGTTATCTATATAGCTGAGAGTGTTTATACGTGAGATTGATTTATTTACCAGTCAATATACCATTAAATATATCAAAGAATGTTCTGTTGATTCTTTAGATTTGCCATATGTACATGTAATAATAAGAAACTTTCTATCATGCTCGTTTGTGTATATTTTAGTTGCCTGTGTAACATTGCTTGTATTTTTAACAGGCATTTCTAACTTTCTTTTTGTTTACTATCGCAGAACAGGTAACTATTATTTTTGTGTAAATAGATTGTAGTTCACGATATAATAGTTGTACTAAGAGTGATCTGAAATCTACTTAAGTCCTCCAGCTTAAAGTAGTAATATTCGTTATATTTTAATACTATATATGTAATTCAAAATGTTGTGCAAAGAAAGATAGATATTTCGTTAGAAAATGTTTAGATTGGAAAGTTGAAAGTTGGAGACACTTTTGCCATTCATTCAAGGCAGTTTCTTTGACCGATGCAAAATTACACTACGAGTACACCATATGTTTTCCTTCGGTTTCAGACAAGTGTCACAGTTTGGAAAAGTAGTGCAAGATGAAATGAAACGTAATTTTATGCTGTTATATCTATTATTTGCCCCGAAATAAGTTAAACTGAATGAACGCATTCCTTTCGAACGTAATTAACTTTCAACTGGATATTAACAGTACAAACGTAGAGTATAAAAGAAGCGTTGCTAATTGAAGTAGTCATTTTATAAATTTTTAACTTCTGGCTGCAACTAAAAACTGAAAACGTTAAGAACATGCCATTATAATTACAAACGTCATACGCGTTGTATTAAATCTGACGTAGAACATGTAACACATCTCAAACCCGGCAAAATTGTCTTCATTTTTTTACTTTCCAGTATACCGTTAGATAAATTATTATATATAGGTATATATAAATATATATTCAATGATCGTTTATATATAGATGAACATACATGTCTTTTTAATAGTATAGAACTGTTAGGTACGTACGCATAATATATTATAATATAACAGATAATATATTAAAACGCATATATAAAATTACGAAATACACATCAAACACGTAGAAAATACACAAAGACAAACCCGAATTGTACTAAAAACAATAAATTTTGCAAAGATAAGAGGGAATAATTGTATTAACATTGAACATTTGTCCGTGTGTGACAGTCGCAAAAAAGCATTCAATCGTTGCATTAATGTTATTGGAATTATTTCTGATCGGTAGTTGCATTAAAGAACTTAATGTTTTTTGCAGCAAATTATATTAAATGTATTATAACAATTTATAATATATGTGTATTATAAGATGTCAGGAAAGTCTTTATTACGATTTTTTAATAAAAACTAATTTATTCTGCGTGTGTACGTACCTTTATATATATATATATACATACATATATAATATGTATATATATACATACATAGATTTTGATGCTTTCGTATGGATGTATGTATGTATATGTATAGTTCTTATAGTACATATTATATTCGTATTTTCATTTATCTAAATGGTTGCTTAGCTCTTGTCAAAATTTATTGCAATTATTTGTGTTATATTTTATTTTAATGTTGATACTTTTGTCAACGATATAAAATATGTAGCAAATATAGGTAGAAATATAAAATAATTTTATTTTCAAACTATCCAAGAGATTTTTTTATTAAATTCAGTTAAATTATTTACAAATGTTTTTTCCGCATGTATCGGAAACGAGTAAGAATTATTGTGCAGGTACAGTAATGACTTATAATATTCCAGAGTACAAAGCAACATAATCTTAAAACGAAAAATATTCAGATGGTGCACAGGAGATCTGTAAACATGACGTTAATAATTCGAAATACTAATAACCAGTAATTTTGTTGTTCTAGGTATATCAATACTTAATAATTAATTCAAATAGATTATAACTGAATTACATATTTCGTGTTAATTTTTACACGGAAAAAGTACATTTTTACATGAACAAAATTAAATTGTAATATTTAATTTAGTTGTATGTATTTTTAATACTCCGCATTGTAACGCCGTATATCATTACTTCAAATTTTTATAAATATCCGTAATTCAACATTGTGCAGTCAACGAAATTAATATTAAATTTATTAATAAATAATCAGTTTTTGATGATTTCTTTAAATTTGAGCGAAGCATGTTACTTACGTGTTTTATACTAGAAATCAAATATTTATATACGACCCAATTTTTTACCATCTATTGATATGCACCTCTTAATTTTATTTGTCATTTAATTTTTGCTTCTGACATATTAATGTAACTTTTAAATCTTTTTGAAGTTACGACGCATTATATATCATATTTTCAGAGACGTCAGTAATAATTATAGTTTCACGTTTTTGGTAAGCGATACAGGCCACCTGAGAATAAAAGCTGATGTTCCCGAACTTTTCTATCAAGAAATTGCCTCAATTCAGGTAAGCCACATTCCATTGCTCCTGGCCCTTGAGACGCAAACATTTTTAACATCTGATGAATCCTTTCTAAAGGCATCGAATCTAAATTTGTCAACATGCCAACGATGTAAGACCAAAACACTTGCAGCTCCTCCTCCCTCTGATCGCTCGCAGACGCCATTGCGCTTTCAGCCTCTTCTTCTTCGAGAATATCGGATAGGGATCTATTTTTAGTAGAACTTTCTTCTTGCAATATAAAAACATCATTCGAAATTTCCTTTAAGAGACCTTGCGAAACCCAAAATGCTATTTTTCTTCGTAAAACAGTCGCAGGGGCATGCATTACTTCTGCAAGCTCTTCTAAAGCCCATTCTTCTGTGAAGGAAATAATATAATATTTTCAATTGTTCAATGAAGACAAAAATGAAATTAATTATAGAAATTTTAAAATATTTAATATTAAGAAATTGTACATATTCCTTACTTTTATCTTGAAAATGTAAGATTATTGTTGCATGAATCGGCGTTACATTTATATCCAATTTACGATCTTTTAATTCAATCTCCAGAGTAACGTTCCCAAGGTGAGGTTTCCAACATAGCGTCCTGTTTCCTTTTAAAGTTTCAAACGCCTTCACGTATTTAGTTAGCTGATCCTGCACAACTTTCGGCAACTCCAATTTCCAGTTTTCTTTAAAAGGTGGCCAAAATTGTGCCGACAATACTAACGCAGACGTAGGAAATTGTTCCTTCTCTGAAATGTAACTAGTGTCTGATTGTATGTATCCGTCTATTCTCTTACTGTCGTATACATCTTTTAACATAACTTCGCAGTAATGAAGCTGGTTTTCTCCGAAACGTCTTTTTAGTAACTCCAAATGACGAATTTCTCGTTCAGTGTGATAGTTTAATTGAGATAACAACCTGTCTGCTAGTAACGTACGATATTCATTTACAAACAGATCTTGACTGCCGTATACGTTTACTAGCATTGATATAATATCTGACATTCTCCGTTGTGCTGATTTTGCTATAAAAAGTAAAACGGTTGCATTCAAGTTTAAAATAGGAGGATAAGAAGGATACATTAAAATGCATGCGGTGTGAACCGGTTTGCCATGAATTGGCAAATTTGTTAAAACGTGTCAGAGTTGCAATTGAATTCATTCTATAACACAATGAACCATGTACAATGTACATCGTTTGGCGATAATAAGAGTGAAACAATTGAAAAAGAAGTATTTGCCAACACGCATGAGTGTACTCTTCTTTCCTAGATTCAGTCTATAAAATTTCAAGTACTGTTTTGATCATCATTTTTGATACACCCTTTACAATTTAAACGTACCAGGATCAGCGTCAACAGGATCTGGCATCCATTTCTCCCAGTCTTCGTTTTCCTCGTCACCAGAACCATCGTCTAATTGTAAAGATTCTCCTTTGACCAACTCATCTGCCAGATCGCTTGGCGAATCATCGAGCAAATCGCTCACCACGCACCGTACAGTGTCTTCTCTAGTCCGTAAATAAACTCTAAAAAATATGCCATAGTACGCACATGAGTTATGAAAAAAGTTCAATGATGATTTACTAAGTGGCCTATGTACCTTAAATAATAGTTAAACGGTTCATACGTTAAAGAAATTTCAAGCTATATGGAATAATTACTTGATAGGCTCTGTTATCGTTTCAAGAAGAACACCTGTGGGATCTAATTGTCTTAACGCTCTTATGGCTGCGATGTAAGCTGTTATTATGTCCGGTGTGTTTACACCCGGATGCAGTAATCTTGTCTTTAAAGCTTCTTGCAGGCTTTCAATCAAAACCTTCCGCAAATCGGTACGCTCCAAGCAAATACGCAAATCATCTATCGCGGGTTGAGAATCCGGATATTCTTAAAAGGGGAAAGAAATATATGTATTATAGGTTCGAATACAAGCACAATAAAAACATTAATTTTGTAAACAACGTATAGAGGAATACCTATGATAATGTCAAAAAGCTGTTCAATCCTAAATCTCGTATACGTTTCGTATAAAAACTGAGATAGTTTCTGCTTGAATTTGTCTATAGCATTACGAGTTTGATCACTTAAAGACACAATCTTTGAAAAACCACCCGAATATATCCTTATTAACCAACTCATGACAATAGTTTCTAGCCACTGAAAGCAAGTCGAATTTATGTATATATTGTTTCCAATAATCCAACACTTAATAAGCAATCTAAAGATTATAACAAAATCTTACATTCTCCAGGGATGTTAATTGTGATACATCAAACGTTTTATCACAGGACCTATTCACATGATTTTTTATACGTATATGTATGAGTGATGTAAGAACATTACCTACTAGTCTCTCTAATAATTCTAACTCAATTAATTTCCTATTCGTTTCGTGGAACATAAATACTATCATCTGACACTGACATTTGTCTACTTCTCGATAACAGCCCATGCAGCGAACCAAATCCCTTGTGGATGTAGTTGCTGGAAAAAAGAGATAATGAACATACAGAATAAATATTAAATTCTATATTCAATGTTGATGATTACCATGAGTAGCATTGTCCGCACTACAGAATACGTTGAATGCAATTTTATAAAACTGTTCAACTATATGTTCGTAATGAAGTGGTAATTGGCTTAACAATGTAGATCGTACAATTAATTTGAATCGACTTAGTACGTTGTTTCCATTTGAAGCAACTTCCGGTGTTTCTTCTTGCGTCAGATATTCTAATCTCTTCAGTAACGGTAAAAATTCTGTCAAACTTGTGTACAATCCATCTACTGCACTTTTAAAGTGCTCGAAACCTTGCTGGCCCTCAGCACTATTCATAAATTTCTTCCAAAATGTAGGTGCTACATTTTGTCGAATATATAATTGTATATGATAAATAACAACCTCTTCCACAAACTGTGTCAAGTTCAAGGTCCGTATTTCTTCGATCACTTTAGTAAACTGTTCATCTGTGCATTCATTTTGAGTCTGAAACAGCAATTTGATATTCAAAGTAAAGAATTAGCTCGCACTTATAAATAAACCGATACATTGCATTTTAAGTCAAATCAGCAAATTCAGAAATAGCAATCTGCATATTTGGAAAATATTTCAGAACGTAAAAGATTTGGAAAATACAAATGAACCTTTTCGTATAAAATAGGAAACGCATACTGGATACGTGACAAAACATCACTTTTACTGCAGTCAGATTTCACCATGTTATTTGTAAATAAACAATTTTTCTGTGTTAAATAAGACCGTTCTTCGAATCACTTGGTGTTGTCGCGCTACCGCGTTAATAGTCCTTGATATCTAGTAACATCGAATCAACTATAAAATTGTAACTATCGACAGCAATAATAACTTAGGACTCCTAAATTACGAGCGAAATTCAAAGCCGGATAAATCGCGACCGCGTATGCGATTAGTGATGGGCAACATCATCTAAAAACTATCGATAAGTCGATAGTACCCAACTACTATTTCCAGTCGACTGATTTTTAAAACTATCGACTAACGACTGATTTAGTCGTTTGAACTTTGCACAATCGGGCTATCGACTGAGTGTAGTTACAACCCAGTCATCTCCACAACCTACTCTAGTACAGTTCGCCCAGAGCTAAATGAAAAAAGTGGTGCGAGGATTTCTCACCCCACTAAACGAACTACAAAGCTCGACCGCCCGACGAACCGAGCAGGGCAGTGCCATGCCAATTTGAAATGGGTGCACATATACAGTATATGATATACTGTTGATCAATGTGTAAATGGTTTGAGACAGTGTCAGCAGAACGGACCCCAATTTCTTGAAGTTCGCGGCTCGCTTTTGTCGGTGTCGCCAGGTTGTAAAGGAAAAAACAAGGATAGAACGATGGCCGAGGCTGCCGA